>OZ030009.1:66975113-68175113 GCA_964023405.1 Apodemus agrarius | reverse complement strand
TAAGGTGTGTTGGTGTGCCTAAAGATCATGTTTGCCAGCTACACCTCTGCCAATGCTGGGAAACATTTAGTTATAAAACTCAAGGTTGGGGTTTCTAGGTGCTTACAGATTAGGGAATGCAGTAGAACTGCCTACCTAAAATAGAGAAATAGCTAGGATCCTGCTCAAGTCACGCATAGTAGCTCATACCTTTCATCGCACTTCTAAGTTGAGACAAGAAGATATGAGCTCTGGGCCAGCCTGAACTACTTATCCAGCAGAGGTTCCCTAGTGAAACCCCATCTCAAAACAAAGATGCTACTTCACAATATATGTTAGATGAGCTAGACATAACCTGAGATTAGAGGTGGGAATGCATATTTAACACTTCTACATTTGGTTACCAATTATACTTGTTATTAGCTCCATGATCTTGGGGGAAAAGATGTACAACCCCAAAGTCTTGGGTATCAGTGAAATTAATATTACCCACAGGGTGGTAGGAGATTAAATCAGACTGTAGGTGTATAACTGATGAATGCTGGGAATAGGAGAGGTCATCTTCCCCAGAGATGAGTACACCAGTCCAGAGCCAAATACTCAGGCATGAACACATACATACAAGTAACATTATTTGTACCAAGGAAGTTATATTTAGGAATATATATGTAGATAGATAGATAGATAGATAGATAGATAGATAGATAGATAGATGCAATAACAATAACAGCCTATGAATTTGAAGGAGAGAGGAGAGAGGAGCAGAATAATGGGAGGGTTTAGAGGAAGGAAAGGGAATGGAGAGATATAATTATCTTCTCTCTCTCTCTCTCTCTCTCTCTGTGTGTGTGTGTGTGTGTGTGTGTGTGTGTGTGTGTGTGAACAAAAGAGCTTAGAAGAGTGCTAGTAACATCATTCACACTCAGTAAATGTTAGCTTTATTTCTCTAGCTCTTCTAAAGTGAAAGCCCCTGAGAACAGCTCCAAGACTGGAAAACATCAACCCAGCTTTGTGTGCACGCTGTCTCTAGCCTGAGTCTTCAACACTTAGTGCACTTGTGGCCAGATTCTTGTAAATTCTGGTGCTGCTTATACACTTGGAAAAACTGCAGTGTTCTTGGTTTTTTGTTTTGTTGTGTTTTTCAGGACTTCCATTTAAATGTAAGTCAAATGGAAAGAAAACTGAGGCTCAAGATAAATAAGTGCCCTGATGTTTTCATAAGAAAAGTATATACTTTGGTCCTGTGGGTGCCCCCTTTTGTAGCTTCAGGGAGCCTCAGAGCATAGGTTTGCATCAGACTTGGCCACTTCCTAAGAAAGAACCTATGCTGTTTCTTAACATGCTGACTTCATTTCTTCATCAGTCCAACCATGAGAATCACCAGTACCTCCCAGAAATAGTCTGTGATGATTAGATTAACTCTGTAGTGTAAAATGCTTAGAACAATCATGCCCAGCATGCCTTTAAGTGCTCACTGATTGTTAGATAGAATTACTATTTGTAATGTCGAACCAGAATCAACTGTAGAGCATGGAGAAACCCTTTTTCAGAGACATAATGCTTACCTTGTAAAGGCCATTTTTCTCAGTGTCTCTCAGGCAGCTTGAGAAGCTGCTTAGACAACTGTAAACTGTTTAAGCATCTAGACTGAGGTGGCTTCTGATAAGAACTGTTTCCAGCAAGGGAGGTAGCTTGCGATGAGAACACAGGGAGAGGCCCAAGTCTCATTTTGAATACCACGTACTTAATGTGCATGTATAACTGTGCTAGGGAAAGAGAAGTTTTTGATGTGTACAGATAGCAGCAAGAGATTGGAACACCATCTTGGCCAGTGAGTTCTGCTTTGAGTCACATTGCTAGGAAGCCTTCCCAACCAGAATAGCGCTGGCAGTGTTTTGAAGCAAAGCAGTAGTTTCCTGGTAAATTGCTTCCGTCTGGCTCGGTTAGCTCCACTTACCAATACAGATGAGAGCCTCTCCAGGTGTGGACCGCTGCTGAAGTCATACCCAAAACGGAAGTGTTTCTGGTTGTCATTGATTTTATAAGATCACAAAAAAAGATACTATAAGGCCAGCTTGGCATCATCAGTGGAAAATGAGAAGATGAGAGCTAAGGGGTGGGTGTATCTGTCATGGAAAGGAGGGAGCTCAGATGAGCTCATCTCAGGTTTGCACTGGGAGCTAGAAAACGCTTCTCCTTCCCTGGCAAGTTTTCCCGTCTTTTTGTGAGTTGAGTAGCTGACACATTTTGTGTCTAATAAAGAGATCAGAGAGACCCTGCTAAGAAAATGAAACTAAAATGGTAGTTGTTTTGAAATTCTTTCTCTACCCCACCTCATCATGAGTTAGTAGCTGCAATAAAAAGAAAAGTATTTGTGTAAGCTTTTCATAATGTTAAGTCATTTCAAATTGGTGGTCCTGAAAATTTGAAACTAACAGTTGTTAACCAGAGGGTTTTCTTCATCAACTTAGACTTGAAGAGGGCCTTATCACCAGCAGCAAAGTCTGACAAAAGAAACTTTTCTCCAGTGCCCAGATCACAAAGAATGCTAGACAAGTTTGACTGTGTCCAAGTGGTAGCCTGAGTCACTTGGTGCTAGCCAATGACTGAGTCAACCTGCCCCTCAAGGACCTTATTACTGGCTAGAATGGTAAATGACCAGTGCCTTAACTTCTTAAGTACAGAAGCATAAAGAGTCCACCAAAGATCTGCACTTCTATAAAACTAAGCTAAAGATGAGAGTAGAGCTAATATACTTGGCTCCTAAGAAGACCTGGGCAAATGAATAAGGGACCAGAAAGTATTCTATCTCAACCCTATAGAAAAAGAAAGACTTGCCAGGCATGGTGGCACATGCCTGTAATCCCAGCACTTGGGAGGCAGAGGCAGGCAGATTTCTGAGTTCGAGGACAGCCTGGTCTACAGAGTGAGTTCCAGGACAGCCAGGACTACACAGAGAAACCCTGTCTCGAAAAACAAAAACAAAAAAACAGAAAAAGAAAAACTTGCTCATCTGTCCGTGGGGTACAGAAGGATGGGTAGTTGTGCAGATGAGGGCTATATCACACCTTTGTCATGGTTTTTAGGAGAGGCCGCAACTGCCTAGATCCATGTCCATAAGGCTTCTTTTGTCTAGACCTCTGTATGCAATAGGCAAAGGAAATGACAGAACTCTTTGCTGCCTGTTCTCCTGACGTGTCAAGTTCAGTTGATTGATTAGAAAAGATAGTGGCAGGAACCCAAGGACCATGACACTCTGGCATGGGCAAAAAGAAATACCTTAGGAGATTAGTAATAGAACCGAGGCAGCCAGGACATGTTCAGAAAAGGACTGTGAGCCACACACATGTCTTCTGATATTCAGGACCCTGCAGAATTTATACTGAAACACACTGAGTAAACAGAATTTCGAGGGTAGAGACATTCCCACTCTTTCTCATACTCGTTCAGGTTAACCTCAGGTTAACTTTGCTCAGGTTAGCCACAATGTGACCCTGAGTGGCTACACAATTTTTTTCAGATTTCTTGTGATATGATTTATGTTTTGTAGACTCCTTCCACCATGAGTGCACAGTTCAGATATTTATTCAACAAGTCTGTATCTTTTTGTAACTATTTCCAAAAATGAGGGATTCTTTCATTTTTAAAAGTTTCATCAAGGTATTGTCCATACATAGCAGACAATTTCACAGAAGCCAATGGCATCTGGTATATTCAGAGTTCTGCGTCTGTCATCACATTGACCTTTAGTGCACATTCTCATTCCTCCCAAAATCAACTTCATACCCCTTAGCCATCACTCCCTAATCTCCCAGGCAAACCCCAAAGCATTTTGCCTCTACAAAGCTGTCTATCCTGAACAGGTTCATGTATGATTACGTAAATGGAATCATACAGTACTTTGTCCTTTGCTACTAATCTTTATCATTGGGCATAAAATGATGATACTTTATGCCACCACCACTGCGACCACCACCTCTTCCACCACTACCACCACCACTGCCACCACCACCTCCTCCCCCACCACTGCCACCACCACCACCACTACCACCTCTTCCACCACTGCCACCACCAACAACAACAACAATACCTCCACCACTACATCACCACCACCTCCACCACTACATCACCACCACCATATCCACCAACACCACCAACACCAACACCACTACATCACCACCACCTTCACCACCATCACCACCTTCACCATCACCACCACCTTCACCACCACCACCACCTTTACCACCTCTACTACCATCACCACCGCCACCTCCACACCACCTCCACCTCCACCTCCACCACCAACAACAACAACCACCTACACCTACACCACCACCACCATTACCCCTTATGACATATGCCACATCCCCTTTATAGCTAAATGATTCCTCTTTAAGGACTGCTATTCCTCGGGGCAGGGTAATAGTCCACTATATGAATAGGCCACCTTTCATTCATCACTTCCTCGGGTGGTAGAATAGCCATGTGTGTCATTTCCACTTTGGGCTATAACGAATAATGATGCTGTAAAGATTCCCGTGCAAATTCACATGTGGCAGCTATAAGTTTCTTCTCTTGGCTGACTGATTTCTCAAAGTGTAAATGCTCCCTTATGTAGAGCATTTACGTTTACCTTTTAACAGATCTGTCAACTTTGCTCCAAACAACCAAATTATCTCACATCTCCATTAGCAGTGAAAAGAACCCTAGTTTCTCCACGCCCTCTCTGCTTGTTATTGTCTCTTACTTTTATTAAAACAGTCTTCATGACTAGTGATGTTAAGTATCTTTTATTGTTTTAATTAGTGTAAAAGATACCTGTAACCACTTCTCACATCTTCCCACCTTCTCCTCTTCACCCAGCCAAGCATCATTTTGCCCCTCATGTTTTCTTTGTTGCAAGTGTAATTTTGGCTCCATATATAATATAGATAGATAGATAGATAGATAGATAGATAGATAGATAGTATATATATGTATATGTACATGTATATATATATGTATATATATATATATATATATAATGTGTGTGGTGTGTGTGTGTGTTCATATTCATTCCTACTGCTACTGTTACAAGTTAATATGTATTTTAGAGCCTGAGCCAAATCAGATACTCTCATAGTTCATACAGTCCTGTAGGTAGAAAGACTGATGGTTGCTAAAATCAAGATAGCAATAGGCTCTCTTCTTCCCTAAGGATCCCTTTCTTTCTCATTCAAATTGATGGAAGAATTTTGTTTCATATGGTATAGGAGTATGGACCCCATTTTCTTGCTGATTATAAACTGAACACCATTCTAGAAGCCACTGTAGTCTTTGTCCCTTGACTCCTTCCCTGCCTTCAAAGCCAACAGTGATGCCTTTGGCCCGTCTCATGTGTCACCTACACATTCTTCTGACCCTTCTTCTCTTTCTAAGTGTATATGGGATTAAACTGGACCCACCCACATGACCTAGGACCATCTCTCTGTTCGAAGTTCAGCAAGTTAGCAACCTTAATTCCCTTCTGCCACATCACGGGTTCCGGGAATTAAGACATCTTTGCAAGGTCATTATTTTGCCTGCTGTATAATGTCAGAGGACACAGCTCATTTCCACCAGATTGCTGCCAAAGAATAAAGTGCAAGTCAATGTTGCTAGACCTGATTTTTCCAAAAACGCCAAACCTAAAATACTTTTAAACATCACACATTTTTAATGTCTCCATTTTTAGTTTAGTTAAACCAATTCCAAATTTTAAAAATTCTTCCTGGACTAAACAAATTTGTGTTCTGATTCTAACCCCTAATTAAGTGGTCTGTTTTCTATATTTCTGTTCATATGTACACCTTATTTCCTAAAGACAATGTTAGTAAAATAGAATCTCAGTTTATTTTGCAAATAATAGCAATAGAAGTTACACAGTAGTTTGGATAAAACAGCAAAATTTGCCTTTTCGTCTTGCTAAAGACAGGAGGTTGCTGTAACAATGGAAGACATTAGGGAATGAATTTGCCTCATTACCAAATTTAGAAGCAGATTCAGAACTATAAACCTGTTGCTTAATTGTAAACAGAGGATCTTTAAATAGATGTACTCTTGGCTCTTTTAGACTGAGAGTTCTGTAGCTCCCTTACACGAGGAAAAAAAAAAAGGACAACAATGCCCATTGACTATTGCCAGCTCTGAGATCCTGACCTTACCTGCAGATCTAATAAGGAAAATTGACTCAGTTTTTCCTTTGTGGAACAGAAGGAAGCAGTGAGCAGCTTTTACAGTAAAGTCTTAAAACATAACAAATAAAATGAAGCTATCTCTAGAACATACTAAATGTCATCTTAACTGGAGCTCAAGGACAAGGGGAAAGGACAAGTTAAAGGAGACCCTCTCAGACAGAAGGACAGCAAAGGGCTTGTTTCAGAATCATAAAATGTGGAAGGTTTATGGAAGGAAAATCAGACTGAGAAAGAAAAGATCATGTATGTTATCTGTGACAGAGCAATTCATGTTAAGTTGCTAAGAATATAACATATATATTACACATAACTGAATATAATACAGCTATTATTGAATAGAATACATAACAATACTTGTGAACTCTCTGAAGGGGACCTGCTAGGAGCACACAGGGCCTAAGATCAGTGGAGTAGCTGGGATGGAAGTCTTCTCACCACCATTTGCACCAGGGAGCTAGGAGACTCCACAGCCTTCTGTACATAGCCCAACAGGAGAGAGTGATCTCCAGCAGCACTTTCACTTCTGAACGCTGAGAGGTGAGATCTCCATCTTCTCTCTGGAGGGGACCTGCTAGGAGCACACAGGGCCTAAGATCAGTGGAGCAGTTGGGACAGAAGTCTTCCTGGCCCACCACCATTTGCACCAGGGAGCTGGAAACTCCACAGTCTTCTGTGCATAGCCTGCCAGGAGAGAGAGATCTCCCAGCAGAGCAGTTTTGAGCTCAGAGGAATAAGGACACAGGCTTACAGGCCCACAGGAGGAACAAACTCCAGCCAGAGACAACAATATCAACTAGCACCAGGGATAACCAGATGACAGAAGGCAAGAACAAGAACCCTACCAACAGAAACCAAGACCACATGGTAACTTTAGAACCCAGTTCTCCCACCACAGCAAGTCCCAGATACCCCAACACGGGAAAAGCAAGAGTTGGATTTAAAATTGTATCTCATGATGCTGACAGAGGGCTTCAAGAAAGACTTAAATAACTCCCTTAAAGAAACACAGGAGAACATCAGTCAACAGGTAAAATCCCTTAAAGAGGAAACATAAAAATCCCTTAAAGACATACAGAAGATCATGGGTCAACACGCAGAAGCCATTAAAGAAGAAACACAAAAATCCCTTAGAGAATTACAGGAAAACACAAACAATCAAGTAAAGGAACTGAATGAAACCATCCATCCGGGATCTAAAAGTGGAAGTAGAAACAATAAATAAATCACAAAGTGAGACATCTCTGGAGATAGAAAACCTTGGAAAGAACTCAGGAGTCAAAGATGCAAGCATCAACAACAGAATACAAGAGATAGAAGAAAGAACCTCAGATGCTCAAGATACCATAGAAAACATTGACTCAACAGTCAAAGAAAAATGCAAAATGCATAAAGCTGGTAACCCAAAACATCCAGGAACTCCAGAACACAATGAGAAGACCAAACCTAAGGGTTATAGGTATAGAGGAGAGCGAGGATTTACATCTTAAAGGCCCAGTAAATATCTTCAACAAAATTGTAGAAGAAAACTTCCCTAACCTAGAGAAAGAGATGCCCATGAACATACAAGAAGCCTTCAGAACTCCAGACTGGACCAGAACAGAAACTCCTCCTGGCACATAATAATCAAAACCCCAAATTCACTAAACAAAGAAAGAATATTAAAAGCAGTAAGGGGAAAAGGGCAAGTAACTTATAAATGCAGATCTATCAGAATCACACCAGACTTCTCACCAGAGACCATGAAAGCTAGAAGATCCTGGGCAGACCTCATACAGACCCTAAGAGAACACAAATGCCAGCCCGGGCTACTATACACAGCAAAACTCTCAATCATCATAGATGGAGAAACCAAGATATTCCATGATAAAAAAAAAAACAAATTTACACAATATCTGTCCACAAATCCAGCCCTACAAAGAATAATAGATGGAAAATACCAACACAAGGAGGGAAACTACACACTAGAAAAAGCAAGAAAGTAATCTTCTTCCAACAAACCCAAAAGAAGATATCTACATAACCATAAAAATAACATCAAAAATAACAGGAAGCAACAATCACTATTCCCTAATATTTCTTAACAACAATGGACTCAACTCTCCAATAAAAAGACATAGACTAAAAAAATATTTCTCATGTAAATCTTCAATTTTATCAGAAAATGTTTATAATTCCCCTTTTAATTAATTTAGTAATTTTTATGGCTACCATTTTATCTGCATTATTTTTCATGATAATCTTAAATTTTAATATGTTTTTCTATATACTTCCTCTATTTTATCAGAAAATTTTTCAATGTAAATCTTTGATTTTATCACAAATGTTTCTAATTCCACCTTCAATTAATTTAGAAAGAGTTTTTATATCTACCATTATGTATATAAAATTTTCCATGAAATAGTCAATTTTAATGTGTTTGTCTATTTATTTCTTGAATTTTACCAGAAATATTTTCCATGTAAATCTTCAATGTTACCTGAAAATGTTTATAATTCTACCTTCAATCAACTTAGAATTATCTTTATGCCTATCATTTTATCTACATAATTTCCATGATCATCTTTAATTTTAACATTTTTCTATATATTTCTTCAATTTTATCAGAAATATTTTCCATGTAAGTCTTCAAGTTTTATCAGAAAATGTTTATAATTCTACTTTCAATCAACTTAGGAATACTTTTATACCTACCATTATTATTTCTATATAAAATTTTCCATGATAATCTTCAATTCTAACATGTTTTTGTACATTTTTCTACAATTTTATCAGAAATATTTTCCACATAAATCTTCAATTCTATCATAAAATGTTTCTATTTCATATTTCAATTAATTTAGCAATGTTTTACATGTCTACCACTTTACTCTTTAATTTTCCATGAAAATTGTCAATTTTAATGTGTTTATCTGAATTATTTTCCATGTACATCTTTAACTTTATCATAAAGTGTTTTTATTTCCCTTTACTTCCCTTTTCAATAAATAAAAAATAGAATACTTGTAAAATTATCAGGGTGGACCCAGTTTAACATGAACACTTAGAGAAGGGACAAAAGAATGTGTAGGTGACACATGAGAAGGGCCAAAGACATCACTGTTGGCTTTGAAGACAGGTAAGGAGTCAAGGTAATAACACTGAATGGAATATACAAGAATATTATATATATAATATATACTATATATAATATATAATATCATATATTATGTATAATATTGTTATACATAATATATGATATTATATGTTAAATATGTATAATATATGATATATACATATATATATATATATATATACATATATATATATATATATATCCTTGAATATTTCTGGCCAGAAAGAAACAGCAAATAGACGTTGATAGACAGTGCCCATGACAACAAATATCAATGTAGGATGTTATTGATAAAGGTTTTCATAGGTTTCAGTCAATCTTGGTCCTTTAAACCTAAGCTAGGAGTCTTAAATACTTTAACTGAAAATTCCCCCTCCAAGTGTTTTTGTTTTTATTTTTAAAGTATAACTCCAATGACACTTGAAAGAGACTTGTGACAACTGCAGGGTAGGCAGAGTCTGGTGTTTCTTGAGACAGTGCTTTGATATACTCACTATGAGGCATTGTCTATTAAGTACATTTGGACTGAATATAATTTGCCTTCTTGGACAGTCTCATAGACATGAGGGTCTGCCCAGCCTAGGTGGTTTAGAATCTTCTCTGGAGATGGGGGCTTTGGTTGTATCTACAACAAGACCTCTTCAGATGACTTGAGCTTTTTGGATCACGTCAGAACTGGCTAAAGTTTAGGGACAATCCATAATATTTAAAGTATTTGTTTTTCTAATATATTAAAACTCACAATTCTTCAAAATAGAAGCAGTGTCATCTCTTTAATAACAGATTGGTCCCTTCTCTTACACTACTACTACTGAAGATGCTCCTTCTTCCTCTTCATTCCCCTCCTCCACCTACTTTGCCTGCTTCTTCTCCTTATTCCTCATCCTGTTCAGCTTTCATTCCCCTGTATGTATTGTACCAAAAGTTTTCAGCACCGCTCCTCACAGGGCATCTTCATTGTGTTGTGCCAGAGATTCTGCTGATGGCGGTTACCAGTGTTGAAACTGTTAATCCTGAAAACGCTGAGGAGAAAGGCCAAATCCACACTCATCCAATCAAATCAAGCTTTATTAAGTACTAGGAAGGAAGTTAAACCCTGGTCAAGTCCATACTCAGAATTTGGGGAGAATGGCACTGAACTAGGTTAATTAGGTACTGATAAAGGCTAAAGTCTATAGTACTTCCTGCCTTCGTCCAATCAGGTGTAAGCATACATCCTGCCTATGTGTAATCAAGCACATCCTATGCAGTTGAAGCAACCAACCTTGTTTACTGAAGTGAGAACAACATGTGACTTGTTATCTTACATGAACAACAGTCCTGAGCATTCCAGGAAGTATCTGTCCTTGGCCACGTGGTGCTTACAGGTTAACTAGCCCTTACAGAAACCTCACAAGGTACAAAGACACTCTTGTTCTAAGGCCTGTTTCTCACCTAACACTTTCAGCAACTACCCACATAGGACATAGAGGTACACAGCAATTGTATAACTGAACAAAGCTTGCGTGCCTATATAATGATAGAGCCCAGATGCTCACTCAGCTTATAACCTGTCCTTCCTCATGCCTATGCCACTGTGGGTACCACTAATTATCATTCAATTTTTGCTCTTCAGTCCTTACTAATATGACCCCAAAATCCGATATCTGACCAGTATCCTTGCAAAATTCTGTCAACCACGAAATTTGAATCCAAAATTTCTAAGCAACTTTATCCTTAGTGACCCTTCTAGACCTTGGGTGATTCCCAACCTGCTTCCTGGAATTCTTATTTCCATCATTGCTCCTTAGCCACAACAGTCGATGACAGGTTTCTGTTCTCAAGACTGACAGATGCACATGCTTACTCCTTGGAGTAGATTGTTTCTAGCTGAACATTGAGAACCTAAACTCATCTATTTTTCTAACCTCATTTTTGATGGCTAAGGATGAAGGAAATCACTTTCCATCAAAATCTGTGACTCATTCTGAAGAATGGAAATAAGACTCCTTCCTTCTTTTCTTCCTTCCTTCCTTCATTCATTCAGTGCATTAGTGAATACTGATTAGCACTTACTAACTGCTTTGATAAACATACAAATTACACAATGTATACAATATAATAGTTTCTTCTTTTTTTTGTAAATGTCTTAAACAAAGATTTACAAACTTGAACTCAGAAGTGGCATACTTCTTTACCTGTTCATCTGCTAGAACTCCCTTCTGTGTTTGTGTTTAACTGTGGAAAGATTGAAGAGGGACCTAGCTGTGGTTCCAGGATAAAGGGGAAGTTATTCCCTGCCCTAACTCCTAAAGTGGAAGGCATCATGGTGTGTCTGATAATGGCTATACTGGTAGTGGCTACACTGGTAGTGGCTACCACACAGCTCTGAGAGTACTTGACAATGCTGTCTGTTCTTGGTGTCACTCAAGTTACAACCCTTTCTAGTTAATTGTGGGGTTTTTGTTTTGTTCTGTTTTTTGTCAACTTAACACTAGCTACAGTCATTTGAGAAGAAACTTCAACTAAGAAAATGCCCCCACCAAACTGGCTTGTGGGTAAGCCTGTGGAGCACTTTCTTGTTCATTAATGTGGGAGGACATAGGCCACTGTGGGCGGGGCCCCTCTCAGGATAGCTATCGCTGAGGTGTATAGGAAGGAAGGATGAGTAAGCCATGAGGAGAGGTAGAGTTTAACCTGAGTGCTGTAAGATGAACTAAACCCTTTCCTCCCCAAGTTCATTTTGGTCATAGTGTTTCAACACCACAGCAACAGAGACTTTCACGACCATGCTATCTCATCTTCTCCAGTTGCTGTCAATTATGTTCACATTGGGCCAGAGAGTTTTTGAATGTGTTCATTCCTGACTTTTCCCTAGCTGATTTCGATTTGTGCCTAGAGTCGTGTGTGAGGAAAGAAAGTAGAGCCCAGCATGCACAGGACAGTGTTTTTGAGCCTTCGCCTCTGAGGTTGTGCATCTGTCCCTGCCTGCCTCCAGAGAGACTCACTCTGCGGGAGCTAGGCTTCCTGGTTTGCTAAGCATCTCTGCTTAAAGACATTACACAACCCCACCCACTCCGAGGTAAGCATCACACCCACTGATGCTAGCATACGCTGTTAGCTTCACCTTGGAAGCGGCATTGTCAGAGTCAGATTAAATAAAGAAAGAATGAGACTCAAGAATACATATGGAGACAGATGTAGTGGTGCAAGCTTGTAATCCTAGCACTCCTAGAGGCAGAGGCAGTAAGACTGTAAGTTTGAGGCCAGCCTGGTTTACATAGCAAGTTTCGGGCCACTTGTAGAACTAACTACATAGCAAGATCCTGTGATGTTTAAAAAGAAAAACCAAGACATTGGAAATTTCAAAATGTTCATATAGACATTTTTTATAACTTTTGAGAAAGTAATTAATAAAGAAAAATTGTTCTTTATAAACTTGTATTGATTATAGATGCTTGGGTGACCTTACACTCTGCATTAAAAGTGGTTCCCGAAGGTGATGGGAGCATGGGCGGAGCAGTCTGCTAACAACAGCACCTCTACTGATAGTGGACAAGGCTGTTACTTTCAGCACAACCTCAGTATAATTAATTAAGGGCTGGATTTAATTCAGTGACATTTGAATTTTATAGCTATACACTTGCAGCTATAAAAACCACCTTTATTATTAAAATTCCTATAGGAAAAATAACTTGGTAATTGTGGGTCTGCTCTGGTCCCTGGCCTCATTTCCCCATTGGCACAGTGGTTTTTACAACACAGCGAGGCAGCTCTTGTATTGGCGAAGGACAGATTATGTCTTTAACAAGTACCCTGGGGATTCTGCAGCAGCCAGTCTGCAAACCAGGATGTAGGGACCCTCCCTAACAAACGCTGGACTATAGGTCCAAGATCTGGTGTCCAGCTCAGCATTATGATGCACCAGCCCTATGGTCTTGGACAGATCCCTGGATGTTCAAAAGATAGTTTTACCTGTCTGCCTCTCAAAGCTTTTTTTTTTTTATACTTAAGACATATTTTTGAGGATCTACTTTGTGTCAGGACTAGATGGCAGGGAGAGTACATGATGAGGCATGGCTGAGAGAGAAGGTATGGGGAACATAATTTCTGATATTTATGAAAAACAGAAATCAAAATAAGTGACTTATAATGACTTGCAAGGGGATAATGGGATGCATGTTTTAGATAGGGTAGCTGGGAATGGTCTCTTTGAGATATCTGCAAAGAGACCTAAAGGATGAGAAGAATATATCCATGTAGACGTCTGTAGACATCAGGGTCAGACACCAGACAGGCCAGGGCTGCTGGGTAGAGGAATGTAAGTCCAATAAGCTAGAACAGAGTGTCTTGTGGGCATTTTGGTCTCCATGAGGCAGCAGAGGCAGACATTTAATCATAACCATGTAGAAGACAGTTGTGAAAAGAAGCTATACATTTTGTTTAGATTATACTGAAAGAGTGTCAGAAATGTTACATGGCAAACTATATGATCTGGTTGATGTTTCAGAAAGAAAGACTCTGTCTGAGGAAGAGACTGCAGTGAGGGAGGTCATAGTGGAGGCAAAAAGTTCACCCCAACCCTGGAGGCTGTATAGGATAAGGATAGAATTTAGTTATAGCCACAGAGATGTCTATTAGGGTTGGGCTAGATTTGGAAGTAGAGTTGATATTTATTAATATCAATGTTATTCCACAATTGCCTGCATTTCCATGTCAGCATATCATACTAGTACTTCATAATTCCTCTTCACCGGGCCACATATGCTCTTAAATGGAAGGTAGGTGGGAACAGCCCTTCGCAGTTGTAAAAAACATGGAAAGGCGACACCCATCGCCTTCCAAAGAGCTCATTCGCTCCCACCCAGAGGGCAGGTCAAGCAGAAGAGGACAGTAAAGAGGCCAGCTTCAAATATGAAGCTGAGTGGCAGCCGTGCATGAGGCATGAGAGAGAATATGCAAGTTATGAAAAGCCGGTGTCAGACCCAAAAGATTCCCTTCAGCTAATGAAGGACAGGAAGAGCGAATGGCAATCCGGAATGTCCTGCCTTTAAATGGTTAAAACAAAATCAAATCCATTTGACTTACAAAAGATTAAGCTTTAGGTATATGAAATGACCTCATACGGACCCTTATTTCCCCACGGTGCTTAATAAATGAATCTTTGCATTGTATTTTATGGTCATGTGCATACAGTGCTGTATTTTTTCCCCAGATGATAAAAAGCCTGTTAAAGCATAGCATACAAAGAATTTCCACTTCCGGAAAGAAAGCGTAGGAGATGTGGTTGTTCTGTTCCCTATGCCTCCTGCTCAGTGCAGTTAAAAACCCTGACCAGAGTGTGTGCACACACAAGCTTGAAAAGTGGAAAGAAGAAATCTGACTGGCTAGAGACCTTGGAAACTGAGGGACGGCTCGGCTCACACAATTGTGAATTTATTGGGCTTCCTCTTTGCCTCATAAACCCTAAACTTGGAGTTGAAGAAGGGGGCTACCAGGAAATACCAATGAGTATGTGAAATACACACACACACACACACACACACACACACATATATATATGTATATATATATATATACACACATATACATATGTGTGTGTGTGTGTGTGTGTGTGTGTGTGTGTATTGTTCTCTCTAGCAAAAGGAACAGGAAAGAGACAGTATAACAAGACAGATGTCCCAAAACTATTGGTGAGCTTTGAACAAATATCACAGAAACACTGTGATTTGTATAACATAGTAACACAGGCTGGTTAAGGAGCCTAGACTCACCTTCTCTCATGGACAACATAAAAGGGGGTACCTACCTAAACATACCCATGGGGGTGGTGTCATATAAAATGAGGCATTTCATCCCTGCTGGGAGCTAATGAGACCATTTGGGGAGCCTAGACCTCCACCTTCACCCCATAGAATTCTTATTTGCACATCCGCTTGAGAATCAAATGCTTAGCACCTCCTAGCAGCTGTTAGGAAGGCTATTTCCATTGTGACGAATTGAAGACCAATGGGGATTCAGAAAGCCCACCCTGCCCAGCAATGAGTCCTCTAACATGGGATACATGAGAAGTCCAACCAGGAAGCTGGACTTTTACCCTTCTCTGCTTCCATATCTACACAATACCAGGGAAATGGCTGAAATGCTTAAACAGAAGACTAACATAGGATATAGATGTCATGGAACAGAATACCTGGGCTGCTTTTGAAATCACTCATCACTTAAAAACTCGCTTTCGCTATCCTTACAAAGTATAGTGCTAGAAGACCTATCCGGTGTAATAATGTAAAAAAGGAGACAAGATGCATGTGGAGTTGCTTGCTCTATCAGGTGAGACTGGCATTTGACCTGACTGGTGCTGGGAAGGAATGAAAAAAGAACACACACATACATACACACCACACACACACACACACACACACCACAGACACACACACACACACACACACACACACACACACACACACACCACACAGACACACACAGACACACCACAGACACACACAGACACCACAAGACACACACAGACATACACACACACCCCACAGACACACACACACACATACAGATACCACAAACACACCACACACACACACACACACACACACACACACACACATACAGAAAAGCCAGGATCGAGTGGGCTGTGCCCACTGTGGTGGAACAGCCCCAACTATGCAAAGTGACACAGAACTCCACCGAGTTTAATTATGTAGAGCTCAGTGAGAGGTTAGCTCATCTCCTTAGGGGATCTCTCAGGTTGCTGCCACCTGAGAGGAGGAAGCTGTGGTTATTAGTTTTTCCATATACTACCAACATTAACAGTGAGACCAGAGGAAGGCTGAGCCTCTCCCCAGGGGAAAGCTTTGTCATTTCCCCATGTGTGTGAGGCATTGACACCCCTGATGTAGCCATGGTCAAGTTAAAATATTCAGTCAGGACTTCATCCATCCTTCACATGTTCTCCCAGGGCTTCCACACAGAATGACAAGGAAAAGGTAACGCTTGTTCTTTTCTCCAGAAGGACTGACCGTCTAGATAAAAAGTCCTAAAGAACCTACAAAAAGAGCCTAGCACCAACATGGAACTGTATTTCCACACAGGAGAAATAAACTATGAAATTTGAAGCACAGTATTAGCCATCCCTGAAAAGAAATAACTAGGTAAAAATCCAACAGAATGCATCAAGATTTGCATCCTGGAATCTCCAAAACACTGGTAAAGATAAGTGGGCATATGGTTTTCCATGGACTGGAGTGCACAATACAACCCAGAGGTTGGTTTTTCCAGTTGATATTATGATTGATATAATTCCATCAAAATCTTAGCAGGACTCCATAAGAGTGTTTGAAATGACTGTTAAAAGATGCAGCGGAGTGAGCAGCAGAGCAGAGTAGGGCAGGAAGCATCGGCTTGCCAGACCACCATTATGTAGTTACAGTAATTGAGGCTGTATGCTATTGGCAGAGAAAGATCAAACGCAGATCAGAAATCCCAGAAGCAGATCTTCACAAACATGCTCGGCTCATCTTAACAATGAAGAGGAAGCCATCTAAGATGGAAAAGATAGCCTGCTGAAGAAGGGTTTCAGCACAGCTAGGTAGCCATAGGCTATAAACAAGGGACCTTATCTGAGTACCATACGTTATTCAAAAAATAATTATGGATGGGTGACACTGACCCCACTTTCCTGACCTGGCATTCCCCTACACTGGGGCATCAAGTCTTCACAGGACCAATGGCCTCTCCTCTCATTGATATCTGAAAAGACCATCCTCTGCTACATATGTAGCTGGAGCCATGGTTCCCTCCATGTGGACTCTTTAGTTGGTGGTTTAGTCCCTGGGAGCTCTGGGGGTACCAGTTGGTACATATTATTATTCCTCCCATGGGGCTGCAAACCTCTTAAGCTCCTTGAGTCCTTTCTCTAGCTGCTCCACTGGGGACCCTATGCTCAGTCTATTGATTGGCTGAGAGCCATGGGTATTTTGATCCCCCTTCTAAGAAGGATCAAAGTATCCATACTTTTGACCAGAAATTTTTAAATAGCTATTTTCACTCAGCAAATTTTTTTTAATCTTAAATGGAATGCCAATAGTTTGATTTTTTTTAAAAAAATGATATTAATGTATTTTAAAATCACCAATCATGAACCCCAAATTTCAAAAATCAGTAAATAATTGGCTTCCTGACATAAAAATTAAAGCTTGAGAACAATAAAATAATCCATAAAAATAAAAATTAACTAAGCTGAATGTAAAACTTAAACCATAAAACTTTAGGGAAAGGAAAACATAGCAAGTTATCTTTAGAATATAGATCTTTGTAAGTAGTTCCTAGACTTGATATACAAAGCATAATCCATAAAAATGTTAAATTGGATGTTATCAAACTTAAACATTAGGTCTGTGAAAGGCTCTGTTAAAGCTAAAAGGAAAGCTACAGACTAGGCAAGCATCTACAGACTGTATGTCTGACAAAGGACTGTATCTAGACTATAAAGACCTCATAAGATTCTATAGCAAAATAGATAGTGGCTGCAGGTTTTGAAAGAAGATAGCCATAGATGTGTCTGGAAATGGGAAAACTGCCCCACCAAAGTATTTGATTGCGCCCTGGAGATGACCCACCCATCCTCACTGCAGTATAAGTTGCTGGAGTCAGCTCTGCTTCTGGGCAAGAACATCCAGGCCCATGTGAAGATGGCAGCCGTGTGGCACAGATTTGTGCTATTTAACTGTTTGAAGCCATGGTAGCCTGCCACCAGAAATATGGTGATGAGGCATTGAAGGAGATCAGTCATTCTGATCCCACAGGACCAGTCCCTGTTGGTAGCTTTGCTGCAAATCCAGAAAGTCTGGAGACCCTGGTGCCTGCCAGTGCTTGCTGGCAGAAATCCTACTGATAAGCCCATCATGAGAGTCGGGATATAGTTTTGTGATATGCATTGTGAGATTTTAATGTTTAAACAGGAAGAGAGTCAACGATAAAATAATCCAGTTACAAAATACTCAGATAAAATACAGCAGCTGGCCCTGCAGCTGGTGCCTATTGCTTCTGCAGAGGAGTGCATCCCAGCTGCAGCAGAAATCATTTCATCTCAGCTGTGGGATCATGTCCCCTTCAGAGAAGTGGTGCCTGGACCCAGAGTGTCCCTTAGACACCTGCTTCTCTGAGAGTCTTTCCCTGATGGTAAATAATGTTTACATCAAACCAGCTTTCTGCACTTCTCTCTGCCTTTATCCAAACTCTTTGAAGGGAACTTGCCCAGTCCAATTGTGTTATAGTTATTGTTTGTCTACTTGATGCTAAGCTCCCTGGAGCCCAGATTATGCCTTTTTAAGTCTCCATTTTCCCACTTCCACCAAGATTTACCTGGAGAATCCACGTGCTAAGCATCTGGTAAATGTATGAATGCTTTTAGAATTCTGCCTATAAAGAAGCAGGGCTGAGAAACTTTTGGAAGCAACCACCACAAAAAGCAACCATTCCTACAGAATAGTGGTCCTCAGCCTCTGGGTTGTAACCCCTTCGGCAAGCCTCTATCTCCAAAAGTATTTACATTATGATTTGTAATAATAGCAAAATTACAGTTATAAAGTAGCAACAAAAATAATGTTATGGTTGGGGCATCACAACATGAGGAACTGCAGTAAAGGGTCACAGCCTTAGGAAGGTTGAGAACAAATGCGTTGGAAAGAGGGGAAATGGATGTGGAGACGTTGGCCTCTGGTGAGATGGGATATGTTACTCTGGGTGATGACTATGTGACAGTGTAATTGAACATTTAATGAGGCCACAAGTAGAACTAGATGCCACCTATGAGACACAACGAAATGGGAAATCTTCAGACCAGTTCTTTTATTTTCAGTTGACAAGGATTCTTGAAAGTGACAGTTGTATAAATCTGGACCAAGAGGAGGAAACAGCATATAATGGGAGAAGAAAAACAAATCTAGGCAAAGCCTTTATCCATAGAAATAAGAGAAAAATGCAGTGGATGAGGAAGCAATTGTGGAGGACCAGCGGGCCGACGCCATGCGTCAGTGCACACCCCAAGCCCCAGGAAAGATGTGAGGCATCCGAAAGGAGTTTAGATACCAACCAGGGAGAGGGAGCTGGCCGGCTGTGCAGTGTCACTGTATGTGGTGGCGTCCCCACATCCTGCCCCTTCCTATAATCAACAAAAATGTCACAGAAAGACAGGAAAGAATGTCTTTACTCAGAATCACCTTTCAAATATTCACAGGAACATGGTAATGATAATCCTTACTTCATACAGAAATCTTTGCCCTCAGTTGTAAAAGAGGAAAAGGAAAAATAAGTTCAAAAGACTTCTGCTCCCACTTCTCCTGGTTAAAAAAAGGGGGGCACTAAATATAAAGAACAAGCCTGTTTCAACCCAGATGCTTGGGGGACAATTCCTTTGCTAGATCTGATTACCAGAAGTTTGAACATGTGGTGTTACGCGGCAGATAGCTCAAGCATTGAGAAGAGAGTCAAACCCGCAGCTGTACTTTTTGTCTGTTTTAATACTACTACTACTTGCTAAACTTCTGGCTAATAATTTCCAAATGCTCAAATAGCATGAATAGACATTTCACACACACACACAAAAAAAAAAAAGTGCATGTGGGAAACACGCAGGTGAGAGAGAGCTGACAGCATCAGCCATTAGGGAGAGGCAACTTGAACCACAATGAGATGTCACTGTGCAACTGTCCGGCGAAAGGAATAAAAAGTAGTGGGAAAGAAGGGAGGGGGCGTTGCCACGTGACAGCTAAACTGCTTTCCTCCACATTTGTGCCAAAGAAATGAAGACAAATGTCCCCACAGCTACCTGTCCCAGAGTGTTTATGACAGCTTTATCAGAATCTGGAAATAACCCAGATATCCTACAGCAGTTGAACAGCTAAGCAAACGGTGGTTTTTCCCATGTCATAGAATACTACTCTGCAATAAAAAGGACCATGCCATTAAAAAAAAAAAAACAACCATTATATGATATAAAAGTTGGAAGAATCTCTAAAGAGAGCTGGCAGAGAGCCAAACGTGAAAGGTTCCCGACCATTGAGTTAAAGAGGGGAGGTTAGTTCCGTCAGCATAACATACTTCAGACGCTGAAAGCAAGGAGATGAAAAGCATGCTAATGGTGGCCAAAGCATTTTGGGGGCCCAGGGTTATGAGGAATGCTTGTAGGGGCAGATGGTCTGTGACTTAGCCACATGGGTGTCCACACTGAGACCATGAAATTGTGTTGTAGTTTCATAACATGACTACATTCTGGGAAATGCCCTGGGTTACTTCTTAAAACTGCACATGAATCTAGAACTGTAGACTGTCTTTTATATTTAATAATTCGAACACGTATGTTATCCTCATTGAGAACCATGTTATTATCTTCAAACTCTTCTACCTTTTTTTTTCCTATGAAGTCTATGGTAGGCCTGTGAGAAGACAGGTAACAGGTTACAGTTTTTCCCCAAAGGCAAAACATGGTGGGGTATACCTAAGCAGAACATGTGTCTTCTGTTGATCTCCTGGTGTCTCAGCACCCCAGTCTACAGTGTTGTTGATGAGAGCTCGTGTTCTTTCTCATCTCCAGGAAAGCCACTAGTGAAAACATCCCGAATGACTGTGCTCAACACCGAGACGCCGACAGTCACAGTGGACATCGGTGGCACCGTCAGAACCATCCAAGGAGTGAATGTGACAATTAACTGCCAAGTGGCAGGTGAGAAACCTGTTCATGTATTCATCTGTTTCAATATTGATGGAGCTTTGGGAGAAACGGGGATACAAATGTAAATTGATACAAATTCTCTCAAAGACTCCAGACCTAAAACACATACCTTATTCAGAAAGTGGGGGGATACATTGCAAAGTTAGAGCAGACAGATTAATTCTGCCTAAGCCCAGTGGACTAAAGGAGACATTCGGGTTTTTAATTATTCATATTGGACAAATCATCATTGTGTATGTGTATGGGGTACAGTGTGACATCGAATAGAATGATTAATTCAAGCTAACAGCATTCATTTGGGTTTGTGCCCATTGCAGTAGTGTTTGTGTATGTTTGTTTGTTAAAGCAACTGTGTTACAGAGTGAGGCTGGCTTAGAACTCACTATGCAATTCAGATAGTTCAAGGACCTCAACATAAGGCCTGATGCCCTAACACGAAGAAAATAAGGAGTGCACAGAAGGACTTGGCCAGTTACACAGGAAATAAGACCAACAACTGAGAAACGGGATGTCGTGAAACCAAAAAGCTCTGTACAGCAAAACAAAGCATCTATCAAGTGAAGAGGCAGACACAGAATGGGGGGGGGAATGTTTGCCAGCTCTAACTCCTCTAGAAGATTAATACTAGGTTATACAAAGAGCTCATAAAAACCTAAACATTGAGAAAACAAGGTCAGTCAAAACATGGACCATAGTTCTTAACAGAGAGCTCTCAAAAGACGCATAGGTGTCAATAAAGACTTTTGAGCTACTCCACATCGTTGTTCACCAAATTAGAACTACTCTGAGATTTCACCTCATCCCAGTCAGAATGGCAATCATCAACAACGTACGTGATGACAAATGGAGGTTGAAGGTTCTGGGGGGGGGGAGGGAGGGAGGGAGAGAGAGAGAGAGAGAGAGAGAGAGAGAGAGAGAGAGAGAGAGAGAGAGAGAGAGAGAGAGACCTTTGTTCATTGTTGGTGGAACTTAAATCTGTACAGCTACCATGGGAGTCAGTCAGTACGGAACTTCCTCAGAAGATCCTCCATCTACTACTGCCTAGCTGACACTCCCGGACACAGACAAGAGCTCTGTTATCTTACTGAAGAGATAATCACCCAAGCGTTGCACTGCTGCTTTGTTCACAATAATCAGTAAAGGAAACAAGCCTGCATGCTCTTCAGCTGATGGATAACAAAAAGGGGCACATAGACACAATAAGGCTTTATACAGTTGTAAGGAAAAACAAAAGCATAAAATTTTCAGGTAAATGGATGAAGCTAGAAAAATATATATATTGAGTCAGATAACCCAGACCCAAGTAGATAAATATTGTATGTTCTCTCTCATGCATGGATCTTTAGATTTGCATGCTAACCTGGAGTGCTGGTATAAGTAAGGAAATTGGGGAGGAGGCACTGGGGTGAGGGAGGGATGTCTTAAAGTAGGTGGGATAACATCATAGATGATATGAAGGCGGGGGAAGCATTAGGGGTAGAGAGCTTCCACAGGGATAGGGGAGGCAGAGGAAGAAGGAAGGCGGGTTGATCAAAACTAAGATTGTCTGAAAAGGAATGTGGAAACTCACTGTTGGGTAAGCCAATTTAAAAAACAATGTGTATTGAGAGGGAGTCACATGAGGAGCATTTCTAGGTGATGCTATTCCTGAAAGCCCAAAGTTACTAAATAAAATCCTCAGGGAAATCCCAGGGGAGGGTTAAAGATACTCCTGAGTCAGTCAGGGAAGCTCCTGAAACCACACACACACACACACACACACACACACACACACACCCCAGACAGGCTGTTGTTATTCTTCCTGGCTGCCCACATCACATACCTAGGTTGCAGTGTGTAGAGAAAGCATGTGGAAAACCTTCATGCCTATTCCCCAAGGGGGGTTAGACAGCTTTGGCAGGGATTCCCTCCACACAGGCACTGACTGGCCTTTGGGGAGACAAGGACTCCCCACCTGGTCACTGTGAGCACAGGCCTCAGAGAGAAGACAGATCCTGTGTGTCCCTACTGAGCATCGGGGTTGCATGGAGGAGAGACCGGCAGAGGAATAGACAGCGAAACAAGGAATTAGACCAATCGTTTCCAACCTCTGGGTGCAACCCTTTTAGGGGTCAAGAGACCCCTTTCACAGGGTCACCTAAGACTATCCACATATCAGATCTTTACATTACTGTTCATAACAGTGGCAAAATTACAGCTATGAAGTAGCAATGAAATAAGTTTATGATTGGAGTCATCACAACTGTACTAAAGGGGCACAGCATTAGGAGAGTGGTTGAGAACCACTGAATTAAACATTTGAAAGCAATGGTGAAAGCCAGATGCCAAGTCAGGGAGAAAATGGAGAACCTAGGGCATAAAACAATGTTTTGGCCCATTGTAGTAGCAATCAAGACCCAGTTGCCTGGACCTCATACAGACGTTCACCTGATCACCATTGCCTAACTATGGGGCTATAGCTGGGTTGAGGTTGTGTTGTGGGGAAGAGCATGCATACAGTGGAAGCCAGCCAAAAGCTGACATCTTTTTATCATCCTCCACCTTAATTGTTGAGGCAGAGTAACTAAACATTTGGCTACAGATCCCTGGAGCACAGTGGCCAGCCATTGTAGCTGAAACCTTACAGATTTTTGTTTTGTTTTTACCCACAGAATCATGTACATTAACCCTAACTAAAAATGTGCCTACTGTTGAATCTTATATTTATCCAAAGCGGTTGAAGGAAATCCCAGTTTTGATGTAATTAACTGGAGGTGCAGGAAAATGGTCCTCACTGCGTCTCTAGCCAGTGTTCTGACAGCATTGCTAAAGGTGGCAAGGCTTTCGTCTAGCTACCTTAATGCTCCTCTGTCCCTCTCTCCTACTCCTCATCATCTCCACTGTGCCTCTAAGGGAGCATAGCAGCCCTCTGCCTGGTTGGGTAAGATTCACTAAGCCCGAGTAACATCACCTTGTAAAAGGCAGGGGAGTGACTCCATTAAGGCTGCTTAAAGGAGGGCTGTCAAGTTTGTTTGCTTTACTCACTGACAGTATCTTATTGAGTATCCGATCAAGGTTAGATCTCCTAATCCGAGGATGTGCAGATGGTGGGGTTAACCAGGAAGCTCCCCATCTGGGGAGAAGAGAGGTTCAGAACACATCGTGAGACAGCACCTTCTATAGGGCTAGTCGTCATATCCTTACTCTAATAGCAGGGTGGGAAACCCAGAAGATGAGGCTGTGCTCACAGTCCCCCTCTCCGACCTCCCCACCGCGCACATTCTAGCACAGTTCCCTCATCGCTGCAGCCCCCCCCCACTCCCTAATTACCATGTGTCTGTCGTGAGCCTATTCTAAAGGATATATAAAAGTCTATTTAAAGAACATCTCATACTTCACCTAGACTGCCCGGCATCCTCACATGTTTGAGCCATTAGCAGTTTCTCATTAGGAGTGTTTCCCACACATGTGCTCTCCTCTTGTAAAACGCAGCCCCAACCCTTCGGCATACAGAACATTAATCAGAGAGTGAGATGGGGCTTTTTCTTTTAAAGGAATCCAATCCACTCTCTCATTCTTATGATCGTTCTCTTTGTGGTAAGAGTTCAAAAAACTAAGGAAACGATCAAAGATCAATGGAGAAAATTGTGTGCAAGCGGCCTGTGGCAGAAAGAGCATGCGGCGTCCGGCATGTGAGATGTGGCTGTTCTGTGAACTGTCGGTGGCAGTGGCGGAGATCAGGAAGGCGCATGAGGCTGGGAAGGAAAGAAGCCGGCAGGGACTAGATCTTACAAGTGCTCAGAGATTTCACTAAGGTTTAGATTTTTATCCCAAGAGCAAGGGATGCTTCTGAAGGGCTCTGATGGTGCAATAGGACTGGTGGTATAGACAAGAGTGGTTCAGGAGCCACGTAGGAATGCACCGCTAGGGTAGGTTAGAGTCTAGTAGAAAGTAAATCCTACTATCCCCCAGTGCATAATGCTTCAGATACAATAGATTATCAGGGCTTTCTTAAGAATTCAGTGTTCAGCTGGACTGCATCTGCCCTCACTAAATCATGCAGGGTCATAGGGTGCAGGGGCCTTCGCTCTGTTGAATATCTAAGGTCTCCCTGGGAGATTCTACTCTCCCTCTGCTTCCCTCTCCACCCTCCTTCCCCCTCCCTTTCCCTCCCCTTTCTCCCTCTTCCTCTCTCTCTCCCTTGCTCCCTCTCTCTCTCCTCCCCCTTCCCCTTCCCCTCCCCCTCCTGTGAACCAAAAATGGAAAGAGACTGAGGGAGAGCTGGAAAAGCTCTCGAGGGCCATAGCAAAAGAGCCACTTAATGCTTCTCCCTTACCTCAGGCCATGGCCACTCACAACTAGGAGAGATACTGGGACCCATCCTCCACCTGTACTTGTGAAAAAGAATAAAATGTTTTTGAGAATGGCGACCAGTTTCTGCACAGTTCCCGAAGAGGAATCGGAAAAGAAAGCTGTAAGCCTGTGTCAAGGCCGCCGTGGTTCCTTAGACTAGTCGCCAAAGCTGATGTTCGGATCACTGTATCCACTGCCTTTTCTGTACCACGCCCAGCAACACCCCCACTACACACACACACACACACACACACACACACAGAAACTTCAAGAACATAGCATGTAAAAGTACACCTTTAGACACCCCACTTCAAGGTGCTGACAAGCTGCCATGGTTCGAGCAGCCCTCCAAGTATAACAAATGGTCCAGTTAGCAAGAATATCCTGTCTGGGATATTAAAGAAGAAAGGGATATTATAGCATCATGCTTCCTGGCAGCTCAGCGGAGATTAAAGGCACTAATCCTTGTAATCGGGTCCCATTACCAGCCATTCTGACTAGACCCATTTATTGGTCCTTCCAAGGGAGAACACTGTGTTGCTGTTAAGAAATGCCATGGAAGGGGTGGGGGGGATAAAGCAGACACAGCTTAGTTTGCACCCCCTTTGTAGACATAGAGTACCCAGGAGTTCAGCATGGGACCTGGACAAGGGATTGGTGGACACCAGTAAAATTCCAGATTGTGCTTGGCTGCGGAGTGTTTTCTGCCATTTCTCAGTGTGCTGGCATGTTCTAACAGATGAAGGGGAGAACGTTTCCAAAGCATGACAGAACTTTCCAACAACAGCTAGCTAACTCAGCTAGCTCTTGTGGGTTCTAGAGGCCCCCTTCCTCACAACAGCTTTTGTGCTGCTATGGCCACAAAAAAAAAAAAAAAAAAAAAAAGATCAAAAAAAATAAGATATGGTCACATTTAAAGATCTAATGGCTAAGAACTCAGAGCAAGGGCTTGGGGATTTAGCTCAGTGGTAGAGCACTTGCCTAGCAAACCAAAGGCCCTGGGTTTGGTCCTCAGCCCTAGAGAGAAAAAAAAAAGGCAACTAGAAATTGCAGCAAGGCACATCAGATGTCCTCTAAAGAGACAGTCTAGCATGACAACAAGCTATGAAGTACGTTTGTTAAAAAAGGAGTTCCTGACATTGAAGGTGTCTCCATATAGATCTCCACTCTGAGATTGCTAGGTTAGTGACTGGGCCAGCGACAACAAACTTCAGGGACCAGTGACTACAGGCACTTTTTTTCTTTTGAATATGCATGTTTATGTGATATATATATATATATATATATATATATATATATATATATGTCTCTATCCATGTACACATGTGTAGGCTTATATTAGGAGGCCAGTTTGGTGCTGGGTAGACTCCTCAATCAGTCCTTTGCCATTATATATTGAGATAGAGTCTCTCCCTAAGCCTGGATCCCAATAGTTTGACTAGAGCAGCCAGCCAGATTGCTCTGAAGATCCCGTCCCTAGTTTTTAGACTGCGCAAGCTCTTTACCTACTGAGCCATCTCTCCAGAGTTCTTAGTCTGAGACCCATTTTTCTCCTCTATATAATTGGAATTGATATTAGGACATGGCCTGTTGAGATCATTATGGAAAATAAGTGTTTACCTCTCTTTAATGTTTGGCTTATAGTAAATGTTTAGTATTATTTTTAATGATGTCAGTGGGCCATTTCTGTCCAGTTCATTACTATCCTGGTGTCAGGGTATTCTGTACATCAGGATTAGGCTAGTATATCTGGTGCTTTTCTAAGAGTGTGTTGGCACATCTAGGGTCTAATGAGAGTCTCTAAAGCATAGTATCTAGCCCTTAAGAGAGAAGGGGAGCTAGTTCTCTGGTACCTTGCTTATTTTCTTCATTCCATATTCTTTATTCACAGTGTCAAAGCCAGTCATGGAAGGGCTGATCATCACTGCAGCTATCTTTATAGTGTCCTTTCCTGCCCTGAGGTCCACAGTCCCAAATGAGAAATCCCTAAACTGTGGCAATGGCGATCACCCATTGTCAAGCTCACAATGCAGGTCTCTTCCAGGGTGAGCCTGAGGAACATTTGCTATTAAACAGAGCAGAGAAAGATTTCCGCACATTCCTCCTCTCCTTGAAAGTATTGTGACATACTATGAAGAATATTAGAAATCCCTTCCCATGGCTATACTGAACATTTCCATTTCTCCCACGAAGCCTAATCTGATCTCACCAGAGAAATGCCCCTTCCAGGGTAATCCCAATCAACCTCATTGAGGAGCTTGACTTTGTGGGTCACAATGCAAGGAATAATGCAGGAAACAGGAAAATTTCAATCAATTCCTAGAGAAGTAAGAGATAGGTCTGCGAGCGCTCTGCCCCCCTGGCTTCTGTCCCTTTCCCTCTGTTCCCTCCTTCTCCCCCCCACCCCCACCACCCCCCCCCCGCCATACATCTGTTCTCTCCTCTGCATCTCCCGGCTGGCAGCCTCATACCACAGAAGCGTCCGTCCGTATACACATACAGAGCTGTAGCTGTGGCCTCTAGGGACATAAGCTCCAGGTCCCAACAAGGCAGTCATAGGGGTGCTCACCCCTCTGTTTACCTAAGCAGTGCTCCCTCTGCATCAAGGGAAAGGCTCACATCATCTGCTTCCCTTGCCCCTCTTGCCATTCTCAAAAACAGCCCACTGGGGCCAAAAGGAAGATGCCCCAACTAAGTGCTGTATGGAAGGAATTCAATGCAGGAGGAATGAACCCTCGTAGTAATAATTTATAAGAACCCATTTTCCCCTATGCTTTTGGGAGAGAAATAACTAGATTTTTTTTCTTCAACTCCTTTACAGGGGCTTTTTAATAACAAAAATTAAAAAAAAACAAATTTAAGGTAAAAATTTGAGCTCAGGGTTCAAGCGCCTAGCTGGCATGATGTGCTTGCTCTCCCTAGTGGTGCTACAATGGAAACTGCTCTGCTGCCTCTCACCTGCATCTTTTCCCAAGTTGTGTCTGGAGATACTGTCAGCCTCTCTCTTGTGGAGTCAGGCCTTGTATCATTGAGATGAATCCCTCTATATCTCTTCCTGGGGTGACTTCAATATCCAAGGCTTCAATATCCAAGTTGGAATTTCCTCCTATTAACCCTACTCTTCCTGAGTAATTAAGGCAAATAGTGGGTGCACAGGTAACTCCTTGGGGAGGTCAGTGCCCCTAGTTGTAAGTTTTCTGTTTGGGACAGCACTACATTGTCTGAGGACAAAATATAGCCCCAGCTCTGGGAAATCATTAGACTAAAAGTCTAGGTCTTTGGCTTTTCTTGGCGTTGGCCCCAGTTTCCAGTATTTGACATTCTAAACATTACTTGCATGCTTGCTGCAGAATTTTGTGGGCAAACCAGGCTGGGTGGTAAAAGAGATGAAGCTTCTGCTGCCTAGAAGTCTGGGAGTCAACACTCCAAACCTTCAGTCCTCCAGCTCCCTCAGAGCCCACCCTCTTGTGGAGTCTTCAGAAGACCCCCTAGGAGCTCTTGTCTCGGGCTGTAAACTGCTTACCTATCAACTTAAAGGAAACCCCCTGGGGAGCCAAGGTTGTTCCAAGAGTACAAAATCTGCCTATCAAGGATGGGCACCCATCACAGTTTCTCTGATGCTCACAGACAAAATATAAGAATAGATGGTGGAATGTATACAAAGAACTCAAGAGGTTAGACCCCAGAAAACCAAATAACCCTATCCAAAAATGGGGTACAGAGCTAAACAGAGACTTTTCACCTGAAGAAATTTGGATGGCTGAGAAACACCTTAAAAAATGTTCAACATCACTAGTCATTAGGGAAATGCAAATTAAAACAACCCTGAGATTTCACCTCACACCAGTCAGAATGGCTAAGATTAAAAACTCAGAAGACATCAGGTGTTGGCGAGGATGTGGAGAAAGAGGAACACTCCTCCACTGCTGGTGGGAATGCAAGCTGGTACAACCACTCTGGAAATCAGTATGGCGGTTCCTCAGAAAACTGGGCGTGATACTTCCGGAGGACCCAGCCATACCACTCCTGGGAATATACCCAGAAGATTCACCAGCATGCAATAAGGATACATGCTCCACTATGTTCATAGCAGCCTTATATATAATAGCCAGAAGCTGGAAAGAACCCAGATGTCCCTCAACAGAGGAATGGATACAAAAAATGTGGTATATATACACAATGGAGTACTATTCAGCCATTAGAAACAATGAATTCATGAAATTCTTAGAGAAATGGATGGAGCTGGAGAATGTCATACTAAGTGAGGTGACCCAGTCTCAAAAGAATACCCATGGTATACAGTCACTGATAAGTGGATATTAGCCTAGAAGCTTGGAACACCAAAGACACAAATCACATATCAAGTGATGTCTCACAAGAAGAAAGGAGTGGACACTGGTGCTAGAATGGACCAAAACATAATTGTGGGAGAGTACAAGAACAGTAAGGTAGGAGGGGGTGGATGCGGGAGCAGGGGGAGGGAAAAGGACATGTGGGACCTTTGGGGGTGGGGAACCAGAAAAAGGGAAATGAATTGTAAATATAGAATATATACAATAAAAAAAAGGAAAAAAAAAGAATAGATGGTGGAAAGCCAGGTGGTGGTGGCGCACACCTTTAATCCCAGCACTTGGGAGGCAGAGGCAGGTGGATTTCTGAATTCGAGGCCAGCCTGGTCTACAGAGTAAGTTCTAGGATAGCCAGGGCTACACAGAGAAACCCTGTCTCAAAAAAAAAAAAAAAAGAATAGACAGTGGAAGGGCAGAGGACTATCCTTTGGTCCATTTTCTCTCCTGCTTCTGATGTCACCACTTTATGTTCTCTTGTTTTGAGAAGATAGCCTTTGTCTGGGTCACCCTTCTGACACTATAACAACACACCCAAGATATCAACTCATAAAGAGAAAGTTCCTATTGACTCACAGTTTTGGAGGCACCAGTCAGTTATCAACTGGCTTGTTACTTTGACTCAGTACTTATTTAATAGATCACCAGATAGGTGTCTAGAAGAGGAAAACCATACACCACAGGGCCAGGCGGCAAGAGAGTAAAGAGGGGCCTGGGATCCCTTGACCTGTCCTCAAAGGTATTCCTCCCACAGGCCATCTACTAGACCCACTTCTTAGAAGTTCTGCCAACCAGAATATTGTTCCTGAGGAAACATGACACTTGTGAGGACACAAAATCCAAATGACAGAGGCTGGAAAGATGGCTCTGTGGTTAAGATGGCATGCTACTCTCACAGAGGATATGAGAGGTTCCCAGAACCCACATCAGGAAGCTCACAACCCCGTTACCCAAATTCCAGCGGATTTGATGCCTCTGGCCTCCCTCTGTAGACACCTGCATTGACATGTGTATCCCCACCCACAGATGAACATGCACGCGCATAATCTTGTTTGTTTGTTTGTTTGTTTGTTTGTTTGTTTTATCGAAACCACGGCAGCTTGGAAAATAGAAGGGTGATTCCTGGCAGCTTTCATTTGTCTGGGTCAAACATGTATTTTGATGTTTTATGTCTTTGGCTTTATTCTTAACAGAACACCTGTATAAAAAAAAAAAGTGTATTATCAAAAAGATGTCAAGTGAACACTCCACAACTGATCTTTTCCAGGTCAAGAACTGACATTGCCAAAGAGCCAGCCTCTGTTTCCCTCTGTGTCACAGCCACCCTGTGTTCATTCTACTCCTCGGAGGAACGGCTCATCCTCCTGCCTGTTAACATAAACTAATGCTGCTTGGTTTTCTGTTTTGTTTTTTAATTAAACTATAATTTCATAACTTCCCCTTCCTTGCCTTCTCTCCAATCCTTCCCACGTACCTCTCCCACCTCCTACCGCCCTGCCACTCCCTCTCAAATTAAAGGCCTCCATAAATATAGCCTGCTCCATCCATACAATGTTACTTTTATGTATATGACTTCTGGGCTGCCCAGTTAGTATTGCATAGCAATTTGGACTGTCTCTCCTGGTCTCGGCATTCCCTTGTTACCTGCTGTTCTTTGTCTAGGGTGGAGGCGCCATGAATTCTGCCTCCCACATTAGCATGTCTATTGGCGTGGTTCTTGCTCCGGCTTGTTAAGCAGTCATGTTGGTGAGACTGGTGTATAATGCCACCAGTTTTTGTGTATCCAACTTATGAACATGAAATCAGATGGGATATATTCCTATATCTTGATTTCCTTTTAACTGAGCACTACGTTTGTCTCACTTAGTTGCAGAATTTTCATTTTTATGAAGTATATACATTTAGTTTTTCTACTTTATGATGTTTTCTCCAAAGAAGTTGAACATTCTTATGACTTGGCAAGTGCCCTTTGCCGGCTGCCACCGTTTCCTCCCCCATTTAACTGGCCTCCCCTTTCCTGCCTCTTCTCTAGAAGTCTTAAAAAGCCAAAGCTCCAGAGACAGCGAGAAGTCCAAGGTGATATTTGGTTTGGCTGAAGTACGTCAGAAGACGCCCAGGCAGATGCTTCCTGCAGAGCGGGCTGGGCTGGCCAGAGCCTCTCGGTGTCCTAGGCTCACCTGAATGTCTGTTTGATAAGCATATTTTTGTCTTCCTAGGTGTACCTGAAGCTGAAGTCACTTGGTTCCGAAATAAAAGCAAACTGGGCTCCCAGCATCTGCACGAGGGCTCCTTGCTGCTCACAAATGTGACCTTCTCTGATCAAGGCCTATATTCCTGCAGGGCAGCCAATGTACACGGAGAACAGACAGAGGGCACACAGCTCCTGATTCTAGGTAAAGGCTTCCAGTATCACACCCTCAGTCACTGACCCACCCTGCACCTCCCTTTTCCCTTACTGAATTAAGACCATAAAATAGAGGCAGTGTCCCTTTTATCCGTTCATTCTGCAATCAGTGCTTCCAACAGGAAGAGCGTGGAGCCAGCCAAAGCTGAGGGTCAGAACTGGTTCCACCTCTGGCTGCTTATCCTTGGCGGCCTTAGAGCTATTCACCTTATTAAATCTGAGATGCTGTCCTCTATGGGAAACCCGACAACTGAGGATTTCCCAGCTAGGGAACAAAGTCATCAGTTGGAGCTGGCAGAAGAAAATAATTTTTTTTAAGAAAATAATTTTTAATTCCCATGCTAGGCTTTTCTTTGAAAAGCAAATGCAAAACATGGATCTAAAAAAAAAAAAAAGTCATATATATTAAACTTTTCTCATCCATTTCCAGATAGTCTGCATACAATCTTGGCATGCATGTCCCAAGCATAAGAACTCCTTATTATAAAGTCTGTCCCAGGTCCTTGTGTAAAGTAACCATTTACAAGTAAGAACGGTCCCTGGCCACTGGCCACCACGATGTTTCCCCAGGATAGAGTTTGGCCATCTTGTAAGCGATAACCTGCTTTGCCCACCTTCTGTCTCTTTTTCACTGAATCTGGGGGTAGGGAGTGTAACATTGAATAGAAGCTTCTAGATGGGCCCTTAACCTTTAAAACCAGCACAATAATTAGAGCCTATATTCTGACTCTCACCAAGAAAGAGCTTTCTTTCTAAGGGGAGGGTGCAAAATATGAGAAATAATAATGACATCTACACCTGTATACCCCGACATACTGTGTACTGCTTACTCTTGGATTTTCACACCCACCGCTGATGCCATACCCTCACCACCACCCACTCAGAATCCAAGGGCCCGGCTGCAGTTCCATCTCACTGGTGGCTGCACAAACCTCCAGACTTCATAAGAAGCCACAGAAAATTGGCTCGGAGAAAAGAAGGATGTCATTTATTTTCTACCGGGTTTTATCAGCTGAGCTGTTATTCTGGGGTCGTGCTGAGTGACCACCGGTAAGGTTTTTCTCCCCAGTAAAGATGACTCTTCCTTGTTATCTCTGATAGCAAAGATGGGCACTTAGGAGTACTACTGTGGCACCAGCAATGAGGTATTTTCTCCAAGCCAGTTCTTCTGCATCCCTCATAGAGTCTGACCGTGAATACAGTGGATGAGCATGTTGCCTTCCCCATTATAATCAAACCTTCCAGAAGAAAATGATCTCCGTTCAGATGCTTTGATGGAATTTTCCTTATTAGGAGTCTTAGTGTAATTAACAAATGTCAATATGAAAATATTTCTTTTTTATCAGTGATAATATGGCTTAATTCTTAAAGGGGAAATTCTGTTTATCACAATGAAATTTCACGTCAAGTCCTGTGACTTGACTTCTAGTCGGAAAGCTCAACATGGAGAGGCGTGGCATTTGTTCTCCTTCGTTCGCGTGGCCAGTGGACAGATGTCTGGAGTGTTGGCTCTGCCCCAGTTAACTGGACACACAGGGTTTTAGGGGAAAATGAAGGGGAATATGCCCCCTCAAGAATTTACATTTCTACTGGGAAGATAAAACACACACACACACACAGAATTGCCGTGGAAACTGTAGGAACATAAGCAGAGGCTGACATTTGGCCCAAGGAAAATAGATTATTTCTCAGACAGCACTAGCCTTCCCTTTTGGCTTTTAATAAATAAATAAGGGAGGAGGAGAGGCATAAAGACACTTTGATGATGGCTGTTGACTCAAAAAGATGTTTATGATGAAGTAGCTCAGGCCCAGTAGACTGTGTACTGGATGAAGTTCACTGGCGAAGCCAAAGGTCAGAATGCGGATTTCTAAGCACACATTTTCCCTATAAAAAGGGTGGAGCACTCTCTGTTTCTTATGTAGATACATGATTCACGGTTCACCATTGTGTTCTCCCTGTGATGGTCTTTAGCAAAACCATAAAGATAAAAATGTTGTCCTGAAGTAGACACCGTCAACCCTTATTTATGTACATGGCTAACAAGTGCTAACAAAATGCCAAGCACTTGGTAGGAGCCTGGCCAAACCCAGCACTGAAGACTTCAGCCCTGACTCCTTGGAAGATTTTGCGTGACACCTCATAGTAGCTTCTTCCTGCCTTTTTATGTGCTTGGTCTGCTTGGCCATAAGAATTAGACCTCAGAGCGAATCAACCTCACAACTAGATTGTCTCTCACTGAAAAGGGTTCTTGTACAAATCCTTTTAAATAAATTCTTGGATAGTATTCTATCTGTGGGGACAGTTACAAATTACCCCATTCCTAAGGATATTACGAGTTAAATAAAAAGAAAATGGTTAAAACTATTTATCTCACAACTTGGCATATAGTAAATGCTAAAATTGTCCTTAAAAAAATCATCTTTGTAACAAGTTTCCATTTATCTACATTGTTAGAGAGACCCAGGGGTGGTGTGCTTTAAAGCAGTATAAAGTGAGAACTCCTGAGAGTCACAGGCCTGGTTCTTATTACAGACCTTGTTATTTCAGGCATCAAATATTAAGTATGAAACTCACCTTCATAGGTATACCTTCTCTATAGGAAAAATGAGGTTGCAAGTCCATTGCAGCAATGCCTGTCATGCACACACAGGGGTGTATGTCTATCCTCTCTTGGCCTGAACATAGCATATATGCTCTAACCTCCTGATTCACCATCTGTCTTCTCCCAGATCCCCCCCAAGTCCCCACACAGTTGGAAGACATCAGGGCCTTGCTCTTAGCCACTGGACCGAACCTTCCTTCGGTGCTTATGTCCCCTCTGGGAACACAGCTGGTCCTGGATCCTGGGAATTCCGCTCTCCTTGGTGAGTCCAACCCTCTGAAACATTGGGCAAAAATCCAGGGCTGGACAGGATTTATGGATGGGTGACTGCCTGCAGGTGGGAGGGAGGCAGCAGTGGGGGGTGGCCAACAGGAAATCACTAAATTGCCTACAGAATCCAGACTCACCAGTGGAAACTTGGCTGACTTTCCACACGAGGTGAGTGGGGCTCTCAGTCTGGACTCTATAGTTTGTCTGGAGTCCAATATGGCCCCTCTTGGGCTGACGCCGTGCCTCAGACCCTCTCCTTCAGGGGCACTCGCTGAACTCTGAGAAACGGGTAGCTGGAAACAACCCCTCTGTGTCTCCTTCCCACCATGAGCCCTCTAACCTCTTGCTCTGAAACAGCTAGAATCAGCTTTTAAGGGCAAAGCTAGTGTTTGCGGTCCAGAGGCCAGAAATTCTGTCTAGGCCATCTCTCCTTCTACAGAGTCTATAGCCAGCCCAGACAGAGTTCCTGGCAAAAGCTCCCTGGCATCAAACACTGGGCACCAAGCTATTGCCTTCATAACTAGTATTCAGAGTAGCAAAGTCTTCTGCTTACATCTGACCTCTGAGCTTCTCACTCTGGAATCATGGGAAAGACAGAGCAGTGCATATAAGAGAACAGGGAATGTATGGGAAATCTGTATGTCTTTCATTTGATTGTACTATGGACCCAGGACTTTGCACTGGTTAAAGAGAAAAACCAAACCTTTTAACGACTTTTTTTAAAAAAGATAGATCATGAAAATGAAGAAATTCTCCACACTATGTGCCCCTGAATGTGATGACAGTAGCTAGAATTATTCTCTTGGCTCAAAATTAAAAGTTCCTCTGTTCTCCTACCCAAAGGTTTACCAATCACACTGACAATTACAATCAGAGTGGCCAAGGGCATCAGTGGGTTTACAGTTAGAACAAAAATTTTTCCTTCAATTTCCATTTCCATTATTATCTGATATCAGTGGGGAGCCCTTATATCTTATCAACAGATGGGAATACTTCTGTCTTCTCTCTTCTGGACTTGGTAAAGGAAAGCCATCGGTCGAACCAACAAGTGGCCCTCTTCTGTTTGCCACTACATGAAGAGCTTGGCATTGTGTTTTTCCATATCCTATTGATCAGGAACCTCACAAGCTGCAAAATTCAGTTCCTTGGCTTACTAATGATAAGCTTACTCCACATTAAGTATGGACATCTTAAACATCTTTGTTTTAGACTCCTCATTATCCTGTTAGTTACAGCCCAGTAACTAACAAAGCTAATTAACAGTTGCTAATCTTCAAGCTGAATGACTCTTTTGGGTCACTCAGGTACCATTCCACAAGCAGGAAAGACCCATGGGCTCATACCTTTCCGTGATAGCTGTAATTTCTTTCTCCCTTATTCTGAAATAATATTTTTGTCTCATTTTAGCCATGGGCAATAAGGATTTATTGTGCTTGCTGCTGCATTCCATTGCTGGTTTATGATGCTTTGTTACCTTAGACTGGTATTTAAATCTAACAGTTAAGGCACCTTAATATTCCAGGCTGCTCCATTTGAAGGGGACAGTGAGCCAGTGTTCATAAAGTCCCTGGGTGTAACCGCCAGGACAGAAATCAGTGCTGCCCCAGCACTGTAGACCTAAGGGAGCTCTGTGTGCAGCTATGGAGATAAATTAGGGTTAGGAAATTGTGTCAAATATCAGGTCTCTGAAAACTGGGTTTCCACAGACCAGAGCCTCCATGATGCTAGGGAAATGTGTGAGTAGCATTCAAATTGGCAGAATGCAGGGGAAATGGACAGTCAAGACTAGAAAAAGAAAAGAAAATGATGCCGTGGATCCTGAGATGAACTGTGCAAAATATTTGTCAAGGTTCCTTCTAGAAATAACTGTGCAATACTTTGCTTTGAGCCCGATGATGGGCAGCTAGTCTGGAGCAGGATTAGCAAGGCTCGCTCCGTCAGAGTTCACCTTCACAGCTCTGGGGCCTCGCCCGCTCTCCCAGATTAGTTCACCTATTTGCTCCCAGTTGGACAGGTTCTGATCCCTGGTCCTCTGGCTGGACCTTCTGTTAAAAGAAACAGGCCAGCAAGGCAGTTTCACACTAAGTTCCTAAGAAATTAAAACAGTAAAGAGCATTAAATTGAGGAACATCTTGAGTTCTGGACTGTAGAAAAAGCAGGCGTACTATAAAAGGATGCTAAGATGAATAATTAGAGATTTTTAATTTTTGTATTATATGTGTGTGATTGTGTGTATGTGTGTGTGTGTGTGTGTGTGAGAGAGAGAGAGAGAGAGAGAGAGAGAGAGAGAGAGAGAGCGCACATGAGTGTAGTCAGGCATGCATGAGTGCACTCAGATCCCTTGGAGTTGGCAGTATAGGAAGCCGTAATTTACCAGACATGCATGCTGAGACTCAAACTCAGATCTTCTGTAAGAGACGTGACTGTGCTTAACCACTGAGCCATATGCCCAGCTCTTAGCTTTTCTTTACAAGAGGATGATGTAGTAAAAGAAATAATCAAGACAATTCATCTAGTACTCTGAATGATCAATCTAATTCGAGACCAAGATGGAAATATGTATCTTCTGTCACTCAGGGCAGGTACTACCTTGGAACTCATTAATATCCAAGCCTGATCCACTTGATTTCATGGATGAAAGCCATTTGACAGCCCTGACGGAGCCAGCAAGTGGCTAGGCTCAAGGAGCCTTTGGGGCTGGGGGCTGGGGGCTTGGGGCTTAGCGTTTGGGGCTAACTGCCTGTAATCTAATTATGCCTGTGGTACCACATGGTTCTGAGGCACAGGAGCAGTGGTTCCTGGGCTGTGGCTCTCCTCTTCCATTAAAGGAAGGGGAAAGGGGAGAATTGGAGTCTTAAAAGCCATGTCTCAGAGCTAGCTCTTACTCACTGAGACTTGAGTGTTAAGATTCCAGGCAGTGAGTGAATCTATTTCCAAAAGTGGCTGTTTTATTTATATGGCATATTGGTATTGAGCCCCTTCAAGCCACAACTGCAGCTGATGGAATAGCACTTGAGTCACGGCTCCTTAGGCCTCAATTTCCATGAGTGTAACATAGAAAATTAGAACTAAGTCTCTTAGTAGGGAATGCCCACTGAGTTCTGCTGTAGAGAGAGAGGTTCCAGTCTCCCTGATTCATTGTCCTGAGTAACAAAGCACCATTTCTTTGGAACTTGGTGATCCGTCTGCAGGAGACTCAAGAGTAGACCAGCTCCTCTGGAAGGAATAACGAGTCCCGTGGCACTGCCACCTTCTGTCCAGCCCTAACTCAGCGACCACAGTTTCTGTTTTCAGAACAGAAGCACTGCACATATCCCCAGAGTATTTAAACCTTCTCATAACATCGAGTGCAATGTTTCTGGAAGGACCACCAGGGCCGATAGTATTCATTTATATCGTAGAATCACAGATTCTTCTTAAATAACTCAAATTGAATTTTTAATTATCAAAACAATGTACTTCCATTGTATAACAAGTAGAAATCAAATTTTAAAAAAGAAAAGGAAAAGAAAAAATCTAATGATTCAACTCTGGTGTGTGAGTACAAATACCTTAAACATCGGTATAAATCCTTTTTATATTTTACCTAAAGTTAACTATTTCTGCCCACTGGCTTTAAGGGGTTTATCACTTAGTGATATCCAACAAACATCTCTGTCTCTAAAACTTTTAATTTCACTTCTCATGGCTATCTGGACAGAAGATCCTGTGTCTTAATTTTCTGGTGGATTTTGTGGTCTCTTCAGTCTTTTCACTATTTTTAAAAATAAGCATAATGGCTTTTTCCTATGTCTTTATGTGACCCCTGTTTACCTGGGATCGATTCCTAATGGTAGATTCTTTTGTGTGAAATCTTCATACTGTTTGGGGTCTTACTATGTATTATCTAATTTCCCCCAGCTAAATCGTATCCCTCTCATATACACATGAGAACTGAATGAGAGTTGTCTACACAGGTTATAATCAGGAGGTTTCACATTTACCACTCTAAATGTAGTGCACAATGCCATAAGATACAAGAAACATTATTTATAAGTTATTTTTATTTATAACATTTCTTTTGCGATTTAATATATTTTTCAGTCTCCTAATTTCATGAACGAGCAGTGTCACATGCTCATTCATGTCATCTCTTCATTTATGACAGCTAGTTATCCTTTTTATTGATTTATAGGGCACATATTTATATATGCTTAACCATTTGGTAGTTGACGTGAAGCAAATCACACATAATCTAACATGGAAATCGCTCCTATGGCCAACAGACTGGAAATACAGCACTTCCAAGGCTGCCTTCCACGCCTGAGGTTTTGTCAGTTGTGTGCCTTCCCTTTCCCTTCCACCCCTTCACCATCACTCCTGGAAACCTTGCTCCCTCCCACCCCACCCCCACCTCAGCTAACCGCCGATCAATCTGCTCTCCATCAGAGTAGGCAATTGCATTGTGTACAGTGTTACATAAAGGAAATGATGCCATTGGGGATTTGACTTCTTTTATGAATCATTTTTTATTTTGGGAGTTACACACACACACACATACACACCCTTCCCTCATCCGATTCTGCCCACCCCTTCTTGTCATCTAGGACTTCTTCATTATGACATCATTTAGGCTCCCTCATGCTACCACACTGGTCATTTGAGCACGTCTCCTTTCGCTGCCTAGCCCTCCATGTATGGATATATTAGTCTGCTTAGTCACTCACCAGCTGAGAAGCAGAATGGTCACTTCAGTGTCTAGTTATTAAAAATGCAGCTGGCACAAAATTTCACGTGTTGGTCTTTGAATGGACATATGCTTTCATTTTTCCTCACTAAGCGCCCAGGGGAGACATGGTCGTACCACATGGCAGGTGTGCAGGGAGGGCTTTAATAAATGGTCACACTGCTTTTCACAGTGGCCCATTACTTCAGATCCACATCAGCACTTTGTGATGCTCTAGATTCTCTGAGTCCCAGCAAAGCTTGCTCTCCTTGCTGCCTTGGTTTTAGGAAGTCTGCTAGGTGTCTGCTAGCGATCTCCGTGTGGTTCACATTTACAAAGTTTCTCTGATAACCAGGAGTGTCCAGCAGCTTTCCCTATTTTCCATCCCAATTCCTTAGGCAAAATGCCAGTTCAGTTGTTTTATCAAATCTTTTGAAGTTGGGTGTTTCTTCGCTTAGAATTAAATCTTCAAAATTCTTTATATAATTTAAAAGCCTACTGTCAGTTACATTGACTTTCAGATATTTTTTAGTGTAGCTATCATTTCATTTTCTTGATGATGTCTCTGAAGAGTAGAAACCTGAGACCTTGGTATGGTTCTACTTCATATGTTTGTTCTGTTATGGATTATTCTTATATTTGAGAAATCTAGAAGACACCCAGAGTCTCAAACGTATTTGATGGGGGTTCATTACAGAGTTCCAAAAGTTATTCATTTTGTAAATGGAACTTTATTGCTTTAAGTTACATCCACTCACTGGCCTGTGCGTTGTCTTCAGTGGCATCCATGCCACAGAACAGAATTGAGTACTCATGACTGAGAGGCCCTGTGGCACCTGCACCTAAGGGATCCTGCATCTGGCCCTATGCAGAAAGCATTTGAGACACATTGTTAACTACAATACTGAGGTCTATAATAGAAATCACAAATCCTGCTTCAAAGTCACACTCTTTCCACGGTCATTGTGTCCTATCACTGAGTTAGGCATTCTTCCTAAGATCTAAGACCCTGAAAGGCTTAGAACATCCTACCAATTAGGAAAGAGGAAAAGCCTGTTCTATAAGTCCTGGATTTTTCCCAGCAACAAAATATGCAGGTAGCTGTGTGTGGCTGTGACTTTGGCTCAGGCAGTAAGGTGTTGTTTTGCCTCCATGAGGACCTGAGTTTGGGTATCCGGCATCCATGAAAAAAGCCAGGTGTGCTGGTATGTGTGGGGGGGGAGTGGGGGGTGGAGGACATGGATCCTTGGGACTTGCTGGCTAGCTAGTACAGCCAGATTCATGAGCTCTGGGTTCACTGAGACTCTGTCTCAGAAAATAAAAGAGGTTCTGAGAAATGTATCCATATACCATCCTCTGGCTTACACACACACACACACACACACACACACACATTCTCAACCTTCTAATGCTGTGACCCTTTAATACAGTTCATGTTGTAGTGACCCAATCATAAGATTATTTTTATTACTATTTCATAACTGTAATGTTGCTACTGATATAAATCATAATATAAATATCTATGTTTTCCAATGGTTTTTGATTACCCGTAAAAGAGTTGTTCACAAAACGTGTTTGCAACCCACAAGTTGAGGATTGCTGCTCTTAGAACACTCTCTCCTTTGTCAGTGAACAAGCTCAACTCCACAGACCTTACAAGCATCCCTGCTAGAGGCATGTGGCCCATCCCTGGAGGAGCCATTTTCTCATGCTCGATGATTTTTGCAAAGAGCAGGGAGAGTCCATGACTAGTCCGTCCTCAGTGTTCCTGGCCCTTCTCCCCTGCAGGGCCCCAGCACACAGCCAGCTCAGACTACAGCCTCACAGCCTCACAGCCTCACAGCACCCTCCCTGCGTCTCAGAGCCCGTCTGGCATCGGGGCCAAGGCTCAGACTGTGCTCGCACACACTAACCTCCTGTCCACACTTGCACAGTTTCTGGACATTCATTTCTCTGCAGACAACTGCAAAGCTCAACTCTCCCAAGACCTCTGTTTAGAGCAGTGGTGATCCGTAATCTCATCCTAAAAGGGGAACATTTCTTTCTCTGGCACGAAGTTAGAACTGGGCCATTCCCAGAAAGAATGTCACACTGGTGGGCAATCCAAGCCCAGCATGCGTGGAGCATACAAAACCCAGAGCTGGAGTCTACAGGTGGAGTTCACAGTGTTAATGTGTAAACACCTAAAAGTAGAAAGGTACATCAGGGAACGGTTCGGTATGTGGGAAAGATGTTGCCTCTACAACCAGAGGAGCTCTTAAAACTGTGATCCGTGAGCACCGATGTGCAGTGAGCTACTGAACATGGCTTATGTCCGCTAGAAGAAATGCTAAGAAATGCCCAGAACAGGAGGATGCGACTCCTGTGCTCCAAGAACAACAAAGAGTCCACAGTGGCTGGATCGGAGTCGCAGAGAGAAGAGGTGGGGGCTGGGGAGCCGACCAGATAGGCAAGAAGGCAGAGGGCAAATTTTTTAAGGCCTTGTAAATGATCACATTAAAACAAGAGAAAAAATCTTCAAATGTCCAATTTATAAACTGACTCAATATTGCGCCGAGCATCATGAGCTTTCCCAGGACCAGGCAAAGGCAGGCAGGAGTGATTTCTTTTATTAGGAGCCATGTGGCCAAGTGCATGCTGCACAGCTAACTCTGGTGAGCCAGAGGCTTATCAAGCTGGCTCTGGTACAAGCCAATATTGCTGACTTAATTTGACTCACATGTGTTGGGCACCTGCTAGCCTACCTGGCCCAGAGCTTCAGCAGGCACGTGCCTAGCCATTTCCTCCCTCTAGCAAGAGGGGCCCGAACGGATAACCGACCCACCTGGGAAATTTAAAACTATTGCAACAAAGACCAATTAAGCTAGAATCTCTAGGGGGAGGAGCTAAGCATCAGTACTTTTAAAGAAATTATTCTCAGGGTCCAGTGCATTTCCAAAGTCACCTCCCCATCCCTTACTACATGTTTAGAGTGGAAAAATGGACTATGCCACCGTTTAGAATAGTCTAACTTAGCACACAACTTCTTTGCTGTTCAAATCTAATGCTGTATGCATCCTTCTTCCCACCCAACTCCCGGGCTTGTCTTATATAATAATTCCATTTCTGTCCAAATTCTCCCTGTCTTTGCCATTGCCTTGAACTTTCTGTGACTTCTTTGCCCTAAAGACCCTCTCTTGACCTCAAACTAAATCCTAGAGGATCACTCCAGCCTGGAGTGATCCCTCTCACCTGCTCTACACCAGGCAGGACAAACGTTTTCCATAAGGAGATAAATGGGAACTGTTTTCTGCACCGTGTGTTTTACCTGTCCCTGTTTCACCTACTCTATAATTTGTGCTGTCCTAGCAGCAAGTATACTAAGATGGTTATGTCCCATAATAGTAAAACTGTATTTCCCAAAGTAGGAATCAAAGCTGTGGACAACCTTCTCTGAGTCACTGATAGGACACTTAGTATGACTAGAGATACTTCATGTCTATAGCATGTCTCTCAGCTTGTTTCCAGATCCTAGGGACAAAGGGAGTTCCATTTTCCTTAATACAGAGCTTAATACAGAGGCTAGTAGCAGGGCCTTGGTCCTCTTGAGTCACTCCATCTCCGACTTCTATTTTAATTACAGCTTTTTCATCCCACACCTCCGCCCTCACCCTTAGATGCGCACTTCCTGATTCCCCTGGTACAGGCGACATCAGGCGCTTCCTCACATCAGTTCTGAGGAAATGCACACCAATGGTGACATCAATGGTGTCCTAGGCCACATCTGTTAGGAAACCAGTTTCATGGTGATCCTTTGGAAGACTAAGATCATCACTACTTCCTCTCCAAAGATAGCTGCGAGAACAAGACCTGAAGGCCAAAGGTTAGGTAAAAATTCATTCACAATGGGGACCCGCCCCAGAGGGGTCAGGGAAAGTGATGCAAAGGAAGGGCAAGGCAACCTGAAGGCAGGCCCAGCGTCCTCGGTGAGGAAAGCCCGTGCAAGACGACGTGTATCCTGACCCTCTGCAAAGAACAGTTGGCAGCTGTTTCCTCACTTAGACTGGGAAGCTGAGATCTCATGCCACAAGGAAATCATCTTTTGTTTCCTGAAGTGTTGCCCACACAGAGAATGTGCTTTGCCACGAAAAAGAAAGACCAGTGTTTTGTGGTTGTTCGTGGCCTGTGTTTATTTACTTTGGTCTCTTTTTTAAGGTAAAATTTGAAGTGGATAACAGAGCCCAGTAGGGACTAGAGGAAGCTCGGGAGCACAAACCATGTAAAACGAAATCAGTGTTTCAAAGGGTGTTTATGGGGAAGCCATGGGAAGAACTACAGCACTTCTTCAGACTGGAGTACACATCCATAAATATAAAAGGACACCAAAGCATAAGTGACAGTTCAAATAGCTGGGCAGGGAGAGCAAGGCGGTAAATCTCCCCCACTGCCACTGGTCCAGGCCACAGCAAGTAAGCAGGCATGGACTTATTTTAAGATTCTAGATAATCAGGAAATGGAGACCTTGAGAAAATACACTCACACTTGCTCCTGCCCTTTCTTGGCACCAAGACAGAATTCCCAGGCCAGTGCCTTTCCTACCATACCCAGTAGGAATGATGTGAATGAGCCTGGTGTCCCCAAAATAGACAGGTATTGAAAGGCCACCAGTGGGAAAATGAGGAACTCTACACTGGCCCTAATAAATCCTTCCTCACCATGAAATGGCTCCCGAAAGCACCCCCTCGTGTTCTGTGGCCCCTCTGTGTCTGTGTGGTGCTAGACAGGCAGGTTTACAGCAGCTGCAGGGCCCAAAGGCGAACTACAGCAGAGACAGGGCAGGATTGTGTCTCCGGGTTTGTTATGATCTGTGAAAGGAGAGACAGACCCTCCTGCCTCAGTTCTCGGCCAGCTTTATAGAGGCAAAGGCGCCTCAGTTGGAAGAGCCGTTTCCAAATGCTCAGCGTCTAGCTCCTCGCGGATGCAAAACCCCAGCCCACAGAACTGGGCTTGTGAGACTTAAATGAGTAGTGTAGTATAACTAGCTTAGTGCTCAGTACAAGAGTTAAAGCTAATAGGTGTTTGTTTTTGCCCTTTGTGCTTCTGTTGTTATAAAGTCTTAAGTCTATTCTTATCTTCCCTGTGGCCTACACTAAACTCTTCCTTGGATTTTAGGGACAGTTGCTGGCTACCATGTCAAGTGTTAAGAAGTAGCTCAGAAGATGGGTGCCTTACTAGAGGGCCCATGTGTGGTACCTTCTGGGTAGGAGCACAGAGGTGCTGGCCCAGGTATGACCTTGATAAGAAGGGACTCCTTGGGTAAAAATATCAGCCCATGAGTGATAAGGAGAGAGCAGGGTAATGGAAGGAGACGTGAGGGTGAAGCAGCCGCTCTGGAAACTAATAAAAGACCAAGGCTGCAAGGCTTGGTTCTCTCGTGGAAGACCTCTCCCCTTCCATCCTCTAATGTCCATGCTTCCTAGCGGGCCCTCCCCCTGCATGGCACAGTGATCGGAGCAGGCTGTAGGGCCAGCAGGCTTGGCTCTGCTGCCTCTCGGCAGCTGGATAACCTTGGGCAAATGATTCTAGCTCCCCTGCCTTAGCCTATAAATAAAAACAGATCATTGCCTAACTTCAGAGTTCTCAAAAGGGGTAAATACCGTATTTAAAGCGTAAGAGTGGTGTCTGCATACGGTGTGTGTGCAGCTCCTGCAGGCTCCCACTAGCCCCAGCCCTTCCCTTCTTGAAGTAGCAGAGTGAAGAAAGTTAAGTGTCAACTTGGTGGCCAAGTCCTAGCAGCTGGAAGAAAGAGGAGGGTAGATTGGTTCAGGCCTCAGCCAGCCCAGTGTTTCATTGACTTACACATTTCCCACTTTCTTAGTTTTTTAACTCCTTTCTTGTTAAATTCACTTACTCTTTAAGTCAACTTCTCTTTAAGGGTTCCAGCTCATCTCAGATAAATCAAACAAGACATCCAGGCCACTACTGAACCAAAAGAGCAAAACAAACAAGAGCTTTGGGAAGGTTCTCTGGTAGAGCCGCAAGCCTTTCTGAGTCTTCCTTTTCTACTAGTGAAAGGGGGCGATAACCTCCGTCTCAGAATTGGTTTTGAGAAGCAAACAAGATAAAACAGAGTAGATACATTTTTGTAAGCTCTAAGCCAGTGTAGTAGCTACCTTTTAGTTAAGAGGAAAGAATGACCACAAAGTAGGGCTCCTAGGACCCCAAGAAAAAAGGCCAAACTCAGGCGAGATCCCAGACCGCCTACAAGGGTCTCCTGGTTAGGAACAGTTTGTTTCCTCTCAGTCCTTGCTTCACACTGGAGTACAGAGAGCGTTTTCTCTATAAGAGAACTAGCATGCAGTCTGCCCTAGAGCATGGCATCTGAGAAGACTTTGTGAAGAAATAGGAGCTACACAGCATCCTAAAGGATCTGTAGCATTAGGTGGACCAAGAAAGCCCAGGTAGGAATCAGAACTACACACACATCCTTCCTGGAGAGCCGTGAAGATGCGAACAAAGCAGGGAACACATTCCTGTTTTAAGTTCTATACTGAGTCTCTAGAGCCAGAGCCTGATTCCTGTGTGTGTGTGTGTGTGTGTGTGTGTGTGTGTGTGTGCAAATAATCGATGTCTGTGGAAACATGACTCAACAGAGTCTGATCCCCAGGAAAGTCCATCTTATGCCCCTGGGGAGAGGGGAGTAGCAGGTTTCCACATGCTGTATTTAAGTAGAGTTTGGAGAGGTGGATTTGGCTACTGTTGTAGAAATAGGATGAGTTTCATCTCATACATGATTAGCTTCTGTCTCTTATACATCAAAAATGCTACCCAACTTCCATCTTATCTATACTCTTTTACGTCTTCTCGGTAAATGTTTGGAAATTATCTCACTGCACAAATACTCCTAACTTCCTCTTCTGCCCATCACTGGACTTATAATCCTGAGAGCCTCCTCAAATCTTAAGATCCCTGGAGTTTAAAATGTATATATAAAATGGCTGAAGTTATAGTTTAACTTTACTATTATTATTTCAAAAAGTTACTGTATAGATACATGCAAAACTGGCAAGACTGGCTGTAAGCAACCAGGCAGTTGAGAGAAAGGTATAAGGACGAATTTCCACCTCTCAGCTACTGATAAAATTTCTAAACCAAGCATGGACTATGCAAAATCAAATGACAAAACCCTGGAGATCTGGTTCAATTGCACAGATGTCTTTCATATGTATCTGTGTACCAAGAAGGTTATACTATCTCCGCTCTCACCAGCATGTCTGATTTGTGTGTCCAACTCTGCGGAGCCCCAGAAACAGAGGCCGACTTTCAATGCCTCTCCCCTGTGTGCCTAGGAAGGAGGCAAAGGGATTAAGCCAGAATGACATTTTGGCATCATTAGGATCACAGCAAAGAGTGCAGCAGTGTGGCTCTGCTTTGTCTCCCTATCGCTGCTTTCATGTTTTAATTGCAGAAGCTGGAAAGGACATTTTGCCAGGACATGACCATGCAAGGGTTGTGGGTTGCATCTCTAAAATTAGAAAGGAATCTCACTCTTCTTGGGAATGTTGTCATTCGAAAGGTGGTCTGCTGACTGCTGTGGCTGCTCCTCACCTGTGCCAGCCTATCAGAACAAACCCTAGGGGATGCGTTGAGCCAAAGGGGAGCAGAGGACGATCGCAGTAGCTGAACTGTCTATCACCTGTGAATGGGACCCTGTAATCCATCCACATCTCCCTGGTGGTTCAAATTCTTTCACCTCCACTTCTAACCCCTTATCTCTGAACGGTATGTGAACAGCGAGTTCAACCCCAAGGTCACCATTCTACCAAGAATTTTTAATGTGAAAATCCACTGTAATTATGGAATTCCTTGCCTCTCTCTTGGCTGGGCAGCTCAGAAATAATGAGCTCCCTGTACATTTTGTTTCCAAGGAGATAGAACCAAAAATTCATTCGAGGCCCTTCTGGACCCTGGCAGGAACCACTGTGTTCAGTGTGTGACTCTTTGAAGTGGTATCAAGACAGATAAATCAGCATGAGTCTGCATGGTTGTTGTCCTGCCAGCTTCCTGAGCCCAGGAAAGGGATTTGGGCCAAGCAGAAGGTGGCCATGGCGCTCCTATATGCACAACAAATACTGCACATCCTCTTAATTCCTGCCCTATAATCTTGTTCCCAACCATAAGAAACCTTCCTAGCCTCTCAAATCCTCCGACAGTTAATTCACAGTGACGTAATGGAGATTCCAGGTAGCGCAAGGTTATAGGGAAGTGCGTCTGCTAAGGACACTAAAATCACCCCGATGACAGTATAACTGCAGAGAGTAAAAATGATACCAAAAAAGGCAAATGGAAAGCCGAGTAATCAAAGCTTTTACTAAGAAACCGTTGCAGAACCCAACCTTTACAGCCTAACTGTGCTCAGGACAAAACTTAATTTGATTATAAAAATGATATGTTTTGGTCTCTGTATCTATATGTTCCATATTCAAGGATTCAACCAGGTACAGATCAAAAGTAGTCAGGAAAAAGAAATCTGTCTTTACTCAACACACAGTGTCTATGTGTTATTAACTCCCTAAATAACATAGTTTAGCAACTATGTACATAGCATTTGTATAACTAGATGTGATTGGAAGCACTCAGAAGAATGTATGCATGTTACGTGTTGATATTGTGCCATTTTATACAGAGGCTAAGACATTTTCTGCCTTCAACACCCAAAGGGGTCCAGAAACTGTCCTCCCAGACATACCAAGGGGTAAGTTTTTCATGTTTGGATGGACATAAAATTCATTTATATTTCTATAATCCATGGACTCCTGCCATCCAGAGAGCTGCCTTTACTCTTTTATTTATTTTGATGTTAAAAAAAAAAAAATAACCCCAGATGCAGCCAGTAATTCCTAGATCCCTGTCACCTCCATGCCTTGAGAACATCGTTATTTACTGGCACAAGAAAATTATTCAAGGCTCATCATGAACTCTCTCTGCTCTAGACCTAGAGAATATAACATTGCTCATTCTGACAATTACAATTTAGCCATTGCACTTTGCTCCAAAGAACTCTTTATTTTTTATCTTTTTTTTTACACTCCAGATTTTATTCCCCCCTCCACAGTCCACCATCCAATTGTTCCACATCCCACACCTCCTCCCCGCCCCTGTCTCCATGAAGATGTCCTCACCCCCCACCACCCACCCAACCAGACCTCCAAACTCCCTAGGGCCTCCAGTCTCTTGAGGGTTGGGTGCATCTTCTCTGACTGAACCCAGACCTGGCAGTCCTCTGCTGTATATGTGTTGGGGGCCTCATGTCAGCTGGTATATGCCTCCTGGTTGGTGGTCCAGTATTTGAGAGATCTCAGGGGTCCTTAATTTTGTAATCAACAGAGCCATCAGATGAGAAACTAGTTTAAGAAATACCTGTAAATGTTAGGAAAGAAGTCATCAGTATCTGAGGGAAATAAAGGCATTCTCTCCCAGGCACTGAACTGTCTGTAAGATCTGAGGGACAGAAGAGCCACCTGTCTTCGGAGCAAACCCTGGGTAGAGAGAAAATGGAACCATGTTGGGACTAATGTATGCGTGTGAGTGCCAGGAGCACTAAGCCCATACATAGCCGGATTTGGGGATGTCAGCAGCTCTGCTGCTTGGTGCCTGTGATCTGTAGTAGCTAGCACTCACGCCCAAGATTGAAGATCTGGGCTGAGGCAGCTGGCTTTATGTTCCCCTTCCTTCCGCGTGTTCTTATGCATTGATTTTATATAAAACACTTTTCTTTAATGTGCTTTTGTTGTGAAACAGTCTCAATTTTATACAAATATTCACAGGATAATACTAATTTTTCTACCTGGTTCATTTGAGAGTAAGGTTCTGACCCCATTACCCGGTACATAGTCCTCTGAGGTTTGCTAGTTGTGCCGGTAGCATCCTTATAGTAAAAGCACCCGATCCTGGATCACATGCTGCATTTAACTGCTGGCTCTTAATTAGGTGGACTTCCTTGGCTTCTAAAGGTCACAGGCTTAGTGTTGTATAGTCTATCCTTCCATTCAGATATGTCTGATGTCACGATGTCGCCTCATGATTAGATTCAGGCTGTGAATGTTTGGCAGGAATAAAACAAGTGCCTGGTGCTGGGTCATTTCCTCGCGCCCAGTCGTGATTATGACAGCAGTGATACCCTCATAGCTGATGTGAATCCCAGTCACTTGATAAAATGTCTGCTGGGTTTTCCTTTGTAAAGTTATTCAATTTCTTTTGTCACTGGTGATATTTATAGGGAGGTACTTTAAAGTGGTAGCAAATATTCTGTTCTAGGGTGGACTTAAAAGTCATTTATATTTGTATAACTCATAGATGGATTCCTGCCATCCAGAGAGCTATCATCTTTTGCTGCCCTTTTTATTTTGACATAAAAGAAATTCCAAGATGCATCCAGAGAGGCTTTAAAAATGGCTCCTCTATCTTTTTGACAGTGCTGTGTCATTCTCTGAGAACATCATTATGTCCTAGCCCAGGAAGATGGTCTAGGCTCATCCCAAACTTTCTCTCCTTCGGACTTAGAGAATAGTTCTGGAAGTGGCTACTGGATGTCAGTGTTGGCCATGTACATAGCATGTATATACACAGTTGTACACAGTTTCTATACATTAAACCCTGGGCAGGTAGCATCTTAGCCAGCACTCCTGCATTGGACACTTCTAACTCTAAGTAAGAGAATATGATGGTGGTGCCCTTTCTACTGCTGATGTCTACATGGGGACTATTAGCCTAGGACCAGGAGCTTGAAGCACTTTGAAGTCCCAAGTGCACATGTAAATGTGTTTTCTTTCTCGTAAAAGAGTATGAGATTTCTTCAGAATCTCTAAGAGATCTGTGGTCCATCAACATTTACCGACTGACTTGAAGAAAGTCTTAAAAGACGACCCAATCTTCCTGAAATGAAAGTAAAGCAGATAAAAGGGAAGTATTATTTGTCAGGTAGGAAATTGATAAAGATGAAAAACACAGATTTTGTATTAATTGGCAATTGGTGCCATAACAAAATGCTACAGGCTTCATGGTATAACACAACATAAATATAATTTTAGTTGTGGAGGTCAGAATTTCAAAACAGGCAAATAGGCTGAAATTAAGGTTGATCCAGCTGCCTTTACCAGCTTCTAGAAGCTACCTCTGTTTTTTGGCTGTGACAGTTGTTCAATCACTAAGGATGACAGAGAGCACCACAAATTCTCTAACACTACCTCTGTTTCCCTTCTTTTAAGTACCCCTTTGATTGCATGATATTCTAGAATAATCCCTCCAGTTGAGATCCTTTCTTAATCATATCTATAAAGTACAATCACCCCATAAAGTAGCATATTGATAGGTTGCCAGGATTGGGATATGAACTTTCAAAGATGGAAGCCATTGTTTTGTCTACTGACTATAGTACTCAAGAATGGAGAATAGCATACCCACATGCTTTGTTGCCCAAAACATACATCAACATCGCATTTCTGGGTGATAAGTTGTCAATGCATATCAATATTCTTAAGTGATGCTCACTAACCCAGCAGAGTTCCTTCAGTGCGATGATGTCAGAGCCATCAGTACACATGGACAAAACTACTAAGAAATCACCCTTAGCACAGTTTGTGTTCATGACAAACTGGAGATTCTGTAATTAACTGTTCACTTACCATAAATAAAAAGTTTGCATTAGACTCTGTGGCGTCCGTTGTGAGGGATGGGGTAGATCTCTCTTATGTATTAATGGGAAGACTGAGGGCTGGAAGAGACAGTATACAGAGGTGTTTATCTCTGAGTAGTGGGAGTCAAGGAGTTTCTTGATTGTTATATTTTTTGAACTTTTAATCCATAAAGAACTTTCACTGGTATTTTTTAAAGCAGCAAAATGAAACTTTTAACTAGGAAAAGAGGTATTGAGTTCTTTCTCTGGTAAAAATGGCTGTTTTCTTTGGAGGTAAGACTATGAACTGCACAGGCATTTAGTGGTTTTACTGGACCATTTGTTCTCAGCCTATAGAAACCCTAATGATCTCATGTCCTAGACTACAGCTTCCAGGCTGCCACTTCTTGAGAAATAAAGCTGTGTTTGGGTCCAGCCCTACTGATTCATGTAAATGTTGTGTATGGTTGCTGTCAAGCCACAGTGAAAGCAACGACAGAGATCACATGACCTGGTCTAAGTCTTCACCATCTACACTTCACTGATAAAAGCCCCTCCTGCACTTGGCTTTCTTACCAGCAGCTGGGACACTAATCTGCTCCTCGGTTTTTAATCACAGTTTTTGGCAGTCAGGCTACAATATATAAACATCTTATTGCAAACACTTGTCCCTTCAGAACCTCGCCCTTCACCCTTTTTCCTACCATCAGAACCCAAAAATACATCTGGGAGGGGAAATCTCTTAACGATAGGAAAGGGTGGTTTTCCTGTATATATTATCTAGGCTTTCCCATATTTGGTCTTTAGAGAGATTTAGTAGTAAAATGTTAAAAAAAATTATAAATTTTTATACATGCATACTAAAAGTATAATATAGAAATCCACACTAAGGGCCCCATTCTGTCTAATCCTAGACACTTAGGTTTCAGTGCCTTTAACATATTTAAGCATCTTTGGGAAGCTCTGTGGGAAGATTCAGTCTCCCCTTCTGTATAAACTGATGTCATGACCACTCCAAGGTATGGTTAAAGAGAATATTCTTATTGTAGATATGAGGAAGAGTCCAGCCAGAGACATCTGGGAGAGACCAGAGCAGAAAGAGAACGTAGTGGGTTGAACATGGCCAGCAGACTGGGTCTGGCCAGAAAAGATGGGGGTGGGGGGACAGCAAAAGATGGAGACAGAGAGAGGGCCAAGAAAGGAAGACAAGGGGGGGGAGAGAGAGAGAGAGAGAGAGAGAGAGAGAGAGAGAGAGAGAGAGAGAGAGAGGAGGAGAGGAGAGGAGAGGAGAGGAGAGGAGAGGAGAGGAGAGGAGAGGAGAGGAGAGGAGAGGAGAGGAGAGGAGAGGAGAGGAGAGGAGAGGAGAGGAGAGGAGAGGAGAGGAGAGGAGAGGAGAGGAGAGGAGAGGAGAGGAGAGGAGCCATAGCAGGGTCGGGGTCGGCCGTAAGGAGAAATGGGTGTGGGGCAGGAAGCTCCCGAGTGGGAGAGGTTCACAGGAGGGGAGGAGGTGGAAGAGTTCAACACTTGTGAGAGCTGAGGGGGCCATTCCCAGCTCCTGCCAGGGATACGGGAACTGGCTTCACAGGCTCCAGGGGACTGCTGGCTGCTATCTCACCTCCAGGACTTGGACCTGACACCGCCATCTTTTACCCAGAGACTGGGTACACAACCCTTTTTAAACAGATTCCCCACCCCAGACCTCAGAGAACAGACCCCAGAAGCAAGAAAATCCAACCCGAAAGTTACCTATTTCCATCTAGACAGTATGTGTTTGCCTCTCCCAGCCCTCGATTGCCCTAAATCCCATATCTCCTGGGAAGGTAGTGTTGGTTCTAGGGCCTCTGAAAAGTGGTCCTTTTAAAAGACTGAATTTGCCCAGAGGATCTGAACTATGCTCTATGTCCTTATGCCCCCAGGGAGCCCACTAAATGCCCCAAGGGGATCTATGGATTATATAGATCCATGATGACCCAAGAGCACACCCAAAGTGGCTCAGAAGCCAAAGCAGCACTAGAAGTGTAGACAGCAGACAGCCATCAGCTCTTCACATGCCTATCCAGTGGCTGCCGTGGACTTCCCAGTGTGAGCTGTGGGTTTCTGACCTTACGATATCCCATTTATGGGTCCCTGAAAACCCACACACAAGCTTGCCTGCCAGAGGCCAGACATCACCTGCCAGATGTGTTCCTCTCCAGCAGCGGCCAGCAGCATCCCTCCACACCCACACGGTTCCAGCAGACCTCTCTCCTCACTCTTCCCGAACCTTCCTGCGGCGCTCATCCCTCCTCCGGCTTGCCTGTTTAGCTCTCATCTTTATTCTCTTCATTCACATTGTTTATTATTTTCTTTACTTTGTTGAGAAGGTCCTGGAGCCTCAGGACCCAGGAGGCTCATGTGCAAATAATAAATTCAGCGAAGGCCTTCGCGTTGCCCCCGCAGCCCCGCCCCTCCGCCGCACTCTGGAATTCCTCCTCAGCGGTTGCTCCTTCCTGTGCCCTGCCAGTGAACCCCAGTGCGGCCTCTCAGGATACCTGCTATGAATATCAGCCATTCTTCATCTCCGCTGCTGTTCTGTGGCTTTGGTTCAATAGAAATGAATCGAAATGGGGTGTATAAGCGAAGGTACCCTTTGCGTGTACGCGCGCATATGGTTTATTTTTTTCTCTTTCTTTTTGCAAGGGCTCTCGCCGGTGTACAGAGCCAAGCCTAACCTGAGTTCAAGAAGGCACGGGTGCTCTGGGAAGCTGCAGGCTTGCGCTTACTCCCCATAGCCTCCCATTGGCTACAGTGATTGTGTGCACTTTGACACTTTGCTCAGGAGAGGTATGCACACCGCCTAGGGTCAATAGCTTTTACCCCGGAGCTGCTGTTTGCACGTCCGGGCAGTTGCACTTCAGTGATACTCCCAAGGTCCTGAAGTAACGATTCATTTCCAGTCGGACTTGAAACCCCCGCCTCCTTCCTTAAGGAGGGTAATTTGGGAATGGCAGATGTAGGCAGAAGAGCTCGCTCTGACTTGAGTGGACTGATCCACATCTGGGGACGGATGGACAGGCATCTATCTGGTCAGTGGGCCGAGACTCCTCCCTGGGCCCCACACAGCTGGCAGCCAGGCCTCCCAGGGCCATCCCCGCCCTTCCCTTCCTGCAGGCTGGGTAGCACCTGCTGGCAGCCTGAAGGTGAAGTCAACTAGGGATTCGTAAACCCAGAAAGTTGAAACTTTTTAAAAATGCTGATGTGTTTTAAGAGGTGAGCTTTATGCCAAGAGTCTACTGACAGAGAGGGGCCCAGGGGAATTCTGTGTATTATCCACTTGTGATAAGTTAAATCCCAAACAATTTTTACTGTGAATTTTAAAAATTGAGCCGATTTTCTTAACCTTGTGTTCCCTTATCCTCTCCCTACTCCCCCTTCTGAAGCGAGATCTAGGCAGCCCTGAATTGCCAGAATTTTCACCACCACCAAATCCTACCTTAAACGATGACATCCTGTTTTCAGAGTAAAGACAGAGTATGCCTGTGTCTCAGGCACTGGCATCTCACCTTCTTTACCTGTAAGGGAATATCCAGATCCTAGGTATACATAAGGACCATCAACCAGCAGGCCCTAAACCATCACAGAGAAGGCAAGGCCTCGATCAAGTCATAAATCTGGATAGAGCTACTTTTCATGCTGAGAAATATATCAAGTTCTTCCTCCAGATGCCCAAGAGTATGGGAGACATCCATCCCCCACCCCCTGCCAATGGAAACCCAAAGCTTGCCCTTAGGGGTAGAAAGACATTTGGGGAATGGAAAACGGACTTGTGTAGTTCCATTTTTCCAGGAATGTTTTAAAGTTCGTTTTCTTTGGGCAAATGTGCATGGGAATAGTCTTAGGCTGGTTATTTGACCAGCTTATTGGGAGGTCCCAGAAATCTGAGTGAAAATTAAAGTTGCTTGTCTTCTTCCACGGCCTTCTGGGGTCCAGCTGACAAATGGGGAGTCAGGAACTGGGGTTTTCCAATATAAATTAACCATTTCTCCCAGCCCGCTGCCTGGTGCCAGCTCCTGCTCACTCTGCTGTTTTAGAGACCATACTCCTTGCCTGGAGGGACCCAAGCTGAAAAAAAGCAGGGACCAGAAGAGGCGGTAGAGCAGCTTGCCTGCCTAGCTGGTCACCCCGTGGCCCTAGCCTGGGCCCCCACACCCGCTCAGACCACTGGCAGACCAGAGAGGCCTCTATAAATTTTAAAGTACCGAGCAAGTGTTTTCCAGTTTTGTAAAATTAAATTAAAGAAAGGACTTCCAGACTGACTACACCGAGTGCCAAGTTTCATCCCAACACACATCATTTTTATAGTAACGTTTTAACTCCGTGAAAAACACAGGATTATAATGAAAATGCTGACAGGCCGAGAGCCAGCTCATGAAGTAATAATGCCACGTCTTTAATATTTTTACACAGCATGTCCCAACCTGCCACAGCTTTTCTTTCCTTCGGATTGCAGTGAAATAAGGGAAATTTCCCAAAGCACTGTTTTCTCCTCATCCTCCTTGTCCTCTCCTCCCCTCCCCCTCGTCCCTTTCCCCCTCCTCCTCCTCAGGAGCTCCTGAGGCCCAGGTATGGTCTTTGCTCTGTGTGATTGACAGATCAACCTAAGCTACATTTTTTTCTTTCTTTCTTTCTTTCTTTTTTTTTTTTAATCTGGAGAGGGAGGCAGGGATATATTCTCTGAAACCTTACTTTTCCTCATTAAGGCTCAGAACTTAACATGAACTCCGGATATGTGGCTCACTCAAGTGACAGACAGCTAATGAATCTGGAGTTGGCTTGATCTGACCTACAAAGGAGCCCACAAGCCAAGCTGCTTGCCAAAGCTCCTGGTGGTTTTCAGCCCATTAAATCAACAGAAAAAAAAACCCTACTGAATAATGACCAGTGTGAGCCCAGCCCCTCAGAGGCAGCCTTATCACATTGCCTTAAGGTTCCGAGCATCTCCTCCTCTACAGCATCCAAGGAAGCTGGAAGCCAGAGCCACCAGGCCAACCCACTTTTCTATCCCAGTGTTTCCCTCACCTGTCAAACCTGGGTTGTCTCCCTGAGACAGGCTACTATAGTTCTAAGAATCGATGTAAAATCAGGACACAGAGCTAATGAAAGTCAGTGAGCATTTTCTAGAAGCCAGAGTGTCAGCTGGATAGAATTCCTGGACTTGCTGGAGCCCACTGACTGCCACATGTGGAGCAAATGATGTGGAAGCCCTTGGACTTTTGACACACACCTCCTAGACCCAAATGCTCTTTGGACTCTTCCCTGCTTCCTATAGTGCACAGGAATATTAGAGACATTATTAGGAGGAGGCACGGGGGTGCCTATACTTGAAAATAATCAGAAATAATATATATGTGTATATATATATATATATATATATATATATATATACTCTCACTCTCTAAGAATTGTTCACTGCACAGTGTGTTGAAGGAGGAAGGTGGTGGCAATGATGATGATGGCTGATGATAATAAAACAGGAAGGGCAAAATATCACCTGGCCTTGGCTCAACTGAGCCACATTGGGCCTGGAATGAAGCCTAATGTCAGTGTTTTTCCCCTCTGGTTAAGGGTTGATAAAGGGAGGCTTTCTGATGCCAGAACTCATTAACTAGGCAGCTTCCCCAAACACTGCTTCCCCTCAGCCATCTCATAACCCTGGTTCTTGAAGAGCTGAGGCCTGTGGGATGACTGTCAGTCCCTCTGACCATCCATTTCCTCTGGAAGGCACTGGGCTTGAAAGATGTGAAGACCAGCACTTATAGAGCTGAAAAGAAGGCAGAAGAGAGAGGTGCCCACCCCTCCTCCGACCCCCTGCATTATACACCACTAACTTCTCACCTGTGCAGGAATTGGGATTTGGAAGTTATTGTTTGGCCTCGCCGAAGGCATGGAGTATGGAGCAGTTTTGGATGTCCTCGTAAATGGCTCATAGAAAGAGTGCTCAGCTTCAAAAAGAAATGATTGATATGTCTTCTACCCTAACAAATGAGAAATATCCGTGACAGAAGGAAGCCCCGTTACAAGCCAGGTTTTCTCATTAGCAAGGAAACATGGGTAATTATTCACTGGGAACATGCGCAGTGGGAATTCACGTTAGACCCTTATTTTGACTATTGCTGCTGGCCGTCCTCAGAGACCATGGTACACACACAGAGACACACACATAAATATAGGCATAAAAGCTCAGAAGTCGGCACTACATGTGCACAAAGAATACTACTTCTGAATATAGAGGACATTAAGGAGATGTCTGTGTATACAGTCCAAAGCTCTGAGAGACGGGAAGGTGGGGATAGGCAGCGTTTATTTACGTTGGTTAGAATGCGTGGTTTTGTGACTTCTTTCTTTGAAAAGTAGACCAAAGATAAACTTTCCGAAAAGAGTTTCTCTATAAAAGATGAATAATCTCACACACTAAAAGTGCACTCTCATGGTCACTATCCTGATGTGAGGAAACACCATCACCTATGCAGCAAACGCACGTGGCTTTGGGAGAGGAAAGGTACTTTAGGAATGCTTTAGTTAGGGTGTGTATCCAAAACTTGTAACAAAGACCTCAGACACCCACACCTCTGCTGTGCCCATCTGGGACGCCTTACAGTCCAACCTGAACTTCAGGAAGAGATTCCCAGGGCTGTTTTCCACCACCCACCCACCCACGTTCACCCAGCCAGCCAACCACTTAGGCCCAGGGACCAGGTCCACATGGAGCAGACCCCACACCCTACCTAGCAGACACCTAGAGTTAGTCCCCTTCACTGTGCAGAAATTAACCCAAAAGCACATTCCAGTGTTGAGTCCTAGTATACGGGAAGACAGTCCTGCCCGGTCTGGCAGCATTCCATGCCTGTAAGGCTCAGGGGTAAACTTGCTACAGACTTCTATGGCACTGGCATTCCTTATGTGTTCTTGTCCTTTTCTTCCCAACACAGAAAGCCAGCAGAATGGCTGGCTGGCTGGCTGGCTGTACACACCCTCAATAACAGGATGGAGGGGAAGAGAAAGAACAGACCTTTTTGTTCTGTGCCTTAGTTCTCCTTTCTATTATTCCCTGAATGGAACTAGAATGCCACTGACCCAAGCAGCATTCCATCTGTAATTCAGGACTCTAATTACTCTGAAGAAGAAATAGACAGACAGGAAGAGGTGCCCAGCGTCTCCCTAGAGAGCAACCTCAGAATCAAGAGTAGCAGAGTGAAAGTGGTCCCTGACTCAGTGGAGCTGAGGGAGGGAGGAAACCACCAAGAACTTTTAAGTAAACTGTAAGACTTTGAGGAAAGGGACCAGAGAGGTGGCTCCATGATTGAGTGCTGACTACTCTTACAGAAGACTGGGTTAGTTCCCAGCATCCACACAGGGGCTCCCATCCATCCATCACTCCAGTTCTGGGGAATCGGCCACCCTCTTCCAACCTCTGCAGATACATTTGGTACACACACATCTACACAGGCAAAACTCTCATACTCATAATAAATAAATATTAAAAACCATTTAGAAGACACTTGCAAATAATGGGCTGTCCCAGGAATTTTTTTTGAATTTTGATTATTTTTTATTGGATATATTCTATATTTACATTTCATTTCTCTTTTTCTGGTTCCCTGCCCCCTAAAGGTCCCACATGCCCTTTTCCCTCCCCATGTTCCCCCATCCATTCTTCCCCACTTCCCTGTTCTGGTATTCCCCTACACTGATGCTTTGAGCCTTTCTAGAACCAAGGTCCACTCCTTCCTTCTTGTCAGACATTGGTATATGGATTGTGTCTTTGGTGTCCCAAGATTCTAGGCTAATACCCACTTATCAGTGAGTGCATACCATGGATATTCTTTTGAGACTGGGCTACCTCACTTAGTATGATGTTCTCCAGCTCCATCCATTTCTCTAAGAATTTCATGAATTCATTGTTTCTAATGGCTGAATAGTACCATTGTGTATATATACCACATTTTTTGTATCCATTCTTCCGTTGAGGGACATCTGGGTTCTTTCCAGCTTCTGGCTATTATAAATAAGGCTGCTATGAACATAGTGGAGCATGTATCCTTATTGCATGCTGAGGAATCTTCTGGGTATATGCCCAGGAGTGGTATGACTGGATCCTCCGGAAGTATCACGTCCAGTTTTCTGAGGAATCGCCAGACTGATTTCCTGAGTGGTTGTACCAGCTTGCAGTCCTGCCAGCAGTGGAGGAGTGTTCCTCTTTCTCTACATCCTCACCAACACCTGCTGTTTCCTGAGTTTTTCATCTTAGCCATTCTGACTGGTGTGAGGTGAAATCTGAGGGTTGTTTTGATTTGCATTTCTCTAATGTCTAATGATGTTGAACATTTTTTAAGGTGTTTCTCAGCCATCCGAATTTCTTCAGGTGAAAAGTCTTTGTTTAGCTCTGTACCCCATTTTTTGATAGGGTTATTTGGTTTTCTGGGGTCTAACTTCTTGAGTTCTTTGTATACATAGGGTGTTAGCCCTCTGTCAGATGTAGGGTTGGTGAAGATCTTTTCCCAATTTGTTGGTTGCCAATTTGTCCTTTTGACTGTATCTTTTGCCTTGCAGAAACTTTGTAATTTTATAAGGTCCCATTTGTCTATTCTTGCTCTTAGAGCATAAGCAATTGGTGTTCTGTTCAGGAACTTTCCCCCTGAGCCATTGTCCTCAAGGGTTTTCCCCAGTTTCTTTTCTATTAATTTTAGTGTGTCTGGTTTAATGTGGAGGTCCTTGATCCACTTGGAGTTGAGCTTAGTGCAAGGAGATAAGAGTGGATCAATTCTCATTCTTCTGCATGTTGACCTCCAGTTGAGCCAGCACCATTTGTTGAAAAGGCTATCTTTTTTCCACTGGATGTTTTCAGCTCCTTTGTCAAAGATCAATTGGCCATAGATGTGTGGGTTCAATTCTGGGTCTTCAATCCTATTCCACTGATCCACCTCCCTGTCACTGTACCAATACCATGCTTTTTTTTTTTTTTAACACTACTGCTCTTGAGTATTTCTTGAGGTCCGGGATATTGATTCCCCCAGAAGTTCTTTTACTGTTGATGATAGTTTTAGCTATCCTGGGTTTTTTGTTATTCCAGATGAATTTGAGAATTGCTCTTTCTAGCTCTATGAAGAACTGAGTTGGGATTTTGATGGGGATTGCATTGAATCTGTATATTGCTTTTGGCAAGATTGCCATTTTAACTATATTAATCCTGCCAACCCACGAGCATGGAAGATTTTTCCATTTTCTGAGTTCTTCAATTTCCTTCTTCAGAGACCTGAAGTTTTTGTCATACAGATCTTTCACTTGTTTGGTTAGAGTCACACCAAGATAGTTTATATTGTTTATGGCTATTGAGAAGGGTGTCATTTCCCTAATTTCTTTCTCAGTCTGCTTATCCTTTGAGTATAGGAAGGCTACTGATTTGCTTGAGTTGATTTTATAACCAGCCACTTTGCTGAAGTTGTTTATCAGCTGTAGTAGTTCTCTGGTGGAGTTTTTGGGTCACTTAAATATACTATCATATCATCTGCAAATAGTGATAGTTTGACTTCTTCCTTTCCAATTTGTATCCCTTTGACTTCCTTATGTTGTCGATTGCTCTAGCTAGTACCTCAAGTACTATATTGAAAAGATATGGTGAGAGGGGGCAGCCTTGTCTAGTCCCTGATTTTAGTGGGATTACTTCAAGTTTCTCTTCGTTTACTTTGATGTTGGCTACCGGTCCGCTGTAAATTTTTACTATGTTTAGGTATGGGCCTTGAATTCATGTTCTTTCCAATACTTTTAGCATGAAAGGATGCTGAATTTTGTCAAATGCTTTTTCAGCATCCAATGAGATGATCATGTGGTTTTTTTCTTTGAGTTTGTTTATGTAGTGGATTATGTTGATGGATTTCCATATATTGAACCACCCCTGCATCCCTGGGATGAATCCAACTTGACCATGGTGAATGATCATTTTGATGTGTTCTTGGATTCAGTTGGCAAGAATTTTATTGAGTATTTTTGCATCGATGTTCATACGGGAGATTGGTCTGAAGATCTCTTTCTCAGTTGGATCTTTGTGTGGTTTTGGTATCGGGGTAATTGTGGCTTCGTAGAATGAGTTGGGTAGTGTTCCTTCTGTTTCTATTTTGTGGAATAATTTGAAGAGTATTGGTATTAGGTCTTCTTTGAAGGTCTGATAGAATTCTGCACTAACTTGAATAAACAGACTATAGGAAAAGCAACTGAAGAATAAGGAAAATTATTTAGACACTGAGTTATTCCTGAAATACAATGAATTAATGCAAACATGGATTGTGGGTAATTTTGGATGCATAATAAGTAAGTAAAGCTGCCCGTGAATTTTCCCGCCTCTCTGTCTGCACGAAGCATCATTCTGCCATGCTGGCATTTGCTCCCTCTACCTCTTCCCAACTTTTCTTTTAGATCAGATTTATAAGTGTTAAAATATTGAAATGCTGACTGTGATACCTCTGTGGACAATTAGTCAAGTCTTCTCAGTTTGCAGAATAGTGTTTGTGTGTGTATGTGTGTGTGCGTGTGTATGCATGCATGCATGCATGTATGTATGAATGTATGCATGCATGTTTCACTGCACTAGACTGTTATTTGTCCCCTACGCTATCCTTTCTATACCTCCTGTCTGGTTACACTGGTCCCCTTCCTACATCCAAATAGTCACCCTGTACTGGCTAGTTTTGTGTGTCAACTTGATACAGGCTGGAGTTATCACAGAGAAAGGAGCTTCAGTTGAGGAAGTGCCTCCATGAGATCCAGCTATGGGGCATTTTCTCAATTAGTGATCAAGTGGGGGAGGGCCCCTTGTGGGTGGTACCATCTCTGGGCTGGTATTCTTGGGTTCTATAAGAGAGCAGGCTGAGCAAGCCAGGGGAAGCAAGCCAGTAAGGAACATCCCTCCATGGCCTCTGCATCAGCTCCTGCTTCCTGACCTGCTTGAGTTCCAGTCCTGACTTCCTTGGTAATGAACAGCTGTGTGGAAGTGTAAACTGAATAAATCCTTTCCTCCCCAGCTTGCTTCTTGGTCATGATGTTTGTGCAGGAATAGAAATCCTGACTAAGACACACCCTGCTACTTTGTCCTTTTAATTCCATACAAGCTTGGCTCTCCTTGGAAGAGAGGAAGTGATCCCAACTACTGTCACAATCCCCAGAACTGTAGGTCCCAAGGAGATACTTGTCTAACTGAACTGCAGGGAAACCTGTTTCCTTCCCCACCCTATTCATGATTTGGCATGCACCGTGAACGTCAAAGTAACTCAGGGGCTAAGCTATTGGGGTTACAACTGCAAATGCAGCAAGTGCTCCAAATCCAGAGGAAATCTTTTCCTCACAGTGGCAACCTATTTCAGCAATTTCATAATGTGTTAAGTTTGATATGCTAGAATTCTAATATACCAAGCTTTATTGTAACTACAAAGAGCAGGGTTGCACATGTCCAATCCATGCTTGGTTAAGAGTTATCAAAAGATCAAGGCTCTTCATTTGTGGGTAAGTGATATAAAATTATTTTAGTGTCTTCTGAAAATCTGTTACTTCAAAAATAATACAACGTAACATGTCAGCAGGAATTAGATTTTAATTGGTAAAAATTTTATTCTTAAGTCTTACTTAAGAATATTGTGGAGGTTTTTTTCCCCCAACATTTGAAGAAAAACTACCTTCACAAATGAATCTGTAAATCAGTGGAAAAGCTAATGGGAAGAAACTTCTCAATGAATTAGTACCAATTGTGCCATTGTTTTAGAAGATAGCTTAGAGGCAGGAAGAGAAATAGTCCCTTTTGTTCTTAAAGCATTTTTATTGAACTGAATGAAGAATAGTCGCCCTCCCAGAAGTCCAGAGGGTGAAAACATCCCCTTTCCTTGGGAAAAGCAAGCATAATAAAAATACTATCAGTAAGGCCATGACATGTGTACAATTCCTAGCACCATGGAAACACTCATGAGCTCACCAGGAATGTGGAGGGTTGTTTTTGGCTGTACCAATTACTGTCTTCTTTCTTCTAGGCTGCCCCATCAAAGGCCACCCCACCCCCAACATCACCTGGTTCCAAAATGGCCAGCCAATTGCCACTGCCCCAGAACTGACCCACCACATCTGGGGCTCTGGACAGATCCTCCGAGTTGCAAATCTCAGTGGTGGACCTCAAGGGGAATTCAGCTGCCTGGCTCGGAACGAAGCAGGGACCCTCGTGCAGAAAGCGTCTTTGGTGGTTCAAGGTGAAAAATCGCCGCTCTGAGCAGCAGACTAACTTGGGAATCCATTCTCTAGTAGGACGTAGTGACATAGTCTCGGCTGAGTCTCGGTTTCCGTATTGTGAAACCTTACTTCCGCTACCCCCATCTTCAGTGGGGACGGTGAGGGTATCGCTGTTTATCAGAGTTGCACGTGTTTCCTTTAAGGTGATTTAATTAGAAAAGACCACACACAGAGCGCATTTTTAAACATCCATGTCTTCTCTGCTGATTCTGCTTTAAAAGCGGGCCTTGATCTAAGCGGCTTGGTCACTTGCCAAGTGACCTGCAGAGAGCAGTGCAGGCCTCAGGTTCCACGGTGTTCAACTGTAGTCACAGGCAAAGAGCTTTCCAGGTGCCTCTTCTTTGGTTCTGGCAAAAAGAAGCACACACACACACACACGCACACGCACACGCACACGCACACGCACACGCACACGCACACCCCTGATACAGCAGCCCGTCTGCACAGCTCCGGCCCCGGAAGGAACCTTCCTGGAACAGAAGCAGGTGAGCGGGTCCATGCCACGGCACCAGCCACGGTTGCTAAGGCGCTGAAAGCAGCAGGAGAGAGGCTGAGCTGGCCTCTCTGCGGCAAGTGTGGGAGGCTGCTCTCCACAGGCTGGGTCTACTGCACTGTAACTCACTCACATTTTAGAAAGGCACGGTGCTATGGACTGTACTCCAAGACTGAGGCCTCTGTGGGAGGAGGGTCTGTTCTTACTAATACTACAGGAACGGAGGGGGTTTTCTGACACACACACATCTTCTCCTGGGGCAACCTCGGCTTGCCGCTTGGCTCTTCAAATAGGAAAACAAATGTCCCCTCTTCTCATTGCCTTTCTTCAGTGTCTGTAACTTGCAATGTGTGCCCCAGATATGCCAGCCTACATTATTTTAACAGGCACCCCGACCCGCAGTACATCACAAGTCCCTAAAGAACTGAACTCTCCAAGTCACGTCACTGTTTCATGTAACCGTGTACTCTCTGGAGAAATCGGGTTTTGTAAGGTTGACATGCTTTTGAGGATGATTACGTACTTTGGTCTATGTACACCTATCTGTAGAAAAACAAAGTCATTGTCTGGTGAACCAAAAGCAAAAAGACTACTTGAGCAAGTATGCTTGAAAATAAGGACTGCGGCTGTTGGTTAAATGCCGTGTGCCGAGTCCTTTCCTCCCATTGCTCAGGCCTCAGTCATGAAGTCATGACGTGACAGACAGACAGACAGACACTGTACATTTTCTGGATGAGTTGACTGAGGCTCCTGGAGTCCACAGGCCTTGCGCATGTGTGCTGGAATGCAGCTGCCCTACCCCCCAGGCAGATGGTTTCTTTTTGTAATCGCGCCCCTGAGCTCTCTCTCCCGTCTCACTCCCATTGTACCTTCCGCTTGCCCAGAAGGACTGGCATGCGCAGTAACGCTGTGTCCTCTTCCTCTGATCCTCCCCCTGTGGCAGATTACTGGTGGTCTGTGGATAGACTGGCGACCTGCTCAGCGTCTTGTGGTAACAGAGGTGTTCATCAGCCGCGCCTCAGGTGTTTACTGAACAGCACAGAGGTTGCCCCTGAGCACTGTGCAGGAAAGCCTCGGCCCGCTGTGCAGCCTGTTGCCTGCAATCGGAGAGACTGTCCTTCTCGGTAAGTACACCCTTCCTACCCGCAACCACTGGCCCTGCCTTTAAGCTTGTCAACTAGCACCGTGCAGGGAGAGATGGAATTCAAGGAGCTGCTCTTACCCGTAGGCGCCTGTCCACCAGGCTGGAAATAGCCTCAGAGTGGGATAGCCTGTACTCTCTGCCCTGCCTTATTTCCTCACCACTCAGCCAGCTGATGGCTACCCGGATTTATGTCCTGAGAGCCTGATCAGCAAACAAATGACTTCCCCTTGGTCCTGTGGAGGCTCGATGCCCCAGCATGAGGGAATTCTAGGGCTCTGAGTAGGGATTGGAGGGGGAGCACCCTCATAGAAGCAGGGGGCAGAGGACATGGGATAGGGAGTTTGCAGAGGGGAAACTGGGAAGGGTGATAACATTTGAAATGTAAATAAATAAAATAACTGATATAAAAATATGTTAAAAGAAAAAAAAAAAAAGAAAGAATTTCCCAGGGTGAGGCCAGAGGCCACAATAGTAACCTGACTCTGTTGTTTAAAGCATTTTGTACTAAATGTTGAAAAGAAGGAGTACTGGGCTCTACCCCAACTTTTCTCTTTCTGTCTAACTAAATAGCTCTGCTAGTTAGTCCTCGGGTTTAGTTTGGAAAACTTACCTTTTTACAGATAGTCGCGTCTCACTAAAGTTGGGATTCATCTCCAGTTTCCCTCAGCTGCCTCAGCTTTAGCTGTCTAGTCTCCGCATCTGAGAGCCACACTTAGGCTGCACCGACACCCACCAGCTCTTCCCCTGACACATAACTCCGCTTCGAGAAGCCACGAGTCCCACTGCTCTCATATCCCCCAGTCTTCGGCCGGGATTTAAAGGATAATGGATGGGCCTGGAGCTGGCACCGGCATGGCACTCTGCACCCTGGGAGACTTGGCTGGGACCTGAAATGCCCCTTTCTGACCTATCTGTAGGACGTTCCTGTACTGCTCAGGCAACTGCTTTGTGTTTTGCCAGCTGAGTCTCAGGGAGCAGCTGAGGTTAGGAGAGACTCCATGAAATATGAAACACACTCATTAATATCAGCAGTTTGACTTGCTGACGGGAAGGTTTCCACGGGAATGATTAATGTCCTTTTATACCCTTCCTGAACAGTAACGTGGCCCGTAGCTCTCCTTTCTCAAAACCCCCACCTCAGCTCCTGAAAAACATTGCTGAAATGTATATTTAGAAATCAAAGTTGATTGAAACGCAGGCCTGACATCCACCAGGGACAGAAGGCTCTGGAAGACTGGCCCTGCCAAGCTGCATGGAATGAAGAAGAGATCTTTTCCGTGCCAAGAACCGTGCGATTCGATTTGGTGATGGTCAGAGTTAATCAGCCTAATTGGCTTCAGCAACTGAAATAGTTATGGCCGGCTCATCTTTGGTTTCGGCGCTTCCAGAGACTTTAAAACACATTGCACCTGCTTCCTAAACACAATGTTTCCTTGACCTAGATATCCACATAACGTTATCCTCCCCAGGCCACGGAGTACAGAAATTGTCACAAACTAAGTCATTTGCAGATCCTACTGCAGGAAGGAAACCTGTTCTCTCTACACACTTCTTTTGAAAATCAAAGGTGGCCAAACTTGCCGGGGAAGCCCCTGCGCTTCCGTTTGACTTGAGGGCCATGGCAGCATTCTCCTCTGTACACTTAGGCATTGCTCTTACCATCTTCCAAAGTCTGCTTTAACTCAAGTAGCTGTTCTATCTACTTTACAGTTCTAGTCCCAGACTCCAGGTAACTGAACTAGTGGCGTCGTCTAGGTTATATAAAATTAGCTAAAAAGGGTCGTGCTTTGAATGCTTCTCGCTCTGAGATGTACATATTTACACATACAGAAGAGGGCTTGTGTGTGGTTACTAAGGGCTTCGCAGTGCCCCCAGATTATAGAACGGCTTTATGAGAAAAGCCCATTTGTCGTAGTCTTAGTCAGGTTTTCTTAAGTCCCTAGGAACTTAAATTATAATTAAGAATGGGTATTTATACTGTACATATAACCCTCCAAGATAGGTGATGTCTACACTGACTAACTAGGAACTAACTGAGAAATTTAGGACCACCTTTGTTTCTGAAAAAAAAGAACCATAGACATTGGATCAAGGGTCAAAGTGATTAGAAAATTTCCAGACAAAACCTTGACTTCGGTGAAACCCAGATAATCTCTTAGGGCGAGAGGTAACAGGCTTTGGATCTGGCTTTCCTAGGAAAGTGTCCTGCCCTGACTCCCTGCAGTGTGTGTCACTAATAAAAGCATTCTACCTGCAATCACACTTAAGGCAAACAACCCTCAAAATGTTATTTTCTTGTCAATGTCCATATTTTATCAATCTCCTGGAGCTGCAAGAAATATGTGTCCAAATGGCATCATGAAACTCCACTTTGAAAGTCAGAAATCAAGGCGTCCACGGGGCCATGTGCCCTTCGTGAAGACTCTGAGTGAATTTGCTCCTTGCCAGTCTAAAAGCGCCTGCATGAAACTGCAACTCCTGTTCCCTGCTCATACTGTTACCGCTCCCCAGTATGTATCTCCCTCTGACATGAGCATGTAGGGGTCTACTCATATAACCTCATCTCAAAATCCCAACTATGGCGTGTGCCTATAACTCCAGCACTCAGGGCAGGGGCATCACAGTTCAAAGCCACGCTGTTACATGAGACTGTCTCACAAGCAAGCAAACAAGTTAACATTCATAGGTTCCAGAGACACTGTGTGGATGCTTTGGAGTAAATCTTGGGGAAAGCAAGGTTCAGCCCCCTCCCCGCAGCCTTACCTTCTGCAGTTGCTCTCATGCTCCTCCTCCTCCTCAGGTGGATGGTGACGTCCTGGTCCGCCTGTACCCGCAGCTGCGGTGGAGGTGTACAAACCCGAAGGGTGACCTGTCAGAAGTTGAAAGCTTCTGGTATTTCTACCCCAGTGTCCAATGACATGTGCTCTCAACTGGCCAAACGGCCTGTGGACACCCAGGCCTGTAACCAGCAGCTGTGTGTGGAATGGGCCTTCTCCAGCTGGGGCCAGGTGAGGAGACAAGGGAGGTTTTGGTTGGTTGGTTGGTTGGTTGGTTGGTTGGTTGGTTGGTTTTGTTTTTGAGGGGAAAACATCAGATAATAAAAAAGTTGCTACTGTGGGAAGAAAAATCCACCTCCACTGACATATACATCTCTAGCCCCTCCCAATGTCACTCCTTCATCCCCTGTCCTAATGGGGACAGGCTATTCTGAGGCATTAGCACACTCCTTAGGCTGGTTGTGTTTCCTTCTGATTTTGTGACCCCAAACACTACCTTCAGACCAACATTCCCCAAGACTACCTCCTACAACTGTGTTAAGGATAGTTCTGGAAACTTCAGAGGAGAACCTCCTGGAAACTGCACTGATCCTCTGGTCCAAGGTTCTCAACCAGTTCCATGGAACAAAATGTTCACTGGGGAAAACTTTTAAAACTGCCGATATCCAGGCTGTACCTCCCAAAGGTCTAAGTCAGCTACACTGCAGGTTGTAGAAACTGTCCTGTGGTTCTGATCTGCAACTTCGGGTAGAAAACCATCATTCCAAACCAGGAAAAGATGAAGCCTACATGGGTCTCCTTGAAACCTAGGCCTCCTTCCCCAAGTCCCCACCTAGATGTTAACATGGAAAATTCCAAAGGAGACTGTGAGGGGTCTAGAGTTGTTCAGGAATTCACTAGTCTGTTCATAAATAAGTTTTAAGCAAAAAGAGGCTTTCTTCAGATACTGGTACCAGGTCTACACTTGATAATTGAGATTCCCAAGGTGAAGTTCCAAAATACATTAGTCAAGGACTTACAAAGGCAAAACTGACAAAGGTGAATATTTATTTCCATTGTGCAATCAGGGACAAGACACATCCTGATATACTTCCTGCCTACATATAACTGAGCACGCATCCCCACCTACATGCTGTCAAGCATACATTCTGTTCATGTGCAATTATAGGCAAGCAAGCTTGTTTAAAGAAGCAAAAGCACATGGTGTTAGTTCCCATGAACAGCAGATTCATTAAAATTGTACAAGACAAGGAAATTACAGGAACAGCTCCCAGCATTCTGGGAAGTTATCTGTCCTTGAGCAAGTAGAGCTTACAGGTTAGAGCAGTACAGAGCAATAGTGATAAAAACTGCATAGTATTGGTACAGAGAAAGGAAGGAAGATCAATGGAATAGAATTGAAGACCCAGAAATGAACCCACATGCCTATGGTCACTTGATCTTTGACAAAGGAGCTAAAACTATCCAGTGGGGAAAAGGCAGCATTTTCAACAAATGGTGCTGGTTCAAATGGTGGTCAGCATGTAGAAGAATGCAAATAAATCCATTCTTATCTCCTTATACAAAGCTCAAATCCAAGTAGACCAAGGACCTCCACATAAAACTAGATACACTGAATCTAACAGAAGAGAAAGTAAGGAAAAGCCTCAAACACATGGGCATAGTAGAAAAGTTCCTGAACAGAACACCAATGGCTTATGCTCTAAGATCAAGAATTGACCAATGGGACCTCATAAAATTGAAAAGCTTCTGTAAGGCAAAGGACACTGTCAATAGGACAAAACAGCAACCCACAGATTGGGAAAAAATCTTTACCAATCTCACATCTGATAGAAGGCTAATATCCAATATATACAAAGAACTTAAATTAGACTCCAGACAATCAAATAACCCTATTAAAAATGGGGTATAGAGCCGGGCGGTGGTGGCGCACGCCTTTAATCCCAGCACTTGGGAGGCAGAGGCAGGTGGATTTCTGAGTTCGAGGCCAGCCTGGTCTACAGAGTGAGTTCCAGGACAGCCAGGACTACACAGAGAAACCCTGTCTCGAAAAACCAAAAAAAAAAAAAAAAAAAAAATGGGGTATAGAGCTAAACAAAAAATTTTCAACTGAGGAAACTCAAATGGTCAAGAAGCACCTAAAGAAATGTTCAATATCCTTAGTCATCAGGGAAATGCAAATTAGTCAGAATGGCTAAGATTAAAAACTCAGGATCACACCTCAATTGCTGGTGTGATTGCAAGCTGGTACAACCACTCTGGAAATCAGTTTGGCAGTTCCTCAGAAAACTGGACATAATACCACCTGAGGACCCAGCCATACCACTCCTGGGCATATACCAAAAGACTCTCCAACATATAACAAAGACACATGCTCCACTATGTTCATAGCAGCCTTATTTATAATAGCCAGAAGCTGGAAAGAACCCAGATGTCCTTCAACAGAGAAATGAATACAGAAAATGTGGTACATTTACACAGTGGACTACTACTCAGCTATTAAAAACAATGAATTCATGAAATTCTTAAGCAAATGGATGGACCTAGAAAATATCCTGAGTGAGGTAGCCTAATCACAAGAGAACACACATGGTATACACTCACTGATAAGTGGATATTAGCCCAAAAGTATTTTTATTGTATATATTTCTTAAGCACAGTAATTTAAACTTAAAACATAATGTTAGCAGCTATCACAAAGATCAACAGAGTGCTCCTCATTTGACTAGACTCTGCAGATGGAGCCTCCTTTAGAAATAATGGAGGCATTATGTTAACTTTATCCATTGAGAAGAAGTATTATTTTTAGTTGTGATTTTTAAAAAGAGACAAACACAAACAAAAGGTTCTAGGGGTGAGAGGAAGGAGGTCAAGGGGAGTGTGGTAACGGCTGTGCTTTGTCTAGTCCAGGTGAGACTGTGCATCTGTCAGAACCTCTGTCCTATAACCATGTATAGCCCATGTTAGATAGTAATAGCTGCCCTACTTATATACCTAGTTCACCAAATGGCCTGCAGCCAGCCTCTGCAGTTGTTCACACACTCAAGGATCGGGTGTAGAGGTGTTTATATGAACTAATATCCTTGTATATTGATCCCAAAATATGTGTTCAAAAAACACTATGGATTTATCATGGGTGTAAGAGATACCAACAGACTGATTGCCCAACAACAGAGCATGTGTCTGGCTATTCTTAGTTTGTCTGGGGCAGCACTAATTGGCAGAGACTTTTCTGACTGGCCAGGTATAGTGCTAGATGTTTTGGGGCAATTAGAAAATGCAAACTTGTTGGAATGTTAGCCATCTACACATTTCTGTTCAGTATACAATATAATACACATTTGAGAGCCTTTTTAAAAGCTAGCAATAAGCTCTCACATATATGGCAAAGCAATTTCAACAGAGTGCCAAGATCATTTTGGTAGGAAAAGAATCATTCCTCAACATTTTATGTTGAATAATGTCAAAAACCAAGCTAGTCCCTTGCTATACCATATAAATTTCATCTAAAAATAAAATTCTTAGAAGGAAACAAAGAGGGATCCTTGAAGACACTGAGCTTGGCAATAATTTCTTAGATACGACAGTTCATTTTTGTTGCTGTAACAAAATTCCACACAAGGACAAGTTATAAAGAAAATATATTTACTTCTTATAGTTCCAGAAACTATGAATTTACCAAGCAAGGAGCTGTGCCTATATGACAAGCCTTTCTGGCATGTCAGGCACCAACCACACAGAGCGAAAGCAAGCAGGCTCAAGTCTTACAAAGCTACATCCCACCCAGCTTTCCCTCCCACAGTGCCACTCAACCCCTCCAAATGCTAGTAACAGATGAAACTGGGAGTTAAATTTCAAACATAAAAATTCATGAAATCTATTCAAACCATACCAGACAACAAGAAATACATCAAAATTAAGGGGTTTTGTACACCAACAGGATACCATCCAGTATGTCAACCGACTGTCAAAGGTTCAAGTCCACCTTTGGAGCTCCATAATAGAAAAATGTAGACAGGTTTCTCAAAATGAAAGACAGAACTGGAAAGTTGTGGTGTCCAACTTTAGTCACAACACTTAGGAGGCAGAGGCAGGTGGATCTCTGAGTTCAAGACCAGCCTAGTCTACAGAGTGGGTTCCAAGACAGCCTGGAACACAGAGAAACCCTGACTCAAGAAGGAGGAAAAAGAGAAATAATCCCACATGTATTACCATTGTATACCCATCAGGATGACTTTATCAAATAGATAGGGAGTTTGGTGTTGGCTAGGGTACAGTAGAGCACTCACCTAGTATCACAAGGCCTACATTTGACCCTCTGCACTGGGGGAAAAATTTAGTGAAGATAAAAAAGTTGAATGGTCATAGGAAATAAAATATGGTTTTGCTACTGTGGAGTATAGTGTCAGCTCCTTAAAAGTTTAAGAGGCAGGAGGGAGAAATGTGACCAGAATTTATTATACACATATATAAAATTGCCAAAAAATTAAATAATAAAAAATGAAAAATAATTACTGCATGCCCCAAGAATAACAGTCCTGCTCTACACACCAAAACAGCATCATCATGTGTCAATTAATGATGCCCCAGCCAATGACTAACCATTACATACAATAGTGGTCCCATAAGATTACATCACCTGTATTTGAGAGATGTTTCCTTGGTTGAGAGTGCTCATTGCAGAGGGAGTCAGCTCCCAGGATCTGTATATGGTGGCTCAAAAGTAACATTAACTCCAGTTCCAGGGATCTCCTTGGCAGCCTCCTGACACAATGAAAATACAGACACACATATACACATATTTATTTCATCGTTGCATGATATGATGATGTCATAGCCATCGTGGTTTCAGTTTGATGTTTGTATAATAGTAAAATCATTTACCAAAAGGAAAAAATACATAAAATGTGCCTCTATCATTAAGCAACAAATGATCATTATATATGTGGCAGACTAATAATATAAAACAGAATAGTTTACTTAAAATCAAGAACACATAATTGTGGTTAATAAATTGAACTAATCAAAGTTTGGTTTTATGAAAAGACATCATTTGAGTGAGTGCAGTGAACTTTATAAGAGAGAAAATAATTAAAACCTCTAACTAAGCAAGGGGCACGCACAAGCAACTTATAAAACAATTTACATTAAAGGAAAAAGAGAAAAATGGGAGAGACTTTATCCAAGTGAAGTTATCTAATAAAAATACATTAAATGCTTTTTAGTAGACAGGAGGATACAAATCAAACCAAGATGAGATAAAAGTATACACTTAGTAGAATGCTTAATCTTTAAAATATATAACCATCCAAGAACTTCCAAAATTTAAAGCAAATGGAAACCCATCTACCAGTAGCCGGAGAAAAAATAGGCAAAAGCCCTTACATGTAACCCTAAGTAGGAAATGTCTCTTAAATCTTGGCGTGTACAGGCCATGTAAACACGTACCCAACAAAGCTACATGCTTGCACGCACAAGGCAGCACACCCAGAGGCTCGGAGCAGTGTTCTTTGTAGTATAATTACAAAGCTATAAAGGAACTAAGTATTGAAAACAGAGGCACAGTGACTTTTTAACCTTGGCATCAGTTACGTCTGGAGAGGAGTAAGTGGAGGCAGGCTGCTGAGTTACTTGGTGTCTTGATTGCTCGCTTTTCCTGCAGTCTGTTAGCCAAATACAGTAACCGATGTCGAAATGGTCAACAGTGTTAATCAAAGACCAGGTCCTCCTAAGGAGGTGGTAGCACCATGCGCAAGTTCACCATCTAGATTCATGTTCTGAGGCCTCCCTTCAGTGTTCTTTGTTTTACTTAAATTACCTTATATGCACTGTACTTTACCAAAAAAAAAAAGTTACTTTAAGTACTTTTTTTTTAATTGGATATATTCTTTATTTACATTTCAAATGTTATCCCTGTTCCCATTTCCCCCCCTCCTCTCCTGGATAGCCCCAATCCAATCCTCCCTCCCCCTACTTTTATGAGGGTGTTCCTCCATCCACCCTACTCCTCCCTCCCTGCCCTTTATTCCCCTATATTTGGGGCATCTATCGAGCCTTCATAGAACCAAGGACCTCTCCTCCCATTGATGCCTGACAAGGCAATCCTCTGCTACATATGCAGCTAGAGCCATGTGTGTCCCTTGGTTGGTGGTTTAATCCCTGGGAGTTCTGGGGGTCTGGTTGGTTGGTGTTGTTTTTCCTATGAGGTTGCAAGCCCCTTCAGCTCATTCAGTCATTTCTCTAACTCCTCCACTGGGGACCCCATACTCAGTCCAATGGTTGGCTGTGAGCATCTGCCTCTGTATTTGTAAGGCTATGGCAAGATCTCTCAGGAGACAGCCATATCAGGCTCCGTGCAGCAAGCATTTCTTGACATCCACAATAGTGTCAGCGTTTGGTGACTGTATATGGGAGGAATCCCCAGGTGGGGCAGTCTCTGGATGGCCTTTCCTTCAGTCTCTGCTCTACACCTTATCTACATATTTGCTCCTGTGAATAAATGTTTTGTTCCCCTTCTCAGAAGAACCGAATCACCCACACTTTGGTCTTAGTTCTTCTTGAGCTTCATGTGGTCTGTGAATTATATCTTGGGTATTCTGAGCTTTTGGGCTAATATCCACTTATCAGTGAGTGCATACCATGTGTGTTCTTTTGTGATTTGGTTACCTCACTCAGGATGATATTTTCTAGTTTCATCCATTTGCCTAAGAATTTCATGAATTCATTGTTTTTAATAGCTGAGTAGTACTCCATTGTGTAAATGTACCACATTTTCTGTATCCATTCCTCTGTTGAGGGACATCTGGGCTCCTTCCACCTTCTGGCTATTATAAGACTGCTATGAACATAGTGGAACATGTGTCCTTATTACATGATGGAGCATCTTCTGGGTATATGCCCAGTGGTATGGCTGGGTCATCAGGTAGTACTATGTCCAATTTTCTGAGGAACTGCCAAACTGATTTCCAGAGGGGTTGTATCAGCTTGCAATCCCACCAGCAGTGGAGGAGTGTTCCTCTTTCTGCACATCCTCACCAGCACCTGCTGTCACCTGAGTTTTCTATTTTATCCATTATGACTGGTATGAGGTAGAATCTCAGAGTTGTTTTGATTTGCATTTCCCTAATAACTAAGGATGTTGAACATTTCTTTAGGTGCTTCTTGGCCATTCAATATTCCTAAGTTGAAAATTCTTTGTTTAGTTCTGTAGCCCATTTTTAATAGGGTTATTTGATTCTCTGGAGTCCAACTTCTTGAATTCTTTGTGTATGTTGGATATTAGCCTTCTATTGGATGTGAGATTGGTAAAGATCCTTTAAGTACTTAAATAGGTCAATGTTATCAGCTGTGGTATTGAGAGGTCTTCATCTCTGAAGCTTACCATCGCATTCCCAGCACGTGACAATTTCCACAGGTTAATCCGGGTCAGCCTTCTCTGGTCAATGCTGCACTTCCCCTGGCTATTCCCTAGCACAGTGCCCACAGACTATAGGACAGTTAACTGTCCCACTGTGACATAAAGCACATGCCAGTGAATGTCTGTTATTTGATCCAGAGAATATCTACAGGTCTAATGAGACCTTACTCAATGATCCTGCCCTCTGACAAGTCTAAGCTTTGCAACATCCCCCTTGGACATAGATAACAGGCTGTACATCTCCTTTCCCCTCCCAGTGCAATGGGCCTTGCATAGGCCCTCGCCTTGCTGTGCAGCACAGACAGGTCTTCTGCCAGACCCGGGATGGCATCACCTTACCATCAGAGCAGTGCAGTGCCCTCCCCAGGTAAGACAAAGCCTTTGTCCTCCTCTACCCAGCCCCAACATCAACAGCACAAAGACACATTGATTGACGCACCTCCAATCTTACACAAGGGGTCACCTGTCCTGCCCCCCTCCATCTTACCCTAAGTCCTTTGCCTCCTGTAAAGAATGAATTTGTATTCGCTGAATGAGCCAGCCTGGGCTTTCTTCTCTCAGCGATGAAGTACACATCCCTTTATGAAGTATTCTTCATAAAGGAAGCCTGACTCCACAAGAGATTCATACCCATCTCTAGGTGAGCAAGACCTACACCATGGCCACCAGACTGCAAGAGCTCAACAAGTTCATCTTGCTGGCCTGTCTCTAGAAGTTAGGCCCATATGAAAACGTTGGTCCCTAGGTCTCAATCTGTGCCTATCTACTATGCTTCCTTGGAGATGACCCCCTAGGAAAACGTCCCCTTCCCTCTACCTCTCAGCCCAAGATGAGACTCCATGTTCCACCTTTGCGAGTCTCCAGGTTGAGTAGGGCTTGTTCTCGGGTCATGGAGAGCAGATGGATGCTCAGGACAATGGCCACCTTAAGGTCCACGCCCATTCATTCCTTAACAGAGCAGAGATCCGGACCTCAACTTACCTACATCTCTGAGTTTATAGTCTGTTTTCAAATCTGATTCCCGCAGACCTCATCTTTGTCATTATCCTCCTACAGGCCTGTGAGCACCCAAAACTGCTGGTCAGAGGCCTGCAGTGTACACTGGAGGGTCAGCCTCTGGACGCTATGCACGGCAACCTGTGGCAACTACGGCTTCCAGTCGCGGCGGGTGGAGTGCGTCCACGTGCGCACCAACAAGGCTGTGCCTGAGCACCTGTGCTCCTGGGGGCCCCGACCCGCCAACTGGCAACGCTGCAACATCACTCCGTGTGAAAACAGTACGTTCCAATCCCAGAGAACATTCTGCAAATTCCCCACAGGTCATCGGGTACAGAGGGCAATCCCTGGGACCCAGCCTGAGCACAGGGCACTGGATCAAGTTCCCTAAGGATCGTGAGAGCTCGGGCCAGAGTCGAACGTTTTAGGTGGGGTACACGGGTATGTGCAAGGATGTGTATACACATGTTCAGACCACAAAAGATGCCAGGATGTGTCCCAAGGGCTTCCTTCCACTGTCTTCATCCCGAGCCCTAAGAGAGCCAAGGGCTGGATAAAATTGGCCTCCAACACACCTGCAGTCTACCTGGCTGGTGCCCACAGGGGAAGACTAGACAACGGTTCACAGAGACCAGGCTACTGTGAACCTTGAAGAAGCACACAGGATGCCTGCCGCCCAACCAGTTCTGCACCCATCACTGTCCTGCTTCACACAGACAAGGACCTGCTGACCCCCCTCCTTCCCAGCCCACACACAGTCACTGGCAAGGAACAGGAGCCCGTCCGCGCCCCTGGGTTCTGACAGTCATCCATTCGCTCCGTCCTCAGGTCCGGAGCCTCTCAGCCCCAGACCAGTGTTTGTATTCTAGTCGGGTCAGGATCTAGTCTCTCCGCCTTAGAACCCAGAACCCAAGTGGGAGAGATTTCCCCACAAAAAGTGATGATAAATCTTTGCAAAGAATAGACAATAAAAAATAGGAATCTTATTTCCCCACCCTCCCCACTAAACTTCACTGGGCAGTCGGTTCCCAGCACGGAGGCAGAAAGCCTGTAGGCACATGGCCAACCCCTTCCAGCACCCTGGGAGATCACCGTATACTCTGGTGAAGTGCTGGAGTTCCTATCAGAGGCTTGCCATGATCTCAAAGCACTCGCTCACAGAGCAAGGAGTTACAAAGCTTACCAGCTCCAGGCTGCACCTGTGGCCAAGAACTGAAACGCCACAGTGTCTGGAAGGGCTGGTGTGCTGACGAACAAGAGGCCTGGATAAAGGAAAGAAGGCTGAGCAGGGAGAGGTCCGAGCACCGGAGGATATGGACCTTCAACCGAGTCCTTGCTTGCATGCTCTCTCACAAGGAACAGAATTCTGTCCTTCTGGGAACATCTGCTAAAATAATGAAAGCCTATGGGGGGTGGGGGGGAGCAAGCAGGGAGATGAGATTATTCCAAGAGGAAGGAGATTAAATCTACCAGTCTGAAGAAGTAGCAGCAATCAGAAGGAAGCAAAGGCAGTCCTGAGATAGCTCCCTCCCATCAATCAGCCAAAGAGCTGCAGGCTGGTGGGGAGGGGCTGGCCAAGGGCTCAGAGGGAAGGCTGTCCAGAGGGGCTGGCGAGCCACAGCTGGGTAGAGCCCGCAGGCAGCTTGCCGCACGAGCGAGCGAGCGAGCGCCTAGGCTGCTCACCCGCAGCTGCGTCCGTGAGCCTCTGTTTCATGTCTCCTTTCTGTCCCCCTCCTTCCCTCCTGCTTTCCCAGCTGAGTGCAGAGACACCACCAGGTACTGCGAGAAGGTGAGACAGTTGAAACTCTGCCAGCTCGGCCAGTTCCGATCTCGCTGCTGTGGAACGTGTGGCAAAGCATGAAGACAGGGCACAGGGCTGAACTCTACCCTGGCCACACAAAGGACTCATACAACCCACCTTGGACATGACTTACGCTTTCTTCCTTTTATTTATTTATTTGCCCTTCCCCCACACACCCATGTCCACCTGCACCCGTGCTCCTGAAGACCGTGGCCTGTTTTCTTATTCGGTTAGCTGGAGGCGAGTGTCGAGGACAGAGAGAGAGATGTCTACAGGAGGGTGGCAGAGCAGGCCAGGCAGACAGCAGCTCCCTTGCAGAGCTGGCTCTTTCCCGATCGGGGTCTCAGAGACACAGGAAGAGCAAGCCATAATCTATAGGGACAGCAAGGAGTTTATAACACATAGGTTATAACACACAGGCCAATCAGGAGCGCCGCTCCTCTGTTTCCTGGTGGTGAGAACAGGGGAGCAGCATACCAGAGCAGAAACCAGGCTAGAATCCAGTGCTTCTGGTGGCAGGGTAGGAAACCAAGAAAGAAGAGAACTGAGCTGTGGGCAGGTGAGTTCCGCCAAGAGAGACAAGCCAAATAGGCAGAAGGATAGCTACTCATTAGACCGAGGCCAGGAGCCTGGGGAAGGGAGGGGAAGCTTTTGTGTGCTCCTCAGTGGGAGGAGCTTGCAGGCAGGAGAGACTTCTAAGCAGCAACATGAGACTCATATGACAAGCCTGAGCCCTGGTACATGTGCACAGTCCTGTATGTTCAACAGGATGCTGCATGACAGGAGGTGTACCCTTCATGTGCTTATACAAGTGTCTCTACCCCTTCTTCCATCCAGTGACTTTTGTGTCTGCAGCTGTGGAAAACCCAACAAGGGGTCATCAGGGTCTGGCTGTGCATTAAGGCTGCCCCGGGTATCTCCCTACTTAAATCAAGGGTCACTAGCCCCGAACTAACTGCCGCTTTGGGCAGGAGCACTCCGGGTTTTCCATCTGAATGCCTTTGCTGCTCCTTGTTGGGCCGGGGACTAGAACCACAGCTCACAAAGGATTCATTAAGCAACCTGTTTGCTGGCAAACATCTACAGGGTGTGGGAACCCTTGTCACCAGAGCTAGCCAGAGAGCAGGAGAGGACAGAGGGGTCTTGTACTCCCATAGTGTGCATTCTCTCCCAGCCATCACACATGGGGCCTGGGAGCCCTTCCTGCACCACAGAGGAGCTGCTGTGCACCCTGTGGATACAGCGGGCTGGGAGTAAGGGGTGTGATAAGGTGCTATAGCAAAGCCAGAAGATAGCTAAAGACTCACAAGACAGCCCTGGAAAGCTCTGTAACCATCCTCCCTCCCGACTACACAAAGACTATGGTAATTAGCACACCCGACTGGGGGAGCGAGCCACTCGGCAGGCTAAGCAGCACACCCAAACCAGCAACGGCTATGGCTAAAACAGAAGCCCTTGGCAATTCCTCAATCTGCAGAGAAGCGTCAGCCGTAATATTTGCTTCCTTCCTGAGCAGCCTTGGTTTAGCAGATGAGGCAGGCAGAGCCCAGTAGCCATCAGATAAGCCGCCCCTCACAAGCACACTCACCAAATGCTGTCACCCCAGGGCCACCACTGACATCAGGGCTGCATTTCCCAGCCAGCCTGGAAGTTTGGAAGAAGACACGATGTTAATCTGTGTCTTCTTAGGGGCGCTATGGACAATTAGAGTAGGCCTCTTCCTCATCACAAAAAATAGGCTCTAAGAAATTGTGTTATTAAAAGTCAGTGTAATGTTTATTTAAAATTAAAGAGAGTGTTTCTATGTATATCTTTTGTGAATATTTATTAGGATTTCTTGTATTAAAAAGTGCAATATTAGTAATTGTATATTGTCATCCAGAAAAACAACTCTTTGGGGGATTTATTAACTTCCTGCAGCTGTTGTTTCTAAAAACTCTGTGGCGATAATTGTATTTTTCCTAATTTTAAAAGAAACAAAACAGATGTTTAACTCTGATCCACTGTGTACAGAGTACCTTGTAAAAGCTAGTGTGGGATTGGGGGAGGGCAATGGAGTCAATTTGTTTGTGACACTAGTTATACATGAAACGAACACAAATTCTGTAATACTAATACAGTTGATTAGCTCAGTAGCTATTAAAAATTGGTGGTCAGTGTTTGAATTCTAAAAAGCAGGCCTCTTCCAGCTCTGCCACCTAGCAGAATGAGGTTGGAAGTGCCTTTCAGAACTAGCTGGAGAGCTTAGGTTTGGAATGGAAAGCAGTGTGCTCCTTGCATGACGTGAATGTACATTTAATATTTGTTCTGTGAATTGCGACAGCAGCACCACAAATTATGGGGCTGCTGGATAATGCAGAAGGAGACACTTCCTCCTCTAAAACACAAAACTGTATTTATATTTTTTGTACAGATAATACAGCTTATTTATTTAAATCATGGTGTCAGTGTCTCTGTGAAACTCATTCTCTTACTTTCTGCAAGGGGTGAAGAAAAGCCCTGTTAACCGATTGGGTGGTTTGCAACCGATTATAAGTATCTTCCTGAAATGGAGGGATTGCAGCTTTTGGCCTTTCCCTAGGAAGCTGGGGGTCCATGCTCAGAAAGGCCAGCTCAGTAAATGAACTCAAGAGGATAGGCAGCGGCAGATGTGTGCATGTTCCAGCTGAGTACTATCTAACCAAAGGGCCAGTCATCTCATTGGCAGCCCTCGGAAGGAGACTACAAGAAAGCCACAAGTACCTTCGGGAAGAAGAGCAAGGAACAGTGTCTCAGGATAGATGAAGACTCCATGGTGGCTTCTAGCCAGCAGGTGTGCACAGGAGGCAGCCATGGGATGAAATGTTGGTTATGCATTGTAGGTGGAGACTAAGCTTCATGGATCGCTACATTTAATCCTCATGCAACTCTGCAATTATTCTCATGGGCATAGGCCACCTTCACACACACACACACACACACCACAAAACATTTCCCACTGCTTTGAGGTTACTAGGAGATAACAGTTATGCAACAACATATACACCATTATGAGAACTGTTGTCTTCTCCTGTCCCAAAATCAACTGCTTTGGTTTACAGGGCTCACATTCCTACATCCCAGTAGAGCTGCTGAGTGGTGTGCATAAAAGCTGCAAGCACATTTGTAAAGTTCTTCCTAGATAGGTCTAGTCAAAGGGCAATATGTCCCCAGGCCTGGATGATGTTCACACAGGACCACTGTGAGAGAGGCTCCAGAACTGCACCCCCAAATCCCCGACACACACAGCACCCTCAAAGCTGAACTCTAGACTGTTTTCTAGAAACTTTCCCCAATGCATCCATCCTATTGAGTAGTGTTAACAATACACCTGAGAGCTCTTCTTCATTCTCCCATTATTTTCTCAGAAGCTTTAGGTTTTGCAAATATATATACTTATAAATGCATCTATAAATAATCACTAGCAACTAATGTCCTACAGCAATACTGTGGAGAGAAGTCAAAGTTGTCAAAGGGAAAACCCAAGAAGACTCGAGAGACAGGGAGGCCTCAAACATAATGTACAGAAAAGTCTCCAGTGTCAGTCACAGATCCCAGTAAGAAAACAGAAGAGATTCCTGCCAAGATGCCATAGACTACAGCATAAACGCCTGGAAACTTGACCAGCAACTGTCTTAGGGTTATTAGTCATCATTCTAAAGGTCTTGCCAGTCCTTGTAAGCAAACTAAAGGGTCCCAGAACAAACGAAAGGGTCCCATAAATAATGCAGGACATGAGGGTGCGAATGGTCAGGTGTCACCAAAGTGATCGACACTTCAGCCTCATCATCTATAAAGGCAGAGCACCACATAGGATGCAGGGCGTGAACAATGCTAATTAGCTCGGGCTCAAGGATTACCAGGTGCTGCATGTGCTGAGGGACACCTGTTTTTATCATCGCCATCCAAACCAACCCTGGAATGGCAGAGAGGACAGACACTTCGCCCTACTTTGTGTTATTTCCCGCTGTCGCCTCTGTTTCCATTTTAGATTGAGAAGGAAGCCAGTCTTTCTTTCAAAGCTTAGTGTTGCCCAGTAGAATAAACAATAAAGACATTAGTGATCAAGTTCCAAGCTCTGTGTCTTAGAGGGAAAAAAAAAAGATCAAAGCATTTAGCCAAGTCAGACCCACAAAGGCCCTAACAAGCACTGAGAAATATTCCCCAGAGCAAATGTTATCTTAGAACCTCAGTGTAAAGCCTGCTCTGAAGTCAACATACCCAAATGTATACATCACTACTGTTTCCTCTGAAGTTACTGTAAAACATGGGAAAGTACTCGTAAGCAAATATACAAATACAGCATGAGCTAAAAAAAAGGGACAGCTCACTTTTTTCCGCTACAGCCTATCCAAGTTGCAAATAAAATGGGAGTGAATAATCCAACTTAATTGTTCTCAGCTAATTCCAGACATGTTGTATCTCAGTGATCTATGGGGTTCCCTAAAGTAGTCAAAGTCTTCCACAAAGGACAAGAAAATGGTTGTGTAGAGAAAAAGAGAGCACTGTTCAGAACAATGATAGAATCCTGTTTTGTGAACTAGCTTATAAACAGCTGACTTAGAAAGCAAAACAAAACTGGATCCAGTTTTGTAGGAGAGTACCAGAACAGAGAAGTGGTGGTGGTGGTGGTGGGGTGATTGGGGAATAGGCAGGGGGCCGGGGAGGACTTATGGGACATATGGTGAGGGGGGAACTGGGAAAAGGGAAAGCCTTTGGAATGTAAACAAAAAAAATCTTTTAATTAAAAAAAAAAGCACAAACAAGCAACAAAAAAAAAAAAAAGAAAAAAAAAGAAAGCAAAACAAACATGTTCATCCCTCTCTTACCTCATTTCATCCAGTGAGCTGGCTAAGCTAAGGACCTGAGGATTCAGACTCAGAGTTCATTGGATATAAGTTAAATCAGTGATCTGCCCACGTCACACACTGCCAATTAGGAAATGACCAGTGTTGATACAGCCTTGAAGTAAACAGTAAGGAATCAAATATAACAAGAATTTAACCAAACTTGACCCAAAATCTCCCTCTGCTCCCTCCCACCCACCCTTCTTGTCCACTTAGGGATGATCTAACAGGTCAAGTCTAGATCAACATGTCATAGAGTTTGTCAAAAACTGTTGTCCTTAGCTTTCCTTAGCTTCTTCCACACAGCACCCCAAAGTTTTAATTTTCTCTGTTAATAACCCTACACTAAAGGCAGATGTTGACAACCAATCTTCTGCTAAAGAGAGCTGGGTTGACGCCCTGCTTGTCAACCAGAAGTTTCTAGTTTTACTCAGATGGCGTCTGTGAGACAGCTGGCCCAGTCAGCGGCACACTGTCACGCCTCTGATCAGACAGTATACGGCTGTCACTCACTCCTGTGTTTTCAAAGGGCAAAATCCATCCCCAACCAAGCATTTCCCAGGCTACTCCTAACGATACGGTTTATATATATGTAAACAGAAGTTAAATGTACAGTTTTATGTGAGCTAGAAAAGGCAGACAATGGGGAATGGTTCTCTTGCTGAACGTAAATAATATTTGTATACGGAGTGCTTAAAACCTCAGAGATTGAGCAGTCAGCATTCAGACCAGAGAGGATGCTGGGAAATCGCCTCCTCCTCTAGGGCTTCGTGATATCCAGGGTTGACCTTTCTAAGAATCCCATGAAGGCTAGCAGACAAGCTGTGAACGACGTTGTTACCAGGTAAGCAGCTCCACACAATGTTTAATGGTTGAGGTCAAGAGGTGTGTCACGCCTTGGCTCTCCACCCCACGGTCCCACTACAGTTGTTTTTTAGGGAACAGTTGAAAGGTCAATAAATGGCTTAGCTGAGGCCAGTGAAGGGAGATAAAGTTGTTCCATCCATCATCTGTATACATCCTGTTCTGTGGCTATAGATCAGGTCATAATGCAAGGGCATATGGCAGAAGCCAGCTCCAAGGATTCCCACCCTGAATTTCTCCATTTACACAGGCCCCTCCCTCCTAGAATGGAAAGACACTCACCTAAAAGCAAGACCCCATAACCAACTCTCCCATTCATTTCCGAGGCGAGGGTCTGCTTTGCCCCTGTTGCAGCAGGCGTGGAAGACAACCCAAGCCTTCATCTGCGCCAGGGATTCTCACTCTGCCTTTTCTCCGCCTGATGAGTCTCTATGCTTCTCACTCATCCCCGCTTTCCTGACTCCCCAACCCCTTGTCCCATCACACATGCCTTTCCTTGCTCTTGACCGTTTTTTATTAAAGCCATCAACTCCAGACCCACGAATGGGGGCACGCAGTCCCTGGGTTTAGAGAAACTGCAGTCCACCTGGGGCAACACAACCCACAACAGATGCTAATTCATCCTATTTCAAATGAGAAGTCTGCTGAGTTCTAGGGAAGGCTCCAGGGCTTCTTCCCACAGCCTCCAGCATGCAAAGCCTACCTCATTCTCCTCCTCCACAGGTTTTTGCAAAGTTCACCTGACTGCAAAGTTCGCCCTTTAAGCTCACTGTGCTCTCCTATAATCCACGTCAACTTAAGGCAGAACTGTTGTTCTCTCTGTAGAAACCTCAGTATAGATTCATGTTTAAGGAAAGAAATTAAATGTATATCCTGGCAGTAGTTCCCCAACAAGTGCAATACGTCATCATAATCCACCTCCAGAAGTAAACATTGCAAGCACTTCAGATATTGTTACAAAGCAGAGCCAGCCATTTTGTTATACAATCTTCACTAATTAGCTTTAGGCTTGGAAAGAACACAGTAACATGACTGTTCTGGCACAAATATGCTAAGGTTCTAGCTGCTGTGGCTAGAACGTGCCCCTTTAAACTCCAGGTGCTGCTGCCACACGGCGGGTCCTACGAGGTGGCACTTTCTAAGAGGTAATCATGACAGCTCCTCCTCAAATGACTGGGAGCAGGAATAGCAGTCCAGAAAAAGGAGCTTCACAGACTAAACTGAATCTTTTTGCCCTTCCAAGCTTCTGCCACGGGAGAATGCAATGTCCTTTACAAGGATACAGCATTCGAAGTGCCATCTTGGAAGCCGGAAGCAGCTCCCAGAGAGCGCTGGTAACTTGGTCTTGGCCTTCCTATCTTCTGGAACCATGAGAAAAAATATATATATAATATATATACATATATAATAATTATATAATATTATATATATAAAATATATATAATTGTTAATTACACATTCTGCTGCATTCTTACAACAGAAATAGACTAAGTTCTACCCAGGAAATCCAGCAGCACCTTAATCAAAATCTAGTTACAGCTGGTTTGGGTTCTCTGAGCCCAACTCTGCTTGCCTGACCTGACCAGAGGAGGTTTCACCTTTTGTTACCATGGAAACACTGAACTTGAAGCCACTATATATTGACACTAGGACTTAGTCAAATACAAGGACCAGGTTATTCGGTGGCATTGGGTTGGGTTGATTAACATTTAGGCTTACTCTAGAATGTGGCCTTGTGGTCACACACCACTGCAGAATGGCAGACCATGCAAGTAGAGACAGACACAGCGCTTCAGCCTCTTGCCCACTTTTACCAAAATAACCTGCACTCTCTTCTGAAAAAGAAGAAGAAAAAAAAAGAATGACTTCAATGCACAAGGAAACACCCTCAGAGGATGACATCGGGTCTACCAGCTCTGCTTTAACACATCTATAATTCCTACTGCCAAAGAACAAGACTCCTTACCAAGGTATCTCCCCCTCTGTTCCATGTTCTTCCCTCCCTCCACTGCCCACAACTACTTACTGGATTCTTGATTGAAAGATAAAGTTAAGCCTGCCATCTGGCCTAACTCCCACCCTTTCTCCCTCGAAGCACCCAGCACAACCAAAGTTACTCACCCATCCCTGGTGCCTGAAAACCCTCCTGGCAGAAGGACCTGTTCTCCTAGAGGGCTGGGAGTGGAGAGAAAACAGAACATAGCTTCCAAACCTCACAGGAGAGCATTGTCACTCCTTATTACCCAGAGAATGACTTATATAGAAGCCATTCTGCAGAAGCAGCCCACTGGTTCAAATGTCCACCTTCCCTAATCTCAACGGATGGCAGATGTGACCCTGAGACTATTCAGACAAAATCCTGGATCGTTCTCTAATCAGCAACACGCATGGCCTGCCTTTGACACATACCTAGAATGTAACACCGCTCTCAGGACTCCCACACTTCTAACTAATCAGGATGAGCCTTCCTCATGCTCTGATAAACATGCTTGCCGCCAAGTCCTGATTCAGCCAGACTCCTGCAGCTCCTCCATTACTCTGAATGGCCATGAGGTATTTGAGTGTAAGTTGCAATATCTGAAGGAAAGGATAGGTAGATAGAGGGCAGAGGTAGGAGAGATGGGAGGAAGGGAGGGAGGGAGGGAGGAAGGGAGGGAGGGAGGGAGGGAGGGAGGGAGGGAGGGAGGGAGGGAAGGAAGGAAGGAAGGAAGGAAGGAAGGAAGGAAGGAAGGCCCAATTTTTCCTTCAGTAAACCCCAAAGGACCATCTTCTACAGTGAAGAAAAACTGTATTGAAGAGCTTAAATTTTTGAATCGTGATGCATTCCTATAATCCCAGCACAAAGGAGGACAAAGCAAGAGGACAAAGAATTTAGGGCCAGGCTGAGCTACATAGCAAGACCCTGTCTTAAAAAAAAAAAAAAGAAGAAAGAAAGAAAGAAAGAAAGAAAGAAAGAAAGAAAGAAAAACTTTTTTGTTATTTTAAATTTCCTTTAAATACCTTCCTTTCTTGTATTCCCAAAGAAATGGTCGCTGTGTAAAGTAGCCTATTGTAATCTAATCAACACTTTCATCTTTGCCTCTGTCTCCCTCCTCCTTCTGCCCCTCCCCCCTCAGGTGTGTATACCTACACCATATGACAAGACAAATTTGAATGCTAACCCCTACAGGTTGTAATAGAGCGCATATGCATGTACACACACACACACACACACACACACACACACATGTGCGTATACAAAATAACATATCTATAAAATACATTCCTTTAACTCATCCCAAAGCTCCTTCTTTACTCCCAGTCTAAATGGCCTTTCCATCTCTCTCCCAAAGGACCATCGAAAAGTGCTTCTCTATCCCATGGGTTCACCTTATACACAACTATTCCATCTAATCCCCTGAGCGACCCTGCGAGGAATTCGCCAAGGTGCTCTCTGGGCCTCCGCTGCCTGCTTGGCCCCTGTGGATTGGGGGAGAAGGCACAAACTGTGCTGCTACAGTGGTGCACAGGGTTGTGCACGGGGTTCCACACAGGACACACACAAGCCCGTGGCCCATCGTAAACTTTCCCAGGCTCTCTGCAGCTTGCACTCTGGCTGTACCTAACCTCCCATTTATCACGAAGCCACAATCTAAGTAGTCAACAGGCAGGATGTTTCAACATTCAGGGAGGACCCTGAGGCCCTGCAGAGTCCAGCGAGGTCCCCGGATCATCAAAGGAGACTGCACCACGTGTTTGCGTGGCATGTGTATTTTATTGTCTTCCAAACTTACTTGAAAAAAATTTATGATGAGTACTTGGCAGTATGTCTTGATGTGTGTTCCAATAGGTTTTACACAATAAAAAGGACTTATTGTCGGAGTTTGAAAATGATGTTTCTGTCTGCTCAGCACTCATCCCTCCCTTCCCTGGAAACTGCATTGCAGTTCTCCCTCGAGAGCTCACCCCACCTCCAGCCTTCGGTTATTCACGTGGTTCACATGGGTTGACCCCACACATCCTCCTCCGTGCGGGGGTAGACCCCCAGTTTAAGCCCGGACAATAGGCAATTTTTCTATTGCCATGACAATCGGCTTGGGAATCAACAACGAGACTGAAAGCCAGCTAGAGACTCCACTCCAGGCTCTTTACTGGAGCCTCTGGGCTTGCGCGGTGAGAGGACACCAGGAAGTCAAAATCACTAGAAATGCTCACACTTCCTTAGGAAGCAACAGGGAAGAGAGCAAGACCTCAGCCCATCGCTGGAGCCCCTCCCTCCAACGACACCCACAGCCAACAGTGAAGTCCTGGACGACACAGTTGCCTGAACCAATAAACTGTTTTTTTCCTTGAGCACTTATTATTGCAGGCATGCTAATTCCTACTCTGGCTGCACTAAGGTAAAGGAGTCTTCTTTACTCTAAAGCATCCCAGAGACTTCAAAATATAAACATGCATGATGAAACTGCATCAGGAGGCTACACAGGAAGCATTTCCCACACATGTCTAATGAACTGCTTTGGAGAGACCATATCATGGGGCTTACAGTCCACAAGAAAACACCTTAGCAAAGGCTAATACACATTACCTGTCTGTTAACCTAATATTAAAATACTCCAAATCCCCATTCCCTTGTTATTCTGGATAAACGAGACAAATGGGAATTCATTTATTCAATGCTGTTGATGCATTTTTCCAGCCTTTAAAAAAAATGCATGTGTGTAATTTTTTAGTCATTTTCCTAAATTGGGGTCATAAGCACAGACCATAGTATTTTTCCCAGACTTAATAAAATATGTGCACACATATACAGACTTCCCTTTATTGCATCAGGGTCATAATTCCTGAACTGTTATACTTTTGATTTCCACCTTTTAAAATATTTTTGGTCTCTAGTCTCACTGCCAAGTTATCAGCTATCGTTCCTTGTTATAAATGTGTCTCCCTCTAGCTGTAACTCCTCAGACTCCTCTGTGGTTAAAGGGCTAATAACCCAAAAACCTCGTGTGGGCTGAGAAACTCCTGACCACAATGTAAGCGCACTGACAGCAGCTCCTGAGGGATGTTAGGATCCCTAAAGTCTCTGGTGAGATCAATTCGCCAACCTCCCCACAATGGGATTCACACCTTTCAGGCTGTAGAGAAGCAAATCTGCACACAGCGTCTTCCACCCCAACGGTTCCCTTCTCTGTGCCACAAGGCTCCAGTGCCTGGGCACGCAGTCATTGGGAGGAGCAGGATAGCAGAGCAGAGCTCGGAGAGCTAAGGCAACCAACAGAAGCACCATGTAAGCCGAGTGGCAGCCCCTGGAATCCACATCAAGGGTGATTTGCTCACCTTACGTGTGACTGCTGGTTGCCAAGTTCCTGCTTGTTTTTGAACAGCTAAAGCTTCTAAGTAAGTGACCTTTACTATAAAAAGTGTTGCAGTCTTCACACACACACACACACACACACACACACACACACTACAATTTAAGCACTGAGCTGTTCTTAGAAACTGAAAAATCAAGTGTTTTTTTTTCTTCTTTAAACCCAAGAGAACCCATAGTCCAAAGAAAAATTCCATTCCTTGGTTTATAAGTCATCCATTGGCACACAAGTCAGATTTTAGTCATTTTTCAGGCATGTTGTGTGCCTCTAACTCCCAAGTCACTATTTGCCTGCTTAAAGACCACTTGTGGGCTTCCCCACCCCACCCCTCCCATTTATGGTCCTATAATGGAATAGATGGAGATCTGGGGAAAGATGAAGTAATTACACCTTTCTTTGTCATTGAAGACGAAATGCTGGCACAAGCAGGTAGCAGAGGGAAGCAAGGCGGCTAATACAGATTCCAGCAGAGGAGCGGGAAGTTGTGGGTCCTTCAGAATGACTAGAGCTGGGTTTGGAGCCACTCTTGTCAGGGAAAAGACAACAAGATTTCTCAAGTCAGTCGCTAAAGATCCAGAGGCAAGGACTCGGGGCACCTGGGTCTCAGGACTTGAACTGAAAGAAAAGTCCACCTCACCATTGCTCTGATGCCTTTTCCAGAGTGCAATCCATATGTTCTAGAAGGTTCATGGACCTCTAGGCTCCTCTCACACCTCCCATGTAAGGAGTAGCCAAGCACCTGCTCAGAAAGCCATTTACAAAGTCAGGGTGTGCTCTGCCAAAGAAAACACTCCTCCTGACCACCCCCCACCATTTATGCTCAGAAGGGCCTCTGTCTTCCCCCTTGAAGGCCTGCTAAGCAGATGTGGGGCTTGGGCAATAGCAGGAGGGACTAGGGAGCCATGAATCTGCAATCAGGACTGTGCCTGCCCCCACCTGCCTCACCTGCTTGCTCTTGGCAAGAACACAGCTGAAAAGCATCACTTCGTCTTAGCGATCAGAAGCAGCAGAAAGTCTTGAGGTTCCCAAACACTGTCGTCTAACAAGAAAAGGGAGAAAGGGAGACAATACCAAAACGTAAAACCCATAGCTACCCAAGAAAAATACATCTAAACTAATGCAATGTAAAGCAAGAGATAAAACTCAGCCTCTAGGGCACCATAAAGTAGTAAGAGAAAGTACAAGCCATCAAGGGACAGACGCAATTAATCGTCCCACCCGGCTCTGACACCCATGACCCACGAGGCCAGCAGGCCAGATATCTGTAAAGGTGCAGTGGCAGAGTGGGACTGTGATGTAGATTGCTGAATCGGCATAAGCATTTCCAGATAAAACTGTATTGTTTTTTTTTTAAACATGCGACAAAAATAAAAGCTGTTATTATAGGTTCCCTGCTATCACTGTGACAAAATTACTGAGTAAAGAGGAACTCTTTTTAAGAGTGTTGATGTCTGTTTCAGGAGCTTGGGGGGATGAGAGTGGGTACCACTGGTGTCACTGTTGGTGTTGTTTTGAGATGGGGGTCTGTGTAACCTTAGCTGTCCTGGAACTCAGTATATAGACCAGGCTGGCCTCAAATGCAGAGAGATCTGTCTGTCTCCCTAGTATCAGGATTAAAGGTGTGAGACACCAAGCCAGGATCAAAGGCAATTCTTTTCTTTTCTTTTTTTTTTTTTTTTTTTTTTTTTTTTAACAAAAGCCCAAACCCACTCTTTCTTACATTTTGTTAGTTTAAGTCCAGGAGAGATACAGCAAGTATCATGGACTCTGCGTCCAGGGGCCTTTGCAGGAAGATTGCTGCAGAATTTAGTTCAGACCATGACACTGTTTCCGTGGGCCAGAATTACCTTTCCCGGGTTATTCTGGCTTTGTCTGGTTTGCCTCCAGGAGTCGCTGAGTTGTTTCTGTGTTATACACATTAGCACATCTCTTCCCTGAATAGAGTTCAGTTTCATCTCAGGCATAAACACCTTCAGTTTTAGAAAGAGCCATACACTCGCTCTAGTTGCAGAGACCTTGCTTATGCCAGCAAAAATGGCCTTGCAGCTCAGCAGAAAGAAATGCATTTCGGTTCTTTTTTGCATTTCAGAAGTCCTGTTTCCAGCAGACCTCTAAGGTGCCAAAATCTCTCTCTCTTTTTTTTTTTTTAATGAAGAATACATTTTGACCCACAGTAGTCTGTAGTCACTTGCTCCACTGTTCTTGGTCCTGTGGTGAGTCTAATTAGCATCACAGTAGGGCATGCGTAGTAGAACAAAACTGGTCTTCCTGTGGTACCTAGGAAGCAAAGGAGATAGGAAGGGGACTGAGAGCAAAACTAAGCCCTTCAAGAACAGGAATCTAGTTCCTCTAACAGAGGCTCAGCCCCTAAAGTGTCCACTACCTCCCATCAACAGCCCATTCAGGTATGAATTGAACAATCCATTGGTGGCATTAGAACCATCAGGATCCAATTACTTCCCACACACTCCCAGCTCTTTAATACATGAGCTTTGAGAAGACAATTCCCATCCGAGCCATGTGTGGTGCAACCCTTTCGTGCTCTCGTTAACTTAGTAGATCCCAGTACACTTGGATATACGGATTGACGTGGCTCATGGAGCCAGGATGTCTAAGACACAGAAGATGAACGATGCGCACGTTGTGGAAATGCAGAGCTGAATTCAGAACACTTAGATTACATACTCATTTGGCTTCTTTCCTTCTCTGTGTGGATTGGAGCATGTGCTTGATGGCTCTGAGCTTCCCCACCCCATAAAGTTAAGTATCCAGACCAGACCTCAGGCCAACAAGAGGAATAAATAATGCAGATCTGAACTCGCTGATGACTAAGTTCATGGTGAAGGTACAAGAGGAACTTGAATAGCCTGGGCCAGGCATGAGAGCCATGGGCAGACTGAGACCTAGGTTGAGAGAGAAGACAGAGGCTTCTCAGAAAAACCCAGCTCTGGGCTTAAGCCAAAAAGTCTTCAGCTGAAATCCCACCTCCTCCACCCTATCTCCAAGTTCCCTGGGACCATGAAAGTACTTAGATTCTGTGGACGTAAAAGACGGTTGGATATGCCCAATGTTGGTCAGCATCTTCTGGCCATCTAGGCCTGGAAAGGAGGCCCACTTGAAATTATCTTTCCTCAATTCTGTCTAGCTCAAGTTACCTGACCTTAAAAATCAAAAGTTCGTTAAAAACAACAACAACAAAACCTTAGGCCCAAGAAATCTCCAAGGCAGAGCTTGGTGCGTTGCCATACCAAGCTTTCTCACAGATCTGGTCACAGCTATTATTTTAAAATAAGCAGACTTAGAGTTTCCAGAAATTTATACTTCCTGGGGCAATCCATTCTAGGCTCTGAGCATTGAGGAGATCCCAAAGTTTCTGCTCACAGCTCTGGAGCCAGGTCTCACCTTCCTGGCTGACAAGGGTCCCTTTCCTGCCCCTCTCCTTCCTGGAACCAGAGCCTACACTTGAAGTCAGGCAGGTCCACATAGTCATAGAATTCCCACAGGACCTCCTTTCTTTGCCCATGACTGACAAGAACCACACCCAATCAGATATCCGTATCCTTGCTAGAATGTCAGGAAAGAAGCAGGCAGATGTCCTGTGAAGGAGACCTAGAAACAGAAAACCCAAACACAGCCCCAAATCGAGCCCAAGGAACCCCTTTCATCACTGGGATGGAGTATGGGAATGTCCCAGGTAGGCTACTCCCTGTATAGAAAGCACATAAGAGTGAACAAACAAACCTAAAAACTCAATGCCCCAAAATAAAGTTTATTCTTTGGCACTTCAAACCTGGAAAAGGTTAAAGTCAATTCATACAATAATTAAATTAGATCAAGATCCCAGAAATGTCACTGAGATCATCCTTGATTCCATGAACAAAAAGGACCTGATAGGGTTAGAGAGATAAAGTAGAGGGAGGGCTACAGGGGGTTAATCAGCCAAAGAGTACATGTCATTTTCCTTTATTCAACTGATTCTCATGTTATTCAAATATCCTGGAATCGGTGATGTTTTTTTTTTTTTTTTTCACTCTGAGGTATTTTAAATTTTTTTCATTTTTGGGGACAGTCTTCTTCAATGGATAATTTTTAGTTGTCCGCTTTTAAAGTTACTTTGCAGATTTTGAATTTTATTTTTCAAAGTCAAGCTGACATTTCTAGTTCCTTCTGGCCAGGCTTCTCTGCATCGTGTATAGAAATAGAACTGTTCTGCCTAGAACCTGTCTGAGAAATGGACCTATAGATCTTGTGCCCCATAGCATCCACTTCCTCAAAGATATAGCCCGGGGGATCCATGTATGATGCTGGGCACTTGCCCAGATCCTTGGGAGTAAAGCTAATGGAGTAAGTAGTTTGACCCTCTACAGGGATGTTTCTTCGAGGGCCAACCCAGGCAGGCTTGTAGTTTTCAGTAATGATAGGCGGATGTGCCACATAGCACGTCTTAGTGGTGGTCTGGCAGTCCAAAGGCTCAACAGGCAAGTTGAGGTGGGGAACGGGTCTGATGGGCCTTGTGTTCACGGCTGCCCACTGCTTGAAGTCATCCTTGGAGGTGGTGGAGCTTTCAAAGCGGCCGCTCTTCTTAACGGAAGGTACAGGTCGGCAAGTTATAGCGGGGCTACCCTTGAGGTGTTTGTAATGGGTCTGCACAGTTGTCAGAAGATCCATCTTCTCCTCAGGAGGGATATACTCGACAGGAGCTTTGGGGACTCTCTGGGGTGTTGGCCAAGCTTGGAATTTCTCCTGAACCTCAGTGATGTTCCCGAAAGGTGCATCATGCACAGGGAACTTGGCTGGAGGTTTTGTGCTCTTGGCAGGCTCCCCTAGCAGGCCTCGGTAGGACTCTTTCTGGGTGGTCCGGTTCTCAAAGGGGATATCACAGGGTATAAATTTCTCTGCCTCTTTAACGAAGCGCTTCTCCACAGGGTGGGGCACATAACTCATCTTGTAGTTCGTCAGATCTTCCAAGGGGATGTTGTAGACCCTTGGCTTGGCTGGAGGCTTACAGCTCACAGTAGTCACAAGGCCTTTCATGGTATAGTCGTCCTGATGTGTGGTTCTGTTTTCAAACTTGGCAGACTCTGGCCGGTACTTGTGTGGCGGACGAAGAAGCTCCCGTCTTGGTTGGTTCCAGGGTAAATAATCAACTGAAATTAAAGAAGAGGTAATCACTGATCAATCAGGTCTTCTAACTTGCATGGGTTTTAAAGGGCCCTAAAGCTACAAACCAGTTTCTAATGAAAATTTCTGGCCTAACAGAACAAAGAAGATCCCTGCTACCATCTTGTGCATACGCTTGCTATTTCAATATCATGGTGCTTGCAGCCTGCTGTGCAGAGAGACAAATCTACCAAAGCTCCACTCGGATGCTACAAGGCCATGCACAGAGATTTTTACGGACCTAGGGTCTACTGAACCTACTCCAGCAGAAAAGTCTGACCCAAAGGCAGCTTTTACCTGTGCAAGGCAAGGGCCATCTCTCCATGTCAGAATGCATGAAAAGATGTACTCTGTGCAGAAACACAGACTCACAACCTACCACTGATGATCTAACAGCCAAGCCAACCAGGTCTGCTTCATCAGAGTAACTACTACTGTGTCCCCAAACTACTCCTGTCTAATCCATATGCACCAAACGCACTGCTCCAAGGCAGTAAGAGTATGTGATTTTGCCTAAAGACAGACTTGCCACTGCTGCCTCATCCTTCGTTCTTTGTATATTAGTCATTTTTCTCTTCACAACCCACTAATGGGTCAAAATTCTTACTTTATAAATGCAGAAACAGAAGCACCGAGAAATACCCAATTACACAGATTCAAATTAAAAAAATAAATAAATAAATAAAGCATGGGTTCAAACCCAGATTCAGAAGCCATAGCCAAACCCACTCCACTCTTAAGAACATTATATGCCAGTTGTACATCTTCACAGTCATTCTTTATGACAATTGTGATTATCTCTATTTTTCAGATTTCCAAAAGACAATCTCAGAGAAACTTAAGAACTTGCCCAAAAATTTAAGTCATAGACCTGACTCCATAGCCATGCTTCCAAATGTCCCCAAGTCACAGCAGGGCACTACATTTTTTTTTTTTAAATAAAGACTGAAAAAGAAGCCAGGCAATAGTGGCACATGCCTTTAGTTCCAGCACTTGTGAGGCAGAAGCAGGCTAATTTTCTGAGTTCAAGGCCAGCCTGGTCTACAGAGTGAGTTCCAGGACAGCCAGGGCTACACAGAGAAACCCTATCTCCAAAAACAAACAAAAACCTGAAAAAGAATAACCAGAGAACAACAGCTCCTGTGGGCCACCCAGGCGTGGGCTCTGGGCCCTGCGGGATATCCTGCACTCCCCGCCACCTTCTTTGCTGCTGCTTGGACTGAACAAACGGACCAAGCACCCGAGATATCCCGAGTTTAAGATCTCTGGGAACTCAGGCCTCCAGGCAGTGATCTGCACACAGGAGCTAGGCAGAGCAACAGTTCCTGTGTCCCAGTCAGGCGTGGGTTCTGTGCCCTGTGGGGGATCCTGCACACCCCAGCCACCATCTTTGCTGCTGCTGGGACTGGGCAAGCAGATTCAGGTACCCGAGATATCCGAGTTTAAGATCTCTGGGGACTCAGGCTGCCAGGCAGCGATCTGGGCACAAGAGCTAGGCAGAGCAGCAGTTCCTGTGTCCCAGCCAGGCATGGGTTCTGTGCCTGCAGGATATCCTGCACTCCCCACCGCTGCCACTATCTCTGCTGCTGGTTGGACTGGACAAGCGGACCCAGGTAACCAAGTTATCCCGAGTTTAAGATCTCTGGGGACACAGGCCACCAGGCTGCGACCTGCGGACAGGATCTGGGCAGAGAGGTGGTACATCTGTGTGCCAGCCAGGCGTGGGTCTTGTGCTGGGCAGGGTCATCAGCACTTGGAAGGGCTCCCAGCCACCATCTTCACTCCCTGACAGAACAGCCAAAGGTCCACAGAGACAACCGGGTAGAACATTGCTTGGAGGAAAATACACCAGAAGTCCAACAGCACCCAAGAGGAGAGCTGCACATCAGCAACTTGTGCCAGGGGAAACCCAATCATCCAGTGGGGGGGAAATAGCCTTACAGGCCCACAGGGGGTTCAAGCACCAGCCAGTGACTACAATACCAACTAACGCAAGAGATAACCAGATGGCAAAAGGAAAACGTAGGAACGTTACTAACAGAAATCAAGGCAATATGGCAGCATCTGAACCCAATTCTCCTACAGCAGTAAGTCCTGGATACCCCCAACACACCAGAAAAACAAGATTTAGACCTAAATTCACTGGTCATGATGCTGCTAGAGGACCACAAGAAGGACATAAATAAATCTCTTAAAGAAATACAGGAGAAAATGGATCAAAAGTAAGAAGCCCTTACAAGGTAAACACAAAAATCAGTTAAAGAACTTCAGGAGAATATGGATCAAAAGATAGAAGCCAATAAGGAGGAAATGCAAAAATCACTTAAAGAAATACAGGAGAACATGGGTCAACAGGTAGAAGTCATGAAAGAGGAAACACAAAAATTTCTTAAAGAATTACATGAAAACACAAACAAGCAAGCGAAAGATTTGAGCAAAACCATCCAGGATCTAAAAACAGAAGTAGAAACAACTAAGAAATCCCAAAGGGAGACAACTTTGGAGACTGAAAACCTTGGAAAGAAATCAGGGGCCATAGATGCAAATATCAACAATAGAATACAAGAGATAGAAGAAAGAATCTCAGATGCATAGACACCATTGACTCAACAGTCAAAGAAAATACAAAATGCAAAAAGCTTGTGACCCAAAACATCCAGGAAATCCAGGATACAATGAGAAGACCAAACCTAAGGATTATAGGGATAGATGAGAGCGAAGATCTACAACTTAAAGGGCCAGCAAATATCTTCAACAAAATTATGGAAGAAAACTTCCCCAACCTAGAGAGATGCCCATGAATATACAAGAAGCCTACAGAACTCCAAGCAGACTGGACCAGAACAGAAATACCTCCCGTCACATAATAATCAAAACCCCAAATATACTAAACAAAGAAAGAATATTAAAGGCAGTAAGAGAAAAAGGCCAAATAACATATAAAGGAAGATCTATCAGAATTACACCAGACTTCTCACCAGAGACCATGAAAGCTAGAAGATCCTGGGCAGATATCATGCAGACTCTAAGAGAACACAAATTTCAGCCAAAACTACTATACCCAGCAAAACTCTCAATCACCATAGAAGGAGAAACCAAGATATTCCATGACAAAACCAAATTTGCACGATATCTTTCCACAAACCCAACCCTACAAAGGATAATGGGGGAAAATTCCAATACAAGGAGGGAAACTATACCCCGGAAAAAGCAAGATAGAAACCTCCTCTCATCAAACCCAAAAGAAGATAACCACTCAAATACAAAAAATAACTTCAAAAATGACAGGAAGTAATAATTACTATTCCTTAATATCTCTTAACATCAATGGACTCAATTCCCCAATAAAAAGACATAGACTAACAGACTGGATACAGAAACAGGACCCTACATTTTTCTGCATACAGGAAACACATCTCAGTGTCAAAGACAAACACTACCTTAGAGTAAAAGGCTGGAAGACAATTTTGCAAGCATATGGTCTCAGGAAACAAGCCGGAGTAGCCATTCTAATATCAAATAAAATTGACTTTCAACCTAAAGTCATCAAAAGAGACACGAAGGACACTTCTTGCTGGTCAAAGGGAAAATCCACCAAGAACTCTCAATTCTGGACATCTATGCTCCAAATGCAAGAGCACCCTCATTCGTAAAAGAAACTTTACTAAAGCTCAAAGCACACATTACACCTAACACAATAGTTGTGGGTGACTTCAACTCTCTACTCTCCTCAATGGACCGATCAGGAAAACAGAAACTAAACAGGGACACAGTGAAACTAATTGAAGCTTTGGACCAATTGGATTTAACAGATATATATAGAATATTTCATCCTAAAGCAAAAGAATATACCTTTTTCTCAGCACCTCATGGTACATTTTCCAAAATCGACCATATAGTTGGTCACAAGACAGACCTCAACAAATATAAGAAGATCAAACTAATCCCATGCCTCCTATCAGATCACTATGGAGTAAAAGTGGTCTTCAATAGTAACAAAAACAAACAGAAAGCCCACATACACATGGAAACTGAACAATACTCTACTCAATGATACCTTGGTCAAGGAAGAAATAAAGAAAGAAATCAAAGACTGTTTTAGAATTTAATGAAAATGAAGGCACAACTTACCCAAATCTATGGGACACAATGAAAGCAGTGCTAAGAGGAAAACTCATAGTCCTGAGTGCCTCCAAAAAGAAACTGAAGAGAGCATACACTAACAGCTTAACGGGACACCTGAAAGTCCTGGAACAAAAAGAAGCTAATTCACCCAGGAGGAGTAGAAGACAGGAAATCATCAAACTCAGGGCTGAAATCAATCAAGTAGAAACAAAGAGAACCATACAAAGAATCAACAAAACCAGGAGCTGGTTCTTTGAGAAAATCAACAAGATAGATAAACCCTTAGCCAGACTAACCAAAGGGCACAGAGACAGTATCCAAATTAACAAAATTAGAGATGAAAAGGGAGAGATGACAACAGAAATGGAAGAAATCCAAAAAATTATCATATCCTACTACAAAAGTCTATACTCAACACAACTGGAGAATCTGGAGGAAATGGACAATTTCCTAGACAGATACCAAATACCAAAATTAAATCAGGATCAAATAGATCAACTAAACAGTCCCATAATCCCTAAAGAAATAGCAGGGGTCATAGAAAGTCTTCCATACAAAAAAAAGCACAGGACCAGATGGATTCAGTAGAGAATTCTATCAGACTTTCAAAGAAGACCTAACACCAATACTCTTCAAACTATTCCACAAAATAGAAACAGAAGGAACGCTATCCAACTTGTTCTATGAAGCCACAATTACCCTGATAACAAAACCACACAAAGATCCAACAAAGAAAGAGAACTTCAGGCCAATTTCCCTCATGAATATCGATGCAAAAATACTAAATAAAATTCTTGCCAACCTAATCCAAGAACACATCAAAACAATTATCCACCATGATCAAGTTGGCTTCATCCCAGGGATGCAGGGATGGTTCAGTATACAGAAATCCAATGCAAATCACTACATAAACAAACTCAAAGAAAAAAACCACATGACCATTTCATTAGATGCTGAAAAAGCATTTGACAAAATTCAGCATCCTTTCAGGCTAAAAGTCTTGGAAAGAACAGGAATTCAAGGCCCATACCTAAACATAGTAAAAGCAATTTACAGCAAACCGATAGCCAACATCAAACTAAATGGAGAGAAACTTAAAGCAATCCCACTAAAATCAGGGACTAGACAAGGCTGCCCTCTCTGTCCATATCTTTTCAATATAGTACTTGAAGTTCTAGCAAGAGCAATTAGACAACATAAAGAGGTCAAAGGGATACAAATTGGAAAGGAAGAAGTCAAACTATCACTATTTGCAGATGATATGCTAGTATACATAAGTGACCCGAAAAACTCCACCAGAGAACTCCTACAGCCGATAAACAACTTCAGCAAAGTGGCTGGTTATAAAATCAACTCAGGCAAATGAGTAGCCTTCCTGTACTCAAAGGATAAGCAGGCTGAGAAAGAAGTTAGGGAAATAACACCCTTCACAATAGCCACAAACAATATAAAGTATCTTGGTGTGACTATAACCAAACAAGGGAAAGATCTGTATGACAGAAACTTCAAGTCTTTGAAGAAAGAAATCAAAGAAGACTTCAGAAGATGGAAAAATCTTCCATGCTCTTGGATTGGCAGGATTAATATAGTAAAAATGGCCATCTTGCCAAAAGCAATCTACAGATTCAATGCAATCCCCATCAAAATCCCAACTCAATTCTTCATAGATCTAGAAAGAGCAATTCTCAAATTCATCTGGAGCAACAAAAAACCCAGGATAGCTAAAACTATTCTGAACAATAAAAGGACTTCTGGGGGAATCAATATACTAGACCTCAAGCAGTTCTACAGAGCAATAGTGTTAAAAACTGCATGGTATTGGTACAGTGACAGGCAAGTAGATCAATGGAATAGAATTGAAGATCTGGAAATGAACCCACAGAAGTATGGTCAATTGATCTTTGATAAAGGAGCTACAACCATCCAGTGGAAAAAAGATAACCTTTTCAAACAAATGGTGCTGGTTCAACTGGAGGTCAGCATGCAGAAGAATGCGAATTGATCCACTCTTATCTCCTCATACTAAGCTCAACTCCAAGTGGATCAAGGACCTCCACATAAAACCAGACACACTAAAACTAATAGAAAAGAAACTGGGGAAGACCCTTGAGGACATGGGCACAGGGGGAAAGTTCCTAAACAGAACACCAATAGCTTATGCTCTAAGATCAAGAATTGACAAATGGGACCTCATAAAATTACAAAGTTTCTATAAGGCAAAGGACACTGTCAGAAGGACAAAACAGCAACCAACAAATTGGGAAAAGATCTTCACCAACCCCACATCTGACAGAGGGCTAATATCCAATATATACAAAGAACTCAAGAAGTTAAACCCCAGAGAACCAAATAACCCTATTAAAAAATGGGGTACAGAGCTAAACAAAGAATTTTCCCCTGAGGAAATTGATGGCTGAGAAGCACCTTAAGAAATGTTCAACATCATTAGTCATTAGGGAAATGCAAATCAAAACAACCCTGAGATTTCAGCTCACACCAGTCAGAATGGCTAAGATTAAACACTCAGGAGACAGCAAGTGTTGGCAAGGATGTGGAGAAAGAAGAACACTCCTCCACTGCTGGTGGGATTGTAAGATGGTACAACCACTATGGAAATCAGTCTGGAGGTTCCTCTGAAAATTGGGCATGACACTTCCAGAGGACCCTGCCATACCACTCCTGGGCATATACCCAGAGGATTCCCCTGCAGGCAACAAGGACACATGCTCCACTATGTTCATAGCAGCCTTGTTTATAATAGCCAGAGGCTGGAAAGAACCGAGATGCCCCTCAATGGAGGAATGGATAAAGAAAATGTGGTATATTTATACAATGGAATACTACTCAGCAATTAAAAACAATGAATTCATGAAATTTGTAGGCAAATGGTTGGAACTGGAAAATATCATCCTAAGTGAACTACCCCAATCACAAAAGAATACACATGAAATGCAATCACTGATAAGTGGATATTAAATAGCCCAGAAGCTCTTAATACTCAAGGCACAATTAGCAAATCATATGATTCCCAAGAAGAAGGGAAGAAAGGGCCCTGGTCCTGAAAAGACTTGGTTCAGTATTGTAGGGGATACCAGAATAAGAAATGGGAGGGGGTGATTGGGGAATGGGAAGAGGGAAGAGGACTTATGGGACATATGGTGAGGGGGGAACTGGGAAAGGGGAAAGCATTCAGAATGTAAACAAAGAATATAGAAATTTGAAAAAAAGAAAAAAAGAAAAAAAAGAATCACCAGGGAAGATCAGAGTGTCTGAAAAGTGACGATTGGCCAGCTGAACCAAAAGCAAATTCATCTTAAGAGGAACCTCTGTGGTGGGTTAAAATGGAGGCTGGTAATGCTCCCTTGTTCTCCATAACCAGCGCTAAAGAGTCACAGGAACAATCCTAGTGAGCCCTCCGAATCCACAAGTTCTCTTTCAGCCTGGGACAGGTGACCAACTGCAGCTTCCCAGGAGCCTTGGACTTAATGTAATCAATAGGAGTGAAGGCCACAGGCATAATTTTTAACAGCTTGTAGAGGTACAGTTTACATAACAAAACAAACCACCTATGAACCTTTGTAACACTACACATTTCTGGGTTGTTGTTTTTTTTTTTAATGCTGCTACTATTTTGGGTTTGTTTTCAGCACATTACTGATTGTACAATATGCTGGGTTCCATTGCAACCATTTCATACATGCATATAATGGACCATTGATCCTATTGTACATACCCTGTTATGGTATGTTATGCTCCTGGGTAGTGGTTCTCTACCTTCTTAATAATATGACCCTGTAATACAGTTACTTATATTGTGGTGATCCCCCAACCATAAAATTATCCTTTACTGTAATTTTGTTACTGGTATGAATCATTATATAAATATCTATGTTTTCCAATAGTCTTAGGTGACCCCTGTAAAAGGGTTCGTTGACCCCCAAAGAAGTCATGACCCACAGGTTGAGAACCTCTGCTCTAGTGGTTCATGTATCTCCATCTGGTGGTGATATTTGGTGAGGCTGTGGAAGCTGTGGGGTGAAGAACATGGTTGGCAGATGTAGGTAGAGCACTGGGAACAGGCCTTAAGCATTATAGCTACAGGGCATTCTAATCCTTTCTAGGCTTTCCTGATCAGCAGATATGTAAGAAGGAGAGATTACAGTCCCAGAGGGCAGACAAACTAGAGGTTGTTTTCATGAGTGCCAGCAAGAGATTCAGAATAAGATAAAGGGAAAAAAATATACTTTATCATAAAGAGATTCAACCAAGGAAAGGCTTTAGACACTTACAAAAGAATCCAAAGGATACTAAATAAAGACAGAACCAAAGCTATGCCACCATGCAGAGAAGGAAACCAAAATTAGCCTCTGCCCAGCAGTTCCATGAAGGGAAAGACATATACCTCAGAAGCTAAATGAAGCCAGATGAACCAGATGAAGCCAAATCAGTCCTGGCCTCAAAACAAGCTCACAGCCATCAGGAGTCTTGATATAGTTACAAGTGCTGATGATACTACAACTCCTCCAGTCAGCAACAGAAAGAAATTCCATTTTGTCAAGTCACATGGTGCAGAGGGCTGCCGTGAGCTGAAAGATAAACCCATTGTGCAAAACTAGGTATCCTGGAGCCCAAGAATATCTACTAGTTAAGAAGCCTCAGTGTGGGCAGCCTTCTGTGCATAGCCTGCCAGGAGAGAAAGATCCCCCCCAACAGCAGCGCTTTCACTTCTGAGCACAGAGGTGAGATCTCCACCTTTTCTCTGGAGGGGAAGAGCTAGGAGCACACGGGGCCTAAGATCAGTGGAGCAGCTGGGACAGAGGTCTTCCTGGCCCCTTTGGCACCAGGGAGCTGGGAGACTCCACAGCCTTCTGTGCATAGACCGCCAGGAGAGAGCAATCTCCAAGCAGTGCTTTCACTTCTGAGCTCAGAGGAGTAAGGGCTTACAGGCCCACAGGAGGAACAAACTCCTCCTGACAGAGACAACAATACCAACTAGCACCAGAGATAAGCAAGATGATGAAAGGCAAGCACAAGAACCCTACCAACAGGAACCAAGGCCACATGGCAACATCAGAACCCAGTTCTCCCACCACAGCAAGTCCCGGATACCCCAACACACTGGAAAAGCAAGAATTGGATTTAAAATCATATCTCATGATGCTAATAGAGGGCTTCAAGAAAGACTTAAATAACTCTTAAAGAAATACAGGCCGGGCGGTGGTGGCGCACGCCTGTAATCCCAGCACTCTGGGAGTCAGAGGCAGGCGGATTTCTGAGTTCGAGGCCGGCCTGGTCTACAGAGTGAGTTCCAGGACAGCCAGGGCTACACAGAGAAACCTGTGTCTCAAAAAAAACTAAATCCAAAAAAAAAAACAACAACAACAACAAAAGAAATACAAGAGATCATGGGTAAACAGGCAGAAGCCCTTAAAAAAGAAACACAAAAATCCCTTCAAGAATTACAGGAAAACACAATCAAGTGAAGGAACTGAACCAATGGAAGTAGAAACAATAAAGAAATCACAAAGTGAGTCATCTCTGGAGATAGAAAATCTTGGAAAGAATTCAGGAGTCATAGATGCAAGCATCAACCACAGAATACAAGAGATAGAAGAAAGAACCTCAGGTGCTGAAGATACCATAGAAAACATTGACTCAACAGACAAAGAAAAATGCAAAATGCATAAAGCTGGTAACTCAAAACATCCAGGAACTCCAGAACACAATGAGAAGACCAAACCTAAGGATTATAGGTATAGGTATAGAGCTAAGATTTCCAACTTAAAGGGCCAGAAAATATCTTCAACAAAATTATAGAAGAAAACTTCCCTAACCTAGAGAAAGAGATGCCCATGAACATACAAGAAGCCTTCAAAACTCCAAACAGACTGGACCAGAACAGAAACTTCTCCTGGCACATAATAATCAAAACACCAAATTCACTAAACAAAGAAAGAATATTCAAAGCAGTAAGGGAAAAGGGGCAAGTAACTTATAAAGGCAGATCTATCAGAGTCGCATAAGACTTCTCACCAGAGACCATGAAAGCTAGAATACAGACCCTGAGAACACAAATGCCAGCCCAGGCTACTATACCCAGAAAAACTCTTCAATCATCATAGATGGAGAAACCAAGATATTCCATGATTAAAAAAACAAATTTACACAATATCTGTCCACAAATCCAGCCATGCAAAGGATACTAGATGGAAAATACCAACACAAGGAAGAAAACTACACCCTAGAAAAAGCAAGAAAGTAATCTTCTTCCAACAAACCCAAAAGAAGATACCCACGCAACCATAAAAATAACATCAAAAATAACAGGAAGCAACAATCACTATTCCTTAATATCTCTTAACAACAATGGACTCAACTCTCCAATAAAAAAACAGAAATATTTCTCATGTAAATCTTCAATTTTATCAGAAAATGCTTGTAATTCCCCTTTTAATAAATTTAGTAATTTTTTATGTCTACCATTTTATCTGAATTATTTTTCATGATAATCTTAAATTTTAATATGTCTTTCTATATATTTCCTCTATTTTATCAGAAATGTTTTCAATGTAAATCTTTGATTTTCACAAATATTTCTAATTCTACCTTCAATTAATTTAGAAAGAATTTTTATATCTACCATTTTATATGTAAAATTTTCCATGAAATAGTCAATTTTAATGTTTTGTCTATATATTTCTTAAATTTTACCAGAAATATTTTCCATGTAAATGTTCAATTTTATCTGAAAATGTTTATAATTCCACCTTCAATCAACTTATGAATACTTTTATGCCTACCATTATTATATCTATATAAAATTTTCCATGATAATCTTCAATTCTAACATTTTCTACAATTTTATCATAAATATTTTCCACGTAAATCTTCAATTCTATCATAAAATGTTTCTATCCCATATTTCAATTAATTTAGCAATGTTTTACATGTCTACCACTTTACTTTCATTTTCCATGAAAATTGTCAATTTTAACATGTTTTTCTGTATATCTCTTCTATTTTATCTGAAATATTTTCCATGTAAATCTTTAATTTTATCATAAAGTGTTTTTACTTCCCTTTTCAATAAAAAAAGATGGAATTCTGAAAAAAATTAAAAAGAAATAAAAGCCTCAGTTTGGCCTGCCACAGTCCCTAGGTGAGGGAATGGCCCAGAGACAGTTATGGAGAACAGACAGACTGAACGGTACAAGCCAAGGAAGGAAGGGTAGCTCAGGCTAGGAAGCACAAGAGAAAGACAGCCCCTCCTCAGTGACCACAAGCAGGCCTCATCAACAGAGTTACTCTGAACTCTGAGCCTGAGAGCAGCAAGTGCATCAAAGTCTAGAGTCGCCTACCTAGCTGCCTGTCTTCCCTGCTGTAAAGGCCAAGAATTCCTCATTTTCAGGAGTATGCAGTATGCCCAACATTCCCTCCTGTGAGAGGCCATCAAAGTTTGAGAAGTATGCAACCTACATCATCACAGGACTGTGCCTGCCTTCCATACTCCCGCCACGACTGGAAGGTACCCTTCAACTAACACAGTCAACCGGGTTCTCACAGGGAAGAAAGTCTGCCCAGCTACAGAATACAAAACTAAGTATGCAGACTCCTCATACTCAAAGGAAAACTGTCACTGTAAAAACAAGTGTGACAGATATCAGACCTGTGTCCTACAGACACTCTCTCTATGCAGTGGTGTAAACCAAAGAAAAGACCAAAGTTCAAATTGAAGGAAACTTAACTCCCTTTTCACTATTGTCCCCAGCTCTCAATCCCAGAAAGAAGATGCTCCCATACCTCAACTTATTTTATTATTCCTATATGCTTAAAGGGATTTGACTGTTGTATTTTTTCAAACTTTTTGGTTTTACTGTTATTCTTCATATATTCATCTCATTTCATTTCTGCATTTTTTCTATTCTTCAACAACCTTTTCTTCATGTTTTTCTTTTTCTTTCTGCCCCTGTGCTTACTGCTTTTCCCCATCCATGCATTTAGTAGTATTTTACTTTACCATAATTTGACTTCTTCTTCTCTTTTACTTAAATGGGAAGAAGCTGTGTATTTTGGTTGTACTGGAATTCACTTTGTAGGCCAGGCTAGCCTAGAACTCACAAAAATGTACCTGCCTCTGCCTCCCAAGTGCTGAGATTAACATCAGGCACCACTACACCTGGTTTGGTTTGGTTTTTTTATTTTAATTATGTGTACACATTTGTCTCAATATGTTTATGTGCACCATGTGGGTGCAGGAGCCATGGTGGCCCAAAGAGAGAATTAGACACCCAGGACTATAATTGCAGGTGGTTGTGAGCTGCCACGTGCTTCTACAAGTGCAGCAAACCCTCCTAACCACTGAGGCATCAGGCTAGCCCCAACCATTTTACAACTCTTAGATTCCCATTTATAATCCCCACTCTGACATCTAACTTGGGCTTGGAACAATTTATTATTGGGAAATCTTTTCATGTTTACCTTTTTTTCCTTCCTAAGCCTTTGTTCTTTTCTCCTCCTCTCTCTTCCTCTCTTCTCCATTCCCATCTTCTTTCTACCTTTGTCTATTCAAGCTTGCTGCTGCTTCTCCCCTCGCTCCGTCTCCTTCCTTCCATTACCTCATTCTTTAACTAGTCTCACTCCTACCCTGGATAGTTTCTAACTGCACGTACGCCAGCAGCTGCCATCCTCACACCTATAATTGTTGGTGACATGCATGTATTTAGGCATTGGCTATGCTTGATTTTTTTTTTGTCACTATGGTTTGCTTCTTCCTCACTGAGTGGTCCTGAGTCTTAAGCCCCCAAAAGTAGGCTGCATATGAAGAACTCACAAATCCAGAAGTCATACCAAACCATCAGACATACACACCACAGAAACCTAAGAAACATGAAAAATAAAATTGATCTAAGATGACTTCTCCAGAAGGTCATAACTCAACTATTGAACTGAAATAAATAAAATGCCAAATAATTTTTAAGGTTTTATGATAAAAGTTTATCAATGACCTGGAAAGATATAAACATGTAGATGAATTCAATTAGTTTCTAGATTTTAAAAAAGCCATGGTAGAAAAGTCAGCAAAATAGAAGATGAAAGCAGAAGTAGTGAAGAAAATGTCAGCAACATAGAAGAATAATTCAGCAAGTAAGTTGAGATTCTTCTTTAAAAGGAAATATTGGAAATGAAAACTCAGTGAATTAAAGAAGGCAGAGGAAAACTGTTATCCACTGACGCAGCCAAGTGAAAGAAACAGTACAATACATGGAGGACAAAGTATGCCCTGACATACCAATAAGGAGGCTGGAGAGGTAGATGACACCATGCTTAAGAATGCTTACCGCTCTTGCAGAGAACTAGAATTCAGTTCCCAGCACCTGTGTCGGGCAGCTCACAACCACCACCTGTACCTATCTCCAGAGGCATCAACTCCCTCTTCTGGCTTCCATGGGTAACCATGCTTGAAGAGAGACTTACACCTACATAAATAAAAATAAACCTTTCTATAATCTAATAAATGTCAATAAGGACAAATAAACAAAGCAGCATGAGCACAATTTTCAAGAACTCTGAGATAGGATCATGAGAACAAACCTAAGAATTCATCTGATAGAAGAAGCCAAACACTTTACTGCTTAGGAATACGCAAAAGATTCAGTGAAATTAAAGCAAAAACATTCCAAACTTTGGAGGGGTGTGCATTCAAAAAACCAGAGGCATTTAAAGCCCCAAAAGAACTACATCCCCAAGACATTATATAGTCAAGTTGTCAAAAACAAAAAACAAAGCAATGAAACAATATTAGTAAGAGAAGAACACCAACTCACAAAGGCAGAAACATAAGAATGACATCAGTTCTATGGTCACCAAAACTCAAAGCTAGCAACCTTCTAAGCACGGACACACTTCAACCCCTGAAAGTAGGTAACGGTCAACCAGGCATGCTATATAGAGGAAAATTATCTTTTAGAATTGGTTGAAGAAATAAGGCTTCTTCAAAACAAACAAAAATTAAAGAGTTCACAGATACCATTGCAGAGGAGTTAAAGGAATACTACATATTGAGAGAATAAATACAGTCTCAATCATGGATCACAGAATTAAACCAATTTCATAAGATAAATGAACTACAAAGCTAGAGAGACAAGTCTAACATGTCTGACAGAATAAGCCAGCATCCCCTGATACTAATGCAGAACAGAGTCAAGAAAAAAATCGAAAAAAATAATCAACAAAATTGTGGAAATTAGCCAGGCATGGTGGTTCCAATCTGGTGCCCACACTTTGGAGGTGTAAGCAAGACAGTCAAGAGTTCAAGATTACCTTTAGCTACATAACAAGTTCAAGGCAAGCCTAGGCTACAGGAAATATTGTCAAATATATATATACATATATATATATGTATATATATACACATATATATGTATATATGTGTGTATATATATATATATAAAACAAAGGAAAGAAAGAGGGGGATAGAAAGAGACAGAGAGAGAGAAGCAAAGGAGAGAGAGAAAGGGAAAGAAAGAAAAACAACTCACCAAGAGATAGTAAACATTTCTCAATAATTTTAGATGTAATTGGCCTCAACTACAAGAAAAGTAATACAACTTTGTTGTTTCCAAGAATCATGCCTTATTGATAAAGATACAGAGACTCAAAGTCAAAGGATGAAAATCAATCTGTAGCAAACCCCAACCAAAAAGCAAGCTAGTGTAGTTATTCTGATATCTGATAAAATTACCACAGCTCAAAATTAGATGAGATTAAAAGACCACTGCATGTTCTCACCCTGGGAGGGAGGGGAATTCATAAAGAAGATAGAGAAATTTGTGTCAAAAAGCAGCATGGTGCTTGTCCAAAAACACAACTGCCAACCAATGAAATACAATAGAAGACCCAAAAATAATGCACACTGTTACAGCCACTTCATTTTTAACAAAGCTTTCAAAAATATGCATTGGAGAAAAGAGAGTCCTTTCAACAAATGCTGCTAGAGAAACCAGATTTCCATAGGCAGAAGAATGAAATTAAATCCACATCTATCAACCTACACAGAAATCAAAAACCTTAATGTAAACTTTAATCTTTGAAAACTGTTAACATCAGCAAAGTGGCTGGTTATAAAATTAACTCAAGCAAATCAGTAGTCTTCTTGTACTCAAAGGACAAGCAGGCTGAGAAAGAAGTTAGGGAAATAACACCCTTCACAATAGCCACAAACAACATAAAGTACCTTGGCGTAACTCTAACCAAACAAGTGAAAGATGTGTATGACAGGAACTACAAGTCCTTGAAGAAAGAAATCAAAGAAGACCTCAGAAGATGGAAAAATATTTCTTGCTCTTGGATTGGCAGGATCAATATAGTAAAAATGGCCATCTTGACAAAAGCAATATACAGATTCAATGCGATCCCCATCAAAATCCCAACTCAATTCTTCATAGATCTAGAAAGAACAATTCTCAAATTCATCTGGAGCAACAAAAAACCCAGGATAGCTAAAACTATTCTCAACAATAAAAGGACTTCTAGGGGAATCAATATCCCTGACCTCAAGCAGTACTACAGAGCAATTGTATTAAAAGCTGCATGGTATTGGTACAGCAACAGGCAAGTAGATCAATGGAATAGGATTGAAGACCCAGAAATGAACCCACAGAACTATGGTCACTTGATCTTTGATAAAGGAGCCACAACCATCCAGTGGAAAAAAGATAGCCTTTTCAACAAATGGTGCTGGTTCAACTGGAAGCCAACATGCAGAAGAATGCGAATTGACCCACTCTTATCTCCTTGTACTAAGATCAACTCCAAGTGGATCAAGGACCTCCACATAAAACCAGACACACTGAAACTATTAGAAAAGAAACTGGGGAAGACCCTGGAGGACATGGGCACAGGGGGAAAGTTCCTGAACAGAACACCAATAGCTTATGCTCTAAGCTCAAGAATTGACAAATGGGACCTCATAAAATTACAAAGTTTCTGTAAGGCAAAGGACACTGTCAGAAGGACAAAACAGCAACCAACAAAATGGGAAAAGATCTTCACTAACCCCACATCCGACAGAGGGCTAATATCCAATATATACAAAGAACTCAAGAAGTTAGACCCCAAAGAACCAAATAACCCTATCAAAAAATGGGGTACAGAGCTAAACAAAGAATTTTCACCAGAAGAAATTCGGATACCCAAGAAACACCTTAAGAGATGTTCAACATCATTAGTCATCAGGGAAATGCAAATCAAAACAACCCTGACATTCCACCTCACACTAGTCAGAATGGCTACAATTAAAAACTCAAGAGACAACAAGTGCTGGCGAGGATGTGAAGAAAGAGGAACACTCCTCCACTGTTGATGGGATTGCAAAATGGTAAAACTGCTCTGGAAATCAGTTTGGCGGTTCCTCAGAAAATTGGGCATGTCACTTCCAGAGGACTCCTGGGCATATACCCAGAGGATTCCCCTGCATACAATAAAGACACATGCTCCACTATGTTTATAGCAGCCTTGTTTATAATAGCCAGAAATTGGAAGGAGCCCAAATATCCCTCAAAGGAGGAATGGATACAGAAAATGTGGTATATTTATACAATGGAATACTACTCAGCAATTAAAAATAATGAATTCATTCAATTTGTAGGTAAATGGTTAGCCCTGGAAAATATCATCCTGAGTGAGTTAACCCAATCACAAAAGAATACACATGAAATGCAATCACTGATAAGTGGATATTAATGAGCCCAGAAGCACTAAATACTCAAGGCACAATTTGTAAGTCAAATGATTCCCAAGAAGAAAGGAGAGGACCCTAGGCCTGAAAAGATTGGATCCAGTTTTGTAGACCCAGAACAGAGAAATCGTGGGGGGAGGGGGATGATTGGGGAATAGTTGGGGGGGAGAGGACTTATGGGACATATGGTGGGGGGCAACTGGGAAAGGGGAAAGCCTTTGGAATATAAACAAAGAATATGGAAAATAAAAATTTTTTTAAAAAAAGAAAACTGTTAACAGAAAGTGTAAACAAAACGCTTCAACCTGAAGGCAAGAAGAACTAGGATGTCCTAACCATCACACCTCAATGACATAGGAAATAACTCTATTGCTTGCCAAAGGGGATTATATAAACTAAAAAGATTCCAAGCAACAGAGGAAACAATCACCAGAGTAAAGTAATAACCTAGAGAGTAAGACCCGTGCACACGCGCACACACACACACACACACACACACACACACACATAATTCATTGTTGACTACATATCATACAGGGGATTATTATCTAGTATATAAACTGCAAAATAATTAAAACTCAAATAAGTAAATCATCTAATCAATAAATTGACTAATGAAATGAATAGAAAATTTGCAAAGGAAGAAATAAAGTGGTCAATGATATTTTTAAAGTGTTAATATCCTTAGCCATTATCAAAATACAAATTCAAACTTTTAAGATTTCATATCACCATAGGCAGGAAGGCTATTATCAAGAAAACAAATGACAAACACTGGCAGGGTTGTAGGAGAAGAGGAACGTCTGTTTATTACTGATGGGAATGCAAGTTTGTGCAGCCAGTCTGGAAGTCAAGATGGAGGCTTCTCAAAAAACCGAATGTAGAACTACCATATGAACCATGTATACCACTTTGGGCATAAAACCATCATGATGGACTGTACTTGTGAATCTTCTATAAGTTGTTTTGTCAGGCATTCAGTCACAGCTGAGAATGAGTGTATTTATCCTGATGTTTTCAAAGTTTTTGGTATTCTTTTTTTTATTATTATTAACTGGGGTTTTTTGGGGGGTGTTTTGTTTTGTTGGGTTTTTTGTTTGTTTGTTTGTTTGTTTGTTTGTTTGTTTTTGGATTTTCGAGACAGGGTTTCTCTGTGTAGTCCTGGCTGTCCTGGAACTCGCTCTGTAGACCAGGCTGGCCTCGTCTAGCATGTGAACATTCAATTTTCACAACATAATTTGTTTAAATGCTCACTTTTCTAGGATACATTTTTCTTTGTACTTTTGTTGAAAATTAAGTGTCCAGAGGTGCTAGACTCATTTCTGGGTATTCATCTCTATCTGCTCCATTGGTTAACGTGTCTATTTTGATGCCTAGACAATGCTGGATTCTGCTCCTGTGGTTATAGTGCGGTGGATATCAGGTACTGAGATGCTTTAGTCTTTTGTTTAGGGCTGTTTCAGCTACTCGGAGTATTCTGTGCTTCCGTGCTCATTCCAGATGTTCTTTTTCAAGTTCTGAGAAGGTCACAGGTATTTTGATATGGTAGCCATTTTAGCACTGTGAATTCCACTGATCCATCACCGTGAGAAGACGTTCCATCTCTCAGGTGCTCTTCAGTTTCCTCGATATCTTATTGATTTCTCTGTAAAGGTCTCTCTCTCTCTCTCCCCTCTCTCTCTCTCTCTCTCTCTCTCTCTCTCTCTCTCTCTCTCTCTCTCTCTCTGCTCATTGGTTAGGTTTATTTTATTCTTTTTAAAGCTTTCATAAATGGGACTATCTTCCTGATTTATTTTTTACCATGTTTATTGTGGGTGTATTAAGCCACAATTTCTTTAGTGTTTATTTTGTATTCTACTACTTTGTGGAACATTCTGGGCCTAAAAGTAATTTGGTTTGAATCTTTAAGATATTAAAGTTAGAGAAACCTAGTGTCTGCAAATAGGTATAGTTTTACCTCTTCCTGATTTTCATCCCAGGTCTTTGTTTTTTGTTGGTGGTGGTAGTGATTGGTTCATTGTTTTGCTTCTTGTTGTCATCTTGTTTTGGGAGGGGTGCGGGAGTGTTTTTGCTTTTTGCCGTACAGCTGTTGCGTCATCGCATTGTGTGGTTGGAACCTGACTTCATGTAAGCATGCACAGTCACAGCGCTCCCCGTTAGAATGTGCTTGGCTGGTTCCCACAGATCTTGATGCTGTGTCTCCATTTTCATTGGATTCCAGAAGTCTATTAACTTCTCTAATGTCTTTAACGATCCACTGATTATTCCAACATGTCCTGTTTAATCTCCCCGTTTTTATAGTTGCTCTTGTGCTTGATTTTTAATTTTGTTACATTAGAATCTGATAAGATAAAAGATATGCTGGGCATGGTGGCCTCTCACCCCAGCACCCAGGAGGCCATGAAAGGCAGATTTCTATGCATTCAAGGTCAATTTGGTCTACATAGCAAGTTCTACACCAGCCAGAGCTATACAATGAGTCACTGTTTTAAAAAATAAAATACATACATAAGTAAAAAAGCAGTAGCAAGATATTTTTCTATTTAAATATGATCTATTTTGAAGAAAATTCCACACATTTTTAAGTATATTTGCCGTCACTGAATGGAATAGTCTATCGATATTATTTGATATGTAGGGTAGTTTAATGTTAAAGTATCTTTGTGGCGTCTTTTGGTCTGGGTGAGAATGGGCATTGAAATTTGTCACTATTATTGTATTAAAGGTCTGCTTACTTCTTTCTCTCAGATTGCCTTTGGGGGTAATTACATCTAAGTTTCTTGTCTTTTAACTCTTGTATTTTCGCAGTGCTGGGCATCCTGGGCTATATACATGCCAATCAAGTGGCTGTTCCCCCCAGCTACAGCCTCAACCCTCTTTTTCCAGTACAGGGCACCTTCCTGTGTGCAGCTATCCACCTGTCCCAACACCACTTACAGAAAATATTCCCGTTTTCCATGCTGCACTGCTTAGCCATCCTGGCATGAGGCTTTCCTGGGGGCTTGCTTTTGTCCTCCCAGCTCAACAGCACTGACGTCACACCTGTCTCCGTGACAACAACAGTCTCCCCAGCACCACAGCTCTACACTACAGTTTTTTTAAGGTCTAGTATAAATTAAGCTTTGTTCTTATTTTAAAAAATAAAGTAAAATAACCCACTGGTTTATTTGAATTTCATGTGTAAGATTTAGATTGTATTACCAATTTATTTTTTAAAATGCCGCTGAAAGGTTTAAGCAATTATAAAGAGTGTGCAGCTCAATTTAGAAATGATGGGCCAGCAAGAGGGCTCAGCAGGGAAAAGCACCAGCCAGGCAGGCCTGAGTCTATCCCTGGAACCCACACTGAAAGAAAAGAACCGACTCCCAAATGTTGTTCATGTACCCATGCTCACACCTACACACAATAGAACACAAAATCAACATTTTAAACAACTCATTCCACCTTAACGTGAATACAGAGTATGTCACCATCCGTTTACAGCCTAATTTCTCTCTATACTTAATTTTCAATGCATACTTCATACATTTATCCTTTCAGTTTATTAAATATTGTCTTCACTTCAAGCCATTGAAGACTTGGTTCCTATGTGTGTGGTACACTCATCCACGCATGTACATGTGCAGGCTAAAAGCCAATACCACTGAATTCCTTTAGCGCCCCCTACCTTATTTTCCTGGGGATGGGATCTCTCGCTCCCCAAACCTGGAGCTAACTACTTGGGCTAGACCAATAAACCAGGGAGGCCTTAGGACCCCCATCTCTCTCTCACACCTCCCCCCACCCTGGGGCTACAGGCACACACCACTAGGCTGGCATTTTAGATGGGAGCTGGGGTCCCATGCTTCAGCAGGAAAGCACTTTGCCACAAGCTACTTCCTCGGCACGGAGAACTGTTTCTTTCGGTAACATTTTCTACGTATAAATGATGCTAGGAATTGCATACAGGGCCTTGAGCATGCTCTAACACTCCCTACCACCAGCTGTATTTCCAAGCCCCAGAGATGTCTTTTTCAATTCCATGCTGGTTGTCAGGACCAATATATAGAAATGAAATTAATTTATGTAATACTCTTCAAGACTGACATGACAAACACACGCATCATCATGTCTTGATATTTAGTACTATCATTCCACCATCCAGTGGAAAAAAGAGAGCCTTTTCAACAAATGGTGCTGATCCAACTGGAGGGCAGCAGGCAGAAGAATGCAAATTGATTCAAGTGGATCAAGGACCTGCACATAAAACCAGACACACTGAAACTAGTAGAAAAGAAACTTGGGAAGACCCTTGAGTACATGGGCACAGGGAAAATTTTCCTGAACAGAACACCAATAGCTTATGCGCTAAGATCAAGAATTGACAAATGGGACCTCATAAGTTTCTGTAAGGCAAAGGACACTGTCAAAAGGACAAAATGGCAACCAGCAAATTGGGAAAAGGTTTTCACCAACCCTACATCTGACAGAAGGCTAATATCTAAGATATACAAAGAACTCTAGAAGGTAGACTCCAGAGAGCCAAATAACCCTATTAAAAAATGGGGTACAGAGCTAAACAAAGAATTTTCACCTGAGGAATATGGAATGGTGGAGAAGCACCTAAAGAATGTTCAACATCCTTAGTCATCAGGGAAATGGAAATCAAAACAACCCTGAGATTTCACCTCACACCAGTCAGAATGGCTAAAATCAAAACTCAGGAGAAAACAGGTGCTGGCGAGGATATGGAGAAAGAGGAACACTCCTCCACTGCTGGTGGGGTTTCAAGCTGAAAATCAGTCTGGCAGTTCCTCAGAAAACTGGGCATGATACTACCATAGGACCCCGCTATACCACTCCTGTGTGTATACCCAGAAGATTCCCCAGCATGTAATAAGGACACATGCTCCACTATGTTCATAGCAGTCCTAATTTTAATAGCCAGAAGCTGGAAAGAACCCAGATGTCCCTCAATGGAGTAATGGATACATAAAATGTGGTATATTTACACTATGGAATACCACTTAGCTATTAAAAACAATGAATTCATGAAATTCTTAGGCAAGTGTGTGGAACTGGAGAATGTCATCCTGAGTGAGGAGACCCAATCACAAAGGCACACACATGGTATGTACTCACTGACAAGGGGATATTAGCCCAGAAGCTTGGAACACCCAAGAAACAATTCACATATCAAATGATGCCCAAGAGGAAGGAAGGAGAGTCCCCTGGTCCTAGAAAGGCTCAGTGCAGCAGTGTAGTGGAATACAAGAACAGGGAAGCGGGAAGGGGCTGATTGGAGAACAGGGGGAGGGAAGAAGGCTTATTGGACTTTCGGGGAGGGGTGATCCTGGAAAGGGGAAATTATTTGAAATGTAAATAAAGAATATATCAAATAAAAATAATTAATAAAAAATTCTTGATGGTTTTCAGCATTTCAATATTTCAACCTACTGATCGCCTCATTCTTTATTTCTGAAGAGACATCTGCTGTGACCCTGGGTAGGAACCTCATTTATCTCTGTGTGATGAGATGGTTCTCTTTGGTTCTTTCCAAATCTTTGTCTTTATGTTTTTTCTAGTCTGACAATAATGCAAGAATCTCTTCATGTTTATACTATTTGCATAGCACCTCCTGACTGCACAGGTAAATTTTTCACAAGTTTGGGGTGCTGCTGCAGTCATTCTTCAAGTGCCCTCTACCCCTTCCTTTTGCTGTGAGGATGTTCACATTATAAGTATACTGCTAATCTTGATGGCTTTCTTGAATCTCTTAGTTTCTATTTATTTTTTAATTCTTTTATGTTCAGGTTGAATAAACTTTATTTGCCTTTGTTTCACTGATGCTTCTGTCAACTCAACATTGCTGGTAAACTTAAGTTTAAAAAAATAGTTATTATCCAACTCTGGATCTTTTATTTTACTCTTTATGATTTCCCTGTATTGGTACTTGTTAGTTGATGAGTGTCTCTGCTAGGGTTTTATTGCTGTGAGCAAACACCATGGCCAAGGCAACTCTTATAAAAACATTTAATCGGAGCTGGCTTACAGGTTCAGAGGTTTAGTCCATTATCATCAAGATGGGAGAATGGTAGCATCTAGGCAGGCATGGTGCAGGCAGAGCTGAGAGTTCTATCTCTTCATCTGAAGGCTGCTAATGGAAGACTGGCTTCTAGGCAGCTAGGACTAGGATATTAGAGCCCATGCCCACTGTGACACACCTACTCCAGCAAGTCCACACCTCCTAATAGTGCCAATCCCTGGCCCAAGTGTCCCCCTCCCTGTCTCTCTCTCCCTGCATCTCTCTCCCTCCCCCTTCCCCCCTCCTCTCTGTAAGAGACAAAGTGCCTTAGATAATATATGTTCCCTCCTTCAGGGTTTCTTATCTTTCCTCCTATTTAGAACCCCTTGCCCCCTTTCTATAATCTTTTCCTCTGCAGTGTGTAGTCACTGATGTGTTGCCTGTTAAGTCCACTTCCTGAGATTCATCCTCCATAGCTTAGTAGTTAGTCAGCAATTGATGGTAAGTTAGACTCACGTTCCTCAAATCAGTGAGGTACATCACCAGGGAGAGCTAGAGAGTCCAGAGATCAAGTGCTTTACAAATCCAAACTAGGGTTTGGTTTTTTTTTTCCTTTTTACTTCTCTTCTCTTTTCATATCTCTAACACACAGATATGAGCCTCCCATTCAGCCAGAGCACTTGAGTAGATAGGCCCTTCCTCGGATGGATCTTGAGACAGCACACAGCCTGGCCTACAAAAACAACCTTTCAGATAGACAGGCAACAGTTGAGCTTATCAGGGCCCTCTGAGTGCATCTCCCTCCGAAAGTTCTCATACATCTGCTTTGCTCACCATCGTTCCCATAAACGGAGGATGGGTCACACAAGTTGTTATCTCGGAACGTTTTTTCCCATTACGTAACTCCTTTCTTGTCAAAACTCTCGTTACATCAACTCAGACCCTTCTCACTGTGCTGCAGCTTTTCCTCCCCCTCCCCTAACTCCTCCCCTGCTCCAGCAGAGCTACTGCACACACGGAACTGGGGGAGGAGGGTGGTGAGCTGACAGGAGCCACTCCAGGATAAACCCCATCGACGCCCACTGCTCGTAAGTCAATCACGTCTCTTGAATAAGTGCTCGCGCTCAATATGCCCTGCGCCTTTGGTTGGTTTCCAGAGTCTCAAAACAGTTTAATTTTACCACTTTGTCAAGTTTTATCATTGCTTTAGGGGAGAGGTTTCCTAAACTTCTACCACTCCAGAAAACCTGATATTCCTACCCCCCAGGCATACTCCTAAGTTTATTTTAGGCCAGTAATACTACCAACTAGCTATTCAAAATTGGCTTCATTTTAATTGAAAATCTAATCTCTATCCAAGAGCCATTAATGGCTCTATCAGCATCTTGAAAGCATTAGGGGGCCTTAGCAGGAACCATCTTGCTGAATACAAACCACATGTTCAACCCACCACACATCAGGCCGCCCTGAAATGCGGTATCTACCTGTAGATACCATCACACTGCCTCGAGATACTTAAGGGTGAGGAGAACAGAACTTCTCTGGACCTCTCCTCTGATGGATGAAGTGTTAAGAAAACAGGTTCCTAAGCTCAAACTAGCCTCATGGGACTCCTGATCACCAACAACATAGTTGAAACCACATTATTATTCAGTATCCTGACTTCCTCCACCTAGCATTAAAAAAAAAAAAAAAAAAAGAACTCCACAAGTCCCCGAAAAACCTCAGAATTCCATATGACAAACTATTCACACACCAGTAAAGCCCTTCAAGGCCAGAGTGTCATGTGGGTAATTGGCAAGAACCTCTTTAAAAGGGATTCTACTCAATAATAATGTCCAAAAAAAACTTAGCAAAGCCTGAAGCTGAGCATCAAATAATTACACTCTCCATCTTTTCAATTGCCCAGTGTTTTGAAAATGTCACAAATTACAACCAAATGCTGCTAAGCATATGTTATTGGTGGGTTCTTTACTTTCTTTTTCTCTTTCTTTCTCTCTCTTTCTTTCTTCACTTTCTTTCTTTTTTCTTCTTTTCACCACAATAAATATACTAGTCATAAGTAGAAAAGCTTTAAATATCTTTTTCTCACAGAACTAAAATAAACAAAATATATAAGCAAACTATAACTGGCATGCACTGAAATGCACATATTAGGTCTTCAGTTTCTGTCCTTGACAGCGCTCTTTGGAAAGACAGACAGTAATATATGACCAGAAATTGTAATGATTCCTGGGGAAAAACTGACTAAAGCAGCGAATTTTCACAAAAGTCGTTCAAGGGGCAATAAACCAAGAACTGAAGCTGGGGTAAGGTGCCTCTTACATGCGGAAAGTGGCTCAGGACTGACCCAAGGGCAGGGTAAATGTCATGGGACATCCCCAAACCTCACTCCTGCTCCTGGCTGGGACCTGCAGGGTAACTGGCAGGATGGTGAGCCGACTGTAGTTATTTGAAGCACGGACTATCATCTAGAGTGCTGTAAGCCGTGGTTCAGAACTAGCCATTCATTTATTCCTTCCTTCCTTCCCTCTGCTGAGGTCCCTCTGCTCAAATGATGAGGATGGGTACAGGGAATTTAAGGCAGAGCTTTGGAAGCCATGGTGTCATAGAAGAGATCAAATCAACTACTCACGTTTTTAAAAACATAAGTGCTTTTTATAGTTTGAATCACACCTTCCAGTCCAAATGCAAATGTTAAAATTTAGTTTCCACTGTAGTGATATAAAGAGAAGGGGCCGTTTCGGAGAAGTGATCAGTCCTGAGGGCCCTGTCCTCATGAACAGAGGAGTCCCTTAAAAGAGCTGGAGGGAACTCGCACAGGCACTTTCCTGTCACCTGTACGAGGCAACACAACAAAATACCATCCTGGAATGAGGCTAGGACTCTCACCAGACTATGGTTGACAGGCATCCAAAGGCTAAGGGGGAAACAGGAAAGAAGTAGGCCTGGACCTCTAACTGGAAGCCAAGATCAGTTTCAGCAGCAGAATGTCTCTGGTTGTGTAGGGGTAGGCTGAGATGGAACTGGGTAGACTACGGGAACATACAAGAAAGCTGGAGGTAGAAGAGACTGAAGCCTGCTAATTTTTATAATTTTTGTATATTTATTTTAAGGAGTGAATAGTTTGTTGGGGGCAGTAGGAAAGATTTTTCTTTTAATAACACCACAGGACTTTCTCCATTCTTGCTACTGCCTAAGAAAAGCGAGACTCGGTCTTCATCCCCATACCTGTCAGTGCATAGGATAGGAACAAGAAAACTATACTGAGCAGTAAGTTCCTCTGCAAATCCTATAACCTCGCTGAGAGCAAAGGTACCCACAAAGCATATAGAGGCAAGGAGAATTCGTAGCTGAGCATGCCCTCGCAGAGCGCCTTACTGCCTTTCTCTGCTGCTCCAGTGTAGCTCAGTTGTCCTGCTTCCCCAGGTTCTGAGATACCCCATTTTCCATCTTCAGGCAAACACTGGCTGAAACAGAAAGTGAGCACACCCTATAGAGGCACACCCAGCCCCATGATGCACTGATTATACTGACTCCGTTTAAAGCACCTGTCCACGTGAGGGAACTGTGGTGTCTACTTGTAATTGTCAACTTGGCACAACATAGAATCTCCTGGGAAGACCGTCTCAATGAAATGTGGATATCTGTGTATGAGAGTATATACGTGTATATATGTATATGTTCAGATCAGATTAGCCTGTGGGCGTGCCTGTGAGAAAATTCTTTTTTAATTACGTAAATTGGGGTGGTAATAAAATGTGAGATTGTGAAGTAATCCAAATTCGGAAAAAGACAAATGCCACATGTTTTCTCGTATCTGTGATTCCTTGCTCTAATTCCTCAGAGATGAGTCCATAACCCAGAATAGCCACAAAAATCAGATGAGAAAAAGGGACCATAGGGATGGGGGAAGAGTTGTAGAGGGGAAAGTAGGAAGATGGAGGGGTGCTTTAATTTAGGGGTGAGGAGAGAGATCATTACAGAAGGATACAGAGGGAGGATAGATAGCAGAATGCTTGAAAATGTCATAGGCAATCATAGTTTATATTTACTTAAAATTACATATAATATATAAGTATATGTGTATTTATGAATATGTGTATAAAACTATATATATGCATATATACATATATGTTTATACATATATATGTATATTCTTTTAATGAAGTTGTAACACTTAGAGCGATAATGACGCCCCCCCCCCCCAAAAAAAAAGCCATAGACTATCTGGTAGAAACCCCAGAAACAGGCATGAGAAACCTCCTTTTAAGCTGGTTAAGGGAGTCAGAGATTCCTAAAACTATTTTTAGGAATATTTCTATTTCCCTTAGTTGCCTCCCCGAGTTGATTTTAGGTCCCAATTTCTGAAAATGTACACACTTTGGAGTCAGAGGACCAGAGCTGTCTCCGCACTGAGGACTAGATTTCACAGTACAGGAAGGCCCTACACAGGCTGCCAGTGGAGGGAAGCAACAAATATCTCTACTCAGCTATGATGCCTGTGAACCTCAACCAATGACCAGCATGGCAGGCTATCCCTAAATGCACAACAGTGGCACTTACATCTTTGTAGTAATCAACAGCTGTCTAATTGGACTTAAGGTCCACTCCCAAGAGAGATATCATTTCTGGTAATAGAAATATAGTCAACTTTCCCGACTGGTGAAATCATGTATTTTAAGAGGAGAACCTACTATAGCCACTTTAAAAAGCCAGTATAATTACTGTAAAATTACTTTTCCTTATAGATAAACATACTCTCCAGACCTCATCTGCTTCTCTTTGCAGCAGATAGAGACCATTATGGAAAGCCAGAACTGCCCAAAAGACAGAAAGCAAGTGATCATGGGGTGACCAGCCCCAACTGATACATCTACAACATGATACCTGCTCCTGAGGATCAGAGAACATCACAGAAGAGAGGGTAGAAGATAAAAGCCAGAGGACCAGCTGGCTCTTACAGAGGAGCAGAATTTTAAGAATTGTCTCTCCTAGAAATGAAAGAAAACATCACCAAGGATACTTCAACAACATGGCTGCCTGAATAAGACCTGAACAATGACAGCCAGTGGACATGCTAATGTAGAAGAGGGAAAGTTCACTGAGCCCCAGCCTTGGGTACAGAACTACATGCAACTAATGGAAGCTGAGGATGGACAATCATTTTCCCTAGGGAGGTGCCCCTAGTTGGTTGTTCCATACCAAGTAGTCAGCACTAAAAGATCATTCATATATGTACAGATCTATGAATCTGTACATATATGATGTACATGTATGAATGTATGGATATATATGATATTATATATATATATATATATTGCCAGACTCATCAAGTTGTATTTGTGTATGTATGTAATTTAATATATGATAGATGATATGTAATACATATATAATTAATATATAATATATAATATACAAGATATAATGTGATATATGATATGTGATATATGATATATAATATAGTTAAAGGAAAAGAAACCATTAATTTGAGAGGGAGTAAGGGAAGATGTAGAAGAAATTAGAGGGAGGAAATGGAGAAGGAAAATGATGTCATTTTATTTTATTTTTTAATTTGTAAAAAAATAGCTGGATACAGTGATTCATGCCTTTAAGTCCAGCACAGGCAGAGACAGACAGATCTTTATGAGTTCATGATCAGCCTGGTCTAAATAGTGAGTTCTAGGCCAGTCAAGTCTACATAGCGAGACTTATACATAGCTTTATCTCAAAACATAAAAACTAAAACAATTTGTAAAAAATACAAAGTATTTTGCATGAAGAGAGAGACGACAGACAACTTCCAGTCTATCTTAGGAAACATTTAAATACAAGCCTGCACAATAATTACAAGTGTGTGGGTACCCTGAGCATGTGTGGTCTGTCATGGGGGTCTAGGAAATCCTCTGACAGCATGTCATCGCAACCATTACTGGAGGAAGGGTATGCCCCACAGAGGAACCACACTGACCGTGTCCTCTGTCAGAAAAGGTAAGGAGGGAACTGAGCAAGATACTAGATGCTAAAGCTGAGGGGCCCGAGCAAGCAGGTGCCAGAACCGACACAGCTGCAGAGGAGCTGGTAAAGATTCAACGTATTTAACCATAACGACCCAGGGGACTTAATGAGCTGATGGCAAGGTCTAACTTTCTAAGGCTTCACGGCTCCGATGAAGCTTCAGAATGGATGTTAGATGAAAGGTCAGAGCCATGCTCGAGTGCGTAGTCAAGGCACCATAAGGAGGTGGGATTGGGATTCTGCTAGAGGGAGCAACCACTCAAGAGAAGGGAGAAAGTTTGAGACACTGGCTACATGGGGAGGGACAGACAGAGGGATGGCTGATGGTGGAGAAAGAGCCAAAGTATCAATGACCCAGAAGTTCCAGCAATACCAAGGATGGTCATCACGGGTGTCAACAAGAGAGCAAGTCAGAAAGGTGGGATGCCGGGCTTTACAAAGCCTTCATAGGTGGAGCATTTCGGAGTATAACAACATTCAGAATGCAGCTTGACAGAGGTGCCTGTGGAACAGAAGGAGGGGATACAGAAGATGAGTAGGTGAAACCGGCGGAGTAGAGTTCACCTCAGGAGCAGTTCCAGGACTACGGAGAGCGTGCAACCCTGTGGATACCCTGACAAATGGATAGCAGCCCTTTCAGGAAGACTCTTCCATCACTACAATCCCCTATCTCCGCTGCCACCTCCAGCCTGCACACTTGGCTTGATTAATAAATATAAAAACAATACAGCCCCACCTCACAGACCCTCATAGTATCCCCTGTGAACTGTTTAGCTTGTCTGCTTGGGACAATAGTGTACACCACAAGCATGAACTGGTGATAAACCCAGCTTCTCACTCCCTGACCTCAGGCTTTGTGGCTGTGTACCACAAATGAGGACTGCTACTCTGCCTCCCCAGTCCCCAGGACTGCATAGCTTGTCTCTCCTAAAAGGTCAAAGACTGGTCATTATGCTCCTCTATCATGCCTAGTATGTAACAGATACCAAATAAGATGTGCAGATTTCAAAAATGTCAGGGGAAAAGATAGGGAACTATTTGGAAGAGGCAGAGGACCCAGTAGAGAATGACATACATGTACGGAAAGGGTCTCCATGAAACCCATTTCTTTACGCAACTAATATATGCTAACTAAAAGAAAAAGCAAGAATGAAGACGATTTTGAGTGTTTTCACCCTAAAGAAGTGGTTGAGAACACAGATGTGCTAGCCTGATTAAAACTGTAGTGATCAGGATTATTCTTTAGGCTGTGCCTTGCCCTGGGTGGCATTTTACAAAGCAGGACTTGAGTCCATTTTGAGTGTAGAGGAAGACAAAGGGTGACTCTGCACTCTATTGTTCTTGTAGACACCAACTGTCCAGCAGTAGCCAAGGTACACAAATGACAACCTCTCCAAAGTACAAAGATGCTACCTACAAACTTACCAAGGCAGCCTGGAACATGGGAGCACAGCAGGGGGCTGGAGAGGTGACCCCATGGTAGACCTCACTGGCTCCTCATCCGGAGCACCACCTCTGTGCCCATCACCCACGTGATGAGCATTCATGAGTACAGGCAAATCATTCATAGACATAAATTAAAAGTAAATAAATCTTTTTTTTAAAAAAATTAGAAAAACAGGCCCAAGAGCTTATCAAACATATAAAGATGAACAGTATAATACCCTTACCTGAACACCAAAAGGAGTAGGATCCTAACAGTCCAATGACAATGCCCCACACACCTGTCTCTGATTGCCCAGGATGTCCCTCAAGAGTTCCACCAACAGAGAACTCACACTTGTCTCCTAGACTTCAAGCTCAGCATGGTCTCCACAGCTTGATAAGGTCAACTAAATCTCCCAGTCCATCCATCCATCCACCCATCCATCCATCCATCCATCCGTCCGTCCGTCCTGTCTTCCATCAGGACCCAGTTTCACACCCAGCCTCTACTGCCTTGCATCTCTACAGTTCCCACATCACTGCAGACCTTGCAGCAGCAATCCAGTTGGGCTGGTAATACTGCATCTGACCACCTTCAAAGCGTCTCTGCATCCACACCAGCTCCCTGCCTCTGCTAAGGCCCCTTTGAACTCCATGGCATCCTTAGCTCTTTTGCAGCCCCTCTGAAACGTACATAGAGAGAGAGATAATTGCCAGGCGATATGTAATGAATGACCTGAGAGTTAATAGTTGGATTGGAATAAAAGACACAGTGTTTTCTCTGGCCAGATTTAAAGGAAAGTCAAGACAAATTGGCCATGTGCAACCAATCAATCCAAAGTGGCTTATGATTTGGTTTTCAATAAATGTTAGCACTGTGAAAAGACGCAAATATGTCTGTGTTTCTGGCATAGCACACTTAGGACAAAAACCTTACAGCCAAAACAATAATAAAAATAATAAATCTTTAAAGTGGGAGCTAGAGAAATGTTCTTCCAGAGGACATAGTTCAGATCCCAGCATCCATATAATACAAGCACCTATCACCCTGATTGTGAGAGATACAAAGCCGTTCTGCTTCCATGCGCATGCCTATACATGCCTTATACTCAACGCAGATACACACATATACACAAATCAAAAGGTAAAATAAATACACAATTAAATGTAAATACATTTCTTGAAAACTTTATACAATGCACATATTATTAAAATGCCACCTCATGCCCCATAAATGGGTATTAATTATTATGTGTCCATTTAAAATACAGATATTTTCAAAAGAATAAATCAATCTAACATAAAAATTTTAAACTGGAAAAACTAATTTATGGTATTAAATTGCTATGATATGGTACAATGGGGCAAGAAATGTAGCTCAGTTAATTTGTCTGGCATTAGCCTGGCGGTGGTGGCACACGCCTTTAATCCCAGCACTTGGGAGGCAGAGGCAGGCAGATTTCTGAGTTTGAGGTCAGCCTGGTCTACAGAGTGAGTTCCAGGACAGCCAGGGCTACACAAAGAAACCCTGTCTGGAAAAAAACCAAAAAAGAATTTGTCTGGCATTCGGGATGACCTGGTTTCAACACCCAGCATGAAAAAAACCCCACAATGGTTGTGTTCTATTTCTATAGATGTGGTACTTTTTGGTCAAGCACTATATGTACAGTAAAAATGCATTGATCTATGTAACCATACTGCACTCACTTTCTGTATGTTACATTCAAATTTCTTGTAGTTGGATGAAAACAAGGAAATTGTAGATTCCTAATTAGCTTAAATTTGAACAGATTCCTCCATTGTAAGAGCAAACAGAAGGCAAGTCAAACAAGGATCATAAAATATATTCTAAAAGGTGAAGATTCTGTGTGTTTCTGCCACCTGTGGGGTCCCAGCCATGATCACCCCATTTCGACACTGTAGCATAGAAGCAATTATGGCAGATGCATAAAAGAATAGATATAACCCTGTTCCAATATAATGTGCCTGCCAAACGTGAACTTTGAATATTGTAATTTTCAACATGTCCTGAAATTGTTTTTCAGTTATTGAAAATGACAAAGCCATTCTTAGCTTCCCGTCTATACAAAAGTTGGCTGCTTGCTGGATTTAGCCTGCAGGTAGTGGTTTGACCTGTGACCTAAGGTGATGTGGATATACCCATGTCTGGGTGGGTCTGTAGACCTGGCCTGTCTTCTAGGTAATCCTTCTCTCACCTTTGTAGGTAGGCAGATACTGTACTATCTTGTCACCATTCGGAAATTTACTGTCCCGAGGTTTGATGAGGCCAACTGGACGGGTAGGGAGGTAGTTAAAATCGTGCTTATACGTGGTGAGTAAATCCATAGTCTCTTCACTCCGAACGTATGGGTCATGCTGGTGGAAATTCACGGGTAACATTTTGTGAAGCCCAAAATCTCTCCTAGGAGAAGAATAAGCATACGTCATTGGGGTCCTTGCTCAGAAAAAGACAGCATTGTCCCCTTGGCTCACATTAACCAACATTCTACTCAATCTCCTTACCTTCTATTTTTCTCCTTCTGCTATGGAACATGTCACTACAACTGACTTTTATCCCATGTTTGACCCCTTGGGTGTCATCTTGACTCCACCCCTCAAAGCCACCAAGTCTGTCATTCACCAGGAGCAGTCCCTCTAACTTATTGGTTTTTCCTTCCCCTTTGGTCTGGACCCTTGCACCCTTTTTTACTTGGGCCACATGACAACCTTCCCCCTATCTTCCTTCTTCTGCTCCAGTTGCCTTGGTGTGTCTGGAATAAATGGTGAATGAAACATCAGATCAGCTTACCCAGTGTCTTTAAGTATCTTCCTGATAAAACCAAGCTCTCCTGTACAATTTCCAAGTTGCCCCACAGCCGCCCCCTGACTTACTCCCCACCCCTACCCACACCACATATCAACCACAAGACTCACTGAGAAGGAAGGCTCTTCTGTAGTGAATCTCCTTCCTGTCTTCCATCCAACCCCTGGTGTGGGGTTAGCATCTGTTTTTCAGATACATTCACCTTTCTCTCTGAGTTCTCAGGAACTTCTACTAATATTTATCTCCTCTACTCAGTCTTATAGAAAACCCAGAAGAGAAAAAATGTCATAGAGACACAGCCTTCACTTCTTTGCTCTCTACTGCTGTCAGTGCCTCCCATTATGTCAAAGAGCAACAAAACAGTAAAATAGAAATCACTTCCCAAATCATCCCACATTTATGACAGGCCCAGGAGGCACCTGCCCATCATGCTGGCCACACTCAGCTGAGTCAGGTTATCCTGCCCACTGCAACAGTTTCCACTGCCTATTTCTCTATAAGACCAGTTCCTCCAAAGACAAACTGCTTTTTCCTGAATCCCGTTCAGCCAAACAGGACAAGGGAAAAGCAGAATTTTTCCCTTAAAGGTACTAGAGTCAACAGCTCTGTCAATGGAAAGGAGAGAGTTCCAGACAGGAAACATTAGGCTAAACACTAATAAAACCTACTTCCAGGCTGAAACCTGGGGCAGCATTACCGAGCCATGCTTGAGTAGCAAAGGTAACACGCTCCGCTGTAAACTGCCTTGCATGAATTATACACGGAGTTGTCCATAAACCCAAAGCAGGTCCTGAGCATGCTTGGTGGGATGAAGGAAGCATGGAAGCATGAGAATTAGTCTCCTTGGGACTGCGAGTGGGAAACGGGAGATGCTTTCACTGAACTCCCGGAACAACCTCTTGGTACATCTTAAAATAGATCTTAGTAGCAAGAACAACAACTGCAGCCTGACCCGCTTCCCAGTAGCCTCTCTGTGGGCTAACAGCAAAGGGAAGCTAAGGGAGCCCAGCATCTGGAAGTCAGCTCTATAGATGGGAGTTATGGAATAAACAGGCTGACAAGAAGCTAATAAGAAACCAAGGGTCAGGTTCACACTTTTAACCTTCTTAGATTAAGGTTGCAATTTCTCACGACTCTACCAATGGCAGCAAGACACGAGGAGACACTAACCCTCCATGAGCTGTATGGACCAATGAAAATGGCTAAAACCCCATCTGAAAATCAGTTAACCTGAAAATTATCTTCCTTCAAAAGTTCACCTTCTGAAGAGAAAATACCTAACAGGAACTGAAGTTTCTCTGCTCCCAGGGCTAGAGTGGTATTTTGAGACCGCCTTATCCATGTTCAGTAATGGCTAACCAGGCTGTGGTCCCTCTGCTCTACTGAGAAATAGCAGAAGGTACCAAAAGCCATCATTGAAGAGCAGAGCCACTTGTCCAAGTTTGAATGCTGAGGCCTCCGGTCGCAGAGCTCTATTACTACCTTAATAAGCCTACCTCTCCTCCAGAATGCCATTGGCCAAGGGTATCCAGCTCTGCAGACTAACTGCTGGAGCAGGCTCAATGCCCCCACCTACCGTTCACCCACAGGAAGCTGCTAGGCGTTGCCCACAAACTCGCCAGCTCAGGGGCTGGCCTCGAGGAGCTCCGCAAAGACAGAAGCAGACCCAGGAAACTTCATGCTGAGCTTAGGGAATGGAGTCATTACTGAATCTCCTTCCGTAAAAAGATTCATTTTTAAGTTTGAAGTTTGATTCCTTTTTATCTGGCCCAAAAATAGTCACCATGGCTTGCAAATAAATGAATTTTATCAGAACGTGTGGGTTTCCTCATTAGATTTTTATGTTGGGAACATTTACTGAGATATATCATTTAGCCACAGCCCAACTGCCTGTCCCCAGTCTCACATAATCTTACATCCTTCAAGTTCATGAAAAGAAAAAACAAAAAAACTTTATTTTATTCTACCCAGAAATTGCTTAAATTTAACAACTTGTTTTCAACATTCAATGGCTTCTCTCTTCCTGTGGTACATTTCCCGGAGCCTCACTGTGACTCTGAAGAAAAAGAGGGGGGAAAAAAGGTCAGAGAGCCAAGTTTTCTTTAGGTAGGTAGCTATAAAAGCTACCCAGCATGGAAAACCAAGAGTTAAACTTGAATTAAATACTGGTTAAAGTGGCCCTGCCAGGAAGTTATAGTAACTTCATTTCAAATCATTTGGCTAGCTAAAGAAAGGTGTTGGGCACGAACAGGGAAAAAGGAAAGGGGAAATTACAGAATTGCTAACGAAAACCATTTGCCTGGAAGTAGAGAATGGAGAATTTTCACCTGAGCCAAGCAATGTTTACTTTTTTAAATAGTTTCATATTTATGCAAATTTCAGAATTTATTACAGTAGCTGCCAGGGAATCAATCATATTAAAGTGTACTCTGTCTTATGGGGTGGGGGTGGCTTCCTATGGCCAAAGCAGACTGTCACCCTCCCCCTAGATCGCCTGCTTGAGCTCTTCATCCACAGACCAGCTCCTAGCCTACAGCTCCACATCTTTTCCCAACTGTCTCCTTTCTGCCAGTATTTAAACTTGCCCCAGTCTCTCCCATATTTTAAAGAAAAATGCATTAGTTTATATTATATTAAATTAAAATCTATTTTATTATAAAATATTTTATAATTTTTAATTTACATTTCAAATGGTCTCCCCCTTCCCAGCTTTCCCTACACAAACCTCCTATCCTATCCCCCTCCCCGCTGCTTCTATGAGGGTGTTACCCAACCAGCCTCACTGCCCTAGCATTCCCCTATACTGGAGCATCAAGCCTTCACAGGATCAAGGCCTCCTCCTACTGATGCCAAATAAAGCTATCCTCTGCTACATATGTGGCTGGAGCCATGGGTCCCTCCATGTGTACTCCTTGGTTGATGGTTTAGTCCATTGGAGCTCTGGGAGGTCTGGTTGGTTGATACTGTTGTTCTTCCTATGAGGTTGCAAACCCCTTCAGCTCCTTCATTGGGGTCCCCGTGCTCAGTCCGATGGCTGGCTGAGAGCATGCACATCTGTACTAGTCAGGCTCTATCTAACAGAGCCTTCAGAATATTTCATAATTTTTAAAACAAACTATTTTATAAGTTTTAAAAAATATACAGAGGGAGAGAAACTCTCCTCTTCGGAGCCTCTCCTTGTCCCCCTCTCCTATAGAAAGGGTCTACATGACGTCCCTCCTCCCGTGCATTCCCCAGCCACAGAGCCGACTCTGGTGCGTGGACTAGCCAAGGCATCTCAGAGCGGATCTATGTCTGCCATCATTAGCCTCCTGCATAGATAAACTAGCCCCGGTGTCCGTCCTCAGATGCGTGTCTCAGTATCTCTCTCCTCGTCCTCAGTTAACCCTCTTCCCATGACTTGTCCTCTTAACCATCTCCTCTTGTCCAGGTGAGGAGCTGCTCTTTGCCTTGTTTATTTTATTACTTCCATATGTAATTTTCAAACTTCCCCAGGTCACAAGGCACCTTCTAAGGAAGCCATTATGTCATCTCAGGCAAGTCTGGAAAGCCTTTTCCAGAACACTGAGAAAGATCCCTCAGCGGAACTGCAAAGCTTGATCCCAGCATCATCCCTGAAGCCAGGAGATGCGCGCACAGCCACCCGGGGCTCAAATTGTACAGTATTATCGCTCCTCTAGTCTCAGCTCCTCAAATCCTGCTGAGGCAGAAGCTAACATCTGTCACCATTCTATGTAGCCTAGAAGAACCCATGCTTAAGCTACTCCACGGGACTAGAGTCAGCCCAGTCAGCGGGTTCCTGGGGCAGCACCAGCAGGTGGGAGAAGAAATGGCCCTGGCTGAGTCTTTGCTCCTTCAGTTTCCGTGAACTGCTTGTGAGTCACAGCTTCAGCCTGAAAGCAGTCACCAGCCTGTGCCAGCTGAGGCAGCTAAAACCAGCCTTTGCCAGACTCTTTCTGTTCACTCAAAAAGCAGAAAAGCAAAATGAGGCAATCTTGGAAAGTAAGGAGCTAAAGCCAAAGTTCTGTGTGTCTCTGGGCCTAGATCCCCGCTTGCCACACACACCAGAAGCAGGCTTCTGAATTAAGGATAACTGAATTGAAATGGAATCTGGGCTGCCACCCAAGACGTGGAGTTCACACTTTGAGCCTAGTCAAATTACCTGCCCAATAAACAAACAAAATGCTTTTCAGAAGAATGTAAAAAGGGAAACAATCCAGAGTCTCCAAATGAAACCGTCACAGTGCTGTCCAGAACAGATACAAAACTACTTAACACCCTGCAGAAAAACATGACCCATGTACCTCCAGCAGACCAGATGGTGAACCTAGCAAAGATCTCAAAGCAGCTATTCTCACTATGCTTCATGAGAAAGGGCAAAATAAGGTCATTATAAACTATAATAAACTAAGAGCTAGAAAATGACACAAAAAAATAAAAGCTATTATCAAAAAAAAAAAAAAAAAGCAAATGGAAACTCAAAAAGCTAAAGCTAGGCCTGGTGGTGCATCCCTCTAATCCCTGGGTTCCTGCACTCAGATGAAGAATGAGTCTGGTCGTCAGTTGACGCCAGCCTGGGATTCTGAGTGAGGCCTCATCTCAAAAAAAAAAAAAAAAATCTAAAAAGTATATTATCTAAGAAGAAATAATTCACTGGGTTTAGAGAGAGGAGGAAGACACCAGGGGACATGAAGATAGACTAACTAAAAGCTACTTAATCTGAACCAAAAGAGGGGAGATTAGGGCAAAGAAGCAGACAAACAGGAACCTAGATTCTTGATGAAATAATGGACGAAATATCCAAAAACTCAATTAAGAGTGCACATCAACGAAGCCAAGGATCTCAGGCTCCCCAGGCAAGCCTAGGGCTGCGAACCTTGTCTTGTCTTCATTAATCCTCAGCCCCCGACTCCCACCAACTGCTGCAGCATTGGATACCAGAGAATCCACAAAGAAAACCCACACAGTTCAACCTGCATGTCAAGACGACTCATTACCATTTCTAGCATCCTTCCTGACTTTAGACAAGGGCACCAAAATGCCCTGTCTTTTTTACTCTTTGATTCGTAATCTTGCTGATTTAGCAATAACCCTTATCAATAAGCAAGAGTCTATACTAGCAATCCACCCCACCACCTTTAAGCCCTCCTTCTCCTCCTCCTCCTCCTCCTCCTCCTCCTCCTCCTCCTCCTTCTCCTCCTTCCCCTCTTCCTCTCCTCCTCTTCCTTTCCTCCTTGTCCCCTCTCCTTCCCCAGGCATGGATGGGCCTCCAATTCACCCTGCCCACATCTCACTCCCTTTTATGTAACACTGCTGAAGTCAGCTTAAGCAACAGAAATACTGTCCCACATGGGGGCCCAAGTGTTACATCCAGGGGCAGTCTAATGGGAAGAGAAGCTTGAAATGCAAACTTTCTTCATAACTTAATATTGGATTTAACTGAACTAAAGGCAAGTCCTGCCTGCAAGAGCATTACCAAAGGCTGCAAAATTTTTAAAAGAGAAAAAAATAGAGATTTTCCAGTAAAAAGGACTGGAAATCGCAGGCATTCCCCTTCTGACACCTGCTTTAAATCCCCACAATTTATAGTCAGTAAGAGTTGCGTGCAGCTGTAATCACGCCCCGCGCTGGGATGATAACCTTTCCAGAAGCCAGGTGGTTTTTGTGTCTGGACTTAATCACCCAACTTAGCCGAGCCGGGACACCAAATGACTTTTTCATGCAGCAGGTGGGAGCCCCGTGTCCAGCCTCAGACACTATACAGAGTCCACCTGTAGATAAGGCCATGAGTGACGTGCCATGGGAGCCCAGCGGTGACAATCCCGCTCGGTGCAGATGACACATCCCATCCCCTAAAAGCCTCCGGGGAGGCAGGCTGCCGTGCATTCCTGAAAGTAGTCAGCTTTTCCTCAGTCTGTGAAATGAGGCCGAATGGGAGTGAGGTACAGCAGAGCAGCTGCCCCGGAGTTTGGGCCTGGCTTCCCTTCTGAGGAAAGGATAAAAGGAAAGAAATCCCCTATCAGCTTTTCACCCCAACCTCAGGTCGGGGCTTGGACATAGGACCTTCCAGGTGAGAAGCAAGTGCCCTGTGAGCAAGGTATACCCCAGCTCGCAGCTCCGCTCCCTCCCCATTAGTAACTGGATCTACCCCTTTCTCTTTTTTTAAAGCTCTGTAATCCTTAATAGTATAGGAAATTCTTTCAGTAGCTAGGGACCTCTTTATATAAACTGGATTTATCATTACTGTGGCTCTGGCTGAGGCGAGGCACCTGCTGGGAGATGGGTTTATTGTTATAAATGACATGGGCAAAGATAACTCAGCTCCAGTCAGAGACTAATTTTATGATAGGAAGGAGGGAAGTATGAAGGGCTTCCATATCTGAGGGGTGGGCAGTGGGACGGGGATCCTGCCTCAGAGGATGGATGTGTGTTTGTTCTCCTAAGGTTTAGACAGGAACAAGAGCATCTCCCAACAAACAAGCCTCAATCATTTTCCCTAGTCTTCCGGGACGGAAAATACATTTCCGTCATAATGTTGCTGGAGTTAGTGCTTTTGATCTCACAATAAAGTGTTCTTCCTTTCTTGAAAACTGGGTGTAAAGAGACAAGAACTGCTGCACCCAGAAGTAGAAAATGAAGTCTGAAGTCAGCTGCTCCCAATGCTAAGCTTCTACCTTCCTTATTAACCACTGCATCACGCATGTGCACAGGACGCTTCCTTGCTCTGGCCTGTGGTCGCTTGGAATGAGATGCAAAGCCCAGGAGTAGCCCACAGTCTTCGCTGCAAGCTCTAGAGACCTGAGATGATGTTTTCTTAGCAAAACGAAGCCCAAACTGTAAGGTTCAGGTTCACATCATTTAATAAACTGTAGGTTGATAAAAGCAGCTCTAAGTTACACTGTTCAAATGTACCAGGACCCAGAACCATTGTCCTTAAACCAGGTCATGTACAATAACTGCTAGTTATCAGACAAATCCCTCAGCTGCCTGCCGTTCCTGAGATGTCCCCGTCCAGTAGTTCCTACCAAGCTCAGACACCCCTTAGCTTCTTCACTCCTCCCCTTAGATGACCTCCTGCCCTAACCTGGACATGGCTTCTATGGGTCTAACATTCAGCACCTGGGTTGTAGATAAGAACACTTACAAGTCAAAATCTCAAGAGAGGAAGTTTCTATTATTTTGAGAAAAAGATGTCATGCTCCACCTCGGGCCAGCTGGAATCATTATTAAAACCACACAAAACTACAATGCAATGGGTGGGCCAGTTGTCCAAGCATCTGTGCTATCCAAGTGCTGTGAGGGAACAAATGGGGTACACTGTTAGCTCCACAGCACAGAAATCCTGTCTTTTGGAGATGAGGAATTGGGAGACCAAGAACACATCAAGGTTCAGAAGGTTCCTACTGGAGACTGACTGACTGACTGACTGGACCTGAAATCCCACCCAGCTGCATTCAAAGATGTTCCGAACGCCACAGATCACTAAGCCAGGCACCACCATCAGGAGGTCACTAACCAAACTGTCAATGGAAAATACATAGTCTTGTGAGCACAGAACCCTCAGACTGAGCCTTTTCCCCAGCCCCAACCTCCATGACACTGACAAAGGCAGCTCCTCCATGTCTACATGGCCCTGGTTCCTAACAGCCTCAACTGGGAAGCCAACTGGAGTATAGCAGGATCAACTGAAAATTAAGTATGTCCTTAACCTATCCTGAGTATTTGTGGGATCTGTAATTCAAAACCCATAGCGCCACAACAGAGGGACCCATTCTTTATTACCAGTTATTTTTTTTCCACCCAAGTCATTGTGGAGCCTTCCACAAAGCCAAAAATTTCTTTTCCAGCAGCAGTTTCCAGTTTAATGTTTAACTTAACCACCTTTAATTACACAGATCAATTTAGCCTCCTGACCCTCACTTCAACAAGCAAGAGTTATCAGTAAGAGGGTGTTTGAGAATAGTTAAGAAAGCTAACAACTACAAGAGCCTCTTTTAGAGCTGTCTAGTGCATTAGCACTCAGGCACTAATGTCGAATTCCACACCACACTCTGTTACCTTAATATGACACTATGTGTTACTAGTTTCAGATCACCCATTTGTTTACTAGCAAATATATGCCCTCACCTGGATGTGGTCAGGCCTTCCATTGGTATAGACGCTTTCCGGAAGACCCGCTGGGGCTTGAAGGAATTTCTGGGCAGGTAAGACTCATAGATCGGATAATTCTCGGTGTACTCAGAGAGAAGACATGGTTTCTCTGTTTTATCATAAATCTTCGTAGGGAGATGTGGACAGCGATGCCGCCTACAGAAGATACGTGGAGAGTTTGGTTAGTTACTACTTTCTTGACAAGAAATCATGCAGTCTGAAAAATGCATGTCCTCCAAATGTGATGCAGACTGGCTGCTACCATTAAAATTCAGATTGAACCTTCCTTTCTTCATTGTACCATGAACATGTCAAAACTTAAAGGATCATTCTTAACTGTTTAATCGAAATATGTGAATCATAAAATTACGTGCAGGCATGGCTGGTGTTCAACTGTCCCTTGTCACACTGCTTGTGGAGGTGTTTAAAATAGTCTGGACCATAATACATGGCTTCAGCGTCCAAGCCTTCTGTGGGTCACTCTACCCAACTGCCCTTTTGAGAAACCTGGGGTAGAAATTGATCAGGCAGCTTCCAGGAGTTCCACGGTTATCTTTGGTCAGAAGCTGGACATGTCCTTGGCCTTGTCCCAATCACAGGCCAGGATTGCCAGGGAAGGGTTCTAGTTTGTATCTCTCTTCTCCTAAGAGAGCACCCCTTCTTGGAAGCTTCACACATTAGGGTGCAAACTAAACCCCAATGCAGATACCAATCCCCTCTGGTGAACAGCTTTGGAACTAGACCTCTGGGTCAATTTCAGCTCATGATTAGGGTCTCAGCTCTTGCGGTGGGAGAGGAAGAGTGTTAGGTAACTACATGACCACTGGAACCCTGAAGGCCATTGAGGTCCATCCTAGACCCACTTCCTGTCTGTAACACTAGAAAGGGAGACATCACAAGTGTCCCTCCTAATCCCTCATGTCAAAAGGAGGAGCTAGCCGGGCAGTGGTGGCGCACGCCTTTAATCCCAGCACTTGAGAGTCAGAGGCAAGCAGATTTCTGAGTTTGAGGCCAGCCTGGTCTACAGGGTGAGTCCCAGGACAGCCTGGGATACACATAGAAACCCTGTATCAAAGAACCAAAAAGAAAAAAAAATAGCTATACCTGTATTTGGTGGAAACAACTGATCTTCTCCAAAAAGTAGAACATTAAACAGGACATTTCCCTCCCTTAAGAATCAATCCAGAGAGTTGGAAAGATGGCCCAGTGGTCAGGGACAGTGGCTGCTCTTCCAGAGAACCAGGGTTCGATTCCTGGTACCCACATGGCAGCTCACAATTGCCTGTAACTCCAGTTTTAAAGGATCTGACACTTTAACAAACATAGATGCAGGGGGGAAAAATTCAATCCAGTTAGGCCTGTCAATCACCTAGCCAGATATCTATGGAACTACCCCTCCCAAGCTGATTTATCAGAAGCCATGATAAAGAAATGAGAGGAATAATTATCTCCCTTAGTGGGATAATGTGCTTTCCCTTCCCAGAAGCCCCTCACTTCCGACAGCTGCTCACAGAGCCTCCTTCATGGCTACCCTGCTAAGGCGTCCTGCTTCTCAAAGTATAACTTCTCCTTTTCCTATTTTTCTCTCTGAAACTGCCCAGAAGCCTGAGCATGCCTTCCTTGACCCTCCAGGCTTTTCTCTTTCTCTCTCTAAAGGCCTTACTCCATTTCAGCCCACACTACTGCTTGTGAACCTCCATGGCTTCCTCTCCTCCCCTTCTCCATCTCCTGCCAAGACTCTATGCTTTCCAACAGATGTGCTCCAAGGCTCTGCTCTGGGCCAAGCTGGTATGCTTTCTAACTGGGTTCCTGGGTCAGTTCAGAGTATCACCATGCACACAGGTGAATTCATGCAGCCTGAAACCACCTGATTTCTTTAATTTTTATTTATGTGTCTACATGGCGTATATCCATGTATACACATGCATATACAGAGGCCAGAGAGGGAGTCAGGTATCCCATCATTTTTCTCCTTGTTTTTTGAAAGCAAGCGGCTGGCCATCTCTGTCCCCCACCCTGAAATGACAAGCATGAGCAGCCACACCTAGCTTCACATGAGTGTTGGAGGTTCAAACCCAGGTGGTTGGACTTGCACAGCAAACACAGTTGATCACCGAGCCATCTGCCCAGTCCCTACCTCGGTTGGGAAGTTTACCAAGAACCTGTAGCAAACAATTTTCACGCAGCAATTCTGCTCATCTACTCTTTCCAGTCTCATCTCAATTACTTCATCCTCAGAAAAACGTGCCCTGGTTACCATACACCCGACGGCACCCATTACCACCCTCCATCTTCCTGCCAAGTGCCGTCCGGCTTCCTCCCATCCACCTTCGTTTGTTGTTGCTTACCTCATCCATCAGGCTCAGGACCTTTAGCTAACTCACTGCTATAGCCCTGATACCTAATAGCCTGACCAGCACATAGTCAGCATTTGGAAATCATTGATTGATTGAAAGACTATGTGTTAAAATCAAAGATTTACATTGAAAACATTTCTGATAAAATAGAGTAAATATATAGAAAGACATTAAAATTAAAAAGTATCATGAAAAATAATGCAGATAAGATGGTGGACATAAAAAATTATTAAATTAATTAAAAGGGGAATTACAAACATTTTCTGATAAAACTGAAGATTTACATGAGAAATATTTGTTAGTCTATGTCTTTTTATTGGGGAGTTGAGTCCATTGTTGTTAGGAGATATTAAGGAATAATGAGTATTGTCACAAATGTTTCTAATTCCACCTTCAATTAATTTAGAAAGAGTTTTTATATCTACCATTTTATATGTAAAATTTTCTATGAAATAGTCAATTTTAACGTGCTTGTCTATATATTTCTTGAATTTTACCAGAAATATTTTCCATGTAAATCTTCAATTTTATCTGAAAATGTTTATAATTCCACCTTCAATCAACTTAGAATTATCTTTATGCCTATCGTTTTATCTGTATAATTTCCATGATAATCTCTAATTTAACATGTTTTTCTATATATTTCTTCAATTTTATCAGAAATATTTTCCATGTAAATCTTCAAGTTCATCAGAAAATGTTTATAATTCCACTTTCAATCAACGTAGGAATACTTTTATGCCTACCATTATTTTTCATGTAAATCTTCAATTCTATCATAAAATGTTTCTATTCCATATTTCAATTAATTTAGCAATGTTTTACATGTCTACCACTTTACTCTTTAATTTTCCATGAAAATTGTCAATTTTTTTATTTAAATTTTTATTTTCTATATTCTATGTTTACATTCCAAAGGCTTTCCCCTTTCCAAGTTCCCCCCCACCATACGTGAAAATTGTCAATTTTAACATGTTTTTCTATGTATCTCTTCTATTTTATCTGAAATATTTTCCATGTAAATCATTAATTTTCTCATAAAATGTTTTTACTTCCCTTTTCAATAAATAAAGACTAAGTGTAAAAATTAAATGAATTATAAATGAATACTGTTTAATCTGTAATTTATAGTGAGCCTTTCCCAGTTTACATATATGTTAAAAAATGAAACTCTCTTATAAATGGGCAAAGGGCAGCTGTTGTAGCTTCCAAAAAACTAAATAAGTACTATAACTTATGTGTGTATGCACACACAAAGCCTATGAGCTGACAAGGTATCAGATATAAGTCTCTCAAGACAAAACTCTCAATGATTTCAAACTTAGCCATACCAAGAAATCTAACATTTTAACTTTTTAAAAAACTAGGTCTTGTTATATAGTGAATGATCACAAATTCAAAATCTTGCTTTGACCTCCCAAGAGCAGAAGTCACAGGTGTGTGTCAGCACACACAGCTTATTTTTATATATTTTTTAATTTTTATTTTCTATAATCTATGTTTACATTCCAAAGGCTTTCCCCTTTCCCAGTTCCCCCCACCATATGTCCCATAATTCCTCTCCCCCCCAACTATTCCCCAATCATTTCCCCTCCCCCCACGGTTTCTCTGTTCTGGGTCTACAAAACTGGATCCAATCTTTACAGACCCAGGGTCCTTTCCTTTCTTCTTCTTGGGAATCATTTGACTTGCTAATTGTGCCTTGAGTATTTAGGGCTTCTGGGCTCATTAATATCCACTTATCAGTGATTGCATTTCATGTGTATTCTTTTGTGATTGGGTTAAGTCACTCAGGATGATATTTTCCAGGTCTGACCATTTACCTACAAATTGCATGAATTCATTATTTTTAATTGCTGAGTAGTATTCCATTGTATAAATATACCACATTTTCTGTACCCATTCCTCCTTTGAGGGATATTTGGGCTCCTTCCAATTTCTGGCTATTATAAACAAGGCTGCTATAAACATAGTGGAGCATGTGTCTTTATTGTATTTATTTTTATATTTTAATTACAGAAATCAAAACACAACACTCTGGGATAGCACGTGGGAATTGGGATCAAAGAGGAGAGAGACCTGGAGCGTGTGGCTGTGCAGTGTAAGCCATTTCTGTTCATGAGGACTCAGGAGAGCAGAAACTCTCATTCTTTGCTGATAAAGATTCGAAGTAGTATACCGTGTGCCTGTACTCAAGATGTACAAGGGGAAGAAACTCAAACTTGGAGCCCACCTGAGCTACATTGAGGGACCCTGTCTCACTAAAAGGAAATAGATGGTAGACAGATAAATATTTTAAAATACACAGCTAGAAGAACAGGTTTTGTTATCACTGGTTTCCTTTGCAGTGTTCTAAATAGAGCCCTAAGCTGCCTTGTGCTGAACTAAACCCCAAATTTACATAATATCCTTCCACAAATCCAGACCTACAAAGGATAATAGATGGAAAATGCCAAGACAAGGAGAGCAACTACGCCATTAAAAAAAAAAAAAAAGCAAGAAAGCAATCTTCTTCCAACAAACCCAAAAGAAGATCGCCACAGAAACATGAAAATAACATCAAAAATAACAGGAAGCAACAATCATTGTTCCTTAATATGTCCTAACATCAATGGACTCAATTTCCCAATAAAAAGACATAGACTAACAGACAGATACATAAACAGGACCCAGCATTTTGCTGCATACAGGAAAGCTACCTCAGTGGCAAAGACAAACACTACCTCAGAGTAAAGGGATGGAAAACAAAATTCCAAGCAAATGGTCCCAAGAAACAAGCTGGAGTAGCCATTCTAATACTGGATAAAAGCAACATTCAAACAAAAGTCATGGAAAAAGATAAGGAAGGACACTTCATACTCACCAAAGAAAAAATCTACCAAGATGAACTCTCAATTCTGAACATCTATGCTCCAAATACAAGAACACCCACATTCATAAAAGAAACTTTACTAAAGCTCAAAGCACACATTGCACCTCATACAATAATAGTGGGAGACTTCAACACCCCACTCTCATCAATGGACAGATCAGGGAAACACAAACCAAACAGACACAGTGAAAATAACAGAAGCTGTGGACCAAATGGATTTAACAGATATCTATAGAACATTTCATCCTAAATCATATAACTTCTTCTCAGCACCTCATAGTACCTTCTCCAAAATTGACCATATAAGGCCACAAATCAGACCACAACAAATATAAGAAGATTGAAGTAATCCCATGCCTCCTAACAGATCACTATGGAGTAAGGGTGGTCTTCATTAGCAGCAAAAACAACAGAAAGCCCGCATACACATGGAAGCTGAACAATGCTCTACTCAATGATACCTCTTGATCAAGGAAGAAATAAAGAAAGTAATTAAAAACTTTTTAGAATTAAATGAAAATGGAGGTACAACATACCCAAACTTATGGGACACTATGAAAGCAGTGCTAAGAGGAAAACTCATGGCTCTGAGTGCCTCCAAAAAGAAACTTGACAGAGCTTACACTAGCACCTTGACAGAACACCTGAAAGCTCTAGAACAAAAATAATCAAATACACCCAGGAGGAGTAGACAGCAGGAAAAAATCAAACTCGGGGCTGAAATCAACCAAGTAGAAACAAAAAGAACTATAACAAGAATCAACAAAACCAGGAGCTGGTTCTTTGAGAAAATCAAGATAGATAAACCCTTAGTTAGACTAACTAGAGGACACAAAGACAGTATCCAAATCAACAAAATCAGAAATGAAAAGGGAGATATAACAGAAACTGAAGAAATTCAGATCCTACTACAAAAGCCTATGCTTAACCAAACTGGAAAATCTGGATGAAATGGACAATTTTCTAGAAGGATATCAAACACCAAAGTTAAATCAGGATCAAATAAACCATCTAAACAGACCCATAATCCCGAAAGAAATAGAAGCAGTCATTAAATGTCTCCCAACCAAAAAATCCCCAGGACCAGATGGGTTTAGTGCAGAGTTCTATCAGACCTTCAAAAAAGAACTAATACCAATACTCTTCAAAGTATTCCACAAAATAGAAACAAACAAAACACTACTCAATTTGTTCTCCAAAGCCACAGTTAAGCTGATACTAAAACCTCACAAAGACCAAACAAAGAAAAAGAACTTCAGACCAATTTTCCTTATGAATATCGATGCAAAAACACTCAATAAAATTCTTACGACTAAATCCAACAACACGTCAAAACAATATTCACAACGATCAAGTAGGCTTCATCCCAGGGATACGGGGATGGTTCAATATACAGAAATTCATCAATGTAATCCACTACATAAACAAACTCAAAGAAAAAAAACCACAAAATCATTTCATTAGATGCTGAAAAGGTATTTGACAAAATCAACATCCCTTCAAGTTAAAAGTCTTGGAAAGATAAGGAATTCAAAGCCCATACCTAAACATACTAAAAGCAACATACAGCAGACCAGTAGCCAACATCAAAGTAAATGAAGAGAAACTTGAAGCAATCCCACTAAAATAAGGAACTAGACAAGGCTTTCCTCTCTCTCCATTTAATATATTACTTGAAGTTCTAGCTAGAGCACTAGACAACAAAAGGAGGTCAAAGGAATACAAATTGGAAAGGAAGAAGTCAAAATATTATTATTTGCAGATGATATTATAGTATACTTAAGTGACCCCCAAAAACTCTACCAGAGAACTCCTACACCTGATAAACAGCTTCAGCAAAGTGGCTGGATATAAAAGTAACTCAAACAAATTAGCCTTCCTATACTCAAAGGATAAAGAGGTTGAGAAAGAAATTAGAGAAATGACACCCTTCACAATAGTCACAAACAATATAAAATATCTTGGTGTGACTCTAACCAAATAAGTGAAAGATCTGTATGACAAGAACTTTAAGTGTCTAAAGAAAAAAATCAAAGAAGACCTCAGAAGATGTAAAGATCTCCCATGCTCAAGGATGTTTAGGATTAATATAGTATATTTGGACATCCTGTGGAAAGCAATCTACAGATTCAATGCAATCCCCATCAAAATTCCAACTCAATTCTTTGTAGAGTTGGAAAGAGTAATCCTCAAATTCATTTGGAATAACAAAAAACCCAAGATAGCAAAAACTACTCTCAACAATAAAAGAACTTCTAGGGGAAATAACCATCCCTGAACTCAAGCTGTAACTACAAAGTAATAGTGATAAAAACTGCATGGTATTGGTACAGTGACAGGCAAGTAGATCAATGGAATAGAATTGAAGTCCCAGAAATGAACCCACACACCTATGGTCACTTGATCTTTGACAAAGGAGCTACAACCATCCAGTGTAAAAAACAGTCTTTTCAACAAATGGTGCTGATCCAACTGGAGGTCAGCAGGCAGAAGAATGCAAATTGATCCATTCTTATCTCCTTGTACTAAGTTCACATCCAAGTGGATCAAGGTCCTCCACATAAAACCAGACATACTGAAACTAATAGAAAAGAAACTGGGGAAGAGCCTTGAACACATGGGCACAGGGGGAAATTTCCTGAACAGAACACCAATAGCCTGTGCTCTAATATCAAGAATTAACAAATGGGCCGGGCGGTGGTGGCGCACGCCTGTAATCCCAGCACTCTGGGAGGCAGAGGCAGACGGATTTCTGAGTTCGAGGCCAGCCTGGTCTACAGAGTGAGTTCCAGGACAGCCAGGGCTATATAGAGAAACCCTGTCTGAAAACAAAAACAAAAACAAAAACAAAAACAAAAACAAAAACAAAAACAAACCTAACTTTAAAAAAAAGAATTAACAAATGGGAGCTCATAAAATTACAAAGTTTCTGTAAGGCAAAGAACACTGTCACTAGGACAAAACAGCAACTAACAAATTGGGAAAAGATCTTTACCAACCCTACATCTGACAGAAGGCTAATAATATCCAATATATACAAATACCTCAAGAAGTTAGACTACAGAGAGCCAAACAACCCTATTTAAAAAATGGGGTACAGCAGAGCTAAACAAAGACTTTTCATCTGAGGAATATTGAATAGCTGAGAAGCACTATAAATGCTTGAACATATAAAGAAATGTTCAACATCCTTAGTCATCAGGGAAATACAAATCAAAACAACCCAGAGATTTCACCTCACAACCAGTCAGAATAGCTAAGATCAAAAAACTCAGGAAACAACAGGTACTGGAGAGGTTGTGGAGAAAGAGGACCACTTCTCCACTGCTGGTGAGATTGTAAGCTGGTGCAACCACTCTGGAAATCAGTCTGGCAGTTCCTCAGAAAACTGGGCATGATACTGCTGGAGGACCCTGTCATACCACTCCTGGGCATATGCCCAGAGGATTCTCCAGCATGTAATAAGGACACATGTTCCACTATGTTCATAGCAGCCCTATTTATAATAGTCAGAGATTGGAAAGAACCCAGATGTCCCTCAATGGAGGAATGGATACAGAAAATGTGGTATATATATGCAATGGAGTACTAACTAGTCAGCCATTAAAAACAATGAATTCATGAAAATCTTAAGACAAATGGATGGAACTGGAAAATATCATCCTGAGTGAGGTAACCCAATCACAAAAGAACACACATGGTATGCACTCACTGATAAATGGATATTAGCCCAGAAGCTTGGAGTACCCAAGACACAATTCACATATCAAATGATGCCCAAGAAGAAGGAAGAACAAAAGTATGGATATTCTGGTCCTTCTTAAAAGGGGGGACAAAATACACACAGAAGGAGATACAGAGACAAAGTGTGGAACAGAGTCTGAGGGAAAGACCATCCAGAGACTGCCCCACCTAGGGATCCACCCCATATACAGTTACAAAACCCAGACACTATTATCGATGCCCACAAGTGCTTGCTGACTGGAGCCGGATATAGCTGTCACCTGGGAGGCTCTGTTAGTGCATGACAAATACAGAGGGGGACACTCTTAGTCAGCCATTGAACTAAGCACAGTGTCCCCAATGGGGGAGCTAGAGAAAGGACCCTAGGGATTGAAGGGGTTTGCAGCACCATAGGAGGAACAATGATATGAGCCACCCAGTACTCCCAGAGCTCCCAGGGACAAAACCATCAACTAAAGAGTACACATGGAGTTACCCATGGCTCCAAACATATAGGCAGCAGAGGATGGTCTTGTTAGATACCAAAGGGAATAGAGCCCTTGGTCCTGGAAAGACTTGATGCTGTAGTGTAGAGGAATACCAGGACAAGGGAGCGGGGGAGGGTTGATTGGGAAAGGGGAGATGGCTTATGGGATTTTCAGGGGAGGGGGAACCAGGAAAGGGGACAACATTTGAAATGTAAATAAATATATCTAATTTTAAAAAGTCATCAGGGAAATGCAAATCAAAACAACTCTGAGATTCCACCTCATACCAGTCAGAATTGCTAAGATCAAAAACTCAGGTGACAGCAGATGCTGGTGAGGATGTGGAGAAAGAGGAACACTCCTCCATAGCTGGTGGGATTACAAGCTGAAATCAGTCTGGCAGTTTCTCAGAAATTTGGACATAGTATTGCCTGAGGACCCAGCTATACCACTCTTGGGCACATACCCAGAAGATGCTCCAACATGTAATATGCTATGACACATGCTCCACTATGCTCATAGCAGCCATATTTATAATAGCCAGAATCTGAAATCAACCCAGATGCCCCTCAACAGAGGAATGGATACAGAAAATTTGGTACATTTGCACAATGGAGTACTACTCAGCTATTAAAAACAATGACTTCATGAAATTCTCAGGCAAATAGATGGAACTGGAAAATATCCTGAGTGAGTTAATCCAGTCACAAAAGAACACACATGGTATGTACTCACTGATAAGTGGATATTAGCCCAAAAGTTTGGAATACCCAAGATACAATTCACAGACCGTGTGAAGAAGGAAGGAAGAAGAAGGAAGACAAAAATATGGATGCTTCAATGCTTCTTTGAAGTGTAATCAAAATACTCACAGGAGGAAATATAGAGACAAAGTGTGGAGCAGAGACTGAAAGAAAGGCCATCCAGAGACTGCCCCACCTGGGGATCCATCCCGTATACAGCCACCAAACCCGGATGCTATGGTGGATGCCAGGAAGTGCTTGCTGACGCAGCCTGATGTGGCTGTCTCCTGAGAGGCTCTGCCAGGGCCTGACCAACACAGAGGTGGAAGCTTGCAGCCAACCATTGGACTGAGTGCGGGGGGGATCCCTGTTGGAGGAGTTGGAGAAGAGACTGGAGGAGCTGAGGGGGTTTGCAGACCCATGGAGGGAGCAACAGAGTCAACAGGCCAGACCCCCCAGAGCTCCCAGGGACTGGACCACCAACCAAAGAATATACATGGAGGGACCGATGGCGCCGCCACATATATGGCAGAGCATGGCCTTGTCGGACATCAGTGGGAGGAGAGGCCCTTGGGACTGAGGGTGTTCAATGCCCCACTGTAGGGGAATGCCAAAGAGGGAAGGCTAGAGTGGGTAGGTGGGTGGGTGCGGGAGCATATTCATGGAGGCAGGGGGAGGGGGAGAGGATGGGGCATTCCAAAGGGAAGACCTAGAAAGGGAGAAACATTTAAAATGTAAAAAAAAAGAAAGAAAGAAAGAAAGAAAGAAAGAAAGAAAGAAAGAAAGAAAGAAAAGAAAAAAGAAAAAAATATCCAATTTTAAAAAAAGAAAAGAGTCCCACTCCTGAGCATTCGCCCAATTGAAAAGCTGATGTGTATACTTTAACAGCAATGGCTACAGGTGGTAGATGAACAGAAAAAGCATAGTATATCTAGACTCCAGCCAGGGAAGCAGATCAATGTCTTGCTCAGCCATTGTCACAGAAGCTAGCTCCTGCAGCAGACGGGAAGACATTCAGAGACTCACAGGCAGACATTAAAAATAGAGTAAGAGACCTTGGAACGTGATGTCTCCACCAAATCCCTCCCCTCAGGAAACCCTGAAGAAGAGGAGACAGAAAGAGTGTAAGATCCAGAGGGAATGGAAGATACCAGAAGAACAAGGTCCCCTAAGTCAAGATGACCAAAGTTCATATGAACATGCAGAGACTGAGGCAGCATGCACAGGGCCTGTGTGGGTCTGCACCAGGTCAAGGAGATGCAACTCAAGTCACCTGGGAGAAGGGAACCTCTTTGAAGGATTGCCTCAAATCGAGCTCTGTGGGCATGTCTGTGAGTCACTGTCTTGACTGATGATGGACGTGGGAGGGCCTAGCCCACTGTACGTAACACCATCCTCTAAGGACATAGGCTAGGCTGTATTTAAAAAAAAACAATAGTTGAGCCAATGAGCAAGCCAGTAGGCAGCATTCCTCCATGGGCTCTGCTTTGAGTCCCCGGCCCAGCTTCCCTCAGTGATGGGCTGTGGCCTGGAGTGTGAGCCAAGCCCTTTCCTCCCAAATTTGCTTTTGGTCAGAATGTTTTATCACAGCAACAGAAAACAAATGAGAATATATGAGATCTAGACAGTTATAAAAATCAAAAGGCATAAGAGCTTCCTGACACCAGCCCTCAGGAAGTAGGGGCAGAAGAATCACACATTCTAGGGTCAGCCTAGGCTATATAGTAAGGCTCTATCTTAAATGCCAGAACAAAAATCAGATGTATTAATGCAGAAAGCACTTGCTTTGATTAGTTGGTCAGTTAGATTTGAGGCAGGGTCTTGCTCTGTGGCCCTGGCTGGTCTCTTACAAAGTTAAGCATCCTCCTGCCTGGATCTTCTAGGTATCAATATTATAGGTGTGTGATTCCACCACACTTGGGAAAAAATAATATAAAATAATGACAGCTGGGGAACACAGATCAGTGATGGAAAACCTGATTAGCATGCAAGAGGTCCTAGGTTCAATTTCAAGCACCACTAAATAATATATATGCATATACATATTACATAGTTAATATATTTATTAAATAGATATTAAATTAATGTATTTATTAAATACAAATGCACTTATATTTAATATATTTAATTAATAACATTTAATTGTTATTTGTATATTTAATTTTAATTATTAATATTGAATACAATTTAATATGAGTCTCATTTTTATTTATATCAAAATTTATTTATTTATTATATGACAATGCTAATACAAAATGTTAATAAAGAGAAAACTAAGCACATAAGAAAGGATATATGGAATTCTGAGCTACTTAATTTTTCTATAACGATAAGAATTTTCTGTAACTTTGTCCTAGAGAGCAGTCCATTGTGTTTTTAAGGGTTAAAAGGTAGGCTGTGTCCCAGGCAATGGTAGTTTATCTGCCCCTGCTGTTAATTCAACATTTACAGACACATTGCTACCTCCACTGCTCTTCTGTACATCCCTTTTTAATCATACGTGAATAGCAAATGCTTTTACATAACATTCCTGTTCATTTCGGTTTCATTTGTAAGGTTGTAAATAGAAAAGGCCTTAAGATATTGTCTTGATTGCTGTTCATTTTTATCATAAAAAGCTTTGACTCGTGGTAAGTATTTGATATATAGTCTCCCAGCTTATGAATACATTCCAAAACCACCACCAGATGCCTGAAGCCATAGACAATGCTGAACCCTATTTGTACTATATTTATGTGAGCCATACTTACCCAGGTCTAAGTTTAATTTGTAAATCAAGCACAGAAAAGGGTTAGAACAAGGTTAGCAATAACCGAATATAGATCTTAGTGACCTCAGCATATGACGTTTTTTCTTCATTAAGTTGAGAACTCACCTTTGCACTTGAGGAAATACCTTATTGGCTTCTTTTGGTGTATCCAGATGCTCTTATACTTTGGGACTATTATTAGGTAATATAAGGTTACTGTGTATAATCCTTTCAATACCACAAATTGATTTGATAGATGAACACTTAACTAAACATTGGAGGGCAATCGACAGAGACAGGGTGGAAACACTGGATAAAGTGATGATCAAGAAACTACTCAGAATGGCATGTAATTTTAAACTTATGAGTGACTTCTAGAATCTTCCACTTAATATGGCCATACTGCATTTAACTGTGAAGTTACTGAAAATGCAGAGAGAAACCTGGATGAGGAGGTCACTGTCTTCCTGTTTCCAAGGAGATCTTCTTCCACAGACCGTATGTACTTTATGGTGTTAAATGATCAACAGAACTTTTTTAAGTACACATTGTTAGCATTTAATGTATAATATTGATCGCATCTTATACACATTTGTAAAAATAGTTAACAGCCATTGCATAGATGAGTTCACTCCAGAGAGAAACTGGCGTTTGTAAAATAAATGCCTCCCATTGTATATAAAAGATATTATCTTCATTCCTGTGTTCATAATCAATCCAAGTCATCATCTGAGTTCTCACTTTAAGCCAACCATTTTAGGACTCCTACAAACCTCAAACAAAAAGCCAGGAAGTTCAACTTAACAAAAACACCACTGAACATATATTTCACTCCCACGCCCCTGAGAGAAGTCAAAATCTCGCTGAGCCTAGCTTGAGTTAGGCTTTTTCAGTATAATGAACTCTACAGGCAGAGGCCCTGCCTTTTAACCCAGTGAAATGTTCCCTTTGGACTGTTGTTACTTCTCTTAAATGCAGTATATTATAACCACTTATTCCAAAAGAAAAATAAATTTAATGGCAAAATTCTACAATGTGGTCTGTATCTTAAAGTGAATTTCAATGTGGCAATACGCTTCCATATAGATTGAAGCACCATTAAAGGAAATGTGTATTGACATACAGTTATTAAACAGGCTTTATTTACCAGACATGAGCTGACTGAATATTCATCTTACTTTAAAATATCAAAAACTTTTGCTCCAAAATGTTTCATTTTGGCAAGATATCTCAAAATTTGCAATAGTGGTACTTGCTGCCTAGATGTAACCAACAGCTGTCTAATTGGAATTAAGAACCACTCAACAGGAGGGACTTCATACCTGGAATTTTACAAGGTTTACAAACCTAGCCCACTTCTTGTGGGTGATGAGGTCACAGACCCTAAAGGAGAATTCACTATTGCCAATTTCCTAAACCAGTATAACTCCCAACTACATTCTAAATACTTATTTATATACCCACAGACAAATGTAGCTCTCACCTTTCATCAAAGCAGCTTCTATTATAGCAGACAGAGTCACCATTACAAAAATATACAACTGGGGGTGGAGAGATGGCTTAACAGTTAAGAGCACTTGTTTTTGCAGAGAGCCAGATTTGATTCCCAGCACTCACATACTAGCTTATATCTATAACTACAGTCCCAGGGAACCTGATACCCTCTTTTGGCCTCTACTAGGACCAGGAATATACATGGAACATACACATACATGCATACATACAGGCAAAACACTCATACACATAAAATAAATCAAGAACAATTTTAGAAATCCACAACTGGTCAAAATGCGGGGGGGGGGGATGGCTATGGAGTACATATCCCCAGTTAACACATCTACAGCATAATCTTACACCTAAGATTCAGGGAACATTGTTCATAAGGTAAGAGAAAAGTTGGAAAAGACAAAGAATCAGGATATCTCCCAATAGGAAGGATCTTCTATATATGGCAGGAAAGCCATTAAATCTTAATACAGTTTCTTAAACATGGCCTGCATATGACACCACCAGTTAACTTACCAACTTGGATAAGGGAAATTTCACCAGCCCCTGCCACTAGGTAAGGAGCTACAGGTAATTAGTGGTGACTGGGAGAGAATCAATCTCTCTATGGTTGAGCTACTTAAGAGCTTGTGCAATCTCAATTGGTCAGCCCTAAACACATGTACACACAAACAACAATAAATGGATTCAGCAGAGAGAGTGTGTGTGTGTGTGTGTGTGTGTGTGTGTGTGTCACAATAATAATATAAGTAGTCATAAATCTGAGAGGGAGTCAGGGGGAAATGGGAGGAGTCAAAGGGAGAGGGACAGGGAAAATTCTGTAAATGTAGCACTCATGTATTACACCTTTAAATTTTTAAGAGAAAAATAAATGTTTCATGGTCTAAGTTTGCTCAAAGGGTTAATAGCTCCTTCATTGGCCTGTAGCATAACATAGGCTGAGATCTCTCAAGACTCTGAGCTCCATGTCTTTGATCATTTCCCTGTCCCTTGGGATAAAGACTAAGTCTGGGGTCTCTATCCTGGAAGCTAGCCTAGCAGCTGATAAATTCAAGTAATAGTTGAATGGGAAACAATAGGAGGGAGAACTGCTAAAAGAAAAAATATGTTCAAGGCTAAAGAAATGGGGTAGCTGTTAAGAGCACTTGCTGTTCTTGAAGAAACCCCAAGTTCAGTTCCCAGTATGCATGTCAGGCAGTTCACAGTAACTTCTAATTCCAGGAGATCTGATACCCTTTTCTGGCCTCCAAGAGTACCCACATCCACACAGACAGACAGACACTTATGGCATGCATGTACTTGAAAAAAAGTTATTTACAAGTCACCAGGAAAATAAAAATGACCCATGTGCTCCATCTACAGCCTAAATATACAAAAGATTTAGATTCTTGCTTTTGTGGCATCTAAGCACATTTGTAGATCACCATTCCTGGGACATTTGGAAGTAGGTTTGATGACCATGAAGCGAATTCCCAAAAGCCCTTCTAGTTGGGGCACTTGTGTCATTGAACAGCTGCCTTGGCCACCTTGCTCTGGTGCCTACTCACAAAAGCCCAGATGGAGCAAACAGTAGGGGTGGGGAGATAAAACCAAGAGGGCAAAGGGGATCTTAATTCAGCAGAACTCTCTAAAGTCTTTCCACTTGAAAGAGAAAAAGAAACAATCCGCTTGCTCTGACACCTGGGAAAGGGTGTAGTAGAGACTTGACGAAAGTCACATGAAAATTAATAATAGCCAACTCTGAACGCTGGCTCCAAACTAGAGTCAGAACTTTAAAACTGAAAAGGGGTGTGAAAAATATTCAACCCAATGACTCATGTGCAGATAACAATATCGCAGCTCAGAATAATAGACACAGCCCAGCTGTGGCTACAGTGCAGGTCCTATCCTAAGGCACTCCCCAACATGCATCTGGCTCAAGCCATCTGGGACTCAGGTTACCCTCCAATGGATGACGGGAGTTAGAATGGTTCCCTTGAATAATGTCATTCAATAGAAATAAAATACAAGCCACGCATGTCACCTTAAGTCTGTGGGTCACATTAAAATGGTATAAAGAAGCAAGTAAAGCTTCACTTACTCGGCTTTTTCCAAAATCTTTCATTTCAGCAAACCATTAGTATAAAAATTATTGTGCTATTTTATTTGATACTCTTCAAAATCAAACACTTAATGTACATTTAAAGTGTATCTCAGTTTAGACTAGCCACATCGCAAGAGCTCAGCAGCCCCATGTGATAGGAGCTTTCATGCTGGAAAACACAGATCTAGAATCAGAAGGTTCAAAGGAGCTGCCAGCACACACAGGTTCTCAGTGCTTGCTACTGATGTGGCTGGACACAAATGCTTACAAATATTTGTAAACCATGCCTGACGGTTCATTCCCATGTTCTCAGCGCTTAAGACAGAAATGTCTATCACCTCAAACGTTTCTTTGTACTAAGACCATTCAAACTCCCCTTATTGTGAAAGATTAAATATAGCCTATAAACCACAGTACGACTGGCCCAGCCAAATGCCCACAATGGTGTAGTAGCGGCACTCTTATCTGGGGGGGGGGAGGGGGGTAAAAGTAGCTGTTTAATTGATCTGAGGCCTACTACTCATGACTGAAGAAAATCAACCCCAGCTGGTATAGCTGCACTATAACCACCACACCTGGCTCAGGATACATTGCAAAAGAAGGAACAGAAAGATTATAAGAGCCAGAGAACCAAAATGCCCACTGCTAAAATGCCTTCTAGACATGAGAAGCAATGCTGTACCCATGAAATCTAAATAGTATGGGAGACTATACAAGACTACATAATGTCACCACCAGTCAAGATTACCAATTCAAACAGGGGAAACTTCACAAGGCCCCACCCCTAAATGAAGAGACAGGCAATCAGTGTCTGCTGAGAAAGGGAAAAATTGGTCTTCTCCATGGACAAATCTCTGAAAGGGTATCCAATTGCAAATAGTCAGTCTAAATACATAGACTTAAAAAACAATATTTAATGGGCTCAGTAGTAGGGAGTATGTGCTAAAACATGTAACAATAATAATTATAAAATGAGATGTCATAAAGTTTAGAGGGGGAAACACGGAAAGAGAAGAAGTGAGGAGAAAAAGTGGAAATGTAAATGTAGTACTCAAAAACTAAAAAATTTAGAATAAATAAAAGTCAGTCACACTTACTTGACTGGACAAGTGTTCTTCCAGTACCCTCTATCTTCTATGATGCTTCGCACAATTGTTCTTATCATTAATTTTCACAATTATAACATGGCTGACAAGACTCTAACTTTAATAGGCTTCACGTATGGTGCAATTGTTATGCACCACAGGAAACAGTTTCTCTTTTACCTAAGTAGTCTTCACACTACAATGGAGACATTTCTTTTTAATCCCCACTTAGCAAACATGGGAACTGAGGCTTAGGGATGCCATCTTACTCAAGTCCATGGCTAGAAGGCCATGTAGCCAACGTGCTCTTAATTACAGCCATATGCATATGGATTAATAAGGGATATGTGTGTAGCTACTAACTCTGTTCCTGGCCTCTCAGGTAACCCAAAAAGAAGTCAGTTCACAGGCGAATCTTTGACCTGTCCATCCAAGTTCCCCTCACTATACTCAGTCTTGCACTGACACAGAAAGTATCCCAGCACATACCAACAAGTAGATACAGTTCAAAACAGTCTTGAAAACTCTGGGACTTCCTCTACTTTGTAAACAGGAGACTGTCATTAAAGTAATCACAGTTACCAAAAAGAATACAGACGGCTGGATCGCGGAGGAGCCTGGAGATCAGCCAGCCTCACTGCTTCACCATGCAGATGTAGATGCTGAGACTCAAAGACATTGCGTCCCAGCCTGGGGTCACACAGCTGGCCAGCACCAGCCTCCCTCACAGCTCTGTGTCACCTCCCACGGAACGGGCTTCCACTTTCTATCCAATTTAGAACTCAAAGTTCAAGCTCTTAAAGGATTTGCAGTCTGTTTTTCCTTTTTCCCAGGAGACAGAAGCGGGTGAGCTATCACAGCTGCTGGGGGATCGGGGAGGGGGAGGGAAGCCCAACACTTGCTGCAGGAAATATATTCTCAGTGTGGTGGGGACAAGGATTTCCAAATCTCAAGCCATAACAGTCGCTACTCTGTAAGATAGCTCAGAAGGATTCTAGGGTGGCTGGAGAACAGAAACAAATACTAAGGCAGCATCTCCAGATGAGGATCCATGTCTCTGGAGCAAACAGTTCTCTCTCTTCATGTTCCAGAAGTCCAGGCCCACTGACAGAGCCAACACTTCACAAAAATCATGTTAATTGATCTATCAGCGCACTTTATAAGCAGATATCTACTAACCCCTTTTATCTTTATAACATACCCAAAGATATTCATAAGGGAAATTGGCCTGTAGTTCTCTTTCTTTGTTGGATCTTTGTGTGGTTTTGGTATCAGCGTAATTGTGGCTTCATAGAACGAGTTGGGCAGTGTTCCTTACTCCCTGATGATCGTTTTGATGTGCTTTTGGATTTGGTTGGCAAGGATTTTATTTAGTATTTAGCACATCAAAACGATCATTCATCATGATCAAGTAAGGCTTCATCCCAGGGATGCAGGGATGGTTCCATCAACGTAATCCACTACATGAACAAACTCAAAGAAAAAAGCCACATGTTCATCTCATTGGATGCTGAAAAAGCATTTGACAAAATTCAGCATCCTTTCATGCTAAAAGTACTGGAAAGAACAGGAATTCAAGGCCCATACCTAAACATAATAAAAGCGATATACAGCAAACCAGTAGCCAACATCAAACTGAATGGAGAGAAACTTGAAGCAATCCCACTAAAATCAGGGACTAGACAAGGCTGCCCTCTCTCTCCATATCTTTTCAATATAGTACTTGAAGTTCTAGCAAGAGCAATTAAACAACATAAGGAAGTCAAACTATTATTATTTGCAGACGATATGATAGTATACTTAAGCGACCCAAAAAACTCCACCAGAGAACTCCTACAGCTGATAAACAACTTCAGCAAAGTGGCTGGTTATAAAATCAACTCAAGCAAATCAGTAGCCTTCCGATACTCAAAGGACAAGCAGGCTGAGAAAGAAGTTAGGGAAATAACACCCTTCACAATAGCCACAAACAATATAAAGTATCTTGGTGTGACTGTTACCAAACAAGTGAAAGATCTGTACGACAAGAACTTCAAGTCCTTGAAGAAAGAAATCAAAGAAGACCTCAGAAGATGGAAAAATATTTCTTGCTCCTGGATTGGCAGGATCAATATAATAAAAATGGCCATCTTGCCAAAAGCAATCTACAGATTCAATGCAATCCCCATCAAAATCCCAACTCAATTCTTTATAGATCTAGAAAGAGCAATTCTTAAATTCATCTGGAGTAACAAAAAACCCAGGATAGCTAAAACTATTCTCAACAATAAAAGTACTTCTGGGGGAATCAATATCCCTGACTTCAAGCAGTACTACAGAGCAATTGTGTTAAAAACTGCATGGTATTGGTACAACAGGCAAGTAGATCAATGGAATAGAATCGAAGACCCAGAAAGAAACCCACAGAGTTATGGACACTTGATCTTTGATAAAGGAGCTACAACCATCCAGTGAAAAAAAAGATAGCCTTTTCAACAAATGGTGTTGGTTCAGCTGGAGGTCAGTTTGCAGAAGAATGTGCATTGATCCATTCTTATCTCCTTGTACTAAGATCAACTCCAAGTGGATCAAGGACCTCCACATAAAACCAGACACACTGAAACTAATAGAAAAGAAACTAGGGAAGACCCTGGAGGACATAGGCACAGGGGGAAAGTTCCTGAACAGGACACCAATAGCTTATGCTCTAAGATCAAGAATTGACAAATGGGACCTCATAAAATTACAAAGTTTCTATAAGGCAAAGGACACTGTCAGAAGGACAAAACGGCAACCAACAAATTGGGAAAAGATCTTCACCAACCCCACATCTGACAGAGAACTCAAGAAATTAGACCCCCAAAGAACCAAACCCTATTAAAAAATGGGGTACAGAGCTAAACAAAGAATTTTCACCAGAAGAAATTCGGATGGCTGAGAAGCACCTTAAGAGATGTTCATCATTATTAGTCATCAGGGAAATGCAAATCAAAACAACCCTGAAATTCCACCTCACACCAGTCAGAATGGCTAAGATTAAAAACTCAAGAGACAACAGGTGCTGGAGAGGATGTGGAGAAAGAGGAACACTCCTCCACTGTTGGTGGGATTGCAAGATGGTACAACTGCTCTGGAAATCAGTCTGGTGGTTCCTCAGAAAATTGAGCATGATGCTTCCAAAGGACCCTGTCATACCACTCCTGGGCATATACCCAGAGGATTCCCCTGCATGCAATAAAGACACATGCTCCACTATGTTCATAGCAGCCTTATTTATAATAGCCAGAAGCTAGAAGGAGCCCAGATGTCCCTCAAAGGAGGAATGGATACAGAAAATGTGGTATATTTATACAATGGAATACTACTCAGCAATTAAAAATAATGAATTCATGCAATTTGTAGGCAAATGGTTGGATCTGGAAAATATCATCCTAAGTGAGTTAACCCAATCACAAAAGAATACACATGAAATGCAATCACTGATAAGTGGATATTAATGAGCCCAGAAGCTCTGAACACTCAAGGAACAATTAGCAAATCAAAAGATTCCCAAGAAGAAGGAATGAGAGGACACTGGTCCAGAAAAGACTGGTTTCAGCCTTGCAGGAGAGTACCAGAACAGAGAAAGGGTTGAGGGGTGATTGGGGCATGCGTGGGAGGTGGGGGGAAGACTTATGGGACACATGGTGAGGGGGAAACTGGGAAAGGGGAAAGCCTTTGGAATGTAAACAAAGAATATAGAAAATAAAATTTTAAAAAAAAACATACCCAAAGACAAGGATCAAGTGAAATGATTTTACAGACTCCAAAATGGATACTTTCTTACATTTTTATTAGCATATATTAATCATTATTATAATGTATTTATTATGAAAGATATATATAAAAATAATGTATTTGATCATTTTCACCCCCATTAACCTACTTTGTCCCCTTTTCACTCCCACTAATCCTACTTCTGTGTGTGTGTGTGTGTGAGAGAGTGCATGTGTGTGCATGTGTGTAAAACACATGAGTTTCATTAGGGTTGCTTATAGGAACAAAACTGAATTGTTACTTACCAAAGCAGTTTACCAACAGTTATGCCACTGAAGAAAATGTCCCTCTTGTTCCCAGCAACAATTAACTGTCTATAGATCCTCAGGAAAGGGTGGGATCCCAAGAGTTTCTCCTCCCTCCATGATAGAACATTGACAGGCCCAGTCTTATATGGGTCTTATGTAGGTATCACTGTTGCAGGATATTTGATCACATTGTGAACCCCAAGATTATGAATTGGAAAAACCTGTTTCTTGGTGTGGTGTAGCTCAGCCCTCACACACAAATTTAACCCAAGAGCTTTCTGTAAACAAGAGCAGAACAAAATCGAGAAGTGGAGCAAGCAACCATTTGACAGGGAGTGAACATAAAAAAAATCCCAGGAAAGAGAGAGGAGGGTCTTTGAGTTGAAGGGTACTTGAGACAGCATGAGGAAGGAAAAGAGGTTTTTTTCTTTCCTTCTGGGACATCAATGGAGTATGGTCAGCTGCTCTTTTCTCTGCCTCTCTGTTTTAGCAAGCTTTTACCACAGCACCTGGCTCCCAAGTCTCCATTTGGTAAATCAAACGTTTGGGATTTCACTTTAAAACCTGTCACAATTGCTTTGAGTTCAAGAGTGCAACCATTGCACCGTGCCTGGAAGACGAAGATCGACTGAACTCTGCTCCACCCTCCACCTCTTACATTCTTTCTTCCCCCTCTTCCACAGCGCTCCCTTAGCTTTAGAGGAGGTGGTAGAGATGTCTCACTCATGGCAAGCATGCAACAGAAAATAAGACAATTTTGAACATACATACTTATGGCAATCTCTAGACAATACTCCTACTCCCTACTCTCACCTTGCCTATAGATTTTTTTAAGCATTAAAAAATGCAAATAATTCTGGTGACTACTCCATCCACACAACAGTGAAGGATCAGGGGTTACAAACTGGAACACTCTAGTGGTGGTTAAGCCTTCAGGGGACCATGTCCTGGCTAACAAAAAGCACATCATAATTCCTACATATGTTGGAAAACACATAACCTTAAAGATTACCTAATGAAAATTTAACAACAATTTGCAATAGAAGGACAAGTCTTTGGTGAAAGAAAGGTACCAGGAGTATAGAACAAGAGTGACAAGATGTAGTAATAGGAGACTGAATATGAAAAAGTTTCCAGAGGATATCTTTCAGAGTTGGTTCCCTTCTTCTACCATGTGAGTCCTGTAGATTGAACTCATGTCATTAGTACCTGCTGAGAAATCTTAACAGCCCTCAGTAAGCCTTTTTAAAAACTGTTCAATATCTAGGTTGGAGAGATGGCTCAGCAGGTAAGAGTACTGGCTGCTCTTCCAAAGAAGAACAAGTCCCAGCAACCACATGGCAGCTCACAACCATCTGTAATGTAATCTGATTCCCTCTTCTGGTGTACATGAAAACAGAGCACTCATATACAACAGTATTCAACAGCACTGGCCATCATGGGAAGGCAGATTAACACTATTTGGAGATTTCAGCTCAGTCAGAATGGCTATTGTCAAGGAAACAGATGACAGCAAATGTTGGTGAGGAGGTGAAGAAAAAGGAACCCCAATCCACTATTGGAGGAAGTATAAACTGAAATCACCACTATCAAAATCTCAATTGTTAGACTTGTGAATATCTCAAAAAAATAAAAGTAGAACTACTCTCTAACTCAGCCATACCCAATATGGCATAACCAAAGGATCTCATATCCTACTACAGAGATACTAACACATCCATGTTCACTGTGGCTCTATTCATACATAGTTAACAATCAGTCCACATGTCCAGTAATTCATGCATAGATAATGAAAATGTGGTGCATAGACAGTGGAATTTCAGCTGTAAAAAAAATCAAATCCTGAAGTCTGCAGGAAAATGGTGGATCTGAGAAGCCATATAGGAAATGAAGTGACATAGGCTCAGAGAGAAAAATGTCACATATGATCACATGCATGTGGATTCTATCTTCAAACCGAGAGGTAGACGTTTTCTCTAGCATGCCTGTAGAGCTTAGCAAGCTAGAAAGAAAGCTAGAAAATCCATGAGAGGTAGAAGGGAAGAGGCCTTAAGCGGATGATGGGGCACAATACTTGTGATATGAAAGAGAGGAAACCCTAGGAATTAAGAATTGAAACAGGGATGGGGATGTGTGAGTAGATAATGCTGGTCCCAGCATACATGAGTTATTAAAAACCCTAGTGCCTGGATGGAGCTGGAGAGCATCATACTAAGTGAGGTAACCCAGTCTCAAAAGAATACCCATGGTATGCACTCACTGATAAGTGGATATTAGCCTAGAATCCTGGAATACCAAAGACACAATCCACATACCAAATGATGTCTGACAAGAAGGAAGGAGTGGACCCTGGTTCTGGAAAGGCTCAATGCATCAATATAGGGGAATACCAGAATAGGGAAGTGGGAAGGGGTGGATGGGGGAACACAGGGAGGGAAAAGGGCATGTGGGACCTTTGGGGGGTGGGGAACCAGGAAAAGGGAAATGAAATGTAAATATAGAATATATCCAATAAAAAAATCTTAGTGCCAGGCATAGGATACCTGCCTCTGAGTTACGGGTCAAAGGTGGTTGGAGTCTCAAAGGCTCCCAACACAGCACAAACCCCCGCCATTGCTCTCTGTTGCCCTCCTTAACTAGAAGGTAAGATCCTATTGCTGAAGACAAACTTTGGTTGCAGAACCTAGAAAAGGCAACCTACAGCTAAACTGAAAACTCCCTGCTGGCTAGTTTTGATAGTGCTGGGAGGTGTTATGCAGTCTGCCGGGGCAGAAAAGACTTCAATAGTCTTACACAGCAGTAAATACTACAGTAGCAACCTGCCAACCAAGATATGCCCACTGGTGAAATAGTGGCCTGGCTGTTAGGGAGTTAACCAACTGCCTTGTGATTGGATACGAGGCCTGTTCTACAGGAAAGCATTAGTGCTTAGTTAGGGTTAGGGTTAGGGTAACCTGGTCAAAGCCCATAGCTTCCACAGGGAAGTTATAAGCCCTAGAAAGAAGCCTACTACTGTTTTACAGGTCATCAAACTGCCTTCTAAATGTTTATTTCCATACAAATAGATGTGTGCTGCTCTCAACCTCGGTCACAGAAGCTCCATCTTGAAATGCACAGCAGTTAACACGGAGACTGGTAACTGATCAAAGTGCTGAATATATGTGACTAATGAAGTACTTAGCCCTAAAAGAGGCATCTCAATCACCCCCACAACTATCACCACCATCATGCTCAGGGAATGTCCTGGAAGAGGGAACAGACAGAAAGAGGGGAAAGAGAGTGGAGAGGTAGGCTAGGAAACATGTGGCTATATAATGCATGAAATTCACTGACACTATGGTTCACGGACAAGATCTGCACAACACCAAGCCCATCAACATTCCAGCATGGATAGAGGAGGGACTCATCAGGGCCCCACCCCTAGCTAAGGCATCATTGGCAATTGATAGCCACGAGGGAAGAGAAAGTGGGTCTCTTCTGGGGTATGGCTGCTTTTAGGTTGTTCATGTTCCATAGGATGGCCCTTTACCTATGCAGGTGCAGTCAACAATAACTGGACTCGGGCTATTGGAGGGGAAGGTGATTCTGGTGATGCTATAGAGGACATACATCACTGCAGATGGGCTTTGAGGTTTCAACATCTCATGTACACCAGTTCTCTCTCTCTCTCTCTCTCTCTCTCTCTCTCTCTCTCTCTCCCGCTGAAGATGTGAGCTCCCAACTTGCTGCTCTAACTACCACACCTGCTGCTTGCTGCTATGTCTCCCCGACAAAGTGGACTCTCATCCCATAGGAACAATAAGCCAAAATAAACTGTTTTTTCTATAAGGTGACTTGGTCACAGTGCTTTGCCACAGCAACTGAAAAGTAACTAATACAGAGAAGCAAATGATACTCCAACTAGCAGAGACCACGCCCTGGCTTGTGCCCAGTTAGAAGGTTCTGAGATCACCCCAGGTTTAAGAACAAAGAACACTCGATTATTCGGCCATGTCTGTTGAGGGCACCAAATGAAAGGAGAGAAAAAAAAAAAAAAACAAATCCTGGCAGAGACGTCCACAGGCTGCTGAACATGAGAACCTGAAGGAATAACAACTTTGGAAGACATCTGGACTGACAATGGAGCCATAAAATATGGATGAGGTTGCCAAGAAGGGAAAGGATTAAAAACAAAACTTTATAGAGAATACCATGCTTAAGAATGAGAAAAAGAAGCCTGTTGGACTCTGTAGCTTAGTTTTTTAAAAGAAGGGAAGAAAAGAGGACATGAAGTTGGGAGGTATAGAAGGCCTTGCGGATGGATGTGATCAAAATACATTGTATAGATGTAAATTTCACAAAGAATAGATCTATTTAAAAATAAAAATATCAAGCAGCAAAACCAACAAGTAGAGTACAACCTCAAAAAAAAAAAATCACTGAGGAGTCACTGAGGAGGGCCACAAGAAATGTTGACTAAGCTATGCTCATCACAGGACAGTGGTTTGTAAAGGACATCAAGTCAGTCCATCCTGCAGGAAACCAAAGGGCAGATAGATATTCTTTGATGAGCAAAGACAATCAACAGGGTGAGAACATAAGATGCAAAAAGCTACCAAGGAAAGGGAGGTGGAAAAGGTTAGAGTCTGAAAGGAGGAGAGGCAAGCCAGATGGAGGGGCCTAATCGTCAGTGGAAAAAACCAATCAAATCAATCAAATTATTAATTACCCCAGGGAGAGAAAGGAAGGCTGAGGAAGAGGCGCACAGGCGCTCTCCAGGGCGCTGGCAGCGGCTTTAATCTAGATAGGAGCTGAGGTTAGGCACCTGAATCAGTCAAAACTCAACAAACCTGCCCGAGGGGTATACACACTTCAGCTCGAAGTTTACTTCAAAGGGGAGAAGCAAGCAGCTGCTGCGCTCTAGGTTTTGAAATTAATGCCTCGAACTACTCAGAGGAAAGATTTACTGATCTCCGTGATTTACTTGCAAATCCATGAAACCATAGATTGGTGGAATGAAGGGCGGACGGGGTGAGCAGGAGAGATGTTGTCGTTGTTGGGAGCCGTTCATTTTCAAATCCTTTTGATTTTGCTGTATGTTTGCAATTTTTCATAGACCACAGGAGTTTGGGAAGAAGAGGCAAAAAAAAAAAAAAAAAAAAAAAAAAAGTTTTCTCGATCCCTGGATTTTTAGATGTGATTGTGACAATGGACACCGAGAGATGCAGTGTAAAGTGACACAAGGGGCTGCCGTAGATGGATGGACCAAATGTGCTCAGGCTCATCCGCCTATGCTCGAGAGCTGGACGCGGGCGGGGGGCGGGGCTGTCCCTCTGTTCTCTCTGCTTTGCAGATTTAAATTCTTCCAAATTAAGGAAAAAATTAAAACAGATCCCTGAGAGGTTGCGCCTACACAAACAAGAGTGTATCTGCTTAAGCAAGTGCTTCCCTCGAGGCCAACAGGGCTGCGGTCCAACCACCTGGGACAAAACAGGCCCTTGATTTAAACTGATGATAAGTGCAGAGCCAACAGCCAGAGGAAGCCTGTTTCTCGCACTCTGAAGGTGCCGTCAGCTGCACTGGGCTTGTTCCCACATGGCCTGTCAGTGTCCTCCAGCCAAAACGCAGCAAGCCTACATACTTGACTGGAGTTTTACTCTCTTCCCAAGAACCTCAGGACCTTGTAAAAGCTGGGAAAACCCTACAGCTATGGTAAGCACATCTTTTCAAGGCTCCCCTCCTTCAGGCACCACAAATACACACCCAGGCCCTCTTTGACTCCCTATTTGAACAAAAGACTCTCCTAGACATCCCTACTCACCACTAAGCATGCTTACCTTGATGCCCGAGATTACTCTCAGAACATTAGTTCCTTAATACTAAAAACTGTTGCCTATGGGGCTGTAGAGAAGACTCGGTGCTAAGGAGATGCTGCTCTTCCAAAAGATTTGAGTTTGGTATCTAGTACCCACGGGGGAGGCTCACAGCTACCTGTAACTCCAGCTCCAAAGGATCCAGTACCCTCTTCTGGCTTTGCAGACACCTGTGATTGTGTGGCTCATGCTCATAAATCTTAAAAAAGTGACTGTCCCCCGGACTAGGTTCCTACAAAATGGAAAGGCATCTTGTTTACTATTAAATAACCAGCTAAGCTAATATCTGGGACACACAAATATTAATATTTTGAAACAACCATTTGTAAAACATTCACAGTTTCTACAGCTTTCCTATGCCATTTTGCCTCGTTCTTTGAGCAGTTCTAAGAGCTAGGCTGGGCATATAGGCTTGACAGATATAATGTACACTGCCATAGCCATCAATACCCCAGTTAAGGAATCCAGGCCAAGAGGGTTAGTGTCATAATCAGTAGTATAGAATAATCAGCATATCAGCAAAACTAGAATCAATGACTGTCTAGCTGACTCCTACAGCCCTTTCATCCTATCCAGTGTCGTTCTGAGAAACGTTCAAGGGGGTTTCTCCAAAAGTGATGCCCTCCTGCATGAGCGCTAACCACAGAGTTGGGGATATATGGTCTCTGCCTAAGTTCGCAAAGAATGGGACCTGTTGATTGGGGACTTACTTGGAAAGCAGGGAGAGCAAATGGTTGAATAAATGCCACCATCCATAAAACCCCAGATGTCTGGCTTGCTGTGTCTACATGGTAAGAGTCTCATATAATTAATTCAGGTAAAAAGATAACCGTTGTGCTAGACACCATGTTAATCCCTGGCAACCGCTCTACAGGCATTTGCTTGATAATTTCTCCCACCCTGTGGGCTCTTTTCCTCATCTTGATTAAAGAACAAATCACTGTACTTCTGGAGCCCTCTGGGGCTACACAGGGACTGGCTAGGATCACCCAGCACTGTCAGCATGGAGATCAGATGACCCCCAAGCAGGAGTTCATGAGATTTCTCCTCCTCCCCTGGTTCCTGAGGCTAGGGAGATAACTGGACGTTCTGTGTGAGTTTATAAAGAAGTGCTGGCCAGAGGCTGTTTTCACTATTGGTGCTGTCCCCAACCGATGAGCATCTAAGCTTGGCGGAGACATGACCTTCCGTTTCTGCTTGTAGTTTCAAACTTAACCAGCAGCAACTTGAATAGAGCCCAAAAGTCCTGAAAGTGTGACTTCAAGGGAACCTACCATCATCTTCTCCTGAAAAGGGTCTAGGGGTCTGTATATTCCCCTGTCTCAGAGTCTACATCCCTCTCTGGGGTACCATCATGATTATGATACCCTATATAGTCACTGAAAGGCCTGGGACTCTGTGAGTGCCTTCAAAGTTACTGATCGTGGTGCTAGAGAGAGGGCCCAGCTGTTAAGAACGTCGCTGCTCTTACACAGGAACTGGCTTAGGTTTCCAGCTCTCCACCACATGTTACTGGCCGTTGCAGGATATCCAGGGCCCCTGTTCTGGCCTCCTTGGACATCAGGCACACATGCAGTATACTTGTATATATGCAGGCAAAACATTAAATAAAGCATAAAATAAAAATAAATCTATGTTATTGATTTCAAGAGGTTTAGCAGATATTCCATAGTATCTATTGGCTGACAGACATTCCCAATGGTGGTACCTTCATGACCACCATGTCAGATGTTCATATTCTCAATGCCTTTCTGTATCTCTAAACATAGGTTGTGTCTCGTGCTATAGGCAACAGAGAGAAATGGCTTTCTCCATTCACCCCCCAGCCCAGTCTGATCATCCATAGCTCTTCTACACAGCAAGTGCCTTTTCTCTGACCAGACACACACACACACACACACACACACAAAAAAAAAAAAAAAAAAAAAACTAAAAGAGCACCTGCCTAGCAGCATGTGGCAGAAGACCCAGGCAGGCAGCAGGCCGTGGCTAGCTCCAACAGCTTACATTTCTGTACTGTTCACGAGCCAGTAGTTACTATCATGAACTTAACAGTCCCCAGAGTCCAGTGCTGTTTGCTTCACTTCTTGAAACCTTCACAGTATCTATTGATGGCCAGATTTCCAAAGCTGTCGTAGCTGCCATCAAAAAGTACTTAGCGTCATTTTCCTCTCTACCTCTGCAAAGAGTTTCAAAAATTGAGCCAAATCTCCCATAATGTCATAAAACCGAAAGAAAAATAATTTAACAATGAATGGAATGATTTTAGGAAAATGGTCTTATTTCACTAAATTTAGTCCTTTGAGTAAAATAAATACTTTTAAAGAAGCATTTGATTCTTAGGGATTAAAGTCACCATTAGGAGACACCCCTTACCACCACCACCACCCAAAAAGTAGGAGCCTGGACTTCAAGTTTAATTATTACCACAGCTGAACAGATGGGACGAGATTACCTCCCTGTGCTGTGTCGTCATAATTCAGTATGTCAAAATGGTCTCTGAACTTATTAAAGATTTTTTTCTGTCTCTCCCAGATATTTTGCCTAAAGGGAATCTTTTTAAGTCGCTCCCTTCCAATTGTACCTCAAAATATTACCTCTGAAAATAAATGTTTACCAGTGATATAAGCTCCAGTCATTCAATAAAAGACAGCATTGTAAAATATAAAGGCAGCCTATTATCTTTTTTTTAATTGGATATTTTCTTTATTTACATTTCAAATGTTTTCCCCTTTCCAGGTCTCCCCTTTGGAAACCCCCTATCCCTTACCCCTCCCCCTGCCTCTATGAGGGTGCTCCCCACCCACCCATTCCTGCCTTCCCTCTCTGGCATTCCCCTACACTGGGGCATCAGACACCCTCAGGCCCAAGGGCCTCTTCCCCCCACTGATGTGCGAATAGGCCATCACTGCCACATATGCGGCTGACACTGGGCACCTACTATCTATCGTGTCTGCAGATATTCTGGTTTTTGCCAACTGGCCAATCACCCAAAAAAAAAAAAAAAAAAAAAAAGAGCAGGTTCTGCTTTGCTTCACATCCATACAGGATTTGGGCCTAAGGAAATGAATTGTTTGTCTTGTGTGACTGGGAGTTGAACCCAGGGCCTTGCTAGTATTAGGTAAGTGGCCCAGCACTGAATTTCAGCCCCAGAAAATGTGAACTTTTTGAGAGCAAAGCACTCATGCCATTGTTGGCTGCAGAGATAGACTTTGGCCACCCTCAGTCTAGTTTCTTTCGAAAATGGCGTGCGCGCGTGTGTGTGTGTGTGTGTGTGTGTGTGTGTGCATGTGTGTGTACACATATACATACACATGCATATATATGTGTATATATATATACATATATATATATACACACACATATATACAATTAGTTTTAGCTAAAATGGGAACTTAACAAACCCCTCAGGTTTCTGAAATAACAGAGAATTTTAAAAAGTATGTCTTACTAGAACCTCCAGATGCTGGCAAAGTCCTAGAGAATAAAGAGGTATTAGGAGTGAACAAGATGCTTGTGCCACTTCTGATTCTTGGTAGAATATATACCTTCTTTACGAAAAGATTCACAAAAGTAAAATTCTCAGCTATCTACAATGTTTAGAGTTAATCCTCTTTTCTTCAACTCAAATCATTTAAAAGGCAAACACCACCTACTTCTGTCAGACCTGCTAGAAACTTCTTGTGAGCTCTTTGCCCTTTGTTCATAAATATAGTTTATATACCAACACGTGTGTTCACTTGCGAGAACAACCTCATAAGTAACTGACAGCTTCTGAGCACTGCTTGTGTACCTGGCTGTCCATCTTCCATCTGTATGAACCTAATCACTACACTAAAACCTGCTTAGACAGGAAGGCTCAAAGTCTGAAGCCGGAGTCAGACAGTCTCAGGCTGTGAAAGACTGTCATAGTCCACTGCAGGCACACACAAGGACATCCATGATAGAATAAACCGGGATATTCCCATGAGCCTGTAAGTGGCCCACAGTCATGGTCCCCCAGAGTCTACAGAACCCCATCATTTTGCCCATATTCTGTCTTTTGCTTTTCTCCTTACCCACCCCATCCCCTTATCTCCTCTTGGTATCCTGGCTACACTGAGACTTAACTCTTCTAGGATCTATACCACAAACATTCCAACACAGACCATACACAAGGCAATGCCCTCTTAAAAAAAATTGTCAGTAACCTTGGGTTCTCAACAATCCCACGCCCCCAGGAAAAATGAAAAACAACTCCACAAGGCCCTGCTTGCTAGGATCAGAACACAAATACACCATGCCCTATTATAAAGAAAACTATGTAATCAAGTGTTAGGTCTTGGAATATAAAGTACCCCCCAAAAAGGCTCATGTGTCCCAGCTAGCAGCACTACTTTGGAGGTCCTGGGAATTTTGAGATAGAGCCTAACCAGATGTGGTAGTGCACACATTTAATCCCAGCACCTAGGAGGCAGAGGCAGGTGGATCTCCATGTATTTGAGGCCAGTTTGAGTTATGTAGCAAGCTCCAAGCCAGCCAAGATTACATAGTAAGACCCTGTCTCCCTTGGACAAAAACAAACAAAAAATAGGTAGGACCTAACTGGAAAAAAGAAGTAGGTCACTGGGGTCAAATTCTAGGCGGATACATCTTGTCCTGCCCCTCCCTACCCATCTGCCAGTCACTCTGTTTACAAGATGGCTTAAGCCACATGCTTTCAACAAGAGGTTCTGTCTCACCAAAGGCACAGAATGGCTGGACAGAGCCACAGACCACTGACTGAAACCTCTGGAAACCAAGAGCCAAAATGGTTCCTTCCTCCCTTAAACTGTTTGCTCAGCTGCTTCATCTCAGTGGCAAAAAGTTACCAACAGAAAACAGGGAAGGAGGTGGAGGTTGGCTCAGTGGTTAAGAGCACTGACTGCTTTTCCAGAGGACCCAGATTCAATTCCCAGCCCCCAACATGGTGGCTTACACATCCTCCGGTATCTGTGAGCACCAAGCATACACACACAGTACACATAATATACACATACAGGTGAAATACCCACTGAAATAAAATTGAATTTTAATTAAAACAGGCAAGAAAAATGGGAGTGGGATGTAATTTAAATGATTACCCAACAAAAATCTATTCTCTAAATGACACTAATCAAATAAGACACTTATTGATCAACATCATACATGTAGCTGACATGATAGGAGTTAGGAAAAAGTCATGGGATGATGACTACTTCTAAGTATGCACGAAACTGCATACTGTTAGAGGAGTCAGCCATTCTAAAGCACTGGCTCCTTGCTGTGCATTCTCCACAGTCTCCATAAAGCTGCACATTACTGTAACGGTTTTTACTGTTGTGCTGTAATTGTTGAAAAGGGATACTGCAGAACTCTGGGCCAACTGAAACTAAGATGCATAGATGGACAGAAACTAGCTTCTCAGGGGCACTGCCTTTGTATTAGTACACACACACACATACACACACACACACACACACACACACACACATCATCATCATCATCATCATCATCAATATCACACAAAATGAAGCAGTCAAAAGCTCAGGCTTTGCTTTGCTCTTTCAATCATCAGTACCTCTCGTGCTAAAGGCCCCTCAGGTGCCTCGTGCTATACATACAAGAAGCCAAGCTACATCACCTGTCAACTGACTCGAGATCAGCATTCCATGTCAGTTCCATATGACAGATCAAACACACCTGTTTATAGACTCTTTCCACTGTGAACTTCCAAAACTATTTGCTTTTGAAAAAATTAAAACTCCAAATACAGTCAATATTTTGGGCTAACCTATAGTATATCTTTATATTTTATAATCCCTATATAACATTCCATAGATTGAATAATGGAAACTAATTGTGCACATTTGTTGACTCATTCATTGTCTTATTCATTCCTTCATACAACATCCAAGATGTTCCTATTATAGGCCATGTACTGTGTTGGGTGCTAGAACCAAAAAAAAAAAAAAAAGCTAATGACCACTCCTATATGGAGAAGAGACATAGCTCAGCTGGTAAAGTGCTTACTATTTAAAACTGGTATGGTGATGGACAACTGTAATCGCAGCACTCAGAAGATGGAGTGAAGAGGATCAGCTGTTCAAGGTTATATTCAGCTACACAGAAAATTAGAAGCCACCCTGTGTTGTATGAGATCTTGACTCAAAAATAAATAAAAGTATTTATCGCTTCCCATCTCCCCTTCTTGACACTGGGGACCCAGTATTCAAAAGATCTTAGCAGCAGTGCGCCTCATGGTCAATAGAGTAAGCAGTTAGTGTTTGGAGGAACACTGCTGGGAGACAGGCATGTCAGAAGGACTATCTATACCAAACTAATAAGTAAATATAATAAAAATAAAGGAAGCTGTACTTCTCACTCTAAGAATGTATTTCTATACATTGAGATAAGACTCTGAAGTGCTGGGTAGAAATTAAATGTTAGTAGGAGCTGAGTAGATTTTAATACACACATACTCTGATGAAGAAGTAGTTACAAAAATAATTCTTTTCCATATAACATATATGTGCATATATGTGCGGGTATGTTTATGTATATGGCATGGTTTGGAACAAAAGTGAACTTCAAAAATCTCATGTGTTGCAGTTATGGTCCCAGCTGATAGATCTAATTACTGACAGCTCAACTGATTTGATTATAATTTGACAGTGTTATTGGAAGGTGGTAGAAAACAGGAGGTAGGACCTAGTTGGAGGACTTGACTTTGAATGTTAGACTTGTCTCCAGACCCTTCCCCTATGCTCTCTTTCTCTTTGATGTGTGTCTCTGTGTGTGTGTATGTGTGTGTGTGTGTGTGTGTGTGCATCCCACATGTCATGAGGTAGTCAGCCATCTCTGCCATGTCTCTACCACCTGCCTTGCCTCATGCCCAAAGCATTGGAGCCAGTCACCCATGATCTCAAACTAAGAACAATAACACACAAACAAAACACCACACTCCTTTTCAGTTTGATTGTTGGGGGTTAAAATATAGAGACATAATGAACCTGAGAAGCAAACATTGGTTTGTTTTCTAAATATCACCCCCTTCTCTTACAGGAATCAAAGATGCTAGAGGGGTCGTTAATCTTAGGATTAGGGCAGAGGACATGTGAGGTGAACCTTGGGATAACTTATGTAAGAAAGTAAAAACCACCAATGAACGATGAACATGTGTCAGAAGAATATTCGAGAAGCTCAGACATAGAAGAGAGTTAACACTAAAACAAATAATGATGGCAACAAGACAGAACAAGACAGGCCCATGTGCCCACACAGAAATAAATACACACATTTATAAATGAGAGGAAAGGGGCTTTCTTATAACAAAATGACAACCAGCAGGTGTAAAAGAAATGATAGGAATAGATTCTCACAGCTGTTAGATTCATGTGACCATAGATAAGAGCTGAAGCTGACAGTATAGAATGTTAATAGAATATTAAAGAAGTCTCCACAGTAATCAAATACGAGGGGAAAATGGGGCTCTTACTGGGGAGAAATCTGGCAGACTCCAACCCCAGACGATCAAGGTCAGCATCTCCAGTGATAGTGAGTCACCATCATGCACCTCTTGACTTGATGCCTACGAACTCAGCAGCATCTCCGCTGTTTTCTCTCCAGAAGGAATGGCTAAGTCTGAGTCTGATGACAAGGAAAGATTGGATGGACCTTGTAGAAGATTACCCTGCAGAAAGGTCTGACAATCCATGACGAAAGATGAGAGAGGTATTCCAGCTAAAGATGCTGACAAGACACGATAACTAATGCAACCCATGTGCCTAGCTGAGATAGGTGCACCTGGGCCAAGAATAGAAACAACAGTGAGTTAGGACCATGCCATTAGAACGACATCTGTGGAATCTGTGATGAGCGCTGTGTATCTATACTGATTCCTACCAGGCAGGGCTGGTGATGACAATGTAGGAGAGAGGGCCTTGTTTGAAAGGTATTAAGAAATAAGTCACCATGTTTTAGATGTTTAAGAAATAGGTCATCCCTGACCCTGGGGTCATGAGAGCAGGAGAGATGGCCCTGCTTCTCACCAGCAGCAGCACTTGGGAGAGAGAGCAAGCCCTGTGCCTCACCTGGGCAGCACCTTAGAGCTAGCCCTGACTGTGGGGATTGAGGGTGAGCTGTCTGAGGGCGTAAGTATGGGAGAGCTGGCCCTGCCTCTTGTCTGCTAGGTGGTGGCACTGGGAGAGGGGCCCTTCTCCCCTCCCTCATCTCTTGCTGTCTATGGGGAGAGCTGACCCTGAGTCATGAGAGTGGGAGAATTGGCCACATCCCTCACCAGCTGCAGCACTCAGGAGAGCAGGGCAGGAGAGCAGGTGGGCCGACAAGCTGATACCTCTCAGGCCCAGATCCAGGGCTTTGAGTTGGCCACCCCAACATCTACCCCATCAATGAACTGCTGGGATAAATTAAAGGGCCAGTGCTACAGATCCAAAACAGGGTCTTCATGACACAGAGCAACAACAGGATATCAGAGAGGCATCCCAGTGAGGATCCAGGATTGATAGTGCAGCAGAAGCCAGAGGCCTCATACCGGACCAATGACCCATCGCAATGAACATTTGCAAGCTAAGAAATGTGGACAAAGGGGTACACCATGGACACACTGTGACCCACTGCGGCTTCCACAATGAGGATTTTTTCATTCCAGTGGGGGATAGATTGTGAAGGTGGAGGGTGGTTACGAGACGAGAAGATGGGTGGGACTGCAGTACATGGTGTAAAATTCACAAAGACCCAATAAAGGTTTTTTTTTTTTTTTTTAAAGAAATAGATCATTGCCGGGCGGTGGTGGCGCACGCCTTTAATCCCAGCACTTGGGAGGCAGAGGCAGGCGGATTTCTGAGTTCAAGGCCAGCCTGGTCTACCGAGTGAGTTCCAGGACAGCCGGAGCTACACAGAGAAACCCTGTCTAGAAAAAAAAAAAAAAAAAAAAAAAAAAAAAGAAAGAAAGAAATAGATCATCATGCCAGAAAAATGTGTGTGATATGTATGTGTGGAGAGACAGGAGGTGACCAAGCAATGAAATATAATTAGAAACTCTGAAATTTATACAGCTACAATGTTTTATATTAACAACTTTGTAGATGGAAAGTTTTGATGTATCATAAAAAAGAAAGCCACTGGTCTTGGAGTTACTGATAAGTTTACATTCTAACTCAATCATTTATTGACCTACAACACTAAGGAAATAATCTGAGTCTCCCTTTGCAACACTTTTTTACCACCTCACAGAACTAGTGTGAAAATAAACAACCCATGATAAAATTACCATGTGGACTTTGTACTGTGTGCCAAGAGTCTACCATAAACTTCTGAACTCCACTGGGGCTTACCTGATGGGTGGGTGTGTACAGGGTGTATATGTGTGGTGTGTGTGTGGGTGTATGTGTGTGTGTGTACACAGAGATGGGGATAACTCAATGTACAAGTAAAAGAAAGTCATATGAGGGGTGTGGCTGCAGGTGTGGCTAGGGATTGTGGTTGAGGGTGTGGCTGAGGTTGAGGCTGGGGGTGTGGCCAGGGGTGTGTCTGAGGGTGTGGCTGGTGGTTTCCAGGGCAGTTCTCAATCAGGTGTTAGAGGATGGGAGAGTATTGGACAAGAAAGAGGCAAAGGACATTTTGGAGAAGCCGGGCAGATGCAAAGTCACATTGGTGTGACAGACATGGGTAAGAGCGAGCACAGGGCTGATGAATGGTTCTGCACAGGTAAACACAATCCAGACCAATTAGAATCTGCTGTGCCAGGCTTGGCCGTTCAGGTGGCAGCCTCTGCCTAGGATGATGGTGAACACCTGCTATGACTCTCAGCAACCACAGACTTTATTGCACCCCAGACAGCCACCCCCACTCACCTGGAAGAAGCACATGAAATGGAATCCATTTGCCTCCTGACTAAAGTGACTGGGGGCTTTAGAGGGCTAGTGATAAGTAGCTGCGGTGATTTTCCCTTTAACATAGCAAACTTTAGTCCACTTGTGGTTGATCTAGGAATGGACTGCTTTGCTGAGTTTGAAGGGCAGCTAAGTTCTGAGTGTAGTAAAAGAAACGCCCGGTGGAGTGGAGTTTATCACCTCCCAGTACTCAGTCTCCCTGAAAAAAAAGAGCTGACAATAGCAATATTTGCTAAAATAGTAAGGCTAACTCTGAACTCAGAGTAGCAGGGAAATCTGGGAGAGATCTTGCGACAAGCACGGAAAAGTCACAGCTAAAACCCTCTGCGTGCAGGACCATGAGGGCAGCAATTCACATCACAGCCAGAAACTCGGTTATAGGATTGAGAAAAGCGAAAACACATTGTAAGCGGAGGCCTGGGGAGCACGCGGCATCCTGCTTTAAGACGCTGGCTGTTTTTGAAATAAAACTTTAAAACGTGCTGTAAAAGCAGCTATTCCACTGGGGTAAGAGTAGCCTAAAGTGTCTTTGATTGTAACGATAGGAAAGACTTTCATCTGTACTCTTTACGAGGTTAATTGTGACCCTCCCCCATCTCGGAGAGGCTTTTCCGAACCCTGTGGTTGAAATCTTACCCTGTATGATAAACCTTCCTTCTTCAGCAGGAGCATTCCGAAAGAGTGCCCCAGGAGCAAATGAGCGAAAGCTGGTAAGGAGAAACGCCTTTTGCCGGCTGCCCTCCAACCGCACCGAGTCCCCAACCAAAGTCAGCCAAGTCCTCACCAAGCCCCAAACCAAGGCAAAGTGAGGACTTAGCACACGGCTTGACATGGGGGAGGGAGGCCATCTGTAGCTCATGGCTATTCTTTCATCTTAGCATCTTAGCTTTTGTCGTCTGTGCTACCACTGCTGGATCTGCTGCTATGCCACCACCGTCAGAGATGCAGCAAGGGCGAGGACCATTTTGAAGCTCTGTGCGCACATATAATGGCTCCAGCTGCATGATTCCCAGCGGACCTCCCACAGCACGCACGGAGCAAAGGAGACCCCTCTATCGGCCTTCTCACCGCAGTAGTCCAAGTATCTGCACATTGGGCCTGAAGAGAGGCCTGCTGGGGGCAGTGTGCCGCCTGCCTGAGCTCAGGCCCTGCTTGCAGGATCAGTGTCATCCTCTTCTGTCTTACAAACCGTCCCACAGGTTACTGAGGGCCACTGGGCAGAGCGAATGTTGGAACTCCATGCTTTCACCGCAGCTGCCGACGCCGACACCCCCACTTTTCTCATTGAACCCTGAGTCACGGCTAAGAAGACACATGAATGCGCACGATTGCATTCTCAGCCTGCCCACTGCGGGCCTGGTACTGCTCTGGATGCTCACGCCACCATCCGGAGCCCATGGCTTAGGCAGGTATCATTTGCAGAGGGAGAGTCAAAGCCCTGAGAGAGAGGTAAAGTAATTTATGCAAGAATCAAAAGTGGATGCCATATTGGGCCTACACCAAAACATCTCTTCGTGCCTGTCTCTTCTTGGGCCTACTTCCTCACAGAACTGAAAACTCTCGTTCCTAAGAAGCTCTGAGTTGGAAAATAGCAAAGACTTCTGGGACTGAACACCTTAGGTGACTGCACAGAAACCCCATTTTACAGTGCTCTAGCTACCACACTAGGCATCACAGTTGTGCTTTGCATTCTTCACAAATAAAGAAAACAATTAAGAATATTTTATTTCTTTAAACCTGTTCTAGAAAACTCATCAAAAGGCACTTTTGGTCCCCAGAGATAGGAGTCAGCAGGTAAAGGGGCTTACCATGCTTCAGTTTAGTCCCTGGAATTCGAGCAAAGGTGAAAGGGAAGAACTGAGTCTACAAAATTGTCTTCTAGCCACCATATGTTCACCAGGGAAAGGGTATGCCCACATGTGTTATACATACATGTGTATGTGCGTGTATATGTGTGTGTATGTGTGTATATTTTGTGTGTGTATGTGTATATATATATATATGTGTGTGTGTATATATATACATATACATATACACACACACACATATATATAATATACCAAATATTTAAAGGTACTTTGAGGGAATTTTATTATTTTCAACATTGGTTCCTTTGTGTACCCATGCATGTATGTGGATATAAACATGCAATGACATGTGTGTGGCGGTCAGAAAATAACTAGTGGAAACTAGCTCTCTCCCTCTGTTATGTGGGTCTCAGGATTGAACTTGGTGACAATCACCTTTGTGCCCAAGCCACCTCACTGGCCCAAAAGTATTTTTGAATGCCAACCACTCAATTGTACTCAACAAAAATAGTTTCGAGACACTAGGCTAGACCTCAGGGAGAGAACAAGGCAGGAAACTCTTGCTCTCGCGGTTCTCCCATTTGTGGATGAGGTTACTAGAGGAATAGTTTAGTATACTAGTAAATAAAGTGAGAGGAAGAAAATTAGCTACAGTGTGGTTTGTTTGAGGGTAAGTCACGTGATAAGTCCAGACCTCGCAGGAAATAGCCTGGGACGAGTGGGTGTCTGCATAAGCAGGAATGGACAAAGGTGATGGGACAACCTGGGCAAAGATTTGAGGTGAGAAAGGTTCAGTCCCTCATCTTGTCCATCACCTCACCCCCACCCCCACCCCTTGCTGGAGCCAGGTGTGATGGTTTGTATATGATTGGCCCAGGAAGTGAACCTATTAGGAGGTGTGGCCTTGTTGGAGTAGGTGTGTCACTGTGGGTGTGGGCTTAAGACCCTCCCCGGCTGCCTGGAAGTCAGTCTTCCACTAGCAGCCTTCAGATGAAGATGTAGAACTCTCAGCTCCTCCTGCACCATGTCTGCCTGGATGCTGCCATGTTTCTGCCTTGATTACAATGGACTGAACCTCTGAGCCTGTAAGCCAGCCCCAATTAAATGTTGTCTTTTATAAAACTTGCATTGGTCATGGTGTCTGTTCACAGCAGTAAAACCCAAACTAAGACACCAGGTGATGATTCACAGCCATTTCTTCCAAATTCATCAGCCTGGGGCTGGTCCAAGGCTCCGGGTTAGACTGAGACCTACTGATTCTTTGCTTAACTAAGGGCAACAGAAAGCAAATGAAGGCTGTGGGCTGGGAATGGCCTGCAGAGTTGTATTCTCTAGAATGAGTAACTTGGACAAGGGGGCCGGCCAAGAGGCCAGAGGTGGGGACTGGGGTTATCGCGTCTGTTGGGAGGTCACTCAGAAGGGTGTGGGAGGAAGAAGCCTGCTGACAGACAAAGGGAACCATTTTGACATGAGGTAGAGAGAAAATGTGTCTGACAACAAAGGAAAAAACGTCATGGTTTTGAACATTCTGACTTGTTGATGCTTTAGAATCAACAAACTCAAATGATTAAAAATTTTAACTTGGAGTTGAAGAGATGACTAGCAGATAAAGTGCTATCTGTGTGGACCCAAGCTTGGATTCCCAGAATCTGTGTAAAAAAAAAAAAAAAAAAGAAAAGGAACCATCCAGGTGCGCCAGCACATCACCTACAGCCTAGCACTAAATAAGGCAGGAGAGAGAATGGGCTGAGCTCCCTGGCCACTCCAGCTAAAAGATGAGCTCACCAGCCAAAACCAAAACCCTGTCTTCAAAAGCAATAAGACGAAAAGTGATGATACCTAAAGTCCACCTCTGGCCTCCATGCACAGACGTGAACACATATACACATTCAATAAATAAGTGTCATTTTTAAAATTGTTTAGAGAAAGAAACGAGGCAGAGGTAGATGGATCTCTCAAGTTAGAGGTAATCCTGGATTCCATAGTAAGTCCAGGACAGCCAGCGCTACCTAGGCAAACCCTTTTGGGGGCGGAGAGACGAGAGAGAGGGAGGTAATCGGGGCTGCAGTTGATCATCTTTGGAATCTGTAGTATGAATGGAAGCTATGGAGCTTCGAGAAATGCAGGAGCCATGTTTTAGCGGCTCATTAATTCTCTACAGAAGCTTCTATGGGACTCATGAAACCCAGCTCACCTAGGGAGGCCTGCACCCCCGACACTACCCCACAGCTCTGCACAGCGGCAAGGACTGGGAGGAGCATGCGCACTGGAGCGCAGTAGCCCCCATACTGGCTGCGTCATGCCTGCGCTGCCAAGGCTGCCTTCTGGAATTTTCCACACCTCTTTAGGTTACCAGCCGCCCGCTCTTTAAACGCTCTGATTTTTTATACTAAGCAGCAGCGTCACACTTGCTTTGTGGCATGTTTTTTTTTTTTTTCAAAAATAAAAAGCATTTTTCCTAATGTATAGAATATACAAAATTATTAAAGCATATAAGATACAAAAGAAATCAAGAAACAAAGGAACGTTCACTTGGAGTCCTACCATCTGAAGTTCCCTGAACGCTGTGGTATGTGACCTGCTAGTCTTCCCACTGACATTTTTAACATAGCTGAGAGATTTTCACCTTTAAGATATAGGCTTCTTGGTAGCACATTACCTGTGAGCTGCAGAATAAATGGACTTGTGAAAGTCTGAACTGACCCAACACCTGACAGCGGAGCAGGTGCAACCTGTTAAAAGGCGGCTTCAAAGTCTTCCTGAACCCTCTGGAAACGGCTGTGATGGCCTCTACGTGAAATCACTTTAACAGAAGGCGTCTGCTCCCTGCGGGCCTGCCCGGTTCTTTGTAATATGATAAATAACTTGCTGATGGAAAGAAAGGAGGAGGAAGGGAGGGAAGGAGGTTCAGAAATACCCACGCATCCCCTTCTCATAACAACCCCTTCCCATCTCTAGGGTGATTGCCTACACCCATCTTCAAACAGGTCTGGAAATGCAGGCAAATGGAGAACAAGCAACTCCAAGGTCATGGAGGTGGCTGGTAGCACAGCCCATCCCCCCAGTGCCTTTCCAGAAGGATCCCTGGATAGGTCTGAGGAAGAAGACAGATAACACTCCTCCTGTGGAGTCTGGTGCCTCCGAATGGAGTGGTGCTGAGGACCTGAATGTCACTAATGCTCTCTTACTCCGTATCCACAGACTCCTCAGCTGTGTGGTCAGAAAGTTGTGCACAGATGTAAGTGTGATCCTGAGAGCCTGCCGTGTGCCAGGAGTGCTACAATGCAGTCTCACTCGGTTATCCTGCACCTCACGAGGATGATGGGACCTATTTCATCCAGTGCCAGATGCCTGGGTGCCCGGATGCCCAGGTGCCCGGCCAGCTCTGCTCATCTCTAAAACCTTCTCCCCTGTGTTGCTACTCTCAAAGCTTAGAGACATGTGGCTCTTGCAAACTAAGTGGGCTGAGCCCTGTCACTGGGGAGGAAGCAATCCCATAGCAGCACAGCCTGCTGGTCCTGTATAACCCTCACACCCCACAGCAGCCCTGTACCCTCACAGGGGGGCTCCGTCCCAGACACCGAGTCCTTAATCATGCACCTGAGGTGTATTATCTCATAGAACTTCTCCACTTAGCTCAGCCAAAGCCAGCCACAAGCCAAGCAGGATACAGTCGTTCCCCCAAGCTGGAGATGATAATTCAGACCCATTAGGCCGATTGTTTAAAAAAGCACCAGGAGGGAAGAAAAAAATCACAATGAGACAGATTGATGGATTTAGATATCACGCTTTATAGTGTTCCACAGCAATTTGTATCAGACGACAAAGGTCCCAAAGGCCTGGTGTGGTGGCACACAACCTTAATCACAACACTGGAGAGGCAGAGGACCAAGCAGATGGCGAGTTCCAAACCAACCAGTGCTATATAAGGTTTTTCTGTCTCAGAGAAAAAAAGCTCCCTCTCCCTCTCCCCCTCCCCCACCCACAGAGAGGCGGTACCAGGGCAGGCTGTATCACTCCAGGAAGGTATACAGTGTCCTGAGGAAATTTCGAGTGATAACTTCACTGAAAGATTCCCCATAGTTTAAAATAGTTGTATATTTAGACCTCAGATGGCAGTCCCATTTGAGGAAGCTTAAGAGGTAGGACCTCACTGGAGGAAATGTGTCACTGGAGGTAGGCTTTGAGTTTTCAAAAGCCACAGTTTCCAGAGCATGCTATGAGACTCCTGTTTGCAGGCTGAGATGCGCACTTTCGGCTGCTGCCCCAGCTGCCTGCCCCCTGCCCCCTCTACCCTGCTACTGTGGGCTCTAACCCTCTAGAGCAGTGGTTCCCAACCTTCCTAATGCTATCTATAACCCCGAATACAACTCCTCATGTTGTGGTGACCCCAACCTTAAAATTATTTTTGTTACTACTTCATAATTGTAGTTTTGCTACTGTTATGAATTTTTTTATTTTTATTTTCTATATTCTTTGTTTACATTCCAAAGGCTTTCCCCTTTCCCAGTTCCCCCCTCACCATACAAAACGGCAACCAACAAAGTGGGAAAAGATCTTCACCAACCCCACATCCGACAGAGGGCTAATATCCGATATATACAAAGAACTCAAGAAGTTAGACCCCAAAGAACCAAATAACCCTATCAAAAAATGGGGTACAGAGCTAAACAAAGAATTTTCACCAGAAGAAATTCGGATGGCCGAGAAACACCTTAAGAGATGTTCAACATCATTAGTCATCAGGGAAATGCAAATCAAAACAACCCTGAGATTCCACCTCACACCAGTCAGAATGGCTAAGATTAAAAACTCAAGAGACAACAGGTGCTGGCGAGGATGTGGAGAAAGAGGAACACTCCTCCACTGTTGGTGGGATTGCAAAATGGTAAAAATGCTCTGGAAATCAGTTTGGCGGTTCCTCAGAAAATTGGGCATATCACCTCCAGAGGACCCTGGCATACCACTACTGTTATGAATTGTAATGTAACCGTCTAATATACAGGATATCTGATATGTGACCCCCTAAAGGAGGTCACAACCCACGCTTTGAGAAGCACTGTTCTAGATCCATAAGTCCCAAATAGACTCTTTCCGCTCTAAGTTGCCTTGGCCACGGTGTTCTGTCAGAGTGAAAGAAAAGCAGCTAATGCACTTTGGAAAAGTACTTTAAAATAAAGCACACAGAGGTCCAGGAGAAGACCTGATGTCTCCTGTCATTGACGCCTAAGCATTGCCCCAGAGCACAGAATACAGCCACCTTCCTGTGATTTCATATGTTAGATCCATGCAGAAGTGATGATAAAGAGATGAGCAGGCCGTCAGCTGAGCAGTCGCTGAGCTCTGTGAACACTGTCAAAGCCCTGCCTGAACCGGCTCGCTGCGCAGATATGTCTATCTTCACATAGGACTGTGTTGGACGGCTCACCAAGAAGCACCTTGGCAATCTTTCCTCGGTTCTAACCCTTGTGATCGTTGCCAGAGCTACAAATTGAGCTATAGGCCTTGAGTGGCTCACAGTCCAATCAGGAGAAACAAGCACTTACACTATACAGTTCCCACTCCATTGCATGGCTGTGCTTACATAAACCTCTTGGGCACATAGGAGAGTGAGTGCCTGAACCAGGAGAGGAGGTGGGGAAGGCTCAGAGAGGCCACAGCATTTGGCCTAAGCAGAGTTTAGCCAGATGGACCATTATGCCAGGCAAGACAGTCAAGGAACAAGAAAAGTGAACCATGAGACAGATACCTTCAAAATTCCTGGATATCCCAAGAGCATGAAATGAAAGAAGAGAAGGAGGAAGAAGGAAGGTGACAAATCTCAAAGGACCGGGCTTTAATGGAACATGCAAAGACGTTTTCATCTTTAACTCTAAAAAAGCCAGTCATTGTTAAAAGATGCCCCCCCCCCAGGCCAAATGGTGTGGATCAAAAAAATAGAACATCAGGTCTGGTTAGAATGCTATATTGGCTAAATTCAAGTAACAGGCGGGATACTGAGCCAGGGGAGGGGCCTCGGAGTAGGAAGACAGGAGCTCTGAGAGGGAGGCCAGCTGCCAGGCTTAGACTGAGTTCCTCTCCTCAGTGACCACTGCTCTTCACAAGCCCATGCAAGCCTCCCTGCGCTGACCGTGCCGAACAGGATGCTGGTAGTTAATTACAATCGGGGGAACGGTAGCTGCATGGTCCGTGAGGAAGGTCTCAGGAGCAGCCATGGGCTTGGGTGGCAGGCCTCCCCCTGCTGTGCTCTCCTGGCACGCCACGGAGGCAGGCCCGGACGGTAGTTCCGAATGGGCAGAGCGGACCTGTCGCAGACCAGGGAGGTGAGAGCGTTTAGCCACCACCGACGCCCCAGCCCTTGCTGTTCCGGCAGCCACATTCCAGAGCCTAATGAGAACAAGCTGCAACCATTTCGATACATTCCTTAACCAAACACAACTTCTCTAAAAATACATAAGACTCCGAGGCAGCCCACGCGGCAGCGACTCCATCCGCGCAAGACACGTGTCAAGGGAAAAGTATGAGAAAACTGGGCAGGTACGTCTAACATGTCAATAAATTAAAGCGAGTTTATTTTCACAAAAGCAAATGTTCAGACTTGCCTGTGCTTTCCTACCGAGGAGTAAGAATTACTCCCCAGAGAGAGAACTCAAAGTGCAATTAGGCCAGTCCTGGAATTTTTTGAAGCAAACTATCCTTTCTTCACACATGATTGCTCCTTCATTCTTTAGCATAGATCCTTAGTTTGGAGGCATCGTAAGGGGATTTCTGTTTTTGTCCTTCTGTGATAGCGATCACAAAACAGACTTTTTTTTTTTTTAAACCTATTGGTTTCCAGTTCAGACAAAATGTCACTCACAATGTGCCCTTCCATGTGTTCCTGTAACAATAATAGCCTTACTGTTGAGGTCATCTGTTCAATGAAGGCAAACTTTTTTTTCCCCGAATAATGACAACTTTTAGTCCATGGCAAAATTTATCAGTCTTGAGGACATTATATTGAGGTCCTTCTTAAGTAAAGGCTTTTGAATCAGAAGAATGACTTGTAGCCCATTGACCCCCATGGTTTCCAGACATTTCACACGATCAACACAGGACACCCCAGCAAAGGTGGGAGGCAGACACCATTTTCGAAAGAAACTAGACTGAGGGCGGCCGAAGTCTATCTCTGCAGCCAACAATGGCATGAGTGCTTTGCTCTCAAAAAGTTCACATTTTCTGGGGCTGAGATTCAGTGCTGGGCCATTTACCTAATACTAGCAAGGCCCTGGGTTCAACTCCCAGTCACACAAGACAAACAATTCTTTCTTCCCCCTACAACCTAACAACTGAAATCAAACCCGAAATAATAAATAAATAGAAAGAAAGGAAGGAAGGAAGGAAGGAAGGAAGGAAGGAAGGAAGGAAGGAAGAGAAAGAGAGAGAGGGAGAGAGGGAGGGAGGGAGGGAGGAAGGAAGGAAGGAAGGAAGGAAGGAAGGAAGGAAGAGAAAGAGAGAGAGGGAGAGAGGGAGGGAGGGAGGGAGGGAGGAAGGAAGGAAGGAAGGAAGGAAGGAAGGAAGAAAAGATTCCATAGTGTTTTCAGAGTGGGAGAGTAGAAAAGTTTTACCCGTGATCATGTAAGATCAGAAAGATTCAATAGCAGACGCAGGGGGTGGGGGCAAGCATTGGCACATGCCCTTGTGCAGATGGTCGTACACTGCAGAAGTGTGATGGAGCTAAGAAGGCCCATCGATTGCTTATTTCTTTTAACACTTCCAGGGGACAGCAGTCAAGGAGAGTGTTCCAAAAATATCAGCACAATTTTCTGACGGGGTAAAGGAAAGGCACCTGTTTCTAGATGCAGAGATGCTTTATGTACCACACCAGGGCCTTGATGGAGAAATTATGACTACTGGCTGAAGCAAAACTCAGGTGCTTTTTTAGTATGAATAACCCTACCTTTAACCCTCAGTTTCTAATCCAATTCTTAACCCACTGACATTGTACATAAGCATCCCTAAACCTTATTAAACAAACAAAAAGCCACCAAACAATGCCCAGGCACGGCTGTTAACCGGGACGTTACTAGAGGCTGCGCCATGCCTTGGTGACTGCAGACGGGCAAGCCTCAGCAGGCGAGGGTCCAGCAGACTGCAGACTACACGGTCAGCTCAGCAATAACCAGTTTCTCCCCCTCTCTTACACCTGGAAAAAATGAGCGTCAGGAAGCAGACCTGCAAGGTGGCAGCATCCCTGGCCCTGTGTCCTTGCGTGCAAGCAGCCTCTGACTTCACATGGTTCACAAATGAACCTTTGCTAGAACCGACTCAATCTCCAGGCTTGTTACTGTAGTGTGCACAAGCATTGCCTGACTACAGTGAGGAAATGTGTCCGCAGCTTCCTTTCCCAGGTATTACTAGGACTGCTCGCCTGCCCAGCCTACTGTGTCCCTCTGCGTTCAACAGTGCGATCTGGTGAGAGAGAGAGATGATCTTTGTCCTCACTGCCCACACCCAGGTGCCGGCTTCTGCAAGTGCTGCACTTTCTGGCTTCGTGACTGTTCCCTACAATAGTCAGTGTAACCTTTAAGACTCCTGTAAGAAGCCACGAGTGACTTCAGGAGTTCCTTCTTACTGGAGGGGAATGCCAGGCTCTGGTGATACACTTAACACAGCAAACCAATGAGACACCAGAAAGAACAGATTTCTCTTTGAGTTTCACAGATTCCTCCAGCAAAGCAGCTAGGAAAGTACCAGATACACATTCATCAGCAATAAAGAGCCCCGCCGATAAGGGGCCTTTGCCTCCTATGAGCATCAGCGTCTTTCCCTTCGAAGTGGACACACTGGGGTACCCTAAAAGGTTAGGTACGGATTGGGTGCAGTGTGAAAGGCTTGAGAAAGCAGTTTGGAGCAAGCATAAACACACAGTAATGAAAATAAGTATCCATTCAAACGCCATCTCTCCTAGGTCACAAGTCACCCACACCTAAGTACCTCCAAATCTGAAAGTGAGTACAAATGTTCTAATCTGGGATGCCTTACTGCATGTGTACTGTGTGAGCACTAGATACATAAAGTTGAACCACAAGAAAGCTATGTATTTTATATGCTGAATGTACATACTACATGTATGCCCACTGTGTGCAACTAACAGTATAATATTTTTAATCATACTTGTGATATATATCACTGTATCTTTACTTTTATATTTGCAGCTACTTTTATGATTGGCACGACTCTGAATGCTCAAGAATAAAACTTCTAACTAGAAACTAGCCTGCTGGGGCTGGAGAGATGGCTCAGTGGTTAAGAGCACTGGTGACTGCTCTTCCAGAGGACCCAGGTTTGATTCCAACCACCCACATGGTGGCTCACAACCACCTGTAACTCAGTTCCAGGAGATCCAGTGCCCTCTCCTGTCCTCCACAAGAAGTGCATACTCATGGTGCACAAACATACTTACAAAATACAGACATATAAAAATAAATTTTTGAGAAATTCAAAAGCATTGAAGGAAAAGGGAAAGAAACTAGACTCCTAGGGGCTGGAGAGACAGTTTTGTGGATAAGAGTGCATATGCTGATCTTCTAGGGGGCTCACACTTAGTTCAGCACCCGAGACCAGCACATCACCACTGCCTGTAACCCCGGCTCCAGGGGGATCTGTCCCCTCTGGTCTCTGCACTCACAGCATGTACCCACAGAGATATGCACACGGACACACAAACTAGACTCCCAGGCCCAGGAAACCAGGACCGTGTTTGGGAGGATTCATCCTATATTAACTGCCAGATGGTGTAGCAACTCCAACCACAGAGTATCTGGACACAGTTTGTGGCTTTAATTATTGACCAAGGGAGACAGAAGAAGAACCCTTAGCAATTTCCTCTGTGTTTTGAACTTTGCCCTGTGAAAATTACACCTTTTTAAAAAAAAAAAAAAAAATGGGAAATAAGATCATTAGACTCTCAGGGCATACGCCACAGCTTTAGAGTGAGTTACATTAGTTATAATGGGGCATGAGGGAGTCTCCTACCACCAATCATTACTTCCATGGAAAATGTCCTACCTCCCTATAATGAAATAAGCTGCGAATGGCTTAAAAATTAATAAAAACAAATAAAATCATGCCAAAGTATAGCATTCTATACCTCCTTCCTTCCCTATTTTTTAAGAGGAACTGGAGAACTGACTCCTCCCTCATCTGATACCAAATGACTAATTCAATTAAGCTCCAACCCAGGTTCTCTAACATAGAGACAGTAATGCAGTCTGCATTGATGTTTATAAAGTGCCCTGTGGTGTGTTTTTAGGTTATTGATGTTATCTGAATCCTAAAGTCACCCAATAGCCATGGTTATTAATACAGATTTATCATAGAGAACTTCAAAATATACATTTTTATAGAGATGGCCAATTCTAATTCCAGAACATGAGCTTCAGGAAAATGTACCTTTTTAGCTATTAGGTATGCATGTACACTGCTCTTCAAATGTTTTAGTACTTTTGAACTTTGTTAAAAAATAAATAACCCCTCAGCAGAATGGCAAATCTACCTCAGCCCGCACTGGTGTAAAGTGTCTATCTGAAAAGTACCCCTGTGAGGCTCTGAGCGCGTGGGTGGTGTGCAGCTTTCTGCAGACTTGAAGAATACAATAAGCTCTTTACATGCCTCCATGTTACCTCTGCTTCGTGCCTGAAGAGGCTGTTGAAAGACAGGGCAGATGGGAGATAATTTGTTTGTGTGCCACATAGGAAAGTTTCTTTACCCATCTCACCTGACTTCAGCCACAAACAGCCATTCAGGCGGGTGTCTGCTGTCGATGGTCTCCTGGCCACACTCTGCCCCTAATTGGAACTTCTGGAGATCGTCAACAGAGACTATTAAGGTGAAAAGTGGTCTGGAGTGTATGGAATGATGATTGGAATTGGACACGATATACAAAGGTCTTCCTAAAGCACCATTAGCGTTTAAATATCAATAACTCAGTAGTAGGATCCATCACACCATTCCACTATGTAAAGAAAAAGGCCAGGGATGATGAAAGCGTTTGCTTCCTTCCCATAGGGTACTAGCTCCCCATAAGGCTTCCATTGACTTGTACGCACACTGGGAGAATTAATGTAGAACGTATTATCTCATCATTTGTTTACAATAGCTAGTGCTGTCAATGTGACCCCTAGAAGGTGGACTTCTGGACATGCCTGAGGGGATTTATCTTTGTTGTTATTTATTGAGGTAGGAAGAAAATTCCCTATTTGAGATCTTGGACTGTGTAAGAGAAAAGCAGGAAGCTGAACAGAAGCATGCACTCACCCCTCTCTGCTTTCCTCTTTCGGGTGTGTCATTAACCAGTGATTCCAGCCCCTGCCACATTAGACTATAAACACCCTCAGACTGTGGGCCAGGATAAACCCTTTACCACTTAAGCTGCTTTTGTCAGAGTCGCTTATCATAGCAACTGATAAAAAACTAAGAATAGTTCTGGGGGGAGGGCTGTAGGGTACCCCATGCCATTGCAGAGCAAGTGCTGGCAAGAACATTTGCTGTACAGCCATAAGAACCCAAGTTGGAATCTTCAGCACTCATGTAAAAAGCCAAGTGTGGCCATGCATGCATCTGTAACTCCAGCCCTGGGAAGGCTGGAGGCAGGAGGATTGGTAAAGTCTGCTGGGCCACCAGCCTAGCTCCAGTTTCAGTAAGAGACCTGGTAGGGAATATCAAAGCAGGACATTCGAAATCCTCTGGACTCCTCCTGTGCACAGACATATATGCTCACACTTACATGTGCATCATATACACAGAAAGAAAGAAAGAAAGAAAGAAAGAAAGAAAGAAAGAAAGAAAGAAAGAAAGAAAGGAAGGAAGGAAGGAAGGAAGGAAGGAAGGAAGGAAAGGAAGGAAGGAAGGAAGGAAAGAAAGAAAGAAAGAAAGAAAGAAAGAAAGAAAGAAAGAAAAGATGACACTAAGGAGAAAGCAGGCATTGCTATGGGTAGAATTCCAACTGAAGATAACAAACATTAAGAAGGCAAGGAAGACACCTACTAAGCACTTTGCATGAAGTTGGGAATTGTATTAGTTACTGTGCTCATCAGTATGTGAAGTCACTCCCATGTAGCTTATCCCCAACTTATAGAAGATGAAACTAAAGCTTGGGAAATTCCAGGCAAAAAAAAAAAAAAAAGTCCAGAATCCCCCAGCTCATCAGGAAAACTAAAGGTCACTGGTGGCACAGAACACAAGGTCACTGGTTCATGAGTTGAGGAAGAAAAGCAAGCCTGTGTGTGCACTAGGTGGAATCCATCTTCTGAGACTTAACTGATCCTAATTTAGATGCAAAAGTATGCATAGTCCAGAAGGCAGAAATCAGAGGAATCATATTTTAAAAATATCAAGTATGCTCAGATTCTTGGCAACAAAATAAAACACATTACTGTGGCCAAAGAAGAAACATTCCAAATGGGCTCTAATGGATCGTATTTAAAAACAGAAGTTATCACGCAGCCAGCGAGGGAAGCTGTGCATAGGAGTGTGTGTTTGCGTATGTGTGTTTTTACACGCACATTTTCCCCTGGAGCCATTAAAACCTCAGGAAAAAAATTATGACAGCAACGTGCCATGTATGTAAAAGATGGATGGGCTAAAGTTACTGTTTTCTTAGGACCTGCCTGGCATTTGACAGTCACACACCAGTACACTATCTGGAAAGATTTAGGACCTGTGCTGTAAAATTATTTATTAGTTGTTATTTATGCTATGTGCTCCCTGGCAGACCACCCAATGCTGCAGCAATAAAGGGAGTCACACTGCATCTCTCCAAAACAATCAAAAGACCAAGGAGTCCACCTTCGGGCATCACTATTGGAGGATGTGGCTTTCCGGCTGCAAAGTGTGTTATGTTTCTGACTGTTCTACATATCCAGGGAAATGGAACTGACCAAGCCTGGCCGGAGACTTCTCTGTTCAGGGAAATCATGCCTCCTTTAGGGGCTTCAGTTCTGTCATCTATAAAAGGAAAGGCTGCTCCAACAGTCTCCCTGGTCCTTTCCCCCTCTGAATCCTGGGTTTTAAAAAGACTGGAACCCGTTCGCAGCCCCGCACTAAGCCCAGGATGTGATCAGAGGCTGACCTCAGTGCCTGGGGGCCTCAGGCTCTGGCAGCCCGCCAGAACCTCCTAGCTCTGCCTCCAAGCTTGGCTTGTTCGGGAGTTAACAAGGCATGTTTGAACATTCCTGAAGGTCTCAACAGAAAAGCTCATCGTGCAGTACTTAATATTATTAGATAAGTCAAAACTGTGGTCCCCCAGGATATCCAAGAGCAGATCAAGTTCCCTTCTTAAAATGTCAAACAACTACAGAATGCCACATTGCTCCTACTAATATTTTAGTATTTATGTGTTTTATCTAAATAAATATATAATTAGTTAATGAAGTAAACACCTCCCTCCCAAATAACCTTCAGACATTATTTCTGAATGATTTCCTTAAATTATCTTATGAACCCTAATGTAAACACAAATATCTTCTTTAGTACATATAATTATCCCACAGTAATCTCCCCATTTACAGTGACCAACAGCCCACCCCACCCCTGGCTGAAGGCAGCATCGGCTAAAATCTCACTTGTGAAATTCCTAATTTGGGAAGCTAAGCATTGGCCTTATTTTTCTAAGGATCAAGTGGACCAGTTACCTAACTCACCAAGCACCTAGGCTGACCTTCCAATTAGGACTTTTGATTCCAAGTTCCACTTTCACCCACAGTGGTGGTGTGAGGAAGATTAGTGGCCATAGACTCCTATATCTGACTGTTTAGAGTGGCAGTGGGAGGCGTGGCCTTGGAGGAAGTGTGTCACTGGGGGGGTGGGCTTTGAGATTTCAAATGCTCAAGCCAGACCCAGTATCATTCTCTTCCTGCTGCTCGTTGATTCAGATGTAGAACTCTCTGCTCCTTCTCCAGCACCATGTCTGCCTGTACCCTGCCATGCTTCCCACCATGATGACAACGGACGGAACCTCTGGAGCAAGAAGCAAGCCCCAGTGAAATATTTTCCTTTATAAGAGTTGGCTGTGGTCATGGTGTGTCTTCACAGCTATAAAAACCCTAGCTCAGACACCCACTAACACAGGCTAATGACAAAAGTTCCTTCTCTTAAGTCTTAACCTGATCCTCAGCCAAGTCCCTTCCGGGAACCAAGTCCTACGATAGGCCTCATGAATCTGCACACAGGGCTTATAGTGTTCTCAAGGCATTCTCAAATATTTCACATACATAAACGTCTATATATAGGGTCTGAGATGGCTCAGTGAATAAAGCACTTCACATGCAAGCATAAAGACTGGAGTTTAGGTTCCCAGACCCCATGTAAAAGCCCCACAGAGATGGTGGCCATCTGTAATCCTAGCACTTGGGAGCCAGAGAAGGATGCTTAAGGCAAGGAAATTAAGGCAAGGTTCACTGACAGACTCTGTAGAAAGCTACCAGAAAGACAACTAACATCAACTTCCGGCTTCTATGTACAGACACACACACACACACACACACACACACACACACACGTGCATGCACCCTCCTCCCACATACACACATACCATGTATACACAATACTGTATATTCATATTAAATACCTGATGAGTTTAGAAGAACTCATTCGCTTCTGGTAACAAGAACAATTCTTAAAGTAAAATGAAATTTTAGACACACAAAGCAAAAAGGCATTCTTTTCTATGTTGGAAGGAAAACTACAATATAACTGTTACCAAAGATCACAAGATTTCCTAAAAACAAATAAGCAAATAAATAAATAAAACAAAGACTTTGAAGTCAAAAAGAATATTTTAAAGGGGCATGTGAACAAGAAAACTTTAATGAAATTCTTTTCAAACATTTTACTATGTAAATTTCCAAATATAGAAATAATGGTGTGATTAGTTCATAACTATGTATCATCCATTCCTCATAGTTACTCAAATGTTATCTCATCTCTCAATTTTTTTTATTTTGTTGAAGATTTTTAAAGTAAATCCCAGAAATCATGTTAACGCACTTCCATATTAATCTCAAGAGAAAGCATTTGATGAGGGTTTTGTTTGTTTGCTTGGTTTGGTTTGGGTTTTGGTTTTGGTTTGGGTTTGGGTTTTTGTTTCTTTTTTTGGTTTTTCAAGACAGGGTTTGTCTGTGTAGGCCTGGCTGCCCTGGAATTTTCTCTGTAGACCTGGCTGGCCTCGCGCACACACACAGACCCACCTACCTCTGCCTCCTGAATGCTGTGATTAAAGGCATGCACCATCAACTTGATAAGATCAATCTTTCATTGACTTAAAAAGTCTCAGTTAGAAGCATATTTTATGACAGGATAAAAGGCACATATGAAAATGCTATGCAGACTTCAGGACTTGGTGATGAAAGGCTGAAGACTCCCCTTAAATCGGAGAGGAGCCCGGTGCTCACTCTGACACCAGTAGCCAATATAACAATGGAAGTTCAAGCCAGTCACTTTAGGTAAGAAAAAAAAGTAAAACCATGCAATCAGAAAGAAGGGCATAAAACCATCTCTGATCACAGCTACTGCCTGTATATGAGATGATAAAACATTTTTTAACCTCTTGGTAGTAACAATTTCACTGAAGTTTCAAAAAATGAAACACAAAACTCAGAATTTATGTACACTAGCAATGAACATCTAAAAAAATTAGGACAGGTATTTCAATGAAAGAAAAATGAAATACTTTGGAATAAGTTTAACCAGGGAAGTTAAATACATACACTAAACACTAGAAAACATTACTGAAAGAAACTACAGAAAATATAGATAAAGAGAAAGATATCCCATGTTCATGGACTAGAGGACCTGGTAGTATTAAGATGGCAGCAGGGAGCCCGAGAGAGAACTCCGCCTTTACAGGCTAAAGCGCACCACCAAAGCTTCAAACTGACAACACGAACCACCTTCACTTACAGATTTAATACAAGTCATACCTGGCCCTTTTTTTCTCTCTCTCTTCTAGAAATAGAAACCCATCCTAAAATTTGCATAGACTCCCAAGGGACCCCAAGTAGCCAAAACAAACTTGAAAGTGAGAAGGTTGGAGAATTCAAGCTTCTTGATTTCAAAAGTCCCTGGAGTTGCAGGGGGCATGGGGAGTTATTGTGTACGAAGTACAGTTTCATCTGGCCCCGATGGGGCACTTCTGGAAGGGGAGAAGGCTAATAGTTTCACCACATTGTAAAGTTCTTGGTGTCACTGAATTGTACACATGCACTTTATTAGACCAGTGAAAGATTTTTTCATATTTTAGACCTTGTGGCCTCAAAACTAAGTCTGACTCAGTTCTAAAACCTTAGACTCTTCTCTCCCCCAGTCCACTCCAGAATCTCATCCTATGCACTGAATTTACATCTTAGAGAATTTTACCTTCCTAGGAATAATTTCTATGAACATCAGTTAAAATTGAAAGTTGCAGCCGGGTGTGGTGGCGCACGCCTGTAATCCCAGCACTTGGGAGGCAGAGGCAGGTGGATTTCTGAGTTCGAGGCCAGCCTGGTCTACAGAGTGAGTTCCAGGACAGCCAGGACTACACAGAGAAACCCTGTCTCCAAAAAAAAACCAAAAAAAAAAAAAAATGAAAGTTGCTGGGGCTGGAGAGATGACTCAGCAGTAAAGAGCACTGCCTGCTCTTCCAGAGGTCCTAAGTTCAATTCCCAACAACCACATAGTGGCTCACAACCATCTGTAATGGAATTCAATGCTCTCTTCTCATGTGTCTAAAGACAACTATAGTGTACCCTAACCCTAACCCTAACCCTAACCCTAACCCTAACCCTAACCCTAACCCTAACCCTAACCCGAGTCTAAAGACAACTATAGTGTACTCATACATAAATAAAAATAATTTTTAAAGTATATTTGTAATTTAATCAGTAAAAAAAAAAAAAAAAAAATTGAGTTGTCAAATCGTGACCCTTAGTCTAAATTCAGAAGGCTTCCTTGTTTGTTTGGCTTCTGTTTTTTGTTTTTTGTTTTTGTTTGTTTGTTTTGTTTTGTTTTGTTGTTTTTTAAATATTTCTCTGTGTGTGTTTAAGATGTGCTTATTTATTACGTACACAGGGGCCTGGCTGCATGTGTGCCAGCAGGCCAGAAGAGGGCACCAGGTCTCATTACAGATGGTTGTGAGTCACCATGTGGTTGCTGGGAATTGAACTCAGGGCCTCTGGAAGAGCAGACAGTGTGCTCTTAACCTCTGAGCCATCTCTCCAGCCTGTCTGTTCAGTTTTCAAAGCTAAGAATAGTTTTTACATTTTGAAATTGCTGAATAGAGACAATATTTCCTAACACTTGGAGATTACGCGTAGTTCAAATCCCAGTGTGATTAGCGGAGTTTCACAGAGGCTCACCACACGTTTCTCAGGGTGCCGTCCTCATCCACTCTTAAGAAATGAAGACTGAGGAGGAGGGTGACCCTGTAGGAGGACCAGCAGTCTCAATTAACCTGGACCCCGAGATCTCTCAGACACTGGACCACCAACCAGGTAGCATACACCAGCTGATGTGAGGCCCCCCAACACACAGACAGCAGAGGACTGCTGGGTCTGTGTTCATTCAGAGAAGATGCACCTAACCCTCAAGAGACTGGAGGCCCCAGGGAGTGGGGAGGTCTGGTGAGGTGGGGGGGGGGGAGAACATCCTCATGGAGAGGGGGAAAAGGGGGGAAAGGTATGAATTGTGGAACAGTCAGAGGGTGGATCGGGAGGGAGATAAAACCTGGAGTGTAAAAAAAGATTAAATAATAAAATTTTAAAAAAAGAAAAAGAAAGGAAGGCAAAGCTTACAGAAGGTCAGTGTGTTCATCAGTTTTTCTGATCACTATAATAAATCTCTGAAACAATCAGGTGTACCGAGAGAAAAGATTTCTTTTAGCTCACTGCTTTGGAGACTCCAATCCATGACGGGTTGTGCTTTTAGACCTGTGGCCAGAAAGTACATCACAGGCAAAGTGCATAGCAGAGCAAAGCTGCTCAGATCACAGCTGGGATATGAGAGAAAAGAACCAGAGTCCCACCTTCCCAGGACCTAAACCCTCCTCCTGCAATGCATCACTCTCAAGAGCACTACGCTGAGGATACTAGGCCTTTAACATTTTGACCTTTAGGGAACACTCCAGATCAAAACTACAGCTGTTTGCAAACTGTAAAATATTTACATATGATCCTTTAAAGGAAGTTGACAAAACCCTTTGCTTGTGTGTGCGTGAGTATGTATGAATGTGAGTATGTGAGAGTGTGAGTGTGTATGTGTGTGAATGTTTGTGTGTGAGTGTGTGTATGTGTATACATGTATGTGTGCACACGGTCATGTGCATTGTGTGTGTGTTTTGAGGCAGCGTTTGTTTACTTGTAGGCCACAGTAGCCTTGAACTCATGGCACTCCTACTGGTTTTCAGTAGGGCACTTGGGAGAACTCTCCCAACACCAGGATCACAGGCAGGAGCCACGTGGTGCTAAGCTCTGGTCTAAATGATCAACTCAAATGCAGATAAACTGGAATATCCAAGAGTGAGGCTGAAGCTGCCTTTGGACTTACACAACATTCATTTTGTTCTTGTAAAGATCTGGGCTACATGGCTCTTCCCAGGTAAAGTGGCCTTTGAATTCACAACTTAAAAACAGGATTTTGAAGGGACCGAGAAGTATTTTGAAGCCCATGATGATTTGGAAGTTTAGGAAAAGAGGTTTGCTTTATTTGAAAAGCTGAATGATTATAGCAAAACATACTAGACACTGACCCAGTACCTATTTATTTATTTTATGTATATGAGTGTTCTATCTGCTGTACACCTGCATGCCAGAGGAAGGCATCAGATCCCATTGCAGATGGTCGTGAGCCACCCTGTGGCTGCTGGGGACTGAAAGAGCAAACAGTGCCCTTAAGAACTGAGCCATCTCCCCAGCCCCCGGACCACTCATTTTTTAGCTGTGCCAATTAGAAGGTTTACACGGTACACTTGTGAGGTCTCCTCATAGGGTGTACAGGGTAAAGGGCTAAAGGAGACTGTTCCCTCCTGGTGGTAGAATGAACACACACACACACACACACACACACACACACACACACACACATTAAATCAGCCATCCTGGATGATGAAGCAACACTGTCATCTTAGACTTTGTCGCTGAGAATGATTCCTGGGCATCTCCACCCGTCCTCGCTCTTAGCAGGGCACCTCTGACATCCCTGACCAGCCAAGGGTCTTCACCCTCACCGCCTCTCACCCACATGAAACCATATACACAGACACTCCACTTTTGTTTTTGCATGAAATTGTATCTCAGTCTAAGGTCTCATGCTGTTGCTGCTACTGTCTTACTACTGTAGCAACTTTCAGAAGTAATTTTAAAAAAAAAAAAAAAAAGAAGAAGAAGCAAAACACTAAAAAATGACAAATCCACACAGGAGCCTGCCCACTGTCCCTGGACTTCCTGTGCTTCTCTCAAATGACAGAAAAACATCTGTCTTGTGAAGCCACTATTATTTTAGGTCTTCTGAAATATACAACTAAACTTTATCCTATTAGAGCTTCTAGAGCATGTTATTTTTTTTTGTTTTGTTTTTTGGTTTTTTTTCGAGACAGGGTTTCTCTGTATAGCCCTGGCTGTCCTGGAACTCATTCTGTAGACCAGGCTGGCCTCAAACTCAGAAATCCGCCTGCCTCTGCCTCCCAAGTGCTGGGATTAAAGGCATGCGCCACCACCGCCCGGCTAGAGCATGTTATTTTGAATAGGGGCCTCTGTTAAAGGCAGACCTATGACCTGTGAAGGGAAACTAAGCAGAAGAGCGTGTATCATGTCGTGAATTATTTAAAAAGTAGGCCACACACATACACACACTAGATATAAATATAGGTATACTTATTTCTGTAGTTTATCACAAAAGATGCATAAAATGCTACAAAAGGAGCTAGGGCTATCTCAGTAATGGAGCATTTGCCCAGCATACCCAAGGCCCTACTCTATCCTTAAAACTGACCAAAAAAAGGGGGGAAACTTTTGTTTACTTTTAAGAATGTGTGTGTGTGTGTGTGTGTGTGTGTGTACATGCACACATTTGTGCCACAATACCTGTGTGCAGATCAAAGGACAAGTTCACTCTTTCTACCTTGAGGATCTCAGGGATCAAATCCAGGCCCTCAGTCTTGACCGCAAATACTTTTACAGCCAAACCATCCCATTACTGCTCTAACTTTTCTCATTGTTGTTGTTTTGAAACAATAAACTAATGGTACAAATGTCATAAATCTAAGTGCAATTCCCTCCCATGTTTGAAGTGATCTTGATGAAAGATTTGGGGCAGTAGGTCATGTCATTTTTTTTCTTTTTTTCATTTTCTTATAGGTGTGGTATACATGTATGTAGGTACACATGTATCTGCACACATCTGGAGGCCTGAGGCTGATGTCATATCAATCATCTCTCCATCCTTCTTCTACCTTATTTACTGAGGCAAGGTATTATCTCAGTCAAACCAAAGGCCCCCAGATAAGGTTAGTCACTTCTGGGACGAGTCGTGCTCTAAGGATCCCCTGCTTTTGCCTTTTGAAGCCAGGCTTGTCAAAGGCAGGCTGCCTCACTGACAGCACTAATTGGCTGTAGAGATCCAAGCTCTCTGGTCCTCGTACGCATATACCACAACCACTGAGCAGACTTCCTGCCCAGCCATTTGTATTTTAAATGGGGCTTACTTTAGTCAGATTGATTTCCATCAATAGACTAAAATATTAGTTTACACATTCATTCAAATACTAAGTGAAACCCTACTATTTACCACCGTTCTAAGAGCCAGAGATATGGAATTTTAAAAAAAGATAAGTTAAAATGCATGCAAATAACAAGGAGTTTTGAGATCAAGAAAGGAAGCAATATTTTGAACCAGGGAACATGAAGGGATGTTGGAACTCAGTAGACCTCTTAGACAAGCCATGAGCCTCTGAGCTCCTGAGGGACGGGCAAGCAGAGAAACAGGCCACAGAAAAGGTGTAAGACCATAGTGGAGCGGGAAGAAATAGTCCCAGGTCTCATGACTTCCTACCTCCTGTGAGGATGCCACAACACCCTCCCTCAACCCAGCTACATGGGACATGGGTGAAGAGCGACAAATCACAGGGTGAGAGGGAAGACCTCGCTGTGGGGAGGGACGTTCTCAAGAACAGATTCGGGAGCCATGAGTCTGACAAGCAGCAGGCCAGTTCTGGGGAAGCTTTTCTTTCTCAGCAGGCCTGCAGCTTCGCCACTCGCTGCAGGACGCGTGCTCACAGCACCTAGACTCTAATCTCAGTTGAAAGCAGCTGATCATCTAAACTGATAGATCAGGTTAGTCAAAATATGCAAACTGGCCCGCGCAGCAGATGTCTGCTGCAGTGAGAGCCCCGTGAGTTTGAAAGTAAATATCTTTATTTGAACCAGTGTCTTCACTAGTCAGAACTGAATCCATCCTCATGGCCGATAATTCTTCATCTATGATAGAGAATAAAAGAAACCTGCAGACCAGATTACACTAACACCACGCTGCACATCTGTAGAAATAAACATTACAACTTACTTTGTTACTTTTGTTCCTGTTAATCCACATTCAAACAATACAAGAAAAACAGCAGCAAATTTGCAAAAGACAAAGGGGGCGGCTCTCAAAACTGACTCAAATGCCCCAAACCATCACAAGTAAAAGAAAAAAATATTCCCAGAATGACCCTGGGCTTTAAGCAAAGGGAGTCTCCACACTTCTGAGATTACAGCCCCGGCGGAAACGGAAAACTCGACTAGCCACAGCCAGAGACATCACAGTGATGACATAACCAGCCCAGAGAGAAGCCCTGGGTTTTCAGATGTGGCAGACGGGGAAACTGCAGATGCTTTTTGGCGTCGTGCAGACCCCCAGAGCCCCCAGGTGGAAACTGTGAAGTAACTGACACGCTTTGGCATCTGCCACTGCGAGGAGTACACAGGATGAAATGGAACAAACTGGAAGGAAAACTGAGATTTCTCCTGCTGTGATCCCCCAAGTGGGTGCCCTCGGCCTGCTAAAACAGCTGCGGGGATCCTGGCTGGCGCCCTCACACCCTGTCCTGACCGAAGCCAGAGCTTCCTCCGATCGTGCAACTCCCGTCCCTTCAGGGCATGTTCACCTTCCAAAGAGTCCAAGACTGTTAAAGAGGGTTTTTGTTTTTTATTTTTTAACTGAAAAGAATAATCTATGACACAGTAAATTCATTTTTCTCATTATACTCATTGTTTCAACAGCCAATGCCACCACATGCTGTGGGTGGGTGCCCCGCGCAGGGCCCTGCTATGCCACGTGCGTTGGGTGGGTGTCCCTGCTGTATCACTGGGGTTAGAAGCTACACCCTTCATCCTTCTTAATATGCCTCCTGTAAATCTCACATCTGGAGTCAAGCAAAGATGATCCCGGGGCCACAGACTGTATCTGTGTATCTCTGGTTTTCAACAAATCCCCCCTTTAGCCAAGACCACACCTCCAGAAGGCCCAGGCTGTAACACAGCAACAAGGCTGGAAGCAAAAGGATTCTGAGCACCCAAATACTCAAGTCACACACACACACACACACACACACACACACACACACACACACACACCGACGGCCTCACTCCTGAGTCCCGTATACTCTTTTGTACTTTTTATTCTTTATGAAGAAATGCACTCCGGCTTGCTGGCTCTCCAGAAGCTCTTTACAAAGACAAGGTTGCAAGCTGAGCACAGTGGAACAGAGCTGCGGCCCCAGTGGAGGTGGGGCCAGAAGGAGCAGGAAATCAAGGCCAGCCTCTGCTAACACAGTGAGTTCAAGAGCAGCCTAAGCTGACCCCAGGAAAAGTAGGGGATATTTGGTCAAAAGCAATCACAAACCAAGTGGCTCATGCCTGTAATGCCAGTACCGGGAAGCAGAGGGCTCACAAGTGTTGGAGCCAGCCATCTTAGAAAGAAAGACAAAACAGGCTGAGGAGAACGACGCGAACGCGAGAGCTACACAAAAGAGCAGGATCCCGAGGGGGACCCGGACCAGGGGGTGGGGTGAGGTGAAGGGTGGATATGATCAGGACACATCATATTCATATAGGAAACTGGCAGATTTTGACAAAACAAACAGGATCAAAGGTTCATAATTCTGTCTTGAGGATTATCTTAAAAAGTCACTATGTATACACAGCTGTTTAAGGAAACTTTCAGTGTGATTAACAAGATCAGTGGGGTCTAGAGAGGCTTCCTTCTTGTGAGACTACAGGAAGGAAACCTTTCATTAGACCCAATCACTAGAGCTATAGCCAAAGGATGGGCATTCCAGCACATACCAAGCTTGGGGCTTGCATCTTACATACATTACCTTACACAATCTCTTTCAAATATTAAGGACTTCTTGAAAAGATTACAAAAGACAGCTCAAATCTGCTTAGGTTTACCCACAGCGGTGGCCCACACTGCTCTAGTTGTTTTGCATGGCCGGCCAGTCGCATAGATTTTTAATCCCTCTTAAAATAGAACTGAGTCTCCTACTTCTCCTAACAGCCCCATGAACCAAAGCCAGGCTTGAAGCACCAAATAGGCATTTAAATACACGCTTCGCTGCACTTTAGTACCAAATAACTCATTTTCTAACTGCTCTATTTCTCCAAATCCTATCAAGCTACTTAATGAGGCATCTGAGCCCACTCTCAGTCCCCCGGGGAGGCAGGGATGGAAGCGACACGCTGTCAAGCAAACACTTCAACTGCTGCATTAGAGATGCAGGGCAGAGATGGTTTTTACATAAGCAACAGAAGGAGACACACTGGAGATTCCTCCAAGTGAGCTTATGAATAAAAATTGACAAAAATGTCAATAGACATTCAAGGTCTTAGCATGGCCAGAACTAACCCCAAAAATGTAAAACCCAAGACTGAGTCAGAGTGATTATGGGCAACGTGGCAGAAGCTAGGATGAAAACAGGATACACAACAAGGTATTTTACATATTATATTACATATATATACACATATACATATATATTACATGAATATACATATGTATTACACATACATACATACATACGAGTGTATGTGCATATATGGAGATACACACACACACACACACACACACACACATACACACACACAGTGTGGGGAGGTGAGACCTCCAGTACACCCAATTTAATGTTTTCTTTACCTAGAATACCTAGGTTTAAACCTAATGAGTTCAGGGCAGAGGATGGTAAATGCAAGATTTTGTTAACTAAAGCCAATTTTTAAATAACTTAAGATTCAATACCTTTTTTTCCTTTTATTCTTGTTGTTGTTGTTGGAGACAGGGTTTCTCTGTGCAGCCCTGGCTGTCTTAGAACTTGCTCTGCAGACCAGGCTCACTTCAAACTCAAGAGATCCACCTGTATCAGCCTCCCGAGAGCTGGGACTAAAGGTGTGTGCCGCCACCACCTGGCTAAACTAGTTTTCTCAACCCTTTGAAATCTTTTCAGGTGTCTTCAGAGTTGCGAGAGAGGTGGGGTGTCTTGGATCCTGAGCCTGTCATAGTCCCGAGGCCAAATTATTAAAATAAATTGGAGTAGATAAGATGGGATCTAAAGCCGGAAGCGCTACAAGTAAATGCACTTTAACACGGGCTGAAGCTAATGAGAGGCACATCTGGACAGATGTGGAGAGGTGGGACCAGGGAACAGAGAGGCGAGGAGCTAGAACAAGTTACCCGTGGCAATGCTAAAGTAAGCGAGCTGTCGCCAACTCTGAGTCCCTTTGTACAGGCCTTGGATACTCACAGGAACCTTCAATGTCAAATTGTACCACTACCCTTGTGTGGGTCTCTAATTTACATTTTAACTTCTGGTTGTCTTTGTTTTGTCCTTTGCTTTGTTGGGTTTTTTTTTTTTATCTGAAATTAAAATATGCTAGTTAGCAAAAAAATGAGTTTCTGGGTCTCCTCAGCAGATGTGTCTCATTCTGAATTAACAAGCATCTGGGTTTACACAGCATCTCCTCAGGGCCTAGTTAGCATTAGGGCATGCCTGTGGCTGTGTTCTCTGCCTCAGGATTTTACACCAATAAGAATTACCACAAAGAGCGAGGACATAGTTCAGCTGGTAGAGTGCTCGCCTAGCACGCCCAGGCCGGGAGCTCCACCCCTAGCACTGAGACACTAGGGCATAAGCTGGCATTGTGCAAATGCCTGCCAGCACCCGAGAGGTGGCAAGAGGACCAGGCTCAAGGTCGTCTTCAACTACATAGATGGAAACCAGGGAAGAAGACTCTAGCTAAAAAGGAAAAACAAAAAGTATCACAGAGAAATGTGAGGCTGTGAGGCTATTTCTGTGGCTTGGGGCGCTTCCCTAGAAAGAATCCTGCCTTGCAAGGCCCCTTTTAAACCTCTATAGTTATAGCTACCCTCTCAGCTGAGCGCGTGGTTCTGAAGTTACAGAATCAAACGTCCTCCGTCTGATTTTCACACAGGAGCTGCAGGTGGGGCAGGGAGAACCAGGCCCGAGGACAGGAGTCAGTGAAAATACCGTAGAGAGCGAAGCCCCGGCTGCCTTCTGGTCTGTGTGCAAACCTAGGTGGGTGCCTGAACAAATTATTTCACCAAAGTCAAATCCGCACCAGATGCGTCTCCTGTTTTAGAGATTAGACTGCCCTCTTGTGGGAAATGAGAGGATAAACTTTCCTAGGATTCCGCCTTACCCCTTTCCCCAAGAACAATTTGGGAAGAGCCTGCCTGTGTTCTCAGGGCATCACCAGGCCATTACCGCTTACAAAGACAGGCACAGTACCTCCGTGTCATTTTGGTTTTTCAAGAGAATCCAGAAATTCAAGGCTTTAATTCAGAAGGTTTCACATGATATTAAACACCATTCTAATTATTTGAAAAAATATTTGGGAAGTGGAAATGGGGCTGAAAGGCTGGGGCTCAGTCAGTAAAGCATTTCCTCAGAACCTGTGTGAAAGAGCTGAGTGCAGCGGCCTGTGCGTGCTACCCCAGTACTGGGCAGATAGAGATGGGAGATTCCTGGGGCTTGCTAGCCCGACAGCCCAGTCAAATTGGTGAACTCCAGGTCTCAAGAAATAAGGAAACACTCCTCCATTGCTGGTGGGATTGCAAACTGGTACAACCACTCTGGAAATCAATCTGGAGATTCCTCAGAAAATTGGAAATAGATCTACCTGAAGATCCACCCCTGGGCATATACCCAGAAGATGCTCCACCATGTCACAAGGTATATGTTCCACTATGTTCATTGCAGCCTTATTTGTGATAGCCAGAAGCTGGAAACAACCCAGATGTCCCACAGTGTAAGAATGGATACAGAAAACATGGTTCACTTACACGGTGGAATACTACTCAACTATTAAGAACAAGGACATCATGAGTTTTGCAGGCAAATGGATGGAACTAGAAAATATCATCCTGGGTGAGGTAACCCAGACATAAAAGAACACACATTGTGGATGTGGATAAGTGGATGTTTGCCATAAAGTAGAGAATACCCAGGCTCTAATCCACAGGAAAAAATCAGCTAAATAACAAGGTGGGCACAGGAAGGATTCTTGAATCTCACTCAGAAGGGGAAAAAAGAGTCACTGTGGGTTGATGGAGGAGGAGATGGGTGAGAGAGGACATGGAGAGGGGATGCTGTGGTGTGCTTAGACAGGAGCCTGTGTGGCTGCCCTCTGAGAGGCTCGACAAGCAGCTGACTGAGACAGAGCAGATACTTACAGCCAACTAATGGACTGAAGTCGAGGACCCGTGTGGTTGACTTGGGGAAAGGCTGGAAGAAGCTGAGGAAGAGGGCGACCCCATAAGAAGACCAGCAGTCTCAACTAACCTGGACCCCTGAGAGCTCTCACACACTGAGCCACCAACCAGACAGCATATATATACTAGCTGGTCCAAGCCCCCTCCCCCCCAACCCCACCCCCGACATATACAGCAGAGGACTGCCTGGTCTAGCCTCAGTGAGAGAAGAGCCTCCTAACTCTTGAGAGACTTGAGGCCCCAGGGAATGGGGAGGGCCTGGGGGGGGGAGAACGACTGGACTGTGAAATAAAAAAAAAATTTAAAAAGAGCGATTAAAGATAATTTTTTTAAAAATAAAAAAGATATGCAGGCAGTGGTAGCACACGCCTTTAAACCCAGCACTTGGGAGGCAGAGGCAGGCGGATTTCTGAGTTCGAGGCCAGCCTGGTCTACAGAGTGAGTTCCAGGACAGCCAGGGCAACACAGAGAAACCCTGTCTTGAAAAAAACAAAACAAAACCCTCCCATCCCTAGGCGCCCTGAGAATAAGGCACGCTCTCACCCTGTTGTATGAGCACCGCACATGGCCGCACGGGCTGTCAGGAGCAACCAGGATTCAGACCCTGGGGTTCCCGACTGCAGGCAGCGAGCCCTTCCCCTTCCTGGAGCCCCACCTCTGACCCTCCCGCCCTAACTTGCCGCCCTCGGGTGTCTGCAGGTTGGCTACTCTAACTCTTTCAGGCACGTCATCTTCACAAGCAAACTATACATCGCGGGAAGGCTCCATCTTGGGGCATCAGCGATGGAAACGGTCCTGAGAACCACCCACTAAGTGGAATTAGCCGGCTGGCTAGGAAGGAAGCAGCTGCGGGGAAGGCATCGTCCAAGGAAGGGGACAAGGAAAAAAGAGAAATTAAAACAAGGGTACGCAAACAAATCCATTCTTAGCCCACATGACAGAAAAGACTATTTTAACCGACGCTACGTGAGTTAGTGCAAAGCCGCGCTGTAGGCCCTCGCTGTGTATAATCTGACTGATTAGACATGGACTTATATCTAATATGAAAAGGATATGTGAACAATTGAGTTAATCCTGGTATCTAAAAATCCACATTTTAAAACACCTATAAAGTAGCCTCACATGAAAAGTACAGAAAATACACAAAAGTTAAAGTGAAAGATGCCCTCCAGGTCTTCTACAAAGTCATCAGCAAGTATTTGTAAAATGTTTTTCCCAGCTTTTTCTTTCCTTCCCCCCCCCAATCAGAATTTATGAAGTCAATTTTATTTAAATTAAAAACAAGAATTCTTGAAATGTATAACATCCAACCAAGTCTCCCCCCCCCCCTCTTTTCCTCTTAATTTGTAACAGAGACTCTAAGAAAATAAAATCTAAGGTTAAGGAAATTTCCATCAATGTGAAGAAAATATTTTCCAAAATTAAAATAACAAGTTCCTCCCTGGTTCGCATAACTGATTTAAGTTGCAGATACATGACTGCCCTGGAGATCACCTTCCTCCACACGCTCTCAGAAACAGCCACGTCCACAGCCTCCAAAGCGGTTGACCAGTCCTCTCTGGGGCTAACTTCTTGATGAGATGCTGTGCATATGACCAATGCTACACAAATAGTCCATGATCTATCCCTGTCCCCATCCTGGAATTTCCTGAAAGCTGCACACAATCCTTTAAATGGTGTGCAGTAAGTCATAAAATAATCAGATATAAAAGTATGCTATATTGCCGGGCAGTGGTGGCGCATGCCTTTAATCCCAGCACTCGGGAGGCAGAGGCAGGCAGATTTCTTAGTTCGAGGCCAGCCTGGTCTACAAAGTGAGTTCCAGGACAGCCAGGGCTATACAGAGAAACCCTGTCTCAAAACAAACAAACAAACCAAAAAAAAAAAAAAGTAAGCTATGTCAATCCCTTCTTTAACATCTGCATTTTGATCAACATTTTATAAAAAGTAGAGGTACAAACATTCTAATCTTGGTAGGAAGATTTGCTGCTTCTACTGCTGTACTGAAAAGCTTTTAAGATTGCTGTATTTTTTTTTTTTTTTTTTACATCAGATACTACTTCTCAGTCAGACGGGAGCCTTCTTGTAATCAAGAGACGAAGACGGCTCAGTGTGGACACAGTTCAGCAGTAGAGCTGCAGCCCAGGATGTGCGAGGCCCTGAGTGTGGTCCTCGGCACTAACAAAAATTAAGAAGATGTATGCTGGGCACTGAAGAGCTGACTCAGTGGCTTTGACTATGGCGCTTGTAGAGGGTCCGAGGTCAGTTCTAGCATCCAACCTGTAACTCCAGCTCTGAGGGAGTCACATGCCTCTGGCCTCCAAGAGCACCTGAACTCACATGCATGTGTGCATGCATGCACAAACACACACATACACACACACACACACACACACACACGCACAAACATGTGTATACACACACACACACACACACACACACACACACACACACGCAGGCATGCTCGCACACGTGCACATGCATAAAGAAGGGTATCTTTTTTATAACGTTTTGCTTCTATTTTATACATCTGGGTGTCCGTGCACCATGTGTGAACTTGGTGCTGGCAGAAGCCAAGGAAGGTGCTGCGTCCATGCCCTGGAACAGGAGCCCCAGGCGCCTGTGAGCTGGCCATGTGGGTGCCGGGCGGAGGTGGCGCACGCCTGTAATCCCAGCACTTGGGAGGCAGAGGCAGGCAGATTTCTGAGTTCGAGGCCAGCCTGGTCTACAGAGTGAGTTCCAAGACAGCCAGAGCTATACAGAGAAACCCTGTCTCAAAAAAAAAAAAAAAAAAAAAAAAAAAAAAAAAAAAAAAAAAGACCTTTGCAAGGACAGCAAATCCTTGTAATTACAGATCCATCTCTTCCGAACCTTAAGTCTTCTTTCTTGCATATTTATTTTTATTTTTACGTGTGCACGTATTGATGCACATGTGTGGAGATCAAAGGACAACTTGTGAGAATCTGTTCTCTCCTGGCAGCACGTGGGATCCAGGACTGACGGCAGGCGCCTTTACCTGCTGAGCCATCTTGACCACCCTATAGGTCTATCTTTAAGCCTGGCATAGCGGTGCTTGCCTGTAATCCCACTATTAAGAAAGGTACGGCAGCACTTAACAAAAATTTACACTCAACAAGTTTATGGTCAGCCTGGGCTACATAGGGTGTCCCAGTAGTTAGAAAGGAGAGCAAAAGAAAGAGTGGGCCTGTGTTATTTGAAATTACACCAGACTGAAACACAACATCTAGCAATGTCTGTATGCTGTTAAAGGGGGAGACAATTTTTTTCTGAAATATTTATTTTATGTATGAGTATCCCATAGCTGTCTTCAGACACACCGGAAGAGGGCATCAGATCCCATTACAGATGGTTGTGAACCACCATGTGTCTCCAGCCCCAGGGAGAGACAATTTGACTGGCCTACTCTGTGCCCAAGGTTAACACAACAGATCCTTCCAGACTCAAGCCCAGCGCTTCCGTTCCCTTACCTGTGAGATGATCAAACTGGAGAGCACTCGTGTCTGCAGCTCTGAAGGTAGAACACCTGACTGTCTACACCATCAGAGCCCTGCTAACTTAGCTTCAATTCCCAGTTCCATGTTGAAAAGGGACAACTAAGTAAGTTGAAAAGCTCCCCCAGGGAGAACAGGCTCAGATGGACCCCTCAAACCCCTTACTAAGCCATGTCTCCCAGGCTGACCGTTACCACGATGATGAGGAAAAAGATGCTCTGAATTTTCTGAGAAGTCCTAGAAATACAATGTGGCAGAAGACTGTAGAACTTCCAAAGTGGGGGCCTCTTCAGGCAACACTGGGGGTTTCCAGATATAATTGGAAACACTATCCCCTCTTGCGGGGTTACTTCCACTAAAATCACACACACACACACACACACACACACACACACACACAGAAACTGCAGCTAACTAGAAATAATTAACATTTAGGTTTTTAAAATGTTGACTTTTCCATCTTTCTGCAACTTATATTATAAATGCTTACTTTTGCTTATTTGGTATTGATCATACTTTTTAAATTATAATATTCTACTGTAGAATGCCAGTTGCCAGCTTTTGATTAAGGGAAGGTGTGGAATGTGATTTGATACAGGGAACTATGTCTGGTTTCCTTAAACCAGTAAAGCTTGCTAACAAGTTTTATGAGTGGTTAGAATCTTTGGTTGAACATTATTTGAAACACCTTCATTCTAGTCTGTATTCAGCTCCTTAAGGAATAACACATTCCTCGGCTATGCTGCGCCCTAAAAGCTAACTAATTGCTCATTTTAGAAAACTTAGAGTAAACCTGTTTAAAAAAAAAAACAAAAATAAAAATAAAATTCAAGAAAACTTCTGAACTGCAAAGAATTTTTAAACCACCTGAACCAGTGGTTGGCTGAGAAAACACTGCCATCTTGTGGCCAAACATAAGAACTTGCCCTTTTAAATAGAAGCCTTCCCCCACTGATGAGTATCACGTTCTACAGGTGAAATCATATTTAAGGAGCTAGCCATGGTGACAAGTGCCTATAATCCTGGCAGCCACAAGACTTTTACAGGAGAATCATGAGTTGAAGGCTAGCCTAGGCTATATAACAAAACTCAAAAACCAAAGAAAAGCTGGGAATAGTAATACAGGCCTCTAATGCCAGGACTTGGGAAATGGAAACAAGAAGAAACAGGAGTTCAAAGTCACACACAGTATGTCCCAGGCTAGGCTGAGCCCGGGTCTTTTGGAAGAGCAGCCAATGCTCTTAGCTACTAAAACAGCTCTCTGCCCCTCAAGTGGCTGGAGGAGTGGGGGAAAGCCCTCAATTGGAATTCACTGAAGTAAAATGACATCATGTGGCTAGCATTGTAGACAGCACCACTCCAGAGTGTAATGTCTCTAGCCGACGCCAACAGACAGATCCCTCCACCGTCTCTCAAAGGCGTGTTCTGACTACTCAACAGGTCAGCATCACAAAGCATACGAAACAGAGCACACCGTCAATAGATATGAAGCTGGTAGACACACTAAAAGACCAGAGCACAGGAAGTGGGGTCCTACCTCTGTCCTGGGGGGCACTATAGGTCTGAGCCAAATGGGAGTCTTATAACATGGGCAAGACCTTAAAAGGTTAGGAGGCAGAAGGAGGCAGAAGGATTTTCAAAAAAGAGAAGAAAAGCATGAGAAAGGAGCTGTGAGCAGAGAGCAGCAGATCTGCTCCGGACGCTGAGATGCCCCATCAAAATCACAGGAGAAAAACCGACAAAGACAAGTCAGGAGGGAAGGCAGACCAACATGAGGGTCGGACCCGAGGCGCTTGACAGAACCATAAAGTAGACACAGGAGGGGGAGCAAGGAAGGCACACCAGACAGACTTTCTATCCAAAGAACGAGCAGCTTTGCAGGATGGAGGAAAAGAGAATCTGAGGACAGCAGACGGGAACTGAGGCGGCATCTGACTCTACGGTCCTCAGTCCTGATGAGTCCCTGTCTTCCTAGACTGCAAACTGCAAAGATGGAACTCAAAGACTTCAGCCCCAAAGCTGAGAGCAGAGACGGAGCCAGGAGTAATGCAAGGCCCCAGGAGGAAGCGAAGTCTTGGAACAAACTCGGAGTTTTCAGTGCAAAAAATTAGCCCTGGACACTGGTTGGTCCCACCTGACAAACCTGGACAGCAAGAGTCGCCACTGTGCTAGGAGGTAGCAGAGTTGAGGCTTCTGGGAAATGGCAGTGATTATCTGGAGTCTGCGGACGGGACTGTCCTTAGAGATTGCTCATGAACGGCGGGAGCCATGTCACCTGTTTCAAACCCCCACCCCACCCCCAACCCCCGTCGATTCTAATGAGCACTGATGCCTGAGAAGTCAAAGTCTTCTGTTTCAGAGTGTCCTCTTAACCTATTCTCCCAAATACCATAATTATGTTATTTCATGTAACATGCTATAGGTGTAAAACCCTTTTGCAGACCTTAGGATGCTCACAGAATAAGCCGAATCCATGTGCATAGGCATATGCCTTATCCCTTCGTTTGTAATAGTCCTGCGAAGGGAGTACTCACAGGGACATTTTAATGGGGAGAAGAAGTTCCTACTTTAGTGACAACCCAGAGGGCTGGCCCCCAGGGCCACTCTCTTTGCTTGGTCTTAGAAACCTGGGAAGCAATCCCAGAGCCCACCCTCTCATGTACTGCCCCTCCACTATCCCCTGGCTCGCACAGTCCTGCAGCTCTCTAGCTGTCCTGGGGAAGCAGACAGAATGACCATCTCAGAGACGGCGGCCCAGCGTTTCTCTCCAGAAGCCTGCCTTCGCTGTGCTTCACGTCATCATGGCCCTGAAGGCAAGTGGGAGGAAGGCATCCTGCCGGGAAGCTACAACGAACTTTCCCCTGTGATGGTTGTTTATTTCAACACTGCAACCGCTGGTGCCAGTGCACTATGGTTCCCAAACAAAGTAACAATTTCTGTAAGTGAGAAACTCGCCCTCACAAAAGAACTCCCCAATCTGAACAATTGCAACAGAAGAAACAAGACTGGCCCCAGCCTGGCCAGGGTTTCCATTGTGTCTTGGCAGCATGTAGGCAAGGCTGGGCCAGGCCTACACTCAAGGTTTCTGAATCTCTACCCTGCAGAAACACACGCGCGCACACACACACACACCGCCTGAACAGCACTGATTTGACATGTGTGCATCAAATGTTAGTCGACACCGTTGCATTCTAAAACCGCAGAATCCAGTGCGATGCTGCCGGGTGGGCGACTCACCGCACCGGGATGAAGACTCAGCCTATCTCCATTCCAGGAAAAGGGCTTGGCCCCCTAGGGAGTGTGAAAATCGGGCTCCCCTCCCCAGATTGCCCTTGGGGGACTGCCTTACCCGCAGGAGCACAGATTGCAGATGCAAGTCCTCTTCCCCATGCTTCACCTCGAACCTTCCACCACCGCAGTCTCCTGGAGGATCCCAGCTGCCTGGGACAACGATCACACTTCTCGAGTGCCTTGACCGATGCGGTTTTGCTCAGAAGAAAACTTAGGTGGCCCTTTTGCAAAAGTCTGTAGTCTATTCCCTTCCTGAGGCTGGCCTTGGGCAAACAAGCCGCACGGAGCACGGACAGCAAGCCGGGCCGGCTCGGGTCTGCAAGCTGCCTCCACCGCCTGGCCCCTGCAAGCCGCGGGGCCCAGGACTGAGTCCTCTGTGACCCTGAAGGTCACAGAGGAGGGCATCTTGAGATGGCAATGACATCACAAGGGCCTCCTGTGAGGTCAGACTTTAACCAGTATCTCATCTGGCAGACCCAAGACAGGGACTCTCCCACTGGGCCTTGGAAGGAAGACGGAAGAGGCCTTGGAGGGCTTTAGAAAGCCTCTGGATCCCCGAGTTAACCAATACCACGGTCACATTATGCAAAGACAACGAAAAGTTTTTTGTCGGGTGGTCCTTGCCATCTCTAGGACACATTGTACTTAAGGAAGTGCATGCCCTGACCTCCAGAATGTTGACCCTGAATTCCATCTCCAGATCTTCCTGGAAAACCTATACCTTCGCTGCCTGCATCTTGGAATTGCTCTCAAGCACAGGCCTCTGTTCTTGAGAACAAAGCAGTATGAGAGGCCCGGTCCTTTATTGCTCAGGTGCTTCAGTGCTTCTCCAGCTGCTGGTAATGATGCCTGGAAGCAGGGGTTTCTCAAATGTTCGAGCCGCATGGCTTGATGACAACCAGATTGCCAGACCCCCACCCTGAGCTTCTGTTGTTTCTGCAATATGGGCTCCAGAAAACGTGTGTCTCTTACAAGTTTTTTTTTTTTTTTAAGATTTATTTATTTATTTATTTAATTATCTGTAAGTACACTGTAGCTGTCTTCAGACACCAGATAAGGACGTCAGATCTCTTTATGGATGGTTGTGAGCCACCATGTGGATGCTGGGACTTGAACTCAGGACCTTCGGAAGAGCAGTCAGTGCTCTTACCCGCTGAGCCATCTCTCCAGGCCCTCTTACAAGTTTTTAGTGATGTGGCTGATGCTGGCCCAGAGCCCACACTTCAAGGCCCACAGCTTTGGAGCTTCTATTTTGCCCTCTAACCCCTCTCCCCTAATAGCTAACCCCGTCCTGAAAAACCTCCGCAGACCTCTGACCTGGAATCTCCTCTATCAAATAACCACTACTCAGAGCACATAATGGCTTCAGCCTGTGATCCCAGCACACAGACTGAGGCAGGAGGGTTGCTGCAAGCTCAAGGCCAGCCTGGGCTACAAAGTGAGACTTCACTCTATTTCAAAAAAGAAAAACTATTCCAGGAATTGCGTTTTCACAAGATAGCAGCTTACTCTGACAATAAAACAAGGTCAAGGACCTCCACGCTCTGCTGGGTGGGGCAGCCCATGTCCAGAATCCCAGCAGCTGGACAAGGAGGCGAGTTCTGGGCTACGTAGCTTTCCCTCTCAAAAGCAAGCAAAAAAAGTGTAGTAGTATACCATATAGTCCACTACTATAGGAGAACGTTTGGATTTAAACATTACTGTTTCCTTTTTGTTGTTTTTAATTTTACATTTACTTATGGAAGGTTCTGTGTAGACAGCCATGTGTGCTAAGACTCCTGCAGAAGGTGGCTCCTCCCACCATGTGGGCCGGAGAGCTGGGATTCCGGAGAGTGTGAGCCGCGTGTCTGAGGACCCGTGGGTTGCAGCAGTGTTGAGCCTCTGTGTGCTCTTAGTCTTTTCTTCCGTGGCAGCCATGGCAGACTACAACGGTCAGCAAGCCTCTGCCACCAGCCGAGTCCTGTCAGTAGCTGGCTGATAGGGCCGCAGAGCTAAGAATGGTCGCCATGTTGAAATGGCTGAGAAATTAAAATAACATTACACTGATCTGTGAAACGTAAATTTCTAATTTCACTGTCTACAAAGAGTTGAGGTTTGACACATTCTACAGAAATCTTCCTAATTTTTCCTTGTTTCCCACAAAAACTAAAATATTTACTAACTATTTACAGTTTCCCAGATCTGGGCTATAGAAAGTCACAGATGTAACTTCGGACAGGAACACCACTTACTGATCAGTCTTAAGAACAGCAAAGCTATTTCTTGCCTTCTGGTAAAGGGGAATGTAGAACTGTGAGATGGGGTGGGGAGGGAGGAGACCTCAGAGAGAGAAATGGGAAACTTGGAAACCAAACCAAGGCCTGCACACCTGTGCATTTCAAGGACAGGTCACATATACACACTGTCCATCACCAAGGACAGGGCCCACCGTTGGAGGAGGCCTTTGTGCAGTGTGTAAAGATTGTCCTGGTGTTATTCAAATGCCGATTTCTGAACCATCAGAGATCTGATTACAGGCCATCTTTGGTATTGTTAATCATCTCCTGCCTTGGGATTTTGTAAACATTGTTCTCCATCACCCATTAAAAGCCCATGGCCTATAGCAAAAGCAGATTTTTTGGTGGGACTTCCAGAGAGAGAGAGGAACTCTGGGAAGCTGGACACAGAGGAAGAAGCAGGCTGAGAAGAAAGGAGAGGTAATTAACCAGCCATGTGGCATAATTTAGATTAGTATAATCAGGATGATTGAGTTATGAGCTATAGAGAAACAATGCCTAGCTATAAGGACAAAAGCTTATAAACAAATACAGTCTTTGTGTCATTATTCAAGAACTGGGGCAGGCATAGAAAGGCCCACAGTTACAGTCTGTCATGTGCACACACTGTTCATTGCCAAGGACAGGGTCCACCATGTACACACACTGTTCACTGCAAGGACAGGGTCTACCATGTGTCCACACTGTTCATTGCTAAAGACAAGGTCTACCATGTGTGCACACTGTTTACTGTAAGGGCAGGGTCTACCCTGCACACACTGTTCACTACCAAGAATAGGGTCCACTGACAGAAGTCATCTAGAAAGGCTATGGCAAGCAAGTGTGTTTCCTGGAGATGGCCCAGCGTTTTGCATGCCTGCGATGGGTGTACTCTGGAGAGGCACAGCCCCACAGACTTTGTCCCAGGAGTGTTTCTTGATGCTGATGTGTCTTTCAGGCCTCTATTACCTAGCCTAATGATTCCTGGGCATCAGCCACCCTATTAGGCAAATTTCCTGCAGATCAACATGAAAATGGGCTTTTGTGAATTAATGCTGTTTAGATGAATTAATGACTATAGAATTCCTGATTTGATTCAAAAAACTTTTATATCTTTTTTTTTATTTGTTTTTTTCAAGACAGGGTTTCTCTGTATAACCCTGGCTGTCCTGGAACTCACTCTGTAGACCAGGCTGGCCTCGAACTCAGAAATCCTCCTGCCTCTGCCTCCCAGAGTGCTGGGATTACAGGTGTGCATCACCACCGCCTGGCTCAAAAAAAATTTTAAGAAGAAATTTTAAGGAGATGGTTTTAGTTGTTTTGCCAGAAAGATGTAATAAAATTAGAATCAAGAAAAGAATGTGCCCCCTTCTCATAGAATAGTAAATAAAGGCTGCATAATGAATACAATGAGCTTTTATAAATTTCACTAAGAGAAATAGTCTTGGGACAGATTTGTGATCAAGTAAAAGTATTCATTCTAAGCCAGGTCCAAGGATGAAGCCACAGGTGTGCACTGTGATAAAGCAAGGCCATGTGAAACTGTTGCTCTGAACTTAATGAGCTGATACAGTGAAATACTGCTTTGGACTCAGGAGGCACATCCTCTGTAACTCCCCTTTTGTGTAACATTCTATCCATGAGGGTATTTTATAAAGAACTTTTGTCTAAGAAGGTACAAAAAGGCTGAGAGAAGAAATAAAGTGTGCCTGTTGGGGCTCTGCTCCTTCTACCAAATGTATACATGTCTGTCTGTCTGTCTATATTATATACATATACATATATATACATATGTTAGGCTTATGTGTATGTACATAAGTGTGTATGTACACTTGTGAAATTGATGAAACAGGTGGTCTGGCCCAGCCAGAGAGAGAGAGACAAAAAGAGAGAGAGAGAGAGAGAGAGAGAGAGAGAGAGAGAATGACCTTCTCTCTATTCTTTTCTCTCTCACCAGCCACGTAAGAGTTAAAAGGGTTCAGAATTTCTTGCTGATCATTTTTGCCAGCCCCAGATAATTGAGTTTTGTTCCTTCAGTAGTGATGACCCGGTAAATCACTCACTGCTGTTAGTGGAGGAGGGGGTTTTGAGTGCTGACATCATGACCCCAACACTATACCCACCCTGCCTGCCCCAGGTATCTGAATGCCAATTGTTATCAGCAGTCCACCATGTGCACACTCTGTTCAATGCCAAGGAGAGAGAGGCTCAACCATGCACACACACATTGCTAAAGACAGTGTCCACCATGTGCACACAGTGTTCATTTCCAAGAACAGGGCTCACCATGTAGTCCTTACAGGGTAACTGGTGCTAGAGATTAGCATTCTCTTCCCTGGTACCTTAACCTTATCCATGGACCTGCCAGAAGAAGGGAAGCCAGATTTTGAGGCAAGAACCCACTGCACAACTCTCTAAGTTCATGTGGCCCTTGTCTTCCGTAATGATCAGGTGATGTGTGCTTTTTCTATAACAGTGAATATGAAGTTGAGATGAGCAAAGGGTCTTCAGGCTGCTGCTTCCGCTATCCCGTCCTTGAGTTTGTCAGGAACTACACAAGAACAAACCAATCAGTGCTAAAAATAGCCCAAGGAAAGGTCCCTTGTTCTTAAAGATTTGCAAAACTGTAAAGCGTCTCATGACTGTGCAGTTAAGCTCAGAGGTGAGAGAACAGGCTGATGGCTCAGCAGGCCAGTGTGCTCGGCATGCAAGCCTGGCGATCTGAGTTCAACCGCTGGAGCCCAGGTAAAGCTGGAAGGAAAGAACTGACAACCATAGTTGTCTGCACACACCGCCACCACACCACACCCACAATAATTAATAGACATTTAGGATCAGAAGTGAGCCACTGAGCCACAGAGCTCCACTTAGGAGAAGGTACCCCCCGGTCGGTGATCACCTGTCCTCTATATAAACTTCTAAATCCGCCTCTCAATGAAATAGCTCTTTAGACACGAGAACGACAGTCACCCTTCCATCAGCAAGTTAGTTCAAACCCAAGCTCTTCTCTGACCCCACAATGGCTCCCACTGTTCCCAAGCAGAGCCAGCTCTCTGCATTGTAGTAAGTTATACTCGTGTCCCTTGCAAACTCAAGTAAGAAGGGTAGTGTGTAAGAAGGTGGAGAGAAGGAGAAAAGGGTGGAGTGGGGAGGGGAGGGAAGGGGAGGAGAGAAGAGGGGAGGGGAATGACTAAAATGACTCTCTGCTGAGATCTACCAGACATTTGTTGGTGATTAAGCCAGTTTTCTACAAGACCGCGTCAAGACTCGGAAGCTGTCACCTGGCTCCCTAAGCCTTTAGCCTCCGTGATTCTCAATCTGAGGGTGGAATGACCCTTTCACAGGGATCACATATCCAATATCCTGCATATCCGATATTTCCATTATGGTTCATAACAGTAGCAAAATTACAGTTATGAAGTAACAAAAATAACTTGCTGGCTGGGGGGTCACCACAGCATGAGGAACTAACTGTATTAAAGGCTCAACATCAGGGAAGTTGAGAACCACTGCTTCAGCCTGTGCAGTTTTCCTTTGAGCTGGCTTCTCAGAGTCCTCCCTCTGTGATAAATAATAACTGCATGGTTATATGCTGAAAGCCAAGTCCTCCCAGCAAGTCACCAGACCTGAGGGTGGTCCTCAAGACCCCCCCCCCGACAAAATGCATAACAAAAACAATTAGATATACACAGATTGTGGACTCAATGAGATTCCACTATGCATCCATTTGAATGACTGTAATCCAATACTGCTGCCAAGGACAGGAAAGAAGTATTGATTTCCCAGATTGTTAGCTCAGCCATCTTGGAAAACACTCTGGCCATTTCCTTAAAAGTTTCAGTATTTATCATATAACCCAGCAATTCTACATTGGGGGGAAAAAAAGAATTAATAACAAGTTAATCCCAGCACTCAAAAGGTAGAAGCAGGTAGATTTCTAGGAGTTCAAGGCCAGTCTTGTCTACACACTGAGTTCTAGGCCACCCGAGCCTATGTAGTGTGACCTTGTCTCAAATAAATAAAATGCTGGGAGATGGTTCAGCGTGGTAAATGTACTTGCCACCAGGCCTGACAACCTAAATTTAGTCCCCAGAGCACACATGGTGAAAGGAGAAAACTGATTCCCACAAGTTGTCCTCTGACCTCCATGATACTGTGTCTAAAGTTCAACACAAAACACAAAAGAAAACTGTTGTTTACAGTATTTGAACAGTTAGCCCTCTAAATAACCATTTTTTGCCCTGTCCATCTCAGACCTAACATTCTGATAAGCAGATAAAGACCTTTTTGAGTGTTAACAAAAGCTTGGTTTTCCATGGTTAAATGACTAAGGATGCTTTCAGACAACATCCCTGCCCTATAACAAAACACTCCCATCTTCCTGTAACCCTCCTTTCTGATGTTTTCACTGTTTTTTAAATCCCTTGATTTATAACTTTCTTTGTTCTGTTACTATTAAAAAAAATCCATGAAACTGTTTGCACCTTGGAATGTTGATTTGGGGAGACCTAAATCTATGTTCCAAGGCCATGGCTATTCGCATATGCTGCAGAATAAACCACATCTCTTATGCCTCGGGGGTGAGAGCTGTGTCTTTTGATAAGAGGATAAGAATTACAGTAGAAACAGGTGGAGCCACTGAAGATCTCATTAAGAAGCACTTGCACCCATAGATCCCTTTCTCCAGTTTCATATAAATGGGCAAGTTCCCCATCAAAGATTATCAATCTCATTCCCCAGAAACAGTAAATCAGAGAATGTCTAGATGAGGGGAAATCTGCCATTGAGGACTGAGGCTCCAAATTATAAATGGAAAGAGTCTATAAAACCTGCTACAAACTCAACAGAGTCAATAAAGCCTGCTAAAAACTCAACAGTAGGAGTCTAAAGTTTTTCTATTCCAAAACTAGATTGTTCTTTAAGTGTCATTTATGTACCCAAGCATCCACTGTGAATGAAGATTTGACCCACAGGACGCCATGCTCCTGAGGTGTGGTAATTGCACAGGTATGGTAGAACCTTCAGGAGTAAAGCCCACCTGCAGAAAGCAGCTCTCAGGGAACTCTGGTAGTTCTCATGAAAGGATGTTTTAGAAGCTGATTTGTTCTCACCGACACTATATCAATGAAATCCAGCTGGGTGTGGTGTCATATGCTTTGTCATATGCCATGATTAAAGGCATATGCCATGATTAAAGGCATATGCCATGATTAAAGGCATACTGATTTAAAATAACTTCTTCACTCCCCACACAGATTTTCACACTTCCTGTTCTCACACATCGTGGATCTCTGTGAGTTCAAGGCCAGCCTAGTCAACAGAGTGAGTTCCAGGACAGCCAGGATTGTTACACAGAGAAATCCTGTCTTGAAACACACTCCTCCCCCACCAAAAGAAAGAAAGGAATATAATAAACTTATTCTGAGTAATAATAATAATAATAAGCTTATTTTTAGTAGAAAACTCTTAGGAGAATTTGACCACCCAAGTCTAAAGATGCACTCAATGTTAAGGCCTAGGTAAAATGGTAAGGCCAAGGTAACTGTTACCTAGCCTGCCATTTTATGCAACTACTAATATTATAAGGAAACTTTCTCATATATTGTTACTACTATTACTAAGAAATTCTCTCATGCCTAAGTTGATTGCATATTGTTATATTCTGTAAGGCAGTTAGAATTGCTTGGCATGCCGGGCAGTGGTGGTGCACGCCTGTAATCCCAGCACTCTGGGAGGCAGAGGCAGGTGGATTTCTGAGTTCGAGGCCAGCCTGGTCTACAGAGTGAGTTCCAGGACAGCCAGGGCTATACAGAGAAACCCTGTCTCAAAAAAAAACAAATAAAAAAAAAAAAAGAATTGCTTGGTATAAGTTACCCACAATAAACTTAGGCCCAAACCAACCACCCAGCAGCACTCCTTACACCCATATATAAACTCTTATAAGCTGCCCCTGGGATGGTCCCAAACATAAAAGAGACACCTTCACCAACATAAGAAACTATTTGGAATAAGACTTCCATTCTGAGTAGGGGTCAAGTAAAGTTTAAGTTCTCAAGACCTCCCTGGGAACTGACATCCTACTTGGCAGGAAGAGACATGTGTGTGGGTAACTGACATCCTGGTTGGCAAGACTTGAATGTTAGATAAGGCAAGTCCCCTGCCACAGTTGAATCCCCCAAGCAGTGGGAGCAGGATAAGTGTACAACAGAGTCATCTTCCTAAGGAAATCCCCTATCCCTAAATCCTGATTGGTGGAACACCTAGGCATAGATGTTTATGGATTCTAGGGTTAAAAACCCTGTAGGATTTTAACTCAATGTCATCGTTTAGCTCCCAGTTCTGCACTGTGACCCTGAATGAACAGTCCTGGGGCATATATTCAATAAACCATCCCTGTCTGACTGAGATCAGTGTCCATGCGGTTTTTGAGGTGACTCCTGGACCCCAATACTCAACAGTATGCAGGAGTCCTTGGGTACAGTCCCCAGAAATAAAAACCTTTTTTAAAATTAATATTATAATTATTCTTGGAAAGATTTTTTTAAAAAGACATTTGGTGCAAGAAAATGATTTCGTTAAAAAGAAATAAGAGCAAGATAGCCCAGCAGGTAAGGGTGCTTGTTACCAAGACAGACAATTTGAGTTTACACCCCGCATGTACTGATAGGAGAAAATCAACTCCCAAAAGTTATTCTCTGACCCTCACACATATACCATGATATACATATGCCCAGACACATTCCATTTAAAATGGAATAAAACATTTTAAATAAAAATAAGTAAACAAAATCAGCCTGACTGTAGTAAAACACCCCTCCATCCAGGACAAGGAACAGCCAGCAATGAACAGGAGTCTGTAGGGTCTTATTAGGAAAGGACTTACAACCTCCCCTCCCCCCACACATCAGAACCCCAAGAACACTAAAGCTGCAGAGGCTGAAGTTTCCCACACTCCCCTTCTGCACCCCGTGGAACCGACTAGAGTCAAAGAGATCTGAGAACTTCCCCTTTCAACTCAGCCCAGCAGATGCGGGATGGTCTGATTTCTACACCCAGGCATCTAGTTTCAGTCTGGATAATGACATGGTCAAGCAGCTCCAGTCTCAGTGTTCTGTAAAAACTGTTTTCCATCATCTCTGATTAGTTAGTAGATTAGCCAATTAGCTGGGCAGAAGAGACTAGGGCAGTACTTCTGGTCCTAGTTAGGGGGTCCCAAAGAGAGGAGAGAGAGACGGCCATGAGGCAGAGGGTCCAGGAGGAGGTCGTCGGGAGCTGTTAGCCATGAGGTCACACACAGACAGCAGAGAGGGCGAGAATAAATGAGTATCTGCCAATAATAATGCTTAAAGCTTGTTAAAAAACTTAACAGGTCTTTGTGCTGATTATTTGGGAGCTAGAACGGGAACAAATGAGGCTATCCCCCTGCATCACTGCCTACATACAGCTCTGCCAGCAGTCATTCCTTGAGTGTTCTCTCTCTCTCTCTCTCTCTCTCTCTCTCTCTCTCTCTCTCTCTCTCTCATTTTCTAGTGTTAATTTCTACTCTAGCACATGTGTCTCGTGGTATTTTTGCTCAGTTAGATCACGTTCCCACCCAGTTCACTGGAAGGCCTACCTTCCCCACCACAGCCTTCAGGCACACCTCATACACCTCCACCCTTAATTCTACGACTTCTCTCTTCCTCTTCTTGCTTCCTAATTATAACCTTCCATGGCCTTAGCAATCTCTAAAATCTATGAACTGTATTACAACTCTTCCTCCTAGTTACTTTACCCACATAGACGTTTCTCTTTCTGACGTTGATCTAAATGATTAAGCCTTATTCTCATGCAACCTGTTATTTCAAAGTAAATCTGATATTTAATATTCATTTTTACTTATCTTCCTTGACTTCCATTTCTAATATTATTAACTAAAATTCAAGCATGCACCACACTCCTCCTGGTTGGTTGTCCTGCAGCGGTCACAGGAGTCAGAGCACCCACCATTAGTAACTGGCTAATGTGCTTGCCTAGGACGAGTCTGAAACAGCTGTAGCTGCTCTCCCAGCTAAGGCCCTGCCTGGAGACAGCACAGAATGTGCTGCAGGCACCCAGAGCTCCTCTTCTGAAGAATTATGTTCTTTGTTTTCCTAAAGATTTATTTATTTGTTTATTTATTTATTATATGTAAGTACACTGTAGCTATCTTTAGACACCCCAAAAGAGGGCATCAAATCTCATTACAGATAGTTGTGAGCCACCATGTGGTTGCTGGGATTTAAACTCAGGACCTTCAGAAGAGCAGTCAGTGCTCCTAACCACTGAGCCATCTCTCCAACCCAAGGAATTATGTTCTGAAGCACAGTCAACCCTACCACATCCAGATCCCACTTGAACATAGCAAATACTTTGACTGAAAGAATGTGGCTGAGAAAGAAAATAATGAAACAAGGGACTAGAAAGATGACTCCGTAACGCATAATATGTCCAGCTCTTGCAAGGGGCTCAAATTAGTTTACCATTACCTGGGTCAGAAGGATCACAGGGCTGTAACTCCAGTTCCCAGGGGTATTTGTCTCTGTCCTCCACAGACACCTACACTCACACACACATTTCATGTCTGCATGCACACATGCATACATACACACATACACACACACATACACACACACACACTTAAAAACAAGATCTTTAAAAAATAAAAATAAACATATCGAAGAAGTAAAATCAGATGCATATATCTAAGGCAGTAACAAAAAAGTATGTAAAATCAAGACATAATTTCCTCAAAATGTATTGTCTCTACACCAGTGACATCTAATGAGAGCAAGTTGGATGAAATCCCAGAGTGAGATCACAGCAGGACTTCCATGGCAGAGCACAGCCCCAGATGTGGCACAGGGCCCTGGGAGGGCCAGGAAAATACCATTGTGTCATATCTTGACTTTGTCAAGTAGCTCTGTGTACATTTCCTTTCTAGGACTCCCATGAAAAGTAAAAACTGATGGTCCTGCTTATACTACAAATGATCTAAGGAATTCTGCAAATTATGTAATATTAATCACATTACTGAAATCCCTTACAACCCACAGGCCTATTTAGAATGACACCTTCAAACACTTACATGGCAAATCTTAAAAATAGGAAGAGGGCACATACACCCACCAGGTCCCCACACACACTTAGCTGTGCCACATTTAGCTGTGCTAACTTTAAGCTTTTTCACTTTAAAGCATAAGGATCTTGCTGCTACCCCCAACCATTTTTCCCCTAATGGAGACACAACCAAAAGTGTCTGTTAAGTGGGAAGATCTAGAAACTAATCAATGGAAAGACCTGATGTTCTTCCAACATCAGGGTGAGGTTATCCTTCCAGAAAACGAGTGAAGTCCCAGTGGTCCCTGCTCTGATGCATTTGACATGGACAGCATCCCAGAGACCACTGGACAAATGAAGCACTTGAAGGTAAATAACAAGCCAAGAGCAGCTGCCCTAAGAGGAAAAGGAAGCTGGTGACTTGGGGAGACATGAAGACTAACTCATCAAGCTGAGACCTTGGTGAGGGAGCAAGAACACTGTACTACTGACCCAAAAGTGATGCTGGTTGTATTACATTAATTCTCAGCTTGTCGGTGCAGAATACAAATGCCTTTTGTCATGGGGCTGGGGAGAGGATAGAAGACATGTCTATGACAATGTTTTCCCATACTATGGATTATGTCTAGGATTTTTTATGGCCAATCCCAGGAATGATTACTGGAACACAGAGAGGTCTCAAAGATGACCTGTATGATTAGTAAAGCTATTATAATTGCAGCAAAAATATGAGCAGAAATTAATCAAGAGATTAATTTGTGATGGTTTGTATATGTTCAGTCCAAGGAGTGGCACTTTTAGAAGGTATGGCCTTGTTGAAGTAAATGTGTCACTGTGGGTGTGGGCTTTATGACCCTCATCCTAGCTGCCTGGAAGCCAGTCTTCCACTAGCACCTTCAGATGAAGATGTAGAACTCTCAGCTCTGTCTACACCATGCCTGCCTAGATGCTGCCATGCTCCCACCTTGATAATGGACTGACCCTCTGAACCTGTAAGCCAGCCCTAATTAAATGCTGTCCTTTATAGGACTTGCCTTATTCATGGTGTTTGTTCACAGCAGTAAAACCCTGAGGCACTGCTGTTCAAGCACTATCTTGGTTGTTAACCTTTACCTGTGTGTGCTGCCTAAATGTGTCAGATTTCTCTCATACTACAGATGATCAAATTAATGGTCTTCATAAGAAGATAAAATCTCTTTATGCTTCTTTTTGAATGGTTACCATGGTTAAGATGGCTTTCCCCTTTCCTTAGTCCTCAGTTGGCTGCCTTATAATTCTGTTATACTGGTCTGCATTAGTTAGATTAGCCCTGCAGCAATGCATTCAACCTTGACCTCTATTACAGCCACATTTTTTTCTTTAAAAAATAAAGGGGAGTGGTATATGGGAGGCATGGAGGCTACTGTGCTCACAGTTTAGTAATAGGGGAACCAGGAATGTCAAACACAAAGGGTTGTTCTTTCGAAGGGAGGGATGTAAAAACCTGTTCTCAGATCAGAAAGCCGGGAGCTGGCGAGGTTAACTGCCAGGTGACCTTTGGACTAGCTAAGCAGTCAAGGCCACAGCGGATCCTCCTCCAGGAACTTATCAGGAGCTTGTCAATCTATACAACCTATCTTTATGGAAAGTGTCACTTAGAGTCAATGTGTAGAACTCATCTTTATTGAAGATGTCACATGTAGTTGACAGAGTTCCAATGTAGTCATGTTGAACACTTTATTGCTCACACAGGATTAGGTTGTCAACAGGAAAGTTTCCAACAAATTGTCAGTCCTTCAACGTGCCTACAATAAGCTACTCAGGGTCAGATTCCCAAAGTCTGTACCAACACTGGCTACTCAGCAATGTTGAAGGAAACCTCTTCAACCTCTTGCACTCCACGAGTTATTACTCCGCTGGCCGCAGTGGTTACAGAGACACCCCAAAAGACAGAACTCAAAATTGTGACTGTACACATGCATGGAGTGCTCTTGTTTACTGACCATAACTAGATAATAAGACACTAGTGCTTAAGACAGAATATATTCTGGTTGCAGAGCATAAAGATATCAAACTGGGGGCAGCGAAGGAGGGGGGTGGGAGGGGCAGGAGGGGACATCAAGCTGGAATAGACCTGAAACCTTCCTCCCTGCTGGCTAGTTTTCATGTGCCAGAGGGTATGAAGCAGGCTGCAGGGAAAGTTATCAGTGATCTTACCCGGTGGTGAACCCGGGGTGCTACAATACCAACCCGCCATGCCCATTGGTACAATAACAACACAAAGGTTACGAGGCAACCAACTGCTTTTGGAATGGATTTGAAGCCTGTTGCAAAGGAGAACATTCATGCCTGGTACTGTAAACTTGAGGAACCTACTAGTTACCTTCCTAAATGGACATGTCCAACTCCCTTCTAAATATTTATGTTTACATGTAGATTAGTGCTGTCCTCAGCCTCAACCAGAGAAGATTCTCTGTAGTGGGCAGCGATTAATGGGGAGAGTCATAACTGGTTAAAAACACTGAGTGTAAGCAACGACTGAATGGCCAGCCCTAAATAAGACATTTCAACATACATGATTGCGTGCACACACACACACACACACACACACACACACACTAAATAATGCATAAAAGGGAGCAGTGGTTTGCAAATGCATCTTCTAGCTTCCATACCATCTAATCTAGGCCTAGAATGTTTTCAGCCTCTGAGACTTACTGCTTTTTACTCACCTTTTCCTGTTCTGATCTCTGGTTGGCTGGTCAACTCAGCTGTCCTGGCTCAAACTCCTCTCCACGCTGACTGATTCAACCTGGCTTTTCTCATACTAACTCTGGCAATCTGTTCTAATCTTCTGGCTCCTTCTCATTCTCTGGCTCCTTCTGCCTTCCCGTGTGTCTAGCTTGTTCTCTCTTTCCAACCTTTTCTCTCTATAACTGTCCTGGTAAATACTGCCTCCTACTCTGTGTGTGTGTGTGGGGGGGGGGTGCTGCTATTGGTTATGTAGCCTGTTTCCCCTCTCCTCCTGAGACCTGGACACATCCTATTCTGACAAATCTTTCTCTGATTTGTTACTTTGTCTGCCACTCAATTAGACATCACTTTCAAACATGGTGCTTTCTTCTACAAACTAACTTTCCCTTCATTGTTTGGGACTAAAGGTGTGTTCTAAGGGCGTGTCTGTATTCTAGCCAGAGGGATTAAGGTGTGTGCGACATATGACTAAGCCACATCACACTAGAAATCAGGTTTTTTTGTTGGATTTTTTTTTTTTTTTAGTAAACAATACAATCTCAGGGCTCACAGTGTGACCAAATATCCTCCAACAATGGTTACTTTTGAATTTTCTTGCCTATTTTTAATATTATTTATGTAAATGCATTATTTTGCCTGTGTGTCTGTGCATCAATTGCATGCAGTGCCCACAGAGGTTGAATGAGGGCATCATCCTTTCGACTGGAGTTACAGTTTCAAGGAGCCATGGTGGTGCCAGCAATCAAACCCAGGTTCTCTGGAAGAGCAGTGGGGGGGAGGGTGAGTGTGTGGGTGTTTATGTGCAGCATATCTGTGCAGGAGACTTTGAAGGCCAAAGGAGGGTACCATACCTGACCCCTGATCCTCTACAAAAGCGTCGAGTACACTTACATGATAAGCCATGTCTCTGGCCCCAACATCGAACTTTTGAATGAGTGAGGAAATGTCTTCATTGATAGTGTTGTATATAACCTGGAAAGGGCTTTACAATAAGGATGTAGTGTCCTAATTTAGGAATACGAGGTGCCCTGGCAATTCTACTGATTCATCCTCAATGTATTGGATGACATTGATTATCTCTCCTTAAAGGTCCTGTACTTGAGGCAGTGTGACCTATGGCTAAGTGAGCAAACCTTCTAAGTCATTCAGACTCTAACCTCCTAAGGTTTGGAAATAGTTGTTCACAAGGTTACCGTGAGGACGAAGCTATTGCATGGTGTTCCATTTTACCCTCTCCTCGAGTTTTGGATTCTAATTACAAATTCTCAAGTTGAGGTTATGGGAAAGAGAATATGAAAAGGGAACTTGTCTGGAAGTAGTTCCAGAAGAACAAGGAATCAGGATGTCTCCCTGTAAGGTACTGCCTAGCCCTGGGCAATTCGCTTCTGGAACTCTCTTAATGCCGGTTTCCATTTGCCGTCCCCATGAAAGGCTGCCTGATTCTCAGCCTACAGCACATCTCTCAGAGGTGATAATGGCAGTGGGCGTGTGGGGACTTTCGGCCACGCGAGGGCAGCATTCTCCCTCCCAGGTTCGCTCGACCCCTTCTGCAATGCCCCGGTGCAACCCAAGCAGCAGAACAAATCACCAGGGTGAGCTTCCCCTTTTCGCTTTAACTCGCTGTGCGCCAGGTTGCAATTTAAGAAGCAATTCCTCAGAATTCCACGGGAGAGCAGCCGACGTTCTCGCGATGTCTCCACCGGAAGTGGGTGGCGGCGGGAACTCGGAGTTCTCGCGAGATGCCGGCGGGAAGTGGGTGGCGGCCGAGCCGGAGCTGATCACATCACTAGTCTGCTGTCGCTAGCTCCGAGCTGCTGTGGCCATTGCCTCCGGCGCCGTTTCCTGAGGCCTCGCCTCGCTGCGGTCTTTCCAGCCCCGAGCTCGCGTGCACGGCCTCCGCTGCCGGACGGTGCCTGGTGTCCGGCCGTCCCCATCTTCGGTCGGTCCGCCGTTAGGCCGTGCCTCAGACCCAATCCGTGGCGACGCCGGCAGGTGATGCCAAATACAGCCATGAAGAAAAAGGTGCTGTTGATGGGAAAGAGCGGGTCGGGGAAGACCAGCATGAGGTCGATCATCTTTGCAAATTATATTGCGCGCGACACCAGGCGCCTGGGTGCCACCATCGACGTGGAGCACTCCCACGTCCGATTCCTGGGGAACCTGGTGCTGAACCTGTGGGACTGTGGCGGCCAGGACACCTTTATGGAAAATTACTTCACCAGCCAGCGGGACAACATCTTCCGTAATGTGGAGGTTCTGATATACGTGTTTGACGTAGAGAGCCGCGAACTGGAAAAAGATATGCATTATTACCAGTCGTGTCTGGAAGCCATCCTCCAGAATTCACCTGATGCCAAAATCTTCTGCCTGGTGCACAAAATGGATCTGGTTCAGGAAGATCAACGTGACCTGATTTTTAAAGAGCGAGAGGAAGACCTGAGGCGTTTGTCTCGCCCGCTGGAGTGCGCCTGTTTTCGAACGTCCATCTGGGATGAGACGCTCTACAAAGCCTGGTCCAGCATCGTCTATCAGCTGATCCCCAACGTTCAGCAGCTGGAGATGAACCTAAGGAATTTTGCCCAGATTATTGAGGCTGATGAAGTTCTGCTGTTCGAGAGAGCTACGTTCTTGGTGATTTCCCACTACCAGTGCAAAGAGCAGCGAGACGTGCACCGCTTTGAGAAGATCAGCAACATCATCAAGCAGTTTAAGCTAAGCTGCAGTAAATTGGCCGCTTCTTTCCAGAGCATGGAAGTGAGGAATTCTAACTTCGCTGCCTTCATCGACATCTTTACATCAAACACGTACGTGATGGTGGTCATGTCAGATCCATCCATCCCTTCTGCAGCTACTCTGATCAACATTCGTAATGCCAGGAAACACTTTGAGAAGCTAGAGAGAGTAGATGGCCCCAAGCACAGCCTCCTCATGCGTTGAAATGCCAAATGCTCCTTAGTAAAATGCTGAATTACGGTGTTTTTTCTTTTTGCATCATTTGTTTTTAATGTCATGTGCTTTAAAGTGAGCTTGAAACGTGTGCTTACTATCTCATCCCTTCCGTAGTCTTAGTATTGGATGCTATTTACTCAGCTATCCAGTAGAGCTCTTCAAGACAGCTTTTATGAAGTTAGTGTGGTGTTAACACTAAAGTAGGTGGTGTGTGTGTGTTGAGTGTGTGTGTTCTGGTTACCTGGTTATAATAGAGTATTAAAGCAGTTATCTTCTGTATTATCAGATCACAAAAGTGGAATGTTACTATTTTATCAGCAAGATATTAAAATGTATTTCTAAATCCTTGGTTTCAATCATGAATAAACATTTATTATTAGCAATTTAAAATGTTGTTTGAAATAATTTGAAGGTACTTTATAGTACAGATTCTGGGTATCCTCAAGTATCGCTTAGCTGGCAAACTGGCAATGCTTGGTAGCAGCTATACCAGTGGTAAAGACTCAAGGGGCTGGAATAGAGACCCTGGTTAAGAGTCTCTGTCTGCTTTTCCAGAATACCTGGGTTCAATTCCCAGCGTCCACGTGACAGTTCACAACCATCTGTAACTCCAGGCCTAGGAAATCCAACACCCTCTTCTGGCCTCTACAAACACCAGCACAGAGCTGGTGCAAGCAGGACACCCATACACATTTTAAAAGTTGAAAACAAATTCAGACTATTTATATAATGTAGCTCAACTGGTATATAGCTTGCCTAGCAATGCACAATATCCTGGGATCTAACAGTAGAGGCACTTAGAAACCTGGGGGTAGTGGCACATGCCTGTAATCCCAGGTGAAGGCAGTACTAAGATTGTTGGGATGTTTGAGACTAGCCAGAGATACCTGAGACCCCAATCCCAAGAAATTCTTATGCTAGAGATATACATAGCTCAGTGGTAGGATGCTTGCCTACAACTTCCTGAAATGAAATCTTACTTAGAAGTTGACATGTGATTTCACTATGCCTGTTCTGTTTGTGGATACAGTAAGATAACTACATAAGATTGCCAAAATGGTCAACACAGAAAGCATCCAGATTATGCTATTCCTCTAAATACTGCATGTGACATCTGGCAAAGTCTGAGCTTGCTAAATGCCAGGTATTAAGTACTCAGAATGCATTTTGTTTTGGTTTTCTTGGCTTTTTTTTTTTTTTTTTTTTTTTTGGTTTTGGTTTTGGTTTTTTCGAGACAGGGTTTCTCTGTGTAGCCCCGGCTGTTCTGGCACTCTGTAGACCAGGCTGGCCTCGAACTCAGAAATCCACCTGCCTCTGCCTCCCAAGTGCTGGGATTAAAGGTGTGCACCACCACCGCCCGGCTGCATGCATTTATTTTAATTTATCCTCATAACCTGACGGGTGGTGACTTCCATCATTAATACATGAGGAAACTGGCATGGCTTTAAGGTGAGACACTTTAGGACATTCTGACCAGACCAGACCCTTTGTGCCTCCTAACATCACACCCCTCTACCTCCATCGACAGAGGAGTTATTTTTAAAGAACAAAAAATAAAACCTAGCTTTTGATTGGCAGCTGCTCATTCCCTGTCATCCCACCAGTCAGGTGGCTACGTAAAATGATTTCCATAAATTTAAGGACAGCCTAGGATATACTAAGGTCTTGCTTCAAAAAAACCAAAAACTGCCGATTTAGGTATAGATTACTCCTACATCTAATTCCAAATTTACAAACTTTAGAAACAAAGGCCACAAAATTGGTGTTTTGACATTTATATTTATCTGGAAATTCCATGATACCAAATTTGTGTGTCATTTTGTGGGGAAAGATTCTGAGGTTCCTAGTTTGCATTGGGCACATGTGGTAAAAGCAGAATACAGATATAAACTGCTCCATTCCAGTTCTAGTGTTGTCTTATAGGCTGTGCTGTTAAGTCGTCTGTTAGAACAGAGACTTCTCCGACTAGGGGCCATTCATTTTACAAAGGCACAAAGGCTACTCACTCACTACATAGCAGGCCAGTCAGGCTACATAGCAAGACCCTGCCCTCAAACATAAGAGCTGTTATAATAAATCTAGATGCTAGAGATTAAAACACCAGTAACTCTTACCTGTATCACTGAGCCTTTTACATTATTTTACCAAGTTGTGCATTTGTATGTAATAATTCAGTGGTGTGTTTGAGGCATAATTCTTTTTGAAATACAGGGAATTCCAGACAAGTGGTGAAACACTGAGTATTTATTCTAGACAGCAGTATGTAGAATACACTTATAAAGAGTCCTTAGAACACAGACATTTTCCACTTAAGAGCATGAACTCGCCAGCTCAGTGCATAAAAAAGTGGGTGCTCTTTAGAGCAACCAGGCATCTGGTCTTTATACTGTCGTCACACATCAAACAAACTGTTTAGAACACATTTTCTTTTAGTACATTAGGGAAAAAAATAATTTGCCTTTATACAGGTGTCAAGAATTTGTTTACACTTTAGATAAAATTGGTATACCTTATAACTAAGAAAAATATTGTAGAAGTTTCAAAATGTCTGTTTAGTATTTTGTTAAGCTTAATCCCTGCCCCTCAAATGTTAACATTAGTTATTCTTTATGTTACTTGGTAACATTTTTCATGCTCAGCAACAAGCAAATCCCAGAGACATCTACATAGGTAAGAAGGTATGGATACAGCTGGGATCAGAAATCATAGCCAATAGGGGGAGATGTCTAATAGAGACATTAAGTAAAAGCTAGGTAAACATCTGTAGTTCCAGCACTTGAGAGATTAAGGCAGAAGACTGCTGTGAGCTAAAGCTAACCTGAACAAAAATAGCAAGATCTCCACCTACCCCACTCCTCCCCACCCCACAAAAGTTATACTATATACTTCAGAAAAGATGTAAGACCATGGATCTAGGGAGGGCAAATTAAGACATCAAGGTAGAAAATGTGATTTGTCTGAGCTTTCAGTTTTTGTTTTACAGACAGGGTCTAACTATGTAGCCCTGGCTGTCCTGGAACTGACTGTAGACTGGACTGAGATCTGCCTGCCTCCCCAAGTGCTGGGATCAAAGGTGTTTAATTAAAGGGTTAAAGTGCTATTCTGAATTTTAAAGGAATTATAACCTCAGTGGCTGCTTGCCCTGTGACCCAGGATCAAGTCCTAGCACCTATGCAGAAGCTAACACCAGTCTGTAACTCCAGTTCCAGAGGATCTGACTCCCTCCTAAGGGAGCACCAGGCACCAAAGAGGTAAACAGACATGTTGGCAAGCATCCACACATGTGAAAATAAATTTAAAAAAATTAAAAATCCTACACATGAAAATAAATAACTTAAAAATCCTAACTGGTATAATTAAAGGTTATTAGAGTCTAAAAAGTAACAAGAACTGAGGTGAGCTAGAAGGACAAGGAAAGCAGTGTAAAAGATTCTGGGGTGGTGATGGGGGGGGGGGGTTCTAAGGAGGGGAGCGGTCTTTAAACCAAAACCCTGTTCTATAATTACAATGACCATCAGTGGGCTTTTAAGCAAGGACCTGACATGATCCTAAACATCCTAACATCAAAGGGAACTGCAGATACCGAGGGAAGGCACTGAAAGCATTGTTATAATTGGTTTTGGAGAAGTGACAGATTTGAGATTTGTTCACGGTACTGAAACAGGAAATAGTCATTTCAGGAATGCTCAGCTGACCACAGGTAAATTTTAGTGACTCTTACACAAAATATCCAGATACTTGATCTTTCCACTCTCAGAATGAAGGGATCCTAGAGCAATATACATACAATAGTGTGCCACTTCTTAAAGATACCTAGGAACTAAATATGAATATCAACCTCTTGGTAGCAAACTGCTGAGCTTGTGAGTTACCATGGAAACATATGAGATGAGATTTCTAGACCCTCTCTAAATGAGCATTTTTAAACAGTCGTCTCAGATGACCCTAAATACAGTCAGTCCCTGCATCCCTCTGCAGCCACTTCACCTCTAGCTCCCAGATCTGCAGACTAGGTATGCCTCCCCTCTCAATCACAAAGGGCAATGCAGCCATGCATATGAAACAGCACTGGCTCTGGCACGACCGAGGCCCCTTTGACAGTCCTTCCTCTTCCCCACCATGCTACTTAGAATTTAGATGCTAGGCTACAAGTGGTTTCCCAGCCCACCTGAGCAGTCCCTGCTCTGCAGGGCTCATGAAGGAACCCAGAACCCTTGGGAGCCTGAACTTCTTCCTTCCTGTCAAGCAGCTTTTCGACAGTCCTTCTGACACTCAGCCCATCTACCTTTCTCTTCTCTCATTTTCTTAAGACTTGGGGACAAGATTTTGATAGTTACAAACTGAGGCTCTACACAGAATAGGAGGAGATAATAAATCAACCTTTTAGCGCCTCTTCTTGTCAGGCTTATTCAGGCACATGTATTTATTCCTTGGATGATACAAACAAGACCCCTGACAATAAGGCAAAACGTTACTAGTTACTTAAATCCATGTTCAGTTTTCTCACATTATTCTGGGATATTCTGAAGGAACTTTTAAAGTTTTTTCAAAACCTTTGTTGCTTTTCCCAAAACAACACCCACCATACCACCCACAGACCACAATTTTTAAACAATTTTGTAAACTTTGCATTTATATTCTTGTTAAACATAAATAGAATTAAATTCTCAGTCTAAAGTACAGAGTAGAGTCTGACAGTGTTCTTTAAACATCTCCACCTCCACCTTCTCCATCTCGTCTTCACAGACCACATGCACTCTATCCCATCAGCACACTCCACAGGAACGATACCCTTAGAATTCATTACGCCTGTTTACAAGTTCACAAACATTAAGGTGTGCTGCTTTGACTACACATCCAAAGGTAAAGGTACACTTTGTTCATTTTGTATTAGTACCAGAATATTCCATCAAGATCCAATAAAATGGTTTATTTCTCTAGAATGAAAGATACAGTTTTTCAGTGGCTATTATTAGATTACGCACTCACCCTTATGTTAATGACTGATATTTTTAACATAACGATATTTGTCATTTACTTATAATATTATCTAGGAATCAAAAATCTTTTTTTAATTTTTTTTTTTTATTTTTTTGGTTTTTTTTTCGAGACAGGGTTTCTCTGTGTAGCCCTGGCTGTCCTGGAACTCACTCTGTAGACCAGGCTGGCCTCGAACTCAGAAATCCGACTGCCTATGCCTCCCAAGTGCTGGGATTACAGGCGTGCACCACCACTCCCAGCTCAAAATTGTTTTCTAAATTTTGACACTTTCTGTTCTTAAATAATACTTCATATTTCCAACTCATAATATTTACAAAAAAAAAAAAAAAAACTAAACTAAACATTAAAAGAAGCCAAAAGTACATTCAGAACTCCTTTGATCCTGGAAAGAGAACTGACTTCCAATGTGTGTACATCAGCTGCTGTTAAGTGACAAGGCTTCAGGTAAGTGCATCACAGCTAAATCAACTGGAAAATGCTTCATCTTGTCAAATCAGTGAGTCTCTTGCTTCAAGGCTTTTACTTGAGATTTCTTCTTCTGAAAAATTGATTTTAAAGAGGAAAATAAGTATTACAAAGAAATTAGGAACAGTTCCACAAAGTTAGCAAAGTTCTTGATTTAGCAAAGGCTCACTCTGTGCAAGTCTAATAAATAATAAAATTATCATTTTACTCAAATGCCTTTTCTCAAAATAAAAAAATCAATGCACTTGTAGAATACTTTTCAAAAAGTGTTCATAAGGGAAAAACTAAAGTGATATGTGAAAAATGTATAACAAGTCCTAAATCAGTCCTAAATACCTAAAAATAATTTTAATACTTTACTATATAATTTTCAAACATAAAGAGAACTATGATTAATAAAATGCTGAATGCTTAGCTTCAGTAATTTATACTGTTACAGGTTGAACTGCCACTCTGCTGGAATTCTAACACCAGTATCTCAAAAAGGCTCTCCCTCTCCCCCCACCCACCCCCACCGTGTGTGTGTGTGTGTGTGTGTGTGTGTGTGTGTGTGTGTGTGGTGTGTAAAATCGGGACTCTGAAAGTAGACATAAGGTAAGGGTTTGCTGCTCACTCCTCTTACCCTTGATGAAGATATAAGGTTTATATTTGTCACATTACCCACCACGATCACACAACATTCACTTTGGACTATATTTATGAAAAGTTAAATAAACAGAAAAAGATTAAAAATAGCCTGGACTATATGGTAAATTTGAAGCCAGCCCAAACTATGTAGTGAGTTTATGGCTAGCCAGGGGTAGGTACCACAATGCTACTCTATCTTAGGAGAGGAAAAAAAAGTTAAGAGAATGGATATGGATCACCAAGGGTGCATGCATAGGTTTGGTTAACTCTTACCTTTTAAATGAGGCAGAAATTCCCCAAGTATGGTCTTCAATTTTTGCTCCACCAAAAAAGCTTTAGTTAGAGGTGATATAGTCTGTGTTCTTTCATCAAGGGACATGTGGGAAGATGGCTTTGTGCAGTCAATAAACATATCCTGAGTGTCCAAAACAGTGTGTGTATCATCTGCTTGCACATCGTGGGCTACAGGGCTCAATTCTACTTTGTGTTGCTCAAGTGTCTTGGGATTAGACAGGTGAGATTCTTTCCCAATTTTGCTAAGTTTCTTCTGAGCCTCATAACTAGTGAGAAGAGCCTGTAAATTGGAATCTAATTCTGAAATAGCTTGTCTTTTTCCCACATCATCTGGAAAAGCATCACTGGGCACATAACTCTTTGGTTCCAGTTTAAAAGTGGTCTCTGAGCTAGTAGAACTATTAAGACTTAGGTCACCGACTTCTTCTGGAAGAGTTTCATGTAATATGCCAATGCCACTCAACCTCTGAAAAGAATCCCATAACAGAGTTTTATGTGTGGAAGGTTCACTGCAAGAAGCTTGTAAGTGGTCCAGAACACTGTCCTCTTTACTCCTACCCATCACATCTATTCCACTGCCCACAACAGGAGAGAATGCCTCCATTTGTCTAGTTTCTGAAAGCCTGGTGGCTGCACTTTCTAAATCTTGCTTACAAATCCTTTTCTTATTTATCGAGTTTGACACATCTTCTGTTGAGGATGCACTGATCTGACGTGTTACCAAATGTTTCTGAGGTACACCTTTAAGCTGATCTGGAACAGCTTTCTCTTCAGGCAAGTAAGACCGCTCAAGATCTGGGGAAAAAATAGCCAGGCTAAATTCCCTCTGATTATGCAGTGTAGATGAAGACTCTGATGACACTTCTTTTGCTTTGGCATCCACTAGAATCTCCTCTGAACTTCTGTTTTCTTCAGTTTGAACAGCTTTTCTCCATGAGCTCCTAATATCAGTTACTAATTAAGATGGGGGGGAAAAAAACCACATTTTATTATTTACATATGCCCAAACACAGACATGTAATTAATATACTTTATTCTAGTGCTGAAAATAAAGCTACTGCCTCAGTCCAAGTTCCATACATATGCCAACAGGACAACAAACCAGAGCATCAGAAAACTTCATTTCCAAATGACCAAACTCAAGTCCGTACACCTAACAACATCTGATCCTAAAATACACATAAACTTGTACACAATATATTTGATTTTATACATGAAAGACATATCTACTTGTCTAGCCATACCAGAAATGGGCAGAATTTTTGTTGTTGTTGTTGTTGTTGTTAAAAGATTAGATACTAGGACTGGAGAGATGGCTCATTGGTTAAGAGCACTGACTGTTCTTTAAGAAGTCCTAAATTCCACTGGGCGATGGTGGCGCATGCCTTTAATCCCAGCACTTGGGAGGCAGAGGCAGGCGGATTTCTGAGTTCGAGGCCAGCCTGGTCTACAAAGTGAGTTCCAGGACAGCCAGGGCTTCATGGAGAAACCCAGTCTCAGAAAAGAAAAAAAAAAAAAAAAAAGAAGTCCTAAATTCAATTCCTAGCAACCACATGGTGTCTCACAACCATCTCATGCCCTTTTCTGGTGTGTCTGAAGACAGAAACAATGTATTCATATTATGTTAAATAAATAAGATTTTTTAAAAAAGATACTAATATTAAACTGTCAGCCATTTGATCTCCCACAACTCCTCAAATCTGCCATTGTAGCATGGAAATTGCTATAAGCAATGTTTTAACAAATGAGCAAGGTTGTGTTAAATATAATTTTTTAAAAAGAAAAACATACTGCAGGACTCTATTTAATTCAGTTTGTCATTTGAAGAACAGCAACCTATGCTGTCTCAGCTCAATGAATTAAATCAGCAGCAAAGAAGACACTATATTCAATCATTCAACCCAAAGGAGCTGCACTGGTTAAATAAGGAAGTAAAGATCAGGTTTGCCTACATCTATTACAGGTACTAGAGGGAAGCATTTGACCCTCTGGTTATTTTCGCCATAGGGTAAAGATCTATGCATGCAATGGTGGCTATTTATGACTGCTGAATGGAAAGCAAAATCACCATACTCCCTAAAAATGGACATCTGACCTGAAGGTGAGAATTTTTCTTAGTACACTTATTAAATTTACTCGTTTATTTAGTGCATGTCTGTGTGTGTGTATGTGTGTGTGTGTGTGTGTGTGTGTGTGTGTGTTCACGCGCGCACCCATGCTATGATGCATGGATGGACGTCAGAGGACAACTTCCAGGAGTCCACTCTGCCATGTAGAAGATGGCACAACTGGCTCCACAATTTTTTTAAAATAACCAAATAAAACAACTAAAGATTATAATATCAGGACTTCTGTGGAGGTACTCAGATGTCACAAAAGATTACTGATGAAAGATGGTTGTAATTTGTGAGTGATCGTGCTGAATACTTCAACAGAATTCCATATCAGAAGAGTCACTGTCAGTCAGTTAAACAAGAAGTACAATTTAAATTGTTTCCAAAGAACTGTCAGATCATCAGTCTAATGGTGGGAAATGTCTTAGAAATGGAGAATGGAACAGAGCGCATTACTTACTCAAGTTTTCTGGAGTACGGGGAATTTGTTTCCTCGTTAAAAAGGGATTAGAAATTAAAGTGTCGATTAGCTCCTCCAATTTGACTTCTTTTCCCTCAGAGAGCTGCGGTGAATCACATAGAACTACTCTGGCAACCTACAAGAGAAAAGAACAAAAGAAAAATTAAAAAAAAAAAGAAAAGAAAAAGAAAAATGAGCAAGGCCAGACAGAAACAGAAACATGACAGCATGCAGCGGGAAGCCGGCACAGCAGCCAGCAGCCCAGCACTGGCAGAGGCAGCAGACACTCGCTGGTTTGCTGCAGGCAGTCCAGGTCCTCTGAAGAGCAGGCAGTGCATGCTCTTCCTCAACACCCAAACAATCTCTCTGGCCCCTAGCCTTCAGTTTTATTATCTGTGGCTCCTTTACTTCAAATTTCTCAACAATTACCTCTACTTCACTTTTTATCCCAACACGACTTAGGAAAAAAAAATCACAACTATATAAGCATATTTATTAAAAATCCTTTCTAACCTCGTCTACCAGATGATCCTGCTCTTTCTGGAATGGATCACTCTTCTTCAGTGGCAGAGACCCTTTGGATACACTATTCTCTGCTTTCTTTGCACTATCTGGTAAAGGAAAGTCTTCCACTTTAGAGTCTGCTGTTTTCCTGTATGTCATGTTTTTCTCTTTGGGAGTCCTCCTATTTGGATCCTGAAAAGAGACATACATTATAACTTAATGATCATGGCTGGTATTGAAGCTCTTTAAATGGCAGATCTAAATAATTCCGTGTTCTCATTTAGCAAGAGGATAGAAATGGCATGAGAATGAAAGGAAAAATAAAATCTTGACTGTAATTAAGCCACCAAAATACTTTATTTATAAATCACTACTGTCACAATTAGCTGAAGCTATTTTAAAGGCAAGCCATGTACCTGTATTTGGGAGGCTGGGACAAGAGAATTGCCGTGACTTCAAGATTGGCCTGGGCGACACAGTGAGTTCAAAACAAGCCTGGGCCAATTAGCAAGACCAAGTCTCACAATAATGAAAATTGCTTTAGACCATACCTTCTCAAGGAGTGTGAAACTGTTTGTATCCGAGGACGAAATACAGGGTAAGGGAAAAGGCTCAGGGCTGAAAGAAAAAAGAAAATCTAAGTTATGTGGAGGGAGACATCCACTAACTTGATGTATCTGAGTAAGAAATTGTCTGCCCCGTATCTGTCCATGACGATTTCACTCAGTTCGCCCTGGTCATCAAAAGGCAGTTTGCTCTGGGGAGGTCTAGTGACAGCTGGAGCTACACTTCTGCCCAACTGTGTATCACTCTCCCAATTCACTCCAAGTGTCTTACTATATACTTTTATGCCTATATATTTTTATAAGGTTAAATGATGGCATACAACAGTTTGTATACAACTTAAAAAATTAATTCAACTAACTAGAATTGCATTATTACAATGTCCTCAGCATGCTAATAATACAATTTCATAATAGCAAAGACTTTCATATTCTTTCAGCCATGCTAATAATACAATTTCATAATAGCAAAGACTTTCATATTCTTTCATTCAGGCACAGTAGCACACACCTGTAATTTCAGCATTTCAGAAGTTGAGGCAAGAAGATCAAGTTCTAAACCAGACTGGACTACAAAAATATGTGGATCTGCAGTAGAAAAACACTATCTGGTTGAGAGGAAGAAATCATGCACTATTCCACTGTACAGAAAGTTCTAAACTGGCTCAAAATGAGACTAAAATCAATAGTCAGCAAGAAAGTCAAATGTTTTACCTGTCAGCTCCATCACACACACTTCCTGGGGTATCCACTTCTCTTCTGCTACCAGTTTCTTGTTTAGCTTCTTTATGTAAATCTAAGGAAGTCCAAAAAGTATTCTTTTAATTAGGTTTGTGTATTTTAATATTCAACACCTCTAGAAATGGTAACAGACCTATTCATTTCCTCCTAAAAGCAAAGTCTAAAGCTTTGCTGGTGTTAAACGCTCTATCACTGAGCTTCATGCCCAACTGTTTCGAATAGCTTCGAAACAGAAAGCAGGAAAATATAAACATGAGTAAGGAGCAAGGGGGATGCTCAGTGAATAAAAACAACTTGCCATGCTAATCTGATGACTCAAGGCCAACTCTCCAGCCCAAGATACAGTGTGTATACCCATAATCCCAGAACCCCTACAGGAAATGGGAGGCAGAGAAAGGAAAACGGGAAGACTACATGTCGACTCACCTTGCAAACTTGCAAAAAAGCAACAGAACATACCCTGCTGAGCACTCACACACCCACAGCCACCACACAGGGAAAGATTTTTTTAAAAAACCTAGAGCCAGGAAGCTAGTTGGCTCAGCAGGTGAGGGAGGGCGCATGCCATCAAATCCTGACAACCTGAATGAGCTCCCTAAACCCACATGCACTTTAGTGAGCATGCATACATAAAACAATATTTGGGGGAAAAATAAGCAAACTGTTAAGATAAAGTAATGAAGAAACAGATTATGTGGTAGCAGGCTTTTATGAAAAGCGGATGTAGCCATTCATGGTGCTGTACCTCGACAAGCCCAGCACTTGGAAGGTAAAGGCAGCTTCTGTTATACAAAGTTTGAGACCAGCTTGGGCTTCAAAGACCCTATCTCAAACAAACAAAACAGGGGAGGTAGATATGTGCATGGACCTGAGTCTGAACATCAGCACCAAATTCAGTGTTATAGAACCATGTTACATTTTTAAGTAAATCAACCATGTCTAACAATATAAACATGCAAAAGCAAACGGTACTTATCATATGTCAATATATTTATGTCATCAATCAGCTTGCACATTTTTTACACCAACATTTCAACAACTATATGTTACTACCATACTAACACAGCAAAGATAGAAATGATAGAGACCTTGACCCCAAGCAGGGTCAAGCAGCGACTTATGGTAACAGTGGTGACTGAAGTGCTCTGCTCTGCTAACGTAGTATGCCAAAAGTATGCATGGAGGCAGAGACATACACCAGTCCCAGTGAGGGAATGAAAAGACAAAGATATCACGAGGGTAGCTGCAGATTTCATTTGCCACAGCATAAAGTCCATGGCTTATGGTATTGAGTGGAAGGTAAACACCACCAAGACATGGGAAGAAAGGAGACTGGCAAAAGAAGCCATGGCTACATCACAGATGGGGTGCCCCCTTTTCAACATGTTAATACCCAAGAGTCTTCCCACACTTGAACATTTAGCTAAGGTGTTACTGCATAAGAAGCCAATGCAAATGCTATGTAGATACTCATCCATTATAATGGTCTAAGTAGTATGTCAACTCAAGCTTCTTTTGTTTTGTTTTTTAAGACAGGACTTCTCTGTGTACCCCAAGTGTCCTAGATCTTACTCTGAGGACCAGGCTGGCCTTGAATCCACCTGCCTCTGCCTTCTGAGTGCTGGAATTACATGCATGTGAAACCACTGCCTGGCTACAACTCGACCTCTTCAAAACCCTCTGTACTATGGAATCACAGAACATTCCTCAAATTCCACAAACACAAATATCACCTGTTGCTGGCAGACAGAAGCTGTAACTTGTCTGTCTTGCATATAAAAAAATGTTCATAAGACTGGGTAGCTTGTACCCTAGCACTTAGAAAAGCCAAGTTCATAGGCTAAAGACATAGATGGCTCAGTGGTTAAGACATTGGCTGTTCTTTGAGAGGTGTAATTCCCAATACTCACATTGGCAGCTCACAACTGTAATTGTGGTTCCAGGAGACCTAATACTCTCACACAGGCATAAATATCAATGCTCATAAAATAAAAATAAATAATTTATTTAATCCCAGAACTTAGGAGGCAGAGGCAGGCAGATCTCTGTGAGTTCAAGGTCAGCCTAGTCCTCAGAGTGAGTTCCTGGGCAACCAGGGCTACACAGAGAAACTATATCTTTAAAAATAATAACAACAAGAGCCTGGCGTGGTGGCGCATGCCTGTAATCCCAGCACTTGGGAGGCAGAGGCAGGTGGATTTCTGAGTTCGAGGCCAGCCTGGTCTACAGAGTGAGTTCCAGGACAGCCAGGGATACAGAGAAACCCTGTCTCGAAAAACAGAAAAAAAAAAAAAATAATTGAGAGAGAGAGAGAGAGAGAGAGAGAGAGAGAGAGAGAGAGAGAGAGAAGAAAGCTGAGTTCAAGATTAGCTTATGCTACATAATGAGCTCCAGGCCAGTATGGGCTCCTCCATGTGGAGAAACTCACTAAAGGTGAAACTACAACCAAGTATTTCAATAAGAAGCAAACCACCATGAGAATCAGCAAGAACACATAGGTAAGAATATCTTAGATACAAAAAAATAAAAGGGAAGAAAATGAAAAGGGTTTAATTAAAAGGTATGAGCAAGAAGAAAGCAAGCAAAATACATTAGACTATGAAATGAAGCAGTTTTAAAAAAAGTAAATAAGACTTCTCAGCTTGGGGACATAACTGAGTTGCTAGTGAGTGCCTACATACACCCATGCCTGTAATCTAATACACCCGTGCCTGTAATCTAATCATTTAGGAGATGGAAGCACAAAGATCACAAGTTCAAGGTCACCTCAGCCAGGTTAGAAAGACCAGGCTAACAAGAGAGCTCAGCAGGAAATGCATTTGCTAATTAAGGACCTAAGTTCCATCTCCAACTCTAGGCCATGCTTGACAGAAGGACAGAACCAACTCCTGCAAGCTCTTCTCCAAAAATGAGCTGTAGTGTGTACATTCATGTGCACATGCACATACACACTAAATTAATCAAAAACTAAGGAAAAAAAAGGGAAGAAAAGGACAACAAATTCAGCTTCTCAAAGTAAACAATAATGAATACTAAGTGTTAAAATAGGTTAAAAAGAAAGGCACATTAAACCAACCAAAATAGTAAACTATAAAAGAGACCTAAGAAAAACAGTCATTAACTGTTGAGGTTTATTTGTTGCTATGTATTGTAAGGCTAAATTTTGTACCCCAAGTGCAAAATTTGCCCCTTAATTTAAAACTAATGGTTGAATAAAAATGGCTACAGCCAATTAATTACTAGAGGGATTAGAGGTAGGCAGGTTCTCCGTTATCTGCTTGGGGTTCCAGGCAGAGAGGGGAGAAGAGCACAGAAGAGGAAGCCACCATGAGAGAGATGAGCCATGAGCACATGGCAGGGAGAAACAGCAAGTTTCTGGGGCACACTGCTGGTACAGTAGCCAGTCCAGCAGTTAAGAAAGTAGATTAGGGATCACCCCCCCCCATAATTGTCAAAGCTAAATAATATAACCATAGTCTGAGTCTCACTCATTTGTTAGCTAGATGGAGATAAGTTTAAGTTGGTTCAACTACAATTAACAAAAGCCCAAGAATATAAGAATCTGTATATACCAATGAGAACTTAACAGTGATGAAAGTCAGAAGTAGAAGCTCTAGGCATTCGTGGTGGCACACAACTGTAATCTCAGCACTTCCAAGGCTAAGACAAGAGAATCTCAAGTTTGAGGCTGCCCTGGGTACAAGTTACACAACACCTAAAACCAAATGTGTCACAATCACAAAACAGAATCTTACCAGAAGTTTAGAAGGCAAGGATTTTAGAATGAAAGATGAAACTGGAGATGGCTCAGTAGTTAAAGTACTTATTGCTTTTACAAGAATTTGGTTCCCAGCACCTACATCAGACAGCTCACAATGTCGTAACTCTGGCTCTGTATCTGACACTCTACAGTCCTCCACAGGCATCCTCATGCACAAGTTCATGCACATGCATATGTGTGCACATATGAATTCTTTTAAAAATTAAAGACAAGCAATATTAAAGACACAGGAAAACAAACTCTTGAGCTCTGAAAATGAGCTTCTCCAATACACATATACACATCCACATAACCCAATAGTTAAACACAAACCTACATTTAGGAGTGCCCCAATAAACCTGCATAATATAAAAAAGATATCTTATGAGCACCCATAAATTATAACCTAATTATGTACAAGTGAGTGACAATGAGATAGATGGTTAGGCTGGTGTGTCTATGATAACAGAAGGCAGGAACCCAGAATTAACCATCAAAGTCCTAAAGATCTGTCAACCTCGGGTTCTAAATCCAGGCAAACTACTGTCCAATACTAAATGAATGCCAAGTTTGGCGGCTCACATCTTTAATCCCAGCCCTCAGGGAGACTGAAGCATTCATTTTTGCAAGTGATGATTCTATCCTTTTTCATAACATTTTGTGACCAAAGCAGTAATTTTATGCTATATATATTTCACAATAAAAATAACTGGAAAGCGGGTAAAGGCGCTGGCCACCTTGCCTGATTATCTGTGTTTGATGCTAGGGTTCCACTTGGTAAAAGGAGAGAATCAGGTTGTCCTGTGACCTCTACGCACGTACCATAGTGTGCACATGCACATACACATAAATTTGCATACACATAAGTATAAAAAATAATTGAAAAATATAAATGACTTATAAGCCTTTGGCAGTAGTGCAGGCCTGTATACCCAGCACTCAGGAGGCAGAGGCAAGAGAACAGCTTGGAGTTCCAGGCCAACCTGGTCTACACAGTAAGTCCCAGCTCAGTCGATGTGTCACAATGAGACACTGTCTTTAAAAGGGAGTGAAGGGAGCTTACCAACCTGGAAGTGAAGCAGGATACTTAAAAAGTATGCTCTTTGCATATACTTCCTCGGACACAGGATCAAACGAAAGCGGAGACATGGGAGGCAAAAGATCCACAGCCTTAAACACAGAATTCACAAGATTAAGTAAGCACATGCACGAACAACCATAATGACAAAGCTAAGTTCATCTACAAGTGAATTTTTTCCCTAACAATAAATTACCATTTATCCCGTGACTATTCGTATATATAGGTTTTGCTTATATATGTGTTTGAACACTCTATGTGTGCCTAGTACCCACAGAGCCCAGAAGATGGCACCAGATACCTAAAAATTGAATTTTAGCTGGTTATGAGCCACCATGTAGACTAGAAATTAAACCCCAGTCTTCTTGGAAGAGCAGCCAATGAGATTACCTAATGAACTACCTTTTCAGCCCCTGCAAACATTTTTTTAAATAAAATACAATATTTCTATGTTTCAAATTTTACTTAATATTATTTTTAGCCTCTGAATTTAAAATGAGTTAACTATAGATAACAGCAGCTTGATGAATAACTGTAAAATTATTACATTTTTAAACATTTCAACTGCACAATAGCACACACTTATAATTCTAGTGCTCCGGCTACATACATTCCAGATGAGCCTAGCATACATATCTACACAAAAGGTACCTGTCTCTGCAAAGCCACTAGGCCAGTAATGATGGCAGAGGGTTACAACCCTAACATTTGAGAGCAGATGCAGGAGAATCAGCATAGACTAATATAAAGTTTAAGGCCAATCTGGAATACAAGAAACTCTTAAAACAAAAAGATAACTTGGGCAATGAGCTGGCTCAGCAGATAATTTAACACTTGCCTGGCAAGCCTGAGGCCTGAATTCAACTCCAAGAACACGAGTTGGAAGGAAAGAATAGACTCCATAAAAAGCATCCTGTGCCTTCTTCATATGCACCATGGCACATGTGTGCTGCCCCACCCCATCATACACACAATATATACAATGATGTATGTAATATATATCAATGATGTATGTAATGCACACACACACAGATACACACACATTTTTAAGTTACTATAGCATTATAAACTAAAACTTTGCTAAAACTTAAAAGACAAAATTGCCGAAAATGAAAGTCTTCTAAAAACACAAGTCTATATTACTTACTGCAGGCCCGCCTGTAATTAGACTGAAAGGAGATGCACCAAGAAAGTCTTTCCACTTCATATTCCACTTTTGTTCCTTTTCAACAGTCGACTTTCTTATTGCAGTGACGGTCTCTTTTATTTTATGCCTATGATATCATAAGAAATACTGTATTTGAAGGACAAATAAAAATATAGCATAATTTAAAACAATAGTACTAGGGCAGAGAAGGATATAAAAAAAAAGATTAACCATTAATTACATACAAATATAACAAGTGACTCTTCAAAACTTAAAATATACTTTCTCTCCTTTTAAAACAAAAAAAAATCATATACCTACTACTGCACTTAAATACCAGCATGTCTTAACTTATTCCCCAAAGCTGAAGAATTATACACTGCTTCTGCCGAGAAAGCCACCCTATCCATGCCACAGTAACATACAAAAGAGCATTGTCTGTACCTCACATGCTTCATATCTGATAATCTCTCCCTCTGAAATTTGGTTTCTTTTTCAAGGTAGTGGAGGTCTATTGTCAATCTTGCTTGGCCAGCCTTACAATGTTCATATTTCATTACTTTCACGACTTCATTTAACAACTGAATAATTGTTAAGAGGTTCAATTTTCCAGCCTCATACACATTTCCTATCTGCAACTAAAGATTCAGAAGGGGGGAAGCAAAGATCAGTATGTTCTTATGGTAATAAACTTACATATTGATTTTTTTTACTATTATATATTACTTTAAGAAAGACTGGGTGGAAATATCAATACCTAAACATAAAGCTATGTAAATAATTTCAATCCTATAAAAACTGTCAAAGAACCCACACATCACTCTTACATCATGCATAAGGGTAAAAATCTAGCAAAAAAGGAAATACAAATAGATCCAATGAAAAATAAAGAGGGGCTGGAAAGACACACAGCAGTTAGTTAAGAGCATTTGGTGCTCCTGCAGGATTCACGTTCACATCCAAAGGCTCACAATTGTCTCCCATACAGCCCTCTTCTGGCATCCTTGGATACCAGTTACACCATACGTGCACGCGCGCACGCATTCATATAAGAGTAAAATAAATCAATCTTTTTTGTTTGTTTGTTTTTTCGAGACAGGGTTTCTCTGTGTAGCCCTGGCTTTCCTGGAACTCACTCTGTAAACCAGGCTGGTCTCAAACTCAGAAATCCGCCTGCCTCTGCCTCCCAGAGTGCTGGGATTAAAGGTGTGCGCCATCACCCCCAGCAATCAATCTTTTCTTAATTGCTTAATATAAAGAGCAGATTTGAAAACAAAGCAAAAAAAAAAAAAAAAAAAAAAACCACAATACTTTTCTTTGAGACAGGTTCTTACTACGTAGCCCAGCTGAACTATAACTCACTATGTCAACAAAGCTGGCCCTGAACTCATAGAGGTCTGCCTGTCTCTACCAAGTGACAAATTTATTTTTTAACGTTAAAAATGCCATCTATCCTAATACAAACAAACAAACAGATGGGGGGGTGAGAGTGTTCAGTCCTTAGAAAATGTTTACTATCCAAGCATGAGGCCATTACCCACAGAAAAAGTTGAGTATGGTGACATATACTTGCAATTCCAGCTCTGGCAAAGTAGAGAGAAAAAGATCCCTACATTTTTTCCCTACCTTATTAGTTAGCCCCATGTCCCAGTGAGAGGCCTTGTCTCAAAAAACACACCATAGACCCCAGTACTCAGGAGACAATGACAGGCATGTCACTGTGAGTTCAAGGCCATCACGGTTTACATAGTGACTTCTAAGCCTGCCAGAGCTACACAGCTACACAGGGAGGCAGTATCTCAAACAAACAAGACAAAAAAATATTAATAGTGATTTTTCTCTAAAAACATCACTTCCTGTCTTATCTGTATTCTTATACATAATTAATGTCTGTTCTGATACCTGCCTACAACTTACAGGAATCTGAATTCATACATGTTAACTGTTATATACTATGAATTTGATGCACATATACTGTATCTTAAAGTGAAATATCTTCACAAAATATTTTATCTATGTATCTTCTGTATACTACAGTCAATACCTGATATGTGGTAAGTACTAAGTAAACTGTACATGGTAAAGAAAAAATAAGTAAACAATATAATTAAATATTCCAAATGAAGATAGAAATGAAGGTAGATGGTGCTTTGGTTGAAGAAGGCTAGAAATACCAGTTTAGTAACATTGGATAGGGACCAGATATTATGGTGCATGCTTTTAGTCTGGCCTATGATGCTAGTTCCAGGCTGGTCAGAAACATACAATGAGTGATACTCTGTTTAAAAAATAAAATTGAGCTGGGCAGTGGTGGCGAACGCCTGTAATCCCAGCACTCTGGGAGACAGAGGCAGGGGATTTCTGAGTTCGAGGCCAGCCTGATCTACAGAGTTGAGTTCCAGGACAGCCAGGGCTACACAGAGAAACCCTGTCTCGAAAAAGAAAAACAAAAACAAAAAAAGAAACAAATGCTAAAAAAAATAAAATTGATAGGAAGCTGTTAAAGCCATGGCACTTGTGAAACAAAGGCAGGTCAATGTATGTGAGTTTGAGACCAGCCTGGTCTACATAGCAAGTTCCAGCACAGCCAGAGCTATAGAGAGAGACCAGACCCTGTCTCAAAACAACAAAAACAAACATGGAAAACATCCTCTCTAGCTTAGAATTTAGATGGCAGGAAAAGAATGAGAAGAAAAAACTAAGGCTGCACTCTGAAAACCCACAAGAAAAACTGAGATATTGCCATCACAGAGCTAAAGGAGATAAAGCATTCCCAAGGAATGCTTAAGAGCGTCAAGATAAATGAGAAGACAGAAAAGGTAAGGGAAGCAATTTGGGAGGAACAACCCCCCCCCCCCAGCTTGTTTTCCAAAGTAAAGTCCTGAGAAGCAGAAGCCTTCCTAAGACTTGTAAAGTAACTCAGCAAGCGGGAAATCTCTAAGATGACAATATAAAAAAGCAGTGATAGTGTTTTAACATGTTCCCTTTACAGCAAAACTTACCTGACATATTTGCTCCTCAAGTCTGTCAAGTAAGAGCCTTGGAATATTAACAGCAATATTAGCTCCATCCAAAGCATACTGGTTGACAAAACTGAAGAGTGAACTAACAACTTCTCTCTCCTTTTCCACAACACTGAGTGTCTCATTCACTGAAGCCCACAAAGACCGAACCTTTGAAAACAAAACAAAATATAAAATCTACCCATAGCATGTCTATACTAAGTTTTAGCATAAATATTTATCCCCTAATAACGAATGAAATATAGCTGATGAGAAAATTAAGTAACCGCATCACTAAGTAACCTCTTAGACAACTTAGAACACTCTCTTAGAGCACCGAATTAGACAACACTAACCCCCACCTCCTAAGATCAGCCTGCCTCGGCCTCTACCTCAAGTGCTAAGATTAAAGGCTTGGATCATCACAGCTGAGCTAAAGAATGTCCCAGGGAGAATACAGCTCATATAATTTCCAATCAAACTTTGAAATCTTTATTCTATCGTCCAAAATTTGTGTTACCCATGGAAAGCTCAGAAAGAATACAAATGCCAGAAAGGAGGGGAGGGGAGGGGAAGAAGAGGACAGAAGGGGAAGGGAGAGGAGAGGAGGGGAAGGGAGAGGAGAGGAGAGGAGGAAAAATGAGAAAATGAAACAAAACAAATGAAAGATGATTCAGTCAGGAAAAAGACTAACAAAAGCAAGTAAGAAGCAGTCACAGTCTTCCTTTTCAAAACAAAGGTAAAGCCAGTGTAAACACTATGGACTTGAAAGTCATGGAGTATTTTTTAAATAATTTTTTTCTATTTTATTTTAACATTTTATTATTATGGTTTTATGTATATGTCTTGGTGTATGCCTATATAACAGATTCACCCACTACTAGCTAAGACCAAAACTGGACATCAGGCCTCCTGGGACAGGAGCTACACATTACGGTGAGGAGCTATGTGCGTACTAGGAACCACACCTAGGGCAGCCAATGCTCTTAACCAGAGCCATCTCTCCTGCTTTTTCCTGTTGTTTTTTAACATAACATTTCACCCTCATATGCTATAGATTCATTACAAGAGAACTTAGAAAAACACAGAAAACCAAACCTATCCATCAATGCCCTAAGAATAACACTGTTATCTCCCATGTGTAGCTATGTATATATGTAATCTATATTTTTAAACAAAACTAAAGTTATTATATATGTTCCTTGTTGCTGTGTCTCACTTAGAATTACATTATCAGGATTCTGAAATGTACTGATCCAGAAAAATGCTAACATTGATACTCGCAGAGTCGGTCACAATAAACAGATCTCCTGTTATTTAAAAAAAAGTGTCTCACCTTTTGACTCTTCTCTTGTATATTACTCTTGTCATTACAGGGTTCCAATCTAAAAAAAAAAATGACTGATTTATTCATAAAAAAGTTCACATGGTAATTTAACATCTAAGAAACCAATTGTTCTGTAAACTACGAAAAGGCATTACAGTTAAAAATAGTAATTCAGGGGGCTGGAGAGATGGCTCAGTGATTAAGAGCACTGACTGTTCTTCCATAGGCCCCGAGTTCAATTCCCAGCAACAACATGGTGGCTCACAACCATCTGTAATGGGGACCCAATGCACTCTTGTGTGTCTGAAGACAGCAACAGTGTACTCACATACATGAAATAAACAAATAAATCTAATTAAAAAAAAAAAAAAAAAAGCCAGGCAGTGGTGGCACATGCCTTTAATCCCAGCACTTGGGAGGCAGAGGCAGGCGGATTTCTGAGTTCGAGGCTAGCCTGGTCTACAGAGTGAGTTCTAGGACAGCCAGGACTACACAGAGAAACCCTGTCTCGAAAAACCAACAAAGAAAAAAAAAAAGTAATTCCCCAGCTGCCAACTAAGCGTGGCGGTACAAGCTTTTAATCTGGATGCTCAGCAGGCAAAGGCAGGCAGATCTCTTATCAGTTCAATATAAGCATGACCTATATAAAGTGCCAAACCAGCCAGGGCTACAAACATATTGAGATCTGCTTCAAAAACAAAGAACTCAAACAGTACAATAATAATTTTTAGAACTTTATTAAAAATGAGGAAAAATTATTCTAGTCCTAGCATCAACAAGTAATGACATATCATTCTACTTCTATTTTTACTAGTCTCATCACTTGTAAAACTCAAAATTTAAACTTTATGTAAGGTCTATTCCAGCTCTAAAGTCACTTGCCTTTTAATTTGGTTCTGTAGACCCATGCATTCTGATCTTGCATTTCGTACTTGCTTAACACACAGACTGTAACAACAGAAAAGAACATTCCATTACAATTAACTGATATGACCCACTTGCTTCTGTTATTTTTTTTATCTTTACTCTGTTTTAACAGTAAAAATTCAAGGGACTTGAAGCAAGATGTTTCAGAGAGGTAAAGCACTAGCCTCCAAGCCTGAGTTCAATACCCAGACCAGACAGCAGATGAGAAACAACTTTCAAAAGTTGTCCTGACTTCCACTGACACGATATGAAGCGTGCGCGCACACACACACACACACACACACACACACACACACGCGCGCACACACACACACACACACACACACACACACGCGCACACGCACACACACACACACACACACACACACGTTTATTTTTACATGTAAAAGTAAAGATACAACCAAATTCTTGACAGTTTTGCCTATCTCATTTCATGTTGTGACAACAGTATACACAGGAGGAAAAAAAATCAATTAAGATATGTTGAGTAGATAAACAGACGTATAAAATACTATGAACTGAATCGTGCCACATACTTATAATAGTTAAGAAAAAGGAGTAAATGGAACACATGTTCAAGGCTGATGTACCCAGGTCAGCCAGGACTTCACAGTGAGACCCTCTCAATTAACCAAAGATAGATAGATAGATAGATAGATAGATAGATAGATAGATAGAAAGGAAGGAAGGAAGGAAGGAAGGAAGGAAGGAAGGAAGGAAGGAAGATAGGTAGGTGGGTAGATGATAGGTAGGTAAATGAAAGATGGATATATATATATACACACACACACACACACACACATACATATATACATGCTGCAGGGATTTTCCTGTCCAATTTCATCAGTACAGAGAGGGTCTGTGATTGGATGGGGAATATAGGGCAGAGCTAGGAGTTGGAGTGGGAGTGGGGGGAAGGACCACGACTGACCAAGATGGCTTCAGACGTTTTTCTGGTGTTTTCAAAAGGTTAGAAATATTGAGATAAGGCTTTTACTGTATTGACAGCTTGTAATTGTGATAATATACATAAATCTAATTGACTAACTAACTGGCTAACTGGTCGTGCTTAACCAGGTAATTGGGATGTGTGGGCGCTGGGTGGAAGTGAGATGAACTAGCAGGACTGCCGGGGAGCGGGGGTCATGCAGAAGAGGACCCTGCCGGGACATAGTGTTGTAAACCACCAGTTCGGATACCAGAGCAGGACCATGGTGTGGTGGGACAGGACAGTTGGCCAGCCAGTCTTTATTAATATTTCCCGCAACACATACATGCATGCATGCATGCATACATACATCACACATACACAGTTGAAATTGGCTTTGCTACTACTTTGTGGGTTCCTCATTTTCCCACCATTTATCCTTTCAGTTTCACCCCCATCACAAGAGAGGAGATAAAGAATGAGAGTGGAGAGAGAGAGAATGAGAATAACCAACAATTACGAACCCCACCATCTCAAGGGCCCTATCGTCTATATACCCATTAATTCCAAACAGCACACAACCGCAGAAACTATCTGCAGCTGGCAAAACCATACCTCTGCCAGAGCATAGTCAGCTACTGCAGACAGTTCAAAGTAACCCCATATTCTCACACCTGGGATTAAAACGAAACGAATTCTGTTTTTTAAAGAAACCAAAATTCCAGAATCCTTACTACAGAAGTAGTCTACTATAAGATGACTAAAATATGGAATACTTGTTCAAAGGTATAAACTATCTACTAAAACTATGAAATAAACATTGAATCAAAAGTTACAAAATGAATATCCAGAGTAAAAATAATTCAAAACAGAATCAGGACAATCAGAATCTAAACCTACATTCCAGGGCTAGAGAGATGGCTAAGCACTGAAGAGCACCTATTGCGCCTTAAGACCTTGGGTTCAATTCCTAACACCCACAATGGTCTGTAACTCCGCTTCCAAGAAAATCAACACCCTCTTCTGGCCTCTGTGGGCATCAAGTACATCTGGTGTACAGACATATGTTCAAGCAAAGCACCCATAAACATAAAATAAAAATAATTTAAAAAATTATAGTTAAAAGTCAGTATTCAAAGAACTCAAGAAGGTAGACTCCAGAGAGCCAAATATCCCCCTTAAAAAATGGGGTACAGAGCTAAACAAAGAATTTTCACCCGAGGAATATCAAAATGGCTGAGAAACACCTAAAGAAATGTTCAATATATACACAATGGAGTACTATTCAGCCATTAGAAACAATGAATTCATGAAATGGATGGAGCTGAAGAATGCCATCCTGAGTGAGGTAACCCAATCACAAAAGAACACACATGGTATGCACTCACTGATAAGCAGATATTAGCCCAGAAGCTTGGAATACCCAAGACACAATTCACATATCAAATGATGCCCAAGAAGGAAGGAGTGGCCCCTGGTCCTGGAAAGGCTCGGTGCAGCAGTATAGGGGATTACCAGGACAGGAAAGTGGGAAGAGGTGGATTGAGGAACAGGGGGAGGGAAGAGGGATTATGGGACTTTCGGGGAGGGGGGGATCCAGGAAATGGAAAATCACTTGAAATGTAAATAAAGAATATATTGAATTAAAAAAAAAAGTCAGTATTAAAACCCAAATTTTGAAGTAGGCATAGATTATTTCTGAACATATTTATATTGGTGATATTTACTCAAAAAAGGAAATAATTTTCTAACTTTAAAATATTACTTACTGTGCATTATCCTGGTATTTTTGGGTAACATAATGTTCTCTTTGCAAAATCTGTAAAAATCTGTTACGTGCTACATGGCTTCTGGCAAGGCACTTGTGCACATCTTGTGGCTTTGCATTAAATGTTTCTGCAAAATGTAGAGAATCTATACAGAAGGCAAACATCACAGAAAAAGTCACCATGAGTTTGTCTTTCCAATAAGACAGGAGAAAAGAAAATCAAATAAAATGTGTATCATTTTTTTCAAGCAACTCTTCACTTTGTTAGTGATAACCAACAATGACAAATTCATACAACATATCTAAAGTGAGGTTTTTATCTATATTTTATTGTAAACACAGATCAAAAATAAGGACAGGATATTCTCTCAGCCTCGGTCCCCACACCACACCTAAAACAACTTATCCACATTCCAGCATGCTGCAGAGAAACCTCCACAATGTCTAACTACTTGAAGAAAATTCACTGAATTCAGAAGTCTTCTAAACATTGGACATCTCAGCTGTATGCTGGGCAAATAAATTAGGGTTTTTGTTAGGTATAATAAAAAGCAGTTCTAAAAACAAAGTTCTGTGAGCTGATGATACCCAGTGATCCAAAACCAGGGGGCTATAGTCTCATTTATGAATATTTGGTTTGGTTTGGGTAGTGTTTGACACAGTCTCACTATGAGTCCAAGCTAGCGTGAAATTTACTCTGACCTCAAACTACCAATCTTCCTGACTTAGCTTCCCAAACGTTAGAACTAAAAGTAGGCATCACACCACCATGGTCTCCTAAGAAGAGACCCACGAAGGAGGCCTAAACTTACTATGCAATAAAGCTGGCTCTCAACTTGAAGTCAGCCTGCCTCAGCCTTCGGGGGCTTAAATTATAGGACTACACAACCATTTCTGAATCTACACATCAATTCCAGGCCAGCTAGAGCTATACTTTAGAGGACGGGGAGATAGCTCAGCAGATAAAGTACATATCACATAAGCAAGAGGACAAGTTAAAATTCCCAGAATCCAAAGAGAACCCAACACTCTGGGAAACAGAAACAATTCTTCCAGTGGCAACCTGGCTAGCTAGACAGACAGTAATGGGCAGGCTCTGCTCTAAGTCCAGAAAGAGAACCAGCTCTGGACAGGCATGGTGGCCCCACCTTTAACCTGAAGGCTGGGGAGCCAAAGGCAGACAAATCTTGAGTCCAAGGCCAGCCTGGTCTACAGAGCCTGCTGCAGGACAGCCAGGGCTACACAGAGAAACCTCTCAAGCCGGGTGGTGGTGGCGCATGCCTTTAATCCCAGCACTTGGGAGGCAGAGGCAGAGGCAGGCGGATTTCTGAGTTGGAGGCCAGCCTGGTCTACAGAGCCTGCTGCAGGACAGCCAGGGCTACACAGAGAAACCTCTCAAGTAAAAAACCAAAAGAAAAGTATAATCAAGTTAGACATCCAAAATCAACCACGGGCCTAGACACACTCACACATTTCATTTTATTATATGTGCCTACTTATCTGTATGTGCAAAAAGTTTTGGTTTTTTGTTTTGTTTTCTGGTTGGGAGTCGAGGCTCTATCAGCTGAGCAATCTATCCAGCATGGTTTGATTTTTTTTTTTTTTTTTTTTTTTTTGTAAGAAATTGCTGGGCAATGTGGCACATGTCTGTAATCCTAGAACTAGGGAGACTGAGGCTAGAAAAGAATGAAGGGAAGGTAGGAGAGAGAGGAGCCAGGAGGAGGAAGAAAGAAGAAACATTCACTTAGATTACTGATTACACTGTTTGCATATACAGCTGAAATATCAAACTGCCAGGCCTGGTAGCCATATTTTCAGTCCCAGCATTCTCAAGGCAGGAGCAGGTCAATCTGAGTTTGAGGCATAGTAAGTTCTAGAACAGCCAGAGGTAGGTAGAGGCCCTGTCTCAAAAAAACACAAAAGGAGAGAGAAAACATCAAAGTCAAACAAGAGGTGAGCCAAGCAGTGGTGGAGGTGATAGTGGTGCATGCCTTTAATCTCAGCACTTGGCAGGCAGATCTCTGAGTTCAAGGCCAGTCTGGTCCACAGAGCTGAGTACCAGCACAGCCAAATACACAGAGAAAGAAACAAACAAAAACTGAAACAAACAACAAAAATGAGGGGGCGAGTTCTTGTATTTTGATTTTCTAATAGACTATACTACCTATTCAAAATGTGCTATGTCAGGGAATCAGAAGGCAGCATGGTACAATCTTCAGTTCAAAAACGCACACTTGTGCCTTATGACAGTCCATATTTTATGAGCGAAAATTACAGTACCACAGCTTTTATTACCATCCATTTTTATTAGCTGTAGGAATTCACTTGATTTTTATAAACCAGTGAATTAAAAATTTTTAAATAAAAACAATCAATCAATGCTAGTATGTTGTGCATAGCTTTTCCCTTCCCCGCCTAAGCTCCCAAAACAGGAATCACTAGCAGCCCCAATCCAACTTCTCTTAAAACCATGAATAAAAGACACAGACTTTCAACTTGCGCTCTTGGCACAACTGCTGGGTGCTACCATCCCCGCCCCCCCCCCCAAAGCACATCCATATCAACACTCTTAGCTCCACACCTCCCACCTGCCATGAACTTTAGGTGTTAAACTCCCCTGACCACCTGCCTACGGATCAGCCTGTGTGGCTCACATGGCTGGGCACCTTTTCTCCACTAGAGGCTTGGTGAACTCTTGTCTCCCTTGCATCTCCTTTTTCTTGTAGGGATCTGAAAGTCCATATTCCTTCCACCCAGCAATTAGCCCACGGCCTCCTTACTGACAAAGAACCAACGGAGGAACAGGACCTTAGCATCAGGACCACCCCCATACCAGTAACCAAACTATAACTTTTTTTTGGTTTTTTTCGAGGCAGGGTTTCTCTGTGTAGTCCTGGCTGTCCTGGAACTCACTCTGTAAACCAGGCTGGCCTCAAACTCAGAAATCCGCCTGCCTCTGCCTCTCAAGTGCTGGGATTACAGGCGTGCACCACCACCGCCCAGCTAAACTATAACTTCTAACAATATTCATTCACCATGTTGGATTAGAGGTATAATTTGTCTCTGTGGTTGTTTTTAAGTAAGCAAGGTAAAAATGAGTTTCTACAACATTTTTAAGGCATGTTTTCACTAGGTAGTGAAGGTATGCCTGAAGCATGTTATAAAGCACAGGTCAGTTTAAACTTCTGTTCATCCCACCACAGCCTCCGGGTGCTGGGACTATAGTGCCACCATGCTTACAACTTCTCTATTTCTAAAGTGTAAAAATAAAACAGGATATTAATAAAAGCTAAAATACTCATCCTAAGAAAAATTTACTCCAAACTCTGCACCAGAACATAATAAAGTAACACACAAATATTAACAGGCTTGTTGAAAGGTTTCCAGCAGTAGATGAGTACAATATTAACCAGATGCTTTTTCATGCAAATGAATGGCTTAACTCATTTTGATCTTGACTTTAAAATTATCAACAACAATTTAAGAATAAAAACAAAGTATAAGTAAACTTACTGCTAGATTTTTTAATATATTTGATTGCAACATATCTTGCAAAATGATACATCAGATGAATAAACTTAGGACCACCAGGAGACATAAGCAAGGAGCCAACAACTTGAGGAAAACTACTCCCACATTCAGCCTAGGAAAGAAGACATGGAATGATTCAATCAACAGTACCTGTCAGTTTTCACCTGTTTTTAATTTCATTATTTATTTGTGCAAGTGGTTTGTATGAATGCCTGTATATAGATGCACACACTCATAGCTATGGCCAAAAGAAGGCATCAGATTCCCTGGAACTGGAGTGTACTGGAACTGGAGTTTGTGAGCTGCTGCTATGGTTATGGTGGAATCAAACCTGAGTCCTCTGGTAGAGTAGCCAGTGCTCTAAACCACTGAGCCATCTTTACAGGCCATCATGAGATGATCCTGTGGTAGAAACCACATGTTAAATCCTCAAGGTAGGACAGTAAACCATCAACCCTTCGTAGCAGTGGCTTGAAAAATCAGATTTCCATAGAGGCATGGAAAACAGTCAGAAAACATAAAGGTTCAACTAGCTACTACCTCCAGCCCACTCCATTTTCCAAACCTAAAAAATATGGGTAGTGTGTTATAATCCCAGCACTATGGAGAGAAATAAAGTGATTAAAGGCTGTGAATGGTGGCACAGGCTTTTAAGCTGAGCACTCAGGCAGAGACAAAAAGATCTCTAGGAGCTCAAGGCCAGCCTCATCTACACATCTACACAGAGAAACCTCTCAAATAAAAAACCAAAAGAAAAGTATAATCAAGTTAGACATCCAAAATCAACCACGGGCCTAGACACACTCACACATTTCATTTTTTGAAAATGATTAAGGTAGTTTACTAGTTAGTTGTTCTTGGTTTGGTTAGATGGTTTTACTAGGGTGATGGAACACAAGGCTCACACACTCTAGGCAAGTGTTCTTCCACTGAACTACATCCTCAGCCTTAAGGGATATTTTTGTTTGTTGCTATGTTTATTTTTGTAGGACAATCTCACTGTCACCCTGGCTGGTCTAGAACACACTACAAAGACCAGAATAGCCTTAATCTAGATGGATCCTCCTGTTTGTCTCTGCCTCTCAAGCCCTGGGATTACAGGAATGCCTGGATTTTCTTCAAATCCATATCTTTATTTTATAAAGGAAATACTTACAGAAATCTCTTTTAACCATTCACAACAATGTTTCCGGAATTCCATGTCATGTTTCTGGTCAAATGGAGGCCAGCAATCTCTTGAAAAAATAAGAGCAGATAAATGAACACTTCTGTCTTAGTTTGGATTTTATTGCTGTAAAGAGACACCAGGAGCAAGGCAACTCATATAAAGGAATACTTTTAGTTGGAGCTGGCTTACAGTATGCAAGGTTGAGTCCATTATCATGGGGGAAGCATGGCAGTACAAAGGCAGACAAAAAGGAGCCAAAAGTTCTACATCTTGATCTGCAGGCAGGACAGTGTGTGTGGCACTGCCTGTAGCTTGAGCATTTAACACCTCGAGCTCCACTTCCACAGTGACACACTTCCTCTAACAAGGCCACATATCCTCCAATAAGGCCATACCTACTATACTAATGACACTGCTAGGGCCAAGCATTGATACATGAATCCATGGGAGTCATTCCTATTCAAACCACTACACCTCCCAAAATACTTAACAACATTTATGAAACATCAAATTTGTTCCCCACAGTAGAAACATTAAAGCAGGGGACTGGAAAGATGGCTCAGTGGTTAAGAGCACTGACTGCTCTTCCAGAGGTCCTGAGTTCAAACCCAGCAACCACATGGTAGCTCACAACCATCTCCCAACCACATGGTGACTCCCATTGAATAGGAATGGCCCCATGGATTCATGTAATAAGATCTGATGCCCTCTTCTGGTGTGTCTGAAGACAGCTACAGTGTACTTAAATATAATATAATATAATATAATATAATATAATATAATATATAAATAAATCTTTAAAAAAATAAAAGAAAAAGAAACATCAAAGCAAAACAAATTAAATTAGTATTCCTGGACTCAGTTAAGGACATCAACCCATGAGAAAACAGCATTTTTCTTAGATCAGCATTTATAAGCAGGAGTTCAGTTTCTTACAAATAATTATATATTATAAAGATTTGCCAAAAAATAAGGCAGTCTTAGTGCAAGCTTTTTCTTTCCTCTTTTTTTTTTTTTTTTTTTTGGATTTTATATTAGAAACAGGTTTTCTCTGTATAGCCCTGGCTGCTCTAGAACTCACTCTGTAGACCAGACTGGCCTCAAACTCAGAAATCTGGCTACCTCTGCCTCTCAAATGCTGGGATTAAATAAAGGCTTTCACCACCACTGCCCAGCAAAAGTATTTTTCCAATGGCCTGGTACTGAACATATGACCTTTAGAAGGGCAGGCAGTGCTGAGCCATCTCCCCAGCCTTGGTGCAAGCTTTTAATACTAGCACTCAAAATGTACACGGAGAACCAGGCCAGCAAAAGATAATAGTGAGACCCTAGCTATGGAAAAAAAGGGGGAGGGAGGACACTTTACAATTTACCTATTACTCCCTCAATAATTTTTTTGTACATTTATTTACTAGAGTATATTTATTTAAAGAATCAAGCTTTGATCCCAATATGATAGTGCATGCCTTTAATCCCTGAAAGAAAGGAGGAAGAGGCAGGACGGATATCTGAGAGTTCCAGACCAACCAGGGCTACAGAGACCCTATCCATCAAAAAAAGAACCACTTTGTACTTTAGAATAAACAGGGTAAATTCAATACCTAGTACACAAAGAAAAATAAAAGCAACAACACAGTTGCAGAATGTGGTCTGCAGGCTAGAATGTAAGCAGCTATGTTCTTGGCTTAGTGGGTTTAGGAATGATGCGTACTTCTGTCTTCACATTATCTTAAACACAGAATGAGTCATGATGATTTTCATCAGGAAAAAACATTAGAAAAATCTGAAACCCCTGGTGGTGTTTTGAATAACAATGCCCCCACAGGCCCATATTTGAAAGCTTAGTCACCAGGGAGTGGAATTCTTTTTGACACGATTAGAGTTGCATACAGATGCTTGTAAACCAACATGTGGGTGTAGGAAATCAAACCCAGGTCCTCTGGAGGAACAGTCAGTGATCCATAGCCATCTATCTCTCTAGTGCTCCCAAAATAAAATCTTTATAAAGAAAAAATAATATGTTAACCCATTAATTTTTAGACGTCATTACGACTATGAAGCTGACGTGGTGTCACATGCCTTTAATCCCAGCACTACAGGCAGAGGCTAGAGACCAGCCTGGTCTACCTATTACACATACTGAGCTCCAGGCTAGCCAGACATAGTAAAATAAAACCCCATCTCAATCCTCACATCAGAAGAAGACCATAAAGAATAGCAGGTCAAATTTTAAAGAACAAATCTAAAGTACTTAGGAAATGTATAATTTTGTAAATAAGCACACAAGCACACACCCAAAGCCTCGCCCATAAAGCTTAGGCACTCCGATTTCTAAGGGCACACCACTCTGAACAAGTTAATGGCCAGCTGGCTATGGGATGCACCTTTGATCCCAGCACTCAGAGGCAGGGCATGTGGATCTCTGAGTTGAAAGCTAGCCTAGTCTACAGAGTGACTTCCAGGACAGACAGTCAGAGACAGACAGTGTTACACAGAGAAACCCTGTCTTGAAAAAAAAAAAAAGACTATAAGAAGAAAATGTAATATTTTTTTCTTACCTGAAAACTTCTTTGGCAAGAGACTCATCCAATGTTTTAAACAAAAAATAAGAAACTACATGAAAGGCATCACGGTTCAGTTTGTCAAACATGTTCCTAGTGGTTAATATGAAAAAGCAAAGTTAAATGATTAATAAAGCTGTTCGACATCAAAAACTGTCTAAATATTACACTAAAGCTCTATGGTATCATAACTGCCTACATGTTCACTCCTGTTAGTATTTTTCATTCTCAAGAGGTCAAGGCAAATTAATTTTTCTCATTCAGGTATATTTATACACAATTGAAAAGCATATTGGGGGGGGAACTTGTCACTCAGAGGGGGACAGCAATAGAGATGTAAAGTGAGTAGATAATGAAGAGAAAAAGGCAAGCACACAAGGCTTTGTTTTGTGACTGTGAAAACAGAGATCCAAATAAAAAACTAGCCTTTGCTTTATTGCTATGAACATTAAACAGAAAGGGGCAAAAACCTAATTAACTAGCAGAGAATACACCCTATAATGGAATTTAATTGGTGGTAGTAGTAGTAGTAGTAGTAGTAGTAGTAACAAAAGCTAACATTTTCTGAGAACTTGATTATTTGTTGGGCAACTATTTTAGACCTTTTATAGATAGCAATTTATCCCAAATTCTTCTTTAGGTACTATACTATTTTCCTTAAGATGCATATTAATGATTTGATTGTCCTCGCTGCGCATACAAAACTTCTATTTAGAAAATAGAAAAATTGCCTCCTCCCCAAAATATCCCAGGTCAGGTGTGCATTCAACACCTGTTGAATGGACACATATACCACCCCCAATTCTCTTTTCCTTCCCACTACTACTGTACAGGTGTGGATAACTATGCAGGTCTCCTTTCCCTATAGTCCACTCTCTAACAAAACTAATGAGACTTTCAAAATTCAGTCTTTGAGACAAATACCTTGGACTGAAACTATAAGAACAGAAGTTTCGGAACAGGGGTGGCACATACCTTTAATCCCAGCACTTGGGAGATAGAGGCAGATGGATTTCTGAGTTCGAGGCCAGTGGGGTCTACAGAGTGAGATCCAGGATTGCCAGGGCTATACAGAGAAACCCTGTCAAACCCCGCCCGCATCCCCACCCCCACAAGAAGTTAAAATATGCCCATATAAGCCGGGCGTGGTGGCACACACCTGTAATCCCAGCACTTGGGAGGCAGAGGCAGGCGGATTTCTGAGTTCGAGGCCAGCCTGGTCTACAGAGTGAGTTCCAGGACAGCCAGAGCTACACAGAGAAACCCTGTCTCGAAAAAACCACCCCCCCCAAAAAAAAATATGCCCATATAAACTAAAAACACATAAAATTACAAAAAGTTTGCCCCGAATGTGAACAGAATTTGGTTTTTTTTTTTTTTGTTTTTTTTTTTTTAATATTAGAGACAGGGTTTCTCTGTGTAGCCCTGGTTGTCCTTGAACTCACTCTGTAGACCAGGCTGGCCTCCAACTCAGAAATCTGCCTGCCTCTGCCTGCCAAGTGCTAGGATTAAAGGCGAGTACCACCACCGCCCCGGCAGAGTTTGTTGTATTTAAGTAAACATGATAAGATATTCAATTTATAATTAACATTGATTTGGTAACTGTTTAGTAGTTACTACTATTAGCATATGTAGTGCTTGGTTTAGAAGTCAGTTCTAGGTGGCTCAGCAGGTAAAGGTGCTAGCCACTAATCCTGACTACCGAGTTCCAAGTCTGGGACACGCACATGGTGGCAGGAAAGAATTAACTCCACACAAATACACACACACACACACACACACACACACACACATATACACACACTGAAAAACCAAGAAACAGGTGAGACACCGAAGTAAAGAAACCTGACTCCCAGAAATGCAAGTCTGGAGATCTGAGTTCTATTCCCAAACTCAGGTAAATCATCTAACTAAGCACTGTCCTTTGACCGTCACATAATTGCTGTGGCCTACACCTGCACATGCACAGACAATAAATGAAACAAAAACTAAGAAACAGATGAATAACTGGAAGTGAGGGTTCATACTTCTACCACACCTGACTGACACTTGGAGGTGGAGGCAGGAGGATTAGGAGTTTAATGTCATCCATGACCAAAGACAAAAATGAAAGGAGGGAGGGGAGGGAAAAATAGATGCCTATGTGCATCAACAGTCACTAGGACAGAAAGTATGTTGACAAAAGTCAGCCTGATGTAATGGCACACTCCTGCCATCCCAGGGTTTCGGAAGTCAACGCAGGAGGATCATCACCAGCACAAGGCCAGTTGGGTGAAGGAAGACTATCTCAAAACACCCGAGCATCCGGTCTAGTGCCTTTATTCCCAGTACCTAGGAAACAAGCGAATGACTGCATACTATCACACACCTATTTAACTGAGGTTGCGTTAAAAATGTCTGAAGCCTCAAAAAACAAAACAAAATTCATTTAACCACGTATGGTTGGTGGGACGTTTTAATCCCAGAACATAAGAGACAGGGGCAGGCTGATATCTGACTTCAAGGCTGGCCTCATCTGCAAACAGAGCTCCAGGGCAGCCAGGGCTGTTACCTAAGTAAATCTTGTAGTTATAGCAGTAACTACTAAACAATTACCAAACCAAAGTTAATAAGACTAAAAAATAGACAAGAACAACAACAAAAAAGGAAATCAAACAAAAGACAAAATTCATTCAGAGACTGGAGAGATGTCTCTGAGGTTAAGAGCAGTGGCTGCTTCAAAGGACACCGGGTTCAATTCCCAGAATCCACAGGGCAGTTCTACACAGTTCCAGGAGGTCTGACAACCTCACACAGACATACAAGCAAGCAAAACACCAAGGCAGAGGAGCCAGGCAGTGGTGGCACACGCCTTTAATCCCAGCACTCCCGTTGCAGGGACAAAGTAAGACCAGTCTACAGAGCAAATTCCAGGACACTCAGGATTACACACACCGAGGGTTTTTGTCTCAAAAAAAAAAAAAAAAAAGCCAAAAATAATAGTGATGATAGTGATATAATAATGATAGAATCATTCTTTTAATTAAATTATAAGGAGGAAAGTGGCCTGGATCCGGAAGTTCCTGTCTAAAATACACAAATATAAACAAAGTATTGCGTTTTGTGATCACAACCATAACTGAAGTGGCAAACGAAAAGTGTATCGGCTTTTGGTTTTCATTTTCATGCATCATTATGGTTTTGCTAGCTGTAACATGTTTTACTTCGGATTCAAAGCTTAAACCCACAGTTAACTAGTTATTTGGCGTTTGCATATATAGTTCCCCGTCGCCTTCCCACCAACTACAGACCACAAAGGCAGTTAAGCGGGCCCGCCCTTTTGCCTCAACTGCAGGGCACTCGGCAAAAGCGTCCCGCGCCCGCATCCCTTACACTAGTGACCCTCAGTCCCCCCGCCTCAGGTTGGCAGCCGCTGGGCTTTGCCGCCAGTGACTGGCCACCCGGGACCGCGCCACCGCCCGGGTCTCTCTTACTCTCCGAGGTGCACGTGCGGCACCGTCTTCCCGCCGAACGCGCTGCTGGAGCTCGGGTCCAAGCCCAGCGCCTGCAGGTACATCCAGAGATGCCGCTTCTTGAAAGCGGAGCGCCCGGCCGAGCTCATGCTTTCCAAAGGCACCGCGACAGTGACGGACGAAAACGAAGGCACCGAAACCGTGAGGCCCCTTGGACGCCCTCTCCTACAGGCATCCCAGGGTGACGGCAACCCCTCTGCTGCGGCCGCCCGCTGCCTCCTTCTCGAGAGCCATCCAACCACAGAAGGCCGTACGCGACCTGAAAAACAATGCAGTTGCTGCGGCGCTACGCGAAAACCAAGACTCCCGCGCTTGCGGAAGAATACACAGCGCCTGCGCAGGCGCCGCCCGGCTTCCGGGGCCGTTCTTCCAAGGAGGATTCTATCTCCCCAGCATGCAATGCGCCGGTCTCCCGGCACAGGAAGTCCCTCAGAGAAACTATGAGACCCACAAAGCATCGCGTGACCCGCAACTTGTCCCCAAGGTGCGGTAGCCGTGTGTGTTCTAGAGCCCTCCACGCCTAGGTTCCGGATTCTTTTTAGGTTTCTCTTGCTCAGGATGTGATTGTTCAGTAAAAGCTACACTGAAGTCCCTTATAGTGAGTAATGCAGGTGTATGGCCCTGAACAAATTATCCTTTCCTTTGTTTTAAGACAGGGTGTTGTCCAGTGTAGGCGGCGGTGTACTCCTTTAATCCCAATACTCCAGAGGCGGAGAACTTGGTTAGATCGAGAACACTACTGATGAGTTCCGGGACAGCCAGAGCTACACAAAGAAACTCGGTCTCAAAAAAACAAAACAAAACAAAACAAAAACAAAAACAAAAAATGGACAGGGTCTTGCTGTGTATCTCTAACTGACCTGGGACTCTGTCCGTAGCCCAGGATGGCCTTGAAGGCTGTACCTGCCTTCCTATTATGGGAATTAATGGGCGAGAGCCACAGGGTCCGATGGAGTCGTTCATTGATCACCTCAACTCCGGTGCTTGGAAGAATTTATATTATCAAATGTTTCTTTGGTGGTGGAGGTTGAGAGTCGAGAAGATTTCTTTTAGCCTCCCCTGGCCTTGAACTCCCTTCCCAAAGGAGGATGACCCTGAATTCCTAATTCTGGACCGCTCTCCATCTTCCAGTTGCTGGGATTGGTGGGAGGCACCACCAGCCAGACTTCAACTTGCTGTACCAGAAGTCTCTGTGCTAAGCATACACCTTCCCCTTCCAGCACCCTGAACTGATGGCTATTCTTTCTCCAACATCCCTTGTATAACAAGTCCTTCAAAGTGGGAATTACCATTTCATATTACCATAAATTGCCTCCTGACTTACTAAAGCACCATTTCCTGTAAAATTAAGTGTAAGCAAAACCCCTGGCTTAAGTGAGCATGTTTAAACCGCAAACTATAGTTACCTGAGACCATCAAGACTGTGGCCTTAGGTGAACTACATTAGCATTCTTCTGCTGCCCTTAAACCTAAACAATGCACTTCAAAAGAAAAAAAAACACTTTACAATTTCATGTGCATAAGAAATGATGATGGTGTTATCTTTAATGAGGCAGAGACTCCTGTAACATAGGGTGGTCTCAAATTCACTGTATAACAGAAGATGGCTTTGGACTCTGATCCTCCTGCCTCCTAACTCCCAAAAACCTTCAGAGTTCTGGGATTAAAGACATTCAACACTGGGCTGGTGAGATTGCTCAGCTGTTAAGAGGACCAACTGCTCTTCTAGAGGTCATGAGTTCAAATCCCAGCAACCACATAGTTGCTCACAACCATCTGTAATGAGAAACAAATAAAGAACTTGTGTACTGGCATGGGGCTGGAGCAAGAAGGAGGCAGGGAAGGGGGAAATTTTTTTTAAAGAAAAAAAGACATGCAACACCAGGCCCAACTAGAAAAATTTCAAGATAGGAAAAATAAGTAATGGGCTGGAGAGATGGCTAAGAGGTTAAGAACACTGACTGTTCTTCCAGAGGTCCTGAATTCAAATCCCAGCAACCACATGGTGGCTCATAACCATCTGGGATGAGATTGGATGCCCTCTTCTGGTGTGTAGAGCTACAGTGTAATCAGATATATAATACAAAATCTTTAAGAAAAAAAGAAAGAAAAATAAGAAAAGCAGCTCTAGCATTTTTTACTTAATTTTTAAACTTCTCTTGGTCTTTAAAACCTTTTTATAAATTACATCCTCTCAGGGAGGTGACTTAGAAGGCCACTGAGTCATAGGTTTGACCATTGCATGCTAGATGTGGTAGTGCATGACTTTAATCTCAGCATTCAGGAAGCAGAGACAGGAGAATCTCTGAGCTTGAGGTCAGCCTGTTCTAAGTAGTGAGTTCTAGGACACCCAGGGCTACACAGGGAAACCCTGTTTGAAAAAAACAAAAAACCAAAACAAAAGAATTTCCTAAGAAACAGAAAACAGCAAATGTTCAGTTTAAAAAAAAAAAGACTCTGTGGTCCAATTTTATATTACCCAATTTTTATATTTTTATTACAGATTTTGTGTGTGTGTGTGTGTGTGTGTGTGTGTAGAGAACAGTTTGAGAAAGTCATTTCATCATGTGGGTCCTAAAGAGTCAAACTCAGATCGTCAGACTTGGCAGCAAGCACTTTTACCCATTAAGCCATCTCACTGGCCTGCAGCCCAATACTACAGCCCAATATTATAGTGGCATTTCAGTGATTAAACATTAAGAATGGTATAAAGAGATCTTGTTCTGCATCTTACAAAAGTTCGTGTCATTTACAACTAAAATCAAGCAGCCAAAAAAGGAGATTAATGTTCACCAAAGCCACAGGAATTAAAGTGATACAAACATTTAAAAAAGGTGCATATGTTTTTAATAAAATAGTCTCTCCTTGTGTTAATTGGGTAATCTTTTCCCTTAAGAGGACAAGGCTGTGAGTGTGAAATCATTGGGTTCAGTTGTCTTCTTCCAAAGGAATAATATCAGGAACATCATCTGTCTCCGATGTCGAGTCAACAGCAGTGTCTTCCAAAGGAATAATATCAGGAACATCATCTGTCTCCGATGTCGAGTCAACAGCAGTGAAATCAAGCATCTGTAAAAGAAGAACCTCAAATATTAAAAGAATCATCTCTTCCTGGTGGTGACTGAGGTCAAAAGAACAGGGAGTTAGGAAGTGAACTTCGGATCCAAAGCCTCCCCTCCTCAGGCCTCCACCCGTGCGGTGCTGAGAATTTAGACAGGAGCCTCCATACTAGACTGAACCTTTCCTTACTGGTTCATTGTGAGGGCCAGCAGACTCGGTATTTCCTTGTCCCAGGAGCTCGTCTTTCATCCCAGCCCTCTGGATGCAGAAGCAGACAGATCTCTAAGTCTAGGCCGGCCAGGCTGCACAGTGAGGCACTCTCAATTAATTAATTAACTAACTAATTAATTAACATAACGCACTTTGAGTAATTATCCTTCTTTTTAAAAAATAATGTTTTACTTTTGTATGACTTGTCTAGGAACTGAAATAGCAATTTGTTTTCTAATTTTGATATACAACACTCAGGAGGCGGAGGCCAAGACAATGGTACACTGAGCTACATAGAATTTGCCTCAAATGAAACTGTGAAATAGTCATCGAAAGGGGCCAGGGGTGTAGCTCATTGGTAAGGCTTGTGCTGCTTATCAAGCTCAAAGGCCCTGGGGTCCACCTCTAGCACACAGGAAGGTAAAAAAAATAAAAATAAAAATAAAAAAAGGAGCTGTGAGAAAAAGTAGTGTAGCCTGCATGGTTCCAGAAAAAAAGTTAGGGGAAAGCTAATGTTCTAATAGCAAATCAACTAACAGCAACAAAAACAAAATCTACTCTCAAAATGGCATAAGTAAATAAATGGATTGAGCAGTTAATGTTTGTACTGTAGCATAAATAGAAAAGATACTTTACATGAATGAGAAAAGTCTCTGTAGTGAATGATGGTGATAGTTGGACTACACTGTGAAAATATTTAATGTTGCTGAGTAACATATCAAAATCACAGCTTAAATGAGCCAGGCATGTGGCTCATGCCTGTAATCTCAGCATGTAGGAAGTGGGGCTAGAAGATCAGGAGTTCAAAATCAGCCTCAGTTGCACAGCAAGTTCAAAGCCAGACACGATCTGAAAATCTAAAAAGCAAGCCAGCTTGAGTTACACTGAATCCCGACAGACAGAGATACTTAGCAAAAGCCTGTCTCAGAATGATCAAAGTAAAAATGTCTGTGTGGCATGTGGAGGTGGGTATACATGGGCCCACACTTGAGCCCAAGGTTGATGTACTGTGCCTTCCTCAAACACTCCTCACCTCACTTCTTGAGTCAGAGTCTTCCACTGAGCTCAGATGTCCTTGACTCCACTAGGCTGGCTGGCCCTGAGCCCTGGGTTCTGCCTATTCCATAGCTCTATCCACCCCCGCCAACACTGGAGCTTCAGACCACACCCCAGCTCCAGGTTTAAATATGGGTGCCAGCAGTCCAAATTCAACAGGCACTTTACCAACTCAGTCATCTCCCCTTCTCCAGCATGGTAAATTTGGTGCTTGCTATATTTCATCCCCTAACAATGTGGGGGTAATGAGGGGCGTTGGAACCAGGAAAGTCTTCATTTATTCACCGGGCCCTCTTCTATGTGTCCTTCACTGGACTTTTCCCTAAGAACACAAAGGCTGGGAGATCTGTGCATCTGAAGTACAGCTCTCACTAATGTATCCCTTAGGTTTTCCATTGAAACAGTAATTTGCATTCCTCACTAATATATCCCTTAAGTTTTTCCTTGATACAGTAACTTGCATTCTAGCTCCTCAGCAGGGTTCACTTTGCAAAGGTTTTATCAACCTGAGGTCCACAGAGCTCAGCAGGGTTACAGAAATTGATTCAGACATCAGCCAGAAAAGCCAGCCATCTTGTAAGTCGTTTTTAGGTTAAAAGATATACTTGCTTAGCTTCTTCCCTGAGTATTGTCAATGACTGCATATTTTAACATCTACCAAACCATTTGCCTTTAATGCCCATTCATTTATATTTTTTCTCTTAATAAATTTTTGTCGTAACATAATATTTGTATACATGTGGTTTTTTTGTGACTCCATAGCCCAGAATAGCATTAAACTTGTGGCAGGTCCTCCTGCCTCAGCCTTACAAATCTTTGGATTCCAGGCATGAGTCACCTTGTGCTGGGAACCAGTGAGCTTGGCTCAACACCCCCCAGCTGAGCTGTTTGCACAGGTTTCTTGAGAGCAAAACATCCCTAGGCTTAGCTTGATTCCTGCCTTCCCACCCAGTGTGGCAGGGACTTCCCAGGTACCTGACCTATGGCTATAATTGTTTTTTTTCCTGTTCCCTTCCCTGGCCTCTAGTATATATATTGCTGGTCTCTCAGTAAAGCTTTGGCATTCTCCTTACTGAATGACCCGTGTCGGTATTTTATGTCAATCCCCCAGCCCCGATACTTGGTACCATGGCAGCACAGGCGCTGTCAACCTTGCCTGGTGCAGTATATTTTTACTAAATATAAAATAGAACATGAAGCTGTAACACAAAAGATATAAACAGGAATTTTCTAGTTGCCAAACAAGAAGGCAGCTGTGGTTTTCTCCTGCTCAAGAGTTAAGAGTGCTAGGTGGGAAGTGTCCGTGTCCGTGTCCGTGTCCGTGTCCGTGTCTATCTATATCTGCACATCAGTAAGACTGTGGGCGGAGTCCCCACCCTGCTCCTTAGTTCTTTGCAACCCCGTTCTTCATCTGAACTACCCATCTTACCAGGTGACGAATAAAGACGGTGTGCTCTCACTTGTGAGAGGGGATCACTAAGTGCTAGCGGCCTACACACCAACTCACTGCAGATCCTTTGGAGAACGTTGGAGGTTTCACTTGCAGAGTTCTAGTCCCTAAATTCAACAACACACCCACCTCCACCAACACCACCCCCTCCAACAACAACAACACACACACACACACAGATACACTTAAGGCCTTGGGTAGGTCTAGGAGTGCCATTTGAACAATTCACCTTCTATCTAACCACATCAATTCAGTGTGCAAGTTCCTTTACAATTCGGCTGTCCACCTGTGTACTAGGAAGGAAACGGGAGAGGGAAGGGGCAGCTAAAAGTAGCCATGGTCTATCATGTATGGTAAATTTAAGTCCAAAGTTGGTGATCTTGCCTACCTCTTTTTCAGGGCTCTGGGCAATGCTTCACAAATCATTTACCAGAATTAGAAAATAAACACTTGTTTTGTTAACGACAACAAGCAGTTATGCCCTGCTAAAGCAGGACTGTAAGAAGTGTTTTGCTGAACAGATGCCTCTCAGGCAAGGATGGAGGCTGGCCTCAGTATGGCAGGCACAGTGCGACACCAATGAGGGAGCTACAGACCCTCCCCAAGGACAGAAAGCCTTTCTTTCACGAAAACCAGAATATCCTGAGGTTGTTTTTTTTTTTTTTTTTTTTTTTTTTCCAGGCTGTTCACCATGTTCAACCCCTAGGGGGCACCATTCACACGCTACATGTCGTGAATTCACATATTATGGCAAATTTCCTCAAGATGGCACTAAACATTTTAAGGATATGAAGTCTTTTTTTCTCCTTTTCATAAAGGATAGGCTGTCCCTCGGTCCTGGATAATGTAAGAGGCAACTTTAGGAATAGAAATGCCATCTGTAGGGATTTAAACTGCCGTAAACGTGTGCTCACAGTGCCGACTGTGAGCCTGAAAGTGTGCTTGCATCCCAGGGGCCTGGAGCATCCAGTTCAGCTTCATTTGCTTTACCTATACTCAACAACTAGGACATACCACCTAAGTCAGTACTTTCTTTCACTTTGATCAATTTGTTCTCTGGAATCCCTATACCTTCCTAGGCTAAAGTGTCACATTTAACAAGTTAGTTTTGTAATAAAGACAGTTTAAGAATAAGTAGCCTTGATAGACAGTGGTAGCACATGCCTTTAATCCCAGCATTTAGGAGGCAATCAGATCTCTGAGTTAAAAGGCCAATCTGGTCTATAAAGTGAGTTCCAGGATAGCCAGGACTACACTGAGGAGGAGGAAGAGGAGGAGGAAAATAATTAGTGGTCTCAACCAGTAAGGGTGAAGAATAGATGGCATTCCATTCTATACTGGAACATTATCAAATACTCACTGGCAATCTTCTAAGGGCATAAAAGTTTCTGTTCTTTATTTTGATACGATGGTAGAGTTACACTATTCTATCAGGAACTCAGATGTGTGTGTGTGTGTGTGTGTGTGTGTGTGTGTGTGTGTGTTCCTTTTGTATTCACATTGTTTCTACCCAGTAAGTATACAAAGCAGATTTTTATTCCAGTATCAGTCCTGAATACAGGTATTTATGACATGAGCTTAGTATCTAGTATCTAGATCACTCCAATAGAACTTTCATAAAATGAATAACAAAAGTGTCAAAGGTCCATTTTCTATGAAGATTAGGCTCTTGTTTGAGATTCACAGCTTTTCATCTTATTATGCCCTGCCTCTTTCTAGTCTGAGGGTCTAGTTGAAGTCAGTGTGAGAGAGGAATCTCGGCTGGTCATGATGGCACATCTCTCAGTCCCAACACTTATAAGAATGAGGAGATTGGAGAGTGACTCTGGTAATACTGAGTTCAAAACCAGACTCGGGGGCTGGAGACATGGCTCAGCAGTTAAGAACACTGACTGAATCCGGGTGTGGTGGTGCACGCCTGTAATCCCAGCACTTGGAAGGCAGAGGCAGGCAGATTTCTGAGTTCAAGGCCAGCCTGGTCTACAGAGTGAGTTCCAGAACAGCCAGGACTACACAGAGAAACCCTGTCTCAAAAAAACAAAAAACAAACAAACAAACAAACAAAAACACTGACTGCTCTTCCAAAGATCCTGAGTTCAAATCCCTGCAACAACATGGTGGCTCACAATCATCTGTAACAAGATCTGACACCCTCTTCTGGTGTGTCTGAAGACAGCTACAGTGCACTTACATATAACAATAAATAAATGTTTAAAAAAAAAACAACAACACACTGGGCTACTTAGCAAAACCTTGTCAAGAATAAAGGAAAGAGGGGCTGGAGAGACTGCTCAGTAGCTAAGAACACTAACTGTTCTTCTGAAGGTCCTGAGTTCAAATCCTAGCAACCACATGGTGGCTCACAACCATCTATAAAGAAATCTGATGCCCTCTTGTGGGGTGTCTGAAGATAGCTACAATGTACTTAAATATAATAAATTAATAAATCTTTTTTAAAAAGAAAAAAGGAGAAAAAATACTTCACTTAACTGTTTACCCCACTCTGAAACATAAACACGTTTTTTCTCCCTAACTTCCTATAAGTTGTCACCTAGCTGATACCTTTCTTAATAAATATTGTGCCAAGCATCAGTCATACTTGTTAAATCCAGCAATGAACAGTTGGCGGGCCTCTCACCACCTCACCACTAACTGAGGGTATGACTTCAATTTGGCCTTTTCCTCTTGAACCCTACCCCTGCCTTATAGCACTGCAGCAAGTGGATAGTAAATATAAGTTAAAAGGCCTCCTCAACTTGCCAAGGTGGTTGTAAAGGCCTGTATAATCCTAGCACTAAGTAGACTAGGGCAGAAGGATTGCCATGAATTTGAGGCTAGCCTACACCAAAACCCAAAAAGAGTTGAATTCACAACTTCTACTACAACACAGTGAGAGGCTGGTATCAGAATCTCAGAAGAAGCAAGAGAAAGAAAGATCTTCATCATATGAACAATTTAAAATGTTACAGAATATCCTGTATCACATAAAACTTCTTTGGAACGTGTATACCTATAGCCTGAAGGTTTCCTTGAGACACAGCAATAAATACTTAAGCTTCCTGGATCTCAGACACCTCACAAGACCATCACAGACAAAGACCTCTGTATCAAGTTACTCCTGGAACGGCATCAGATCTGAGATCTAACTGGCCCTGTCCCATGGGAGCCAAGAAAGGGCCAGCTGGCGACAGGCTTTCTCTCCTCCCACACCTGCTTTCCCAGGTTCCAATTCCACTCTGCTTCTTAAAGTTCTGTAACCCTTCCTCCCTCCCCTGTAAGTAATACTCTAAAGAGGGTATCGAGAATAACACGAAGTCTAGTTTCCTTTTGTACTTCACCGGGTCCTTGGCGCCTTAAATGTCTTACCAAAGGACTTGTGTTTTCCCTTATCTTGTCCAGGAATTATGGACTAACTGGCTGGCCAGTTAGAGAGGATACATGTCATTGTCCCACAGATGGTGTTCTCATGCCTCTGGTGCTTAGAGTGGTTAACCTCAGACCATAGAAAAGGATGTAGTGGTTGGTGTCTACTACAGTCTGAGCATTTGGGGAGGCTGAGGCAAAGAGACCTCTTGAACCCAAGAGTTTGAGTCTAGCCTGGCAACATGAAGAGACTCTGCCTTTTGAAATTAAACTTTTTGGAGGACTGGGGGTGGGAGACCGGGTTTCTCTGTGTAGTCCTGGCTGTCCTGGAACTCACTATGCAGACCAACCAGGCTGGCCTCTAACTCAGAGATCAACCTACCTCTGCCTCTCAGTGCTGGGCTCAAAGGCATACGCCCCACGCCAGCCAGGATAATTTTTTTAGACACCCTTATCCTTAATCCACCAATGGAGACATCATGGATTTGTAAAAAATGAGAAAACTAAGAAGACTACTGGACGGCACTCCATAATCTCTGGAGTTACTTTGTTTGTTGGCTGGCTGGCTGGCTGCCGGGCTGACCACACCAGAACTCACAGTTATTATTTACTAACCTACCATGGTAAATTAGATACCATGTTAGGAAATCTGTTAAAACTAACTTTCTGTCAGTGTATGCCACAATAAAGCTGCAAGATTTGAAGACACCAAACATTGAAAAGACAATGAGAAGCATGCTTGCAAACGTTCACAAACAAGACTCGGGCACACAACACCACAACCAGTGTTCACAGGTCATGACAAGCAACATGTCTTCTTCTAAACTGGCTTCTTCTAAAACTGCATTGTGGCCTGGTTTTGTTGTTTTGTGTAGCCTTGGCTGTGTAGACCAGGCTGACCTCCAACTAACAGAGTCTTGCCGGCCTCTGCCTCCCAAGTGCAGGAACTAAAGGCAGAAGAAGCCCCCACACCTACCTCTAATCTGTATTCTGTTGCTCAAAAATAAATGTCAAACCGGTCTCCACTTCATAATCAATTTATTTAGCACTGAAACTCTCATAATGAAGAAACACAAGAGTAGACTTTCGGAATTAAGTAGCCAGCATTGTGACACATGCCTATAATCTCAGTCCTTAGGAGACTGAAGGCAGTCAGAACTGTGTAGCAAGATCAGTCTCAACAAGCAAGAGCATGTATGTGCTTATTGCACATGAATGCTCCAAGCCAGGTGCAGTACCAAGAGCCCTTATACTCTGAAGGCTAGTCAGGAGGATTGCTTGAGTCCAGGAGTTAGGCCAGCTTGGGTGACACACTAAGTCCCCATCTCAAAAACAAAAAGCTGGGAGCCAGTGAGATGACTCAGAGTAAAGGCACTTGCTGCCAAGCCTGACGAACTGAATTTGAAGGGGGAAACCACATGTTTAGGAGAAAAATGGATTCCCACAAATTATCCTTTGCTTTGCACGCATAATGGGTACCCATACGCCCACTGTAAAAATTTGTATACCCTCAAATACAAATATTAACATCAATCGAAATAAACTACCCACATACTTTCAAGAATAGAAATATTATGACTGAATTGAACTAAATAAAGCAATTAAGAAGCATGAATAAACTACCTTTCCTGAAACCAGAGGATCTGTAACTGTCCCAACCTCCACAAGGACACAGGTAAAGTTACATGTTCTCCCTTGTTTTGGGTGTGTCTATGTGTGTTTGGTTTTGGTGACATGGGGTATTATTTGTTTGTTTGTGTTTTGTTTAGGTTTTTGTATTTATACGTTTGTTTGTTCCAAGACAGGGTTTCTCCGTGTAGCCCTGGCTGTTCTGGGAACACACTCTGTTGACTAGACTAGCCTCGAACTCAACTCAGAGATCTACCTGCCTCTTGCCTCCCAAGTGCTGGGAATAAAAAAGTGTCCCACCACCATCTGGCTACTCTTCTTGTTTTCATGGAAAGACATGAGCTAGGGCTGACATACCTTCTTTGAATTTTGATCTAATGAAGGGAAGCCCTTGTCACTTAGCATAAAGCAGAGAGTGTGGCTCTAGAATTTGCTTTCTTTTTTTTTTAAACATTCTATTTTTAAAATATCTTTTTTACTTTATGCAGAGGAGTATTTTGCTGGATTGTATCATGTGCATGCAATGACCACAGTTGCTAGAAGAGGACATCGGATTCCCTGGGACTGGGCTACAAGCACCTGTGAGCCTTCATATAGGTGCTAGGCATGGAACCTGGAAGGTCCTTTGCAAGAACAGCCCGTGTTCTTAACCAGTGAGACCTCGGCAGCCTCTGAAATTAGAGCTCCATGTAGTCCAGGCTGTCGCTGGACTCACTATATAGCCACAGATAATCGTGAACTTCTGATCTTCCTGCTGGCACCTCCAAAGTGCTAGGATCCCAGGAGGGTTCACACCTAGCTTGTGGGGTGTTGGGGACTGAACCCAGGGTTTAATGCATGCCAGGAAAGCACTGTATCCACTGAACTACAGCCCTAGAGTTCATTTGTATTTTTGGAAGTTTGATAAGTCTGCAGCTTTGTGATAAGGAGACTTGTGTCCTAAAGGACGGGTCCCCTTAAAGGGACTAGAAGCCTGGGGACCATAGGCAGGTTCCTTAGACTTATTTCTGTTTTCTTATGGGCACCCACCTCACCAATGACCGAAGTTGTTTTCTCAGAAATAGCACAGCCGGTTACCCAGACAACACGGACACTGAGCACTCTCTCCTGTGACTTACATTTTAACTGGGCTCTTGCCCTTCTACCCTGCAATCTTCTGTCTTTCTGGAAAGTGATGCAAACCACCCAGTTGCATCACTTCCTGTCCTTTGATTCCTTTTCAGCAAAGCAGCCAGCTGTGAACAGACCTTTCTACTCAGTCGTTAATAGCACCAACTGCTCTTCCAGAGGTCCAGAGTTCAATTCCCAGCAACCACATGGTGGCTTGTAACCATCTGTAATGGGATCTGATATCTGATGCCCTCTCCTGGTGTGTCTGAAGAAAGCAATAGTGTACTCATATACATAAAATAAATCTTAAAACAAAAGTTTTAAAAAAGTTCCCGAGGAACCGAGGTGGGTGGAGAGAAGGCCCAGCTGTTGAGATCACTGGTTCCCCTTGATGGGACCCCGGGTTTGACTCCCAGCACCCACGTGCTGGCTCATAATCATAGATCCAGTTCCAGGGGACCCAATGTCCTCTTCTGACCTTTAGAGGTATCAGACATGCACAGAAAGCACAAATGCCCATGCCCGCAAAACACTCGAGCAAACATAATCTAAAGAAAATGTTTTCAGGTCCTCTGGGGGGGGGGGGGTAGGGGAGTTGGCAAACTTCCACCTGATGAAATTCTAGTGTATACATGAGCAAGTTTTTTCTTTGTTTCCAACTTTTCTGAGACAAGGTCTCACATAGCCCAGACCTCCAAACGCAGAGATCGTATTGCCTCTGCCTCCAGACGGTTGGGCTTAGAGTCATCGCCACACTGGGAATAGTCAGACTCTCCTTATCTCCTACATGCTATGATTACACCCACCATAGCACCATGTGCTGCTTTTTGGTTTTGTTTCTGTTGAGTTTTTACTTTTAGGCTCAAAAGAATGTATAGGGAAATATGACCACATACTGTTTTCTGGCCTTTATAGATGATGTGGTGTTTTTCTGACATTTTTACTTTTTAATTTTATTTTTTTTGTGAATGGGTATTCTGCCTTCGTGTGTGTCTTACACCATGTGTGTTGGATCCCCTTGGGCCTGGAGTTACAGTCATGGACTGCCATGTGTGTGCTGGGAATTGAACTTAACCAGTGTTCTAAACCCTTGAGCCATTTCTCCTGTAGCCATTCCCCCTGTTTATAAGTTATTTTAAAAAATTAAAAGACATTCCACATGTTTATTGTGTTTTGTTTTTACACAGGATCTTTCTATGTAGCCCTGGCTGTCTTAGAACTCAGTATGTAAACCAGAGGTCCACCTGCCTCTGTCTTCTGGGTGCTTAAAGCATTAAAAGCGACTGCCACCATCCCTGGCCTGTGTGCATCTCTGTACGTGTGTTCGTGATTGTGCATAAGGAACTCAGAGTCAGCTCTCCCCCTTTATCATGTGGGTAGGTCTTGAACCCAAGTCATCAGGCTTGACAGCAAGCACCTTTACCTGCTGGGCCCTTTTGCTGACCCTTTATTCCTTCTATGGGGCTTTACTCTTTCCCAGGCTGCTCTCTAATTCCTGGGCTCAAGTGATCTTCTCCCGTCACCCTCCGAGTAGCAATAGCAATGTGTTCTGCCTCATATTAGCTTTGACTTTGAAATCTTCAATTGTGTGCTAATGCCACTATCCTGCTGAACTCCCCAACAGGTCAACTGGAATTCATGTATGTGCTTAAAAATGCCATGCAGATGGAGCAGCTGAGTGAAAGCAACACAGGAAGCACACATAACATAAAAGGGCTCGCCCCGTTAGGAATTTTATTGGGTCCAAAGGTGCTATTTCTTCCCTGGGAAGGGAAAACCTCAGTTCCAGCTACCCAAGCATGAGCCTTGAGGGAAACAGTGATGAGGTTGCTCGGACCACACAGGAGCAGATGCCTGGTGAGGGCAGAGGCCACATGGATGAATCTTTATTCAGTAGAGACAGACGTTTACATCCAGTAACAACACAAAGGCCACAGACGAGACTGCAAGCACACCTGAGCTTCTAGGCTCTGGCGAGGTCCTCACAAGACTAAACCAGGCCACTTACCAGCCAGGTAAAAAGAACTCGTGTCAGGGCCGGCTGGGGCATGACCATAATTGAGCCGTGAATGAACATAATGAGGGCCTTTGTTCCAACTAGCTGTTTTTCTAATCTAAAGCCACCTATCAGGTTAATTCCAATACGGCAAAAGGTGTCACCTGGCCAGCAACATCATGCACTGGTGACAAGGACAGGTTTACTGAGCTTTGAGCTCAGACTGCGGGACCTTCAGGCTGGCCTTGTCCACTTCGGTAGACTGAGGATAAAAGGGACCTACCAGCCAGTTGAGAGGCGTGTTGTTTACAAAGTAATCCATAACTTCATCTAAGGATTCCTTCATTTTCTGCAGCTGCCCCTTGCTGGAAGTGAGGACGCCGTCAGACACTTCCTTAAAGGAGGCAGCGTTGAGGAACACCGAGTAGATGTCGCCTGCCATCACCCCCAAGTGTTTGGCCTGGTCTTGAATGTTCTGTGGTAACCCTTGGGCGTTGGCCAGGACAGTCTGGCACGTAGTCTGGAGCTGCTGTGTCAGGTTGCGGGCAATGGCCAGAGTACGTGACTCAATGTGCTAAAAATAAAACAGACTCAAGAATTAGCAGTGGATCCGACGGCGCTGTGGACGATTTAGACAGTATGCTGGCCATGTATCCATACAAACAGCCTCTGACTCCTGAGTGCTTGCTTGTTTTTCCCCAGGGAGGAATGCTCTGGCATTGAGCTAATCCCACCCCCTACCCCACCCCTACCCCCAAGCGATGCAGTTGGATGAAACGGCACTAATCCATATTTCACCGCTAGAAACATATGCTTAGAGTTTAATTTGACCAATTAACAGCTGGAAAGTAGCTAAGTAGGAGATTTGAACTCGTGACTGCAAAGATCATCCTCTTAAACTGAAGGACAGCAAGCAGGTGAGAGCAGACAATCGAAACGTACCCTCGTTGGTTTAATTTAGTCTGTTCTCAAACAGGAAGATACAGTATGAACTGCTGATGCTGATTTCCGAGGCTCACTGCCGCTGGGGACACAGAGAACCCCTCTGCATGATCACACTGAGTTTGTTCTAGAACATCAGCTCCTGTTTACTAACCGTCAGTCCTCAACTGTGTCCTGATCTCTTCGAGAAACCGCCGACTCACCCATTTGAAGGCAGGGACTATCTATGTGGCCCTGACTACATCTCCGGCCCTCTCCTCATTTTCAAAAAAAAATATTTAGACTGCCTTTACTGTGTGCACTTAGGCAGAGGTCAAAGGAGAGCCTGAGGGAGTTGGTTCTCTCCTAGCTGTGGGTCCCAAGGTGCCTTTAACTGCGTATCCAATCACCAGCCCCTCTCTATTGATTTATTTGGAGAGAAGCCCAGGCTCGCCTTGAACCTGCTATCCCCCTGCCTTAGCAACCCAAGTAGCTCATACTCCATGTCTGTGGCCACCAGTTTGGGCTGATATAAATATACCCTGAGAGGATTCATGGGGGAACTGAAGCCAACAGAGTGGTAAAAACTTCTCCAGACACAGCAGCGAGTGGCTCTGCCTGTCATCTTACCTCCACACAGTGGGACTCGTCGGTGTCGTCATAGCCAATGCTTCTCTTCCACTCCACCCATGAGACGTAGAGCTTGTCCTGAGCACCCTGGATTCTCTGGTTGGCACTGTGCATGTTCTTCCTGGCGAATTCAATCTGTAGTGAAACAAACCAGGTGAGCACGACCGCCCCTCGAGTTTCACCCGCTTGCCGCCTCCTCGGTGTTCGCAGGCAACAGAGACCACAGGGTCGCAGAGAGCTGCGTTTGCTTCTGTGCCGTTATTACGCGGCTGACGTCACACCTGTCTCCTCAGCACAGGTGAGATGTCACAGACTTTATATTTGCCGGAAGGGTAAATGAGAATTAAAAGAGGAAAGGGACATAGGGTGAAATCCAGGAGGAAGGCGGCCAGGCATGGTGGTGTGCATGCCCGTAATCCCAGGATTGGAGAGGCAGAGGCAGGAGAATTGCTACAAGTTTGAAGCTAACTTTGACTGTGTTTCAAGGTCTGGGTCAGTGGGAAGTACACAGCAAGAACTTGTCTCAAAAACAAACAAAAAAAAAAGGGGGGGGGAGGAAAAGACTCCAGGCTTCCTCTTCCGTGTTACCAGCTACCTGTCTTCCTAGAAGAAACTGCCCTTCAGTACGGTACACGCCATCCTTTACCTTGGCATTCTTTAATGGCTGCACTATAATCTACTGTGGCATAATGGACAAACCTGGCCCTACGTGATGTGTACCGTTTCCATCTCCTGCAGTGATAAAGAGAAAGAAGTATGTATAGGGCAAATATCTAACAAAGATCTGAATTTTTTGTTTATTTCGTTTTTTTAAGATAAAGTCTTAGTCCTGGCTGCCACAGAGATTGCTATGTAGACCAGGCTGGCCTCAAACTCACAGATATCTCAATCACAGATATCCCAATCCTTCCCCAACTAGGATTAAGGTGAGTATTTTCTTTCTTTTCTTTTTCTTTTAAAGACATTTCTTTTTATGTTACCTGTCTGAGTGTGTGTCTGCATGTATGTATGTGCACAATGTGCATGCCTGGTGTCCCCAGAAGCCAGCAGAGGGTTTGGATCCCCTGGAACTGGAGTTCCGGTGGTTTGAACTGCTGTGTGTGTGTGCTGGCAACCCGCCTGGGTCCTCTGCAAGGGCAGCACGTGCTCCTAACTCCTCGGCTCTCTCTGCAGCCCCACAGAAGTTGCTCTTCTCAGTGTTGGAGTTCCGCAGAAGCTCACAACAGGAACCCCTTCTCTGGATCATTGAAAACAGCATCACACTCTGCTCATGCCACGAGACAGGAAGGTGGCTGAACCCAATGCCCAAGAGGTCTAGTTCCATTTCCTAGTCTAGAGTCATCTGCACACTCTCCATGGTTCCACGGGACTGTTCACATACAGGACTGAAATTCTTTTTTTTTTAATTAAGAACTTATTTTATTTATTTTAAAATAAACATTAGAAGCTTTCCCATTATCCACCACACTTTTGAATGTGGAATGTTCAACAGCCTAAGCAGTTTTCGTAGGCTACAAACCCAGCAAAACTCCAGCTGTCTAATGAGGAGTATCTGAGAATAACTGTTTTGAGTACCGGCTTAGAAAAAAAAAATGTTAAGAAAAAAAAATGTTTGCAAAAGGCTAATTTCTGTACAGAAAACAACATTAACTTAGTAAGTAGCCTTTGCTTTAAGGAGTGGAATTAATTCTCCATGATGGAAAAGAGAATGGGACAAGCAGCATTCAGTTCATAGGCACACAGAGCTAGTGCCCAAACTGTTAGCACACATTCCAACACAGACCATATAGTGCTGAAATTCTTAAGTGTCATGATTATATCTATGCTTATTTTTAAAAGGAACGGGTACCCACCAGATGGAAGGTGGAGTGGAGCTGAGAAATGGTCTCCTGGCTCTTTTGCTTGGCCTCTTTAACCCTGCAGAGAGCCTGGTGATAGGCCCGGGAGCAGAGCTTGGAGGACAGGGACTCCAGACGTTCACAGTATCTTGGCTTCTGAACCACATCAAATCCTTCCACCTTTTTTGCTTCCATCTCTGACGATAGAGATAAAAAGGAAAAAGAAAAAGAGAAAATAAACAAAGGTGATCCTTTGTTTAGGACTCCACAGTTGGAATCCTAAGAAAGATGTCATTTTCTAAGACTGTTCATACCCACTGTTGGGTTGATCACCCTGAAGCTTTAGTTACACTACACTACACTACACCTACACACACACACACACACACACACACACACACACACGTTTACATGTGCTTCTTCCCTCCTGCATACACTTCTTAGCAACATGGACCCTGCACATAGTACAAGCAGTAATAAAGTACCACAAAGGCTGGTCTGGAACTTGCTATACAATCAAAAATGGTTTTAAGCATTTAAAACTATCTTTTAAGATTTACTTATTAGGTATACAGTGTTCTGCCTGCATATATGCCTGCAAACCAGAAGAGGACACCAGATTTTATTACAGATGGTTGCGAGTCACCATGAGGTTGCTGGGAATTGAACCCAGGACCTCTGGAAAAAGCAGCCCATATTCTTAACCTATGAGGCATCTCTCCATTTCTTAGAACTATTTTCAAAGATTTAAATCTTTTTATTCTGTGTGTATGAGTGTTTTTCCTGCATGTACATCTGTGCATCGCATGCATGTGTGGTGGAACTATAGTTCCAAATAGTTGTAAGCACCCATGTGGGTCCTGGGAATTGAACCCAAGTTCTTCCACTCCAGTCCCTGGCTTTAAATTCTTGATTCTCCACCTGTGTCTGCTCCTCTAGTGCTGGGATTACAGGCCTACGCCTCAATACCCGGCTACTGTCTTTTTTAAGTTGTGTTCACTATGCAACCCTGGATGGTCTGGAACTGACTAGGGGACACACTTGTAATACCAGCACTCAGGAGAGGGAGACAAGAAGATCATGAGTTCAAAGCTAGCATCATGTACCAAGTGAGTCTGAGGCCAACGTGGGCTATATAAGACCCTGTCTCAGTAAAAAAATAAATAAAGGAGAAAGTTTGGTACTTGGAGGTAGAAACAGAAGAAGCAAAGTCATCCTCAGACTCACAGTGAGTCAGAGACTACCCTGTGTTATATAAGATCCTTAAAAAAGAAAAAAAAAAATTAAAAGGCCAGCAATATGGCTAAGTGGGCAGAGGCAGCTGCCACTAAGCCTAACGACCTGAGTTTGATTCCCAGCACCCACACTGTGATGGACTGAGGCGGAATGGCCCTCAGGGGCTTTCAGTTGCTGGAACTGTGTGGGAAGGATTAGGAGGTGTGGCCTTGATGGAGCAGTCTATCAAGGGTCAGGCTTTGGGAGGTCAATTTTGGGTGCCATTCCAAGTGTGCTCTCTGCACCTCTAGCTTGCTGATGAAGATGTGAGCTCTGAGCTGTTCCTGCTGACATGCTTTTGCTCCATAAATCCACCAAATGCTTTCCTATATAAGTCGCCTTGCTCATGGTGTCTCATCACAGCAACACAACAGTGACTAATATACGCATGCAGGAAGAACAGGAGCAGTTCCTGCACCTTGTGTTTGACTGCCCTCATGTACACCATGCATGCATGCACACCACACATGTAAAATGTAATTTGCTTGATTGATTAACTAAAGGTTAATGGTAGATTTTGGCTGGGCATGGTGGTACACACTTATTCCTGTACTCAAGAGGAAGAAAGAGACAGATCTCAGTGAGTTTCAGGCCAACCTGGTCTGCTTTTCAAGTTACAGGCCAGCCAGAGATACACAGTGAGACCTGTCTCTAAATAAATGAATAAAATCTTAAAAGGGACTAAAATATAACTTCAGCATAAAAGCACCATTACCCAGCTCCTCCTGAGTGAGAGGGAAGTACTGGTCTACCAGCAGCTCCGACTTGGTAATTGCATTATCTACTCCACTGTTCATGAGCTGCACCATCCCCAAAACCGTATTGATGCTGCCGTTGACCACAGACTTGGTCCTCTCCACGCTGCCAGTAATTGCTCCTTTGGTCTTATCCACTACCCCTGAGACTGTGCTGGCAACAGAATCCTTAGCTCCAGCCACGGTAGTAGTCACTACATCCTTCGCCCCAGTTACAGCACCTCTGGCATTGGCAACAATCTGTAAGCAAAGAAAGACAGGCCGGCTTATGAGAAATAAGGGCAAATACACACTCGTGGTTTTACAAAGACTGCATAGACAAATGGTCAAAGATGGACTGAGCATGCTCTAATACTCTCAGTCTTGGGCACACACAGCATTAAGACTGAATGAGGCTGAATGTCTCCATCAGGTCGCTCTGTCCTACCGGCCACTCCCTAAGGACAGCTAGATGTATAAATGAAATAAGCAAACGTGAGAGATTGATCAATTTGTCAAGACAAGCTGCTTTGTTTTTGTTGTTCTTATTCAAGACAGGACCTTACCACACGCTGCCCTTGCTGCAGAGATCCACCTGCCTCTGCCTCCCTAAAGCTGGGATTAAAGGCATGTGTCACCATGACGTGCCCATTAATAATTTATATTAGAAGCATGGGAATTCAGCCTGGTCTACAGCCAAGACTATGTGCAGAAACCCTATCTCAAAATACCATAAATAAGAACAAAAAAGAATTTTATCCTAGGGCTAGTGAGATGGCCCAGCCGACAGAATGAAGTGCTACAGCGCCTGAAGACCTTCCTTCCACCCCTGGAGCGCACGTGACGGAAGGAAAGAACCAACTTCCACAAAATGTCTTCTGAAGTCCACCCACGCACTGTGACACAAACACCCCACCCCAAAAGTTAACTTACATATTGTATTTTTCAAAACTTTATCTTGTTTTCTCTTTGTTTTTGACTTTTGTTGTTGTTTTATTTGGCTTTGGTTTTCAAGATAGAGTTTCTCTGTGTAGCCTTGGTTGTCCTGGAACTTACTCCAAAGATCAGGCTGGCCCCGAACCCACAGAGATCCACCTGCCTCTGCCTCCCTGTGCTCCCATGTCTATAATCCCATCATGCTAGAGGCTAAGGCTGCAGTTCTAGGTCTGCTACACAAGGAATCCATGGCTCAAAACCAAAATAAAAGAAAAAGCCCTGGGATGAATCTCCAACAGATCTCCTGCCAAAGAATAATCTAATACACCTTTACCATGGAACATCTGCACAGAGACAAGGGTGGAAGGAGGAAAAAGGCCGCTGAAGTGGGCAATAGGCTAGGAACGTGGCTCAGTTGGTAGAGTATTTAAACATGAAACACTGCGTTTGAGGCCATAGAAAGTGGGGATGGTAGCCTACAAGTCTATAACCCTAGCATTTGGGAGGTAGAGGCAAGAGGCTCCGAAGCTTAATGCCACCTTTATCTGCAAATGGAATTCAAGGGCAGCCTAGGCTAAGAAACCCCGTCACTCAAAAAAAAAAAAATAAATAAATAAAAAGTAGAAACTCACTACCTCCTGGTGAGATTACACAACATTACATAGCTCATGCAGAAGCCATATCATTCCAGAAAGGAAACTGCAGACCAAGTTGAACTTGGTCCTCTAGGGTCTGGCGCATACAGTTGTCTAGGTTAACGAGAAGAATCATAGGGGAGGAGAGAAGACAGCAAGAGATAGAGGGGAGGTGACACATGGCCACAAGGAACTCTAGCAACAAACACCCCCAAGGTCACTTCTTAATAAGATCTCAATTTATGAAGTTCTCAGTTTAATATCCCAACCTACTTTTTATCTAGTTTAAAACACAATAAGTCGACTATTTCTGTTGTGGTGGTGTTGTAGATCAAACTCAGCCTTATACACACTAGGCAAGTAATGAGCTACAAGTTCATTATTATGAGCTACAAGTACATAAGTTAGGCTGTATATTATAAATAAGTCATCAAAAAAATTTTTTTGAAAAAGGGTCTTACTGTGTAGACCAGGCTGGCCTTGAACTCACAGAGAACGGCTTGTCTGTGCCTAGAACCCTGGGATTCAAGTCATGCACTACCATATTAACCATCAAAATTAAAATACCCAAAATGGAAAATAATTCCTCAAACAACATCAATGAAAGTTTTAGACACACAGAAAAGGATCTAAAGGCTGTACACTCATCTATTTAAATAGTGAAAGGCACAACCCAATGTCCCCCTAACTGATATCCTTTTGTGCAATGCTGTATTCTTTTTTTTTTTTTTTTTTTTTTTTTTGTGGTTTTTCGAGACAGGGTTTCTCTGTATAGCCCTGGCTGTCCTGGAACTCACTCTGTAGACCAGGCTGGCCTAGAACTCAGAAATCCACCTGCCTCTGCCTCCTGAGTGCTGGGATTAAAGGCGTGCGCCACCACCACCCGGCTGCAATGCTATATTATTAACCAGAAGAAAAAATTTAGGGCATTATCTGAACTACACGGTCACTAAGATGGATAAAGCAATGGTTTTTGCCAGCATGGGTTGTCTGTCATGTATGCATGTGGTTCCTATCAGCAATGCCCAGAACTATCTCTCCCAGTTTGTATACACATCCAGCACCATACGGAATCAGTTATTTAAAAGCAGCTTCACAGCAGGAGCAGAGTTACGAACTGACAGAGACCAGCCTGCCTTCTAAACAAAAGCAGTTAGTTCATCTCTGCTTCTTGGACTTACCCCAACAGCAGTTCAGGAAGACGGGGAGTAGTCATTGCTCCTTCAAAAATATACCCAGCTCCAGCCCCAGTTTGAGAGAAAAGTATTTGTGTGTTTACAGCACACAGAGCCTGGGCTAAAGAAGACATGAAAACACCCCAAGCCCCAAGCCCCAACACTGCCCCGAGCTCACCTCAGATGTCGGTTGGTTCAGAATAGGCAGTCTTTCCTCCATCCTGTCTAGCCCCTTGCAGGCATAGGTATTGGCAACCGCAACTGCAGGAAACACAGACAGGAAAATGATCACTCACTGTAAGGCTGGAATGAACACACGGACAGCACCTCAGGGATTTATTTAGTCTTATTATGAAAACAGCAAGAATGCACAGCTTTGTTTTTCTTAAAACCCCAAAATCTACTTCCTGGTTTCTCTCACTCTTACAGGAGGAAATTTGGCAGGTTCCTGGCAACTTTCTTCCAGTGACAGGTAATTGGGGGGGGGGGGCGGTGTGGGGAAAGGAGGTAAGGAAGAAGGCTTCAATGCTAGTGACAGGACAGGTGAGGCAAGCTTCTACTGAAGCTTCAGTCAGGAAATAAAGTAACCTGTGCTGGTTAATCCCTATTTATTTCAGTACACAGAGATACTTGCTGGGATCTCACCAGTGAACAGTAGTACCCCGAATCTTCCCAAGAAGGCCCAGACTTCAGTCCAAGCTTCCCCCTTAAAGATAACAGGTCAAGAATCCACACCAAAATCATTAGGGAGCTAGCACTGTTGGGACAGCTGTTTCTTAAACGATCCTTAAATGATTGTCTAAAGCAGTTCATTCATATTTTTGGAGAGTTCTGAAGAGTTCCTCTAAAACTGAAGAAAAGCATTTCAAAGTGTATGGCTGCGTGTTTTGCTTGCGTGTATGTCTGTGTACCGAGTGCGCAAGCCTGGTCTGTGGAAGACCAAAAGATCCCCTGGAACTGGAGTTACGGAAGATAGCTATAAGCCACCATGTGGGTGCTGGGAATCTCACCCAGGTTGTTTAGAAGAGCAGCCAGTGCTCTTAACCCTCAGTCATCTCTCCAATCCCAAGTTCCTCTGAAACTTAAACAGAGTTATTAAAGATCCAGCAGTTCCACTCCTAAGTACATACTAAGGAGACTGAAACTATTACCCCCAAAACATGGGGAGAACATATATATGTTTACAGAAGCATCAATCACCACCTTCCCAAGGCAGACACAACCTAAATGTCCATCAGTTGACGAATGGATAAAGTGTTGGGGCTGGGGAGACAGCTTGGTGGTTAAAAGTGTTTCAAGCCTGAAAGCTTGAGGACCAGAGTTCAGGTCCCCAGCATCCACATAGTGTGGATTACAAGTCATCTGTAATCATGGCCTCTGCATTACCTGGAGATCTGAAGAACAGATCATGGCTAGCCTGAGTACACACACACACACACACACACACACACACACACACACAGTGGGAGGAGCATTGTCCTGCAAGTTTTTATGCCAACTTAACACAAGCGAGAGTCATCAGGCAGGAGGGAACCTCAACTGAGAAACTGTCTCCAAAAAATAGCACAAACCAGTAGGGCATTTTCTTAATTAGTGATTGATGAGGGAGTGCCCAGCCCAATGTGGGTGGGGCCACCCCTGACTTGGTGGTACTAGGTTCTAAGCAAGCTGAGCAAGCCTTGAGAATCAAGCCAGTGAGCAGCACTCCCCCATGGCCTCGCAGCCAGCTTCAGCCTCCAGGTTCCTACCAGTTTGAGTTCCTGTCTGGGCTTCCCTTAATGGACTGTGGTTCAGAATGTGTAAGCCAAATAACCCTTTTCCTCCTCCAGCTGCTTTTGGATGTATGGTGTTTCATCACAGCAACAGTAACCCTAAGACAAATATGTTCTGCCCACACAATGTGATATTATTCCTCAATAAAAGGGGATTAAATACAGATACAACATGAGCATCTGTCATGGCTACGGAGTACATATGATGCTATATCACAGATAAAGCCTGAAAACCTCTATGCTAAGTGAAAGACACCTGTTGGAGAAAATCTTATTTTAAGACTCTGATTGTACAATTGTTACTACTATTACTAAGAAATTCTCTCATGCCCAAGTTGATTGCATATTCTGTTATATTCTGTAAGGCAGTTAGAATTGCTTGGTATGCCGGGCGGTGGTGGCGCACGCCTGTAATCCCAGCACTCTGGGAGGCAGAGGCAGGCGGATTTCTGAGTTCGAGGCCAGCCTGGTCTACAAAGTGAGTTCCAGGACAGTCAGGGCTACACAGAGAAACCCTGTCTCGAAAAAAACCAAACCCAAAAATCCCCCCCCCCAAAAAAAAAAAGAAAGAAAAGAAAAGAAAAGAAAATGAGCTTGTTTTCACTGTCTGCAGTTCTGGGGATTGAGTGCAGGGTCTCACACGCTCCAAGAGAACACGCTTCCTAGAGGCACAGCCATTGTTAACTTAAGTAGATTAACTGTACAGTGCATTTTCTTATCTCAATAATGTTAATATTAAAAATAAAAAGTTTTGCCAGGCACTGGTGGCACATGCCTTTAATCCCAGCACTTGGGAGGCAGAGGCTGGCAGATTTCTGAGTTCGAGGCCAGCCTGGTCTACAGAGTGAGTTCCAAGACAGCCAAGGCTAAACAGAGAAACCCTGTCTCGAAAAAAACAATGAATAAATAAATAAAGTTTTGGGCTGATGACGATGTGGGTCAGCGAAGTTCTATCCCCAGTACTGTATAAACCGAGCATGTTGGCTTAGGTCTGTAATCCTAGCCATTTGAGAGGCTAAGCCAGGGGGATATCCTTGAGTCTGAGGACAAAGTTCCCAGCCAATGTGCAACTTTGTCTCAAAAAGAAAAGTTTGGGCCTTGGTGAGATAATTCATAACTCGGTGAGGGAGGGTGCCTGCTGCCAAGCTGATGACCTGAGTTAGACACCCCCACCCCCACCCCCCACCCCACCCCCCACCCCCCCACCCCCCCACCCCCGGCATTCTCTGAGCATTACCACCACATGCATCTACACACAATCACATACACACATGCGGACACAAAATAAATAACAATGTAACAAAAATCTGTTTTTCAATTTGCACATGCCATAAGAGAGAGCTACCTCAGTTCACCCCCTGATGATGCCTTTGTAATTTCAGTTATTAACACAAAGGCATTTTGGAAATTTACTCTTTCTTTTCTTTATGGTTTATTGTCTTTTCTTTAGACAAGTTCTCACTATATAGCTCTGACTAACCTGGATTTTGCTAGGTAGACCAGGGTGGGCTTGAACACAAAGATTTGCTTGCCCCCACCTGGGACTAATGCCATACACCCTCAAGTACAGTTTTTTGTTTGCTTGTTTGTTTTTGTTGTTTTTCCTTTTTGAGATAGTGTCTCCTACAGCCCAGGCAGCCTGGAGTCCACTAAGTAGCCATGGCCGGCCTTTGATTGACATTTCTGGGGGGTCTGGTGTGAGCGCCACGCCTGGCTGGGAAGTTTCTATTAGAGTAAGATGATCGAGCCTCAGTTATGGCTACGGAGCAGTCCATCTGTGTGAAAGAAGGTCATCATGACAGGGGTAGAGGAGGTGCTGTGCTTCAGGAAGGCCTGAGGGGTCCCTGGCGTGGCTCAGAACTCACCCTACCCAGCCCCTTGGGCTCAATGCTGACGGAAGACTCTGAACTCACTCTGTGGCTCCAGCTTCTGGATGATGGGCAGTGCACTTGCCACAGCCACGGAGGTCACGGTCCTCACCCCCTTCTCGGCCATCTCACACACCGATCTCAAATACGGGTACTGATCCTTGGTACTGACGTAAGCGGAGGACACGAGGTCGTAGGTAGAGCTCACCAGGGGCAGGTTGGCCACCCTCATTACCACGCTCTGCAAACACGGAGGGGTGGATAGTAACGAGCCAAAACACGAGAAAGAAAAGGACCAAGAAACGAGTACTTAGAAGTCATACCGGTTGTGGGTCCACTGATACGGATGCCATTTTTCCTCCTGGAGAAGAGAAGCGTCTGGAGAGAAAAGAAACTGATTTCAGATCATTGAGGATCAATTCCTGTCCCAACCTAGGCAGGTGCACGATTAGCATAGAGAGTTTCAGTTCCCACTCTCTAATTCAGAGCCCTCTTCAGGGTCAACAGCCTGACTGGAGGCTCTGGCGCTGTTTACACACTTTCAATAGGAAAGAGTACTCACTGAGATGTGGCCTGTCTCTTAAACAGGACACTAGAAATGCCTGTTCTCAAAAATGCTAACCCGAAAGGCAGAAAATTCAATTTAACCATAGGACATCTTAGCTTCCCCAAACACCTACACCTGATGAGTCAATCAGATTATTTTTGTAGGCTTTCTGAGACAGGATTTCTCTTCCTAACAGTCCTGGCTATCCCAGAACTCAGGCTGCATACCAGGATGGCCTCGAACTCCTCAGACTTGCCTGCTGATGCCTCTCAAATACTAGAATTAAAGATGGCCCTTGATTTAGTCTCTGCTTGTCTAAAGCCCAGGCTGACCGTCTTAACTTAGCTTCCCTAGTGTTGCGATTAGGCACAGGCCGCCATGCCTGGCTCTCAGCAGGACTATCTAACGATACTTTAGGGTATTCACCATTCTTGAGAACAAGACAAACCAGTAGTGGCTGCCTTAATACTGACTGAGCTCAAGACAGAGTCGCTCCAGGGAACTGTAAAATCTCCTATCCCCAGTGACCCACACCCACATGAAACTGCCTTCAGTCCAGCAACAGAACCTGTTTAGACACAGCTCAGCCTCCAACCCAAAGTCCCAGTTCCTTAAGAACTGCCCTGAGGCTTCGAACAGTTTCCATACCGAGGAGCAGCCCATAAAATATCTCCTTCCGTTTTCTAGGGGCATGGTGGCGCTGAGGCAGAGAAGGAGCAAGAGTTCCAGCCCAGCTTGGACTATAGAGAGCCTGAGGCCAGCCAGTGCTGCCTAGTGGGACTCTAAAGGAAAACCAAACAATTCTCACTATGTACCTCATAAGTTTTTCTGTAAGGCGTTTCCCTTTAAAAAAAAAAAAAAAAAGGCCTCTACAGGACAAATGCAAGTTACTCTACCATGAACTGCAAACAGAAAGGAAACCTCTAGAACAAAAGCGAGAGCTTTCCCGCCCAGCCCCGGGCTGCTCCCGCCCCGCCACCGACCCGTTGCTGCAGTTCCGAGCCCAGCGCAGGCAGAGCGACAGCGGCCTTGGGGTCAGATCTGGTGCAGGACCCACCGAGCAGGAGAGCCGAGGGACGAGCAAGTTCGCGCGGTCCAGATCACGGCGCAGCAAGGCGGCCCGGGCGACTGTTAAATAGCGCCTGGCTGCCCCGCCCCTGCCTCCGCGCCACGTGATCGCCCAGGGGCCCGGGGCCGCTGAACTCTGGCCGGCGGAACCGGGGTGACTGGGGCTCTGGGGCCTCTCAGTGGGAATGTGGGGACCCAGCCTGGGCGTGGGGACACCCACCTGCCGCCAGGAAACCAGGGCGGAACTTGGTTTCCTGAACCCAGTGCCCAGAGACCCCCAGATCAGTCCAAGAAGCCCAGGATCCAGCCGGGGTGAGGCCTTCGGCTGTTGGTCTGACTTAGGTCAGGTCCTGAAAGCCACGTTGCATCGATGCCAGGGCGCCTTGGGGTTTTAGAAAATGCAGAGAAATGAACAGGAGTTTTCAGAAAAAATTAAAAGCAAACAAACAAAAACACTTCAAAACTGGAAGTCCGGATTCTAACCTTTTTTTTTTTTTTTAAGTCAAGAAAGTTACAAAGATCTGTGGAATTCCAACATAATGACCTGTAGAGGTTTCTGGTTTACTGCTCTATGGATTTAAACAGTTCATCAATGGGATGTGGTGGCTCTGGTCTACAATCCGTAGACAGTATTAGGGAAAATTGCAGCAGGAGGATTATTGTGAGTTCTAGGCCAGAAAGATACCCTGTTCTCAAACAGAGACAACTTATCAAACGCATCACATCTAATTGAAAGGTTGATCTGAATTTCCAGAAACAAAGTTTGAGCCTCTTCTGTGTTTTTTTCTTCAGCATGACAATTCCAAATCTCTCTTCAGGGTTATCAACCAACCATTAAAGAAGATGGCTGACTTTATCGTGATTTAATGCAGTGTTTTTAAGGGAACTTAAATAATGAACATCTGAATCATTTCTTTTTTTTTTTTTTTTTTTGATTTGGTTTTTTCGAGACAGGGTTTCTCTGTATAGCCCTGGCTGTCCTGGAACTCACTCTGTAGACCAGGCTGGCCTCGAACTCAGAAATCCGCCTGCCTCTGCCTCCCAGAGTGCTGGGATTACAGGCGTGCGCTACCACTGCCCGGCTATCTGAATCATTTCTTAATGCTTGTCGAGAATGCAGGGACGTGAACTGGGTTATTTGATCATGAAAGTTGTACAGCCATCTGGAGTCATAAGGGTTCAGGGAATCTCTTTTCTGGAAAAAAAAAAGATGGAGGTGCAGGTCTTCTGAATCCTTGCAAGGGAAACTAGAAGGAACAGTTGAGGGTAGGAAGGAAGCTCCTTTGCTCTAGCTACGTAGGTTCCTGGTCACTAGAGTAAGAGTAAGAGCAAGTAAGGAGTACGAGCAGCCGCAACAGTGCACTAAACAGTGCACTAAGCAAGGCCTGTGGCGGTGCATTCGGACAGTGCATTTGGAGCTATGGAATTTGAACTCTGGACAGCTCTTACCTCCACGTCAATGACTGAGGCAAAGCTGCATGCACACAGGTGCTACTTACTTTTTCAAAGGTCCAAAGATCCAAACAGGCTCATTAAAATGTGTGTCTGAACTGATGGCAGGTACTGGAAGACACCACCATATAATTAAAAAAAAAAATGTTTTCATTAAAGATTTTGTCTTATGTATGTATGCCACATCTGTATAGATGCCATCTGAGACCTTTTAGAAGAGGACACTGGGTCACTAGGAGCTGAAGTTACATGTGATTGTGAGCCAAAGCACTCAGGAGACTGAGGCAGAGGGGTTGATTACAGGTTTGAGACTAGCTTGAGCTGCATAGTGAAAACCAAGCCAGCCAGGCTACAGGACCCTGCCCCCACCAAAACAGAACAAAACAAAACACCCCACAATTCTCCTTCGGGTGATAATGATGATATAAAAATAAGAACAATCAATTAAATCCTTTAAAAAGTATTTTTGGTATTATTCTAAGCAAGGTGTTCTCAACCTGTGGGTCACGACTCTGGAGTCTAACAGCACTTCCACAGGGACCACCTAAGATCATCTGCATAGGAGATATTTACATCCCGATTGATAACAGTAGGAACGTTGCAGTTAAGAAGTAGCAACAAAATACTGTTATGATTGGAGGTCAGCACAACATGGAGAGCTGTGTTAAAGGGTCGCAGCATTGGGAGGGGTGAGAACCACTGCTCTGAGCAAACATTTGGTCTGCTCACTGCGTGTTACTTCCCTCCCCCACATCCTAATGACTTCTCTCCAGCATGACCTCTTTCTTTGCCCTTTCCCCTACAAAAAGCCTCTTTTTAAATTCCAGGCCTGTGAGTCACTTCCCCTTGTTAAAGATGTGCAATTTTTCTTCTGTTTTTATCTGTCAGTGAAGGAGAGGGCTCTGGGGGAATCAACTGGGACCAGACTATCCTAACCTGCAAAGGCTGGACCTCGCCTGTTTCTATTTCACTTTTCATCACTGTGGGAACTTGAGTAGAAGACTTACTAAGAAAAATTAAGAACATTCCCAAGAGTGGGAGGGCCTTCAAGTTTCTTTTCTTTTTCTTTTTTCTCTTGAGATAAACTCTTACTCTGTAGCCAAGGCTGGCTTTAAACTCATCAGGGAGCCCAGGCTGACTTCAAACTTGCAGTGATCCTCCTGCCTCAGCTTCTTGAGTATTGTGAGTACTGGCATGAGCTATGCCCAGAAAAGGCTATTTTTATAAAACTGAGTCACCTGGTCAGAGACTTCTGCCTCCTTGTCTAGATCTAATGAGTCAGGATCTGAGGGGAGTTAGTAGAATCTTACAACAGCATGGAGCCTTGCTGGCGTGGAATTACTACCACCATTTTATTAAAAAAAAAAAAAAAAAAAAAAGCTGTCTCAGGAAAGTCACCTGATCTGCCATCATCTCATGACCAAGCAGCAACCTGACCAAGATTAGATCCCAAGGTGATGACCTGAGCTAGTTGCTTAATGTTTTTGCCTTGGCTTTCTCACCTGTGAAATGGAGATAACACTGCTCGCTGGTCTAGATAAAGTTATTTGTCTATTCCTTGTATCAGTCTTTGTCTGTGCTTTTCTTTCTTTCTTCTTTCTTTTTTGTTTTTTAAAGGCGGGGTCTCACTGTGTAGCCTGTTGTGTAGTTTAGGTTGGCCCTGCTCTTCCTCCCTACCTCCCGAATGCTGGGATTGCAGATGTGTGATTAGGATTGGAGTCACTTATCACCGAGCCTCACTAAACTCTGCGGTTACAAGGGAAGGATAAGGGCTTGGCCAGATGGCTCAGTGGGTGACAGTGCTTACTGTGCCAGCCTGAGGGCCTGAGTTTACATCACAGCACCCACATAAAAAGCCACATGTGGCTGATCAGCACTGAGGAGAGGAGGCGAAGGCAGGAGAATCCCTGGGGCTTGCTGGGCTCCAGCCGAGCTCCAGATTCAGTGAGAGATCTGTCTCAAGAGACCAAGGTGGGAAGTGACAGCAAAGTATACCCTATCTCCTCCTCTGGCCTCTATGCACACGCTCACACACACCTGTGTGTACATGCACCTGCACATTCCTAAGCATGCATAACACACATACACACACATACACACAGCTACACCCATACAAGTAAAGGCAGAGCACTGAGTGAGATGGCACACACCTATAATCACAGCACTGGGGAACCAGAGACAGGAGGACTGCCAGGCATTCAGGACTCCGTGTGCAGTCCAGTCCCTGGACTACAGGGAGATACTCTTTAAAGAGGTGTGGGCAGGTGTTCAGAGGATAGAAGGGCTTGCTATCAAGCCTGATGATTTGAGTTAGATTTCCCAGAACCCGCTTGGTTAGTAAGAGGAGAAAGAAGTGATTCCCACCGTTGTCTTCTGACCTGTACAAGCACTTCATGCACACTGGTCACCACCACCACCCTGGAAATTTAAAAAAAAAAAAAAAAAAAAAAAAAAAAGCAAGCAAACAAACCAAAAATACCCTAAATAAATTTTAAAAATGTAAAAAAGTAAGGACAAGGGCAAGCGTGATGATGCATGCGTTTAATCTCAGCACTTGGGAGACAGACAGGCAGATGGATTTCTGTGAGTTCAAAGAAAGTCTGGTCTACTTAAGGAGTCTGAATTCCTGCCAAAGCTACACAGTAAGAGACCTTGACTCATGGAAAAAAAAAGAGGGGGCCAGGGAAGGAAGGATAGTAATTTTTTCTGTGGTAAGACTAGAAAGGGGGGTGGGGGCTATAAGCAATCTTTTGGGTGCTGGGAATTTTTTGGGTTTTTTGTTTTGTTTTGTTTTGTTTTTATTCTAGGAACGTCATAGGTCTATACTCTGAAACTATTAAGCTATATACTTATATTTTTTTTATGTATGCTATGCTAGGTCTCACTGTGTTTCCGTGGCTGCTCTGGAACTAGTTATTTAGTGCAGGCACACTATGTGTCTTAAACACACAGAGATCTGCCTGCCTCTGTCTGCCAGTGCTGGAATCAAAGGTATGTGTGACCACACCTGGCTGAAGCTCTGAGAAGTTGAGAAAAGAAAGTGACGCAGCTTATTTCGTAAGGTTCTGGGGAAGATAAATGAATCAATAAATTGAACAGTTAGAAGAGTGTCACACACATAGACGTGGGACTATTGATGACTTAGACAGGCTTCTGGCCTATTGCTAAGGGAGTCTTGCTGTGCCCTGAAGAGCTAGACCAGCAGAAGAGCTTGACAGGATCTCAGGCATCGCTGACTTCCCAGACATTGCCCCGTCTACTTCCCCGAGCTGTAAACCGTGGCCTGATGTGGCTCATGACCCGTTGTCTAGACTTGTGGCAATGCTGATTGGAATGGGAACGGCTTGAAGCGCATTTGCAGTTACCTTCTACTAAGAGGAAGCCGAGGCCTCCCCAGGCCTGCTGTTCATACAAAGTGATCCGAGGACCGGGCTGTGTGGAAGACAGCCTCCCCACACCCCATCCACCAGCATTTCTCCTCCCTCTTGGGTGAGCACCAGGTGTGCTAGCGCCATTCTGTCTGAATCTCCCCCCTTTCGTCCCCTTCTTTGTGCTGCTGGGTCTCTTCCATTTCCTCCCTCTCTGTCTAGAATATCTGACCTCTCCGGTAAACTCTACTATGGCATATTCAGCTCTTGCCTCTGTAAGTCATGCCCCCACCCTAAGACCACAAACTACTAAATGGTAGGGCTGGGCTCTAAGTACATTGTTTATTTGTTTGGGTTTTAGTTTGCTCCTCTTATAGCCTAAGCTGGCTTCAAATTCCCCATATAGCTGAGGCTGGCCTTGAACTCCTGATCTCCCTGCCTCAGTCTCCCCAAGTGCGGGGATTGCAGGGATGTGCCAGTCACACCCAGTACTCAGTCGTGGTCTCTCTAACTCAAGAATGTACACTCTATTTCTTCTCGGGAGTGCCATGGGGCTAATTTCCATTTGCACTTCGACTTTAGAAAAGATGGAGTTGGAAGAGATAATTTCTAAGGTTCCTTGAAGCTATGTCATGCCCCTTCACTGCCAGCCAAGAAAAAAACAAGACACAGCTGGGCAGTGGTTGTTGGTGCACACCTTTAATCCCAGCACCCAGGAAGCAAAAGCAGGCAAACCCCTGAGTTTAAGGCCAGCCTGGTCTACAGAGCAGGTACCAGGAGGGCCATGGCTACAAGGAGTAACTCATCTCAAAATAGCAAATCAAAAACCTTACGTTGTATGCAGCCCCATAATGTTCTTTCTGGAAGATTGTCTCAAACCAGACTGATGACTTGCCAGTCCCGTCATAAGACAGCTCCCTTACATGGGGAAATCGCCCTGTATTTTCACCTGAGCCTGAAAGCAAATGAAACTACTTTTCTCATGTGCCAGAAACTTTAAAAAAAAAAAAAGTCAGTGTAACAAGCTATGAGGTAGGGTGGTTTCTGGTTTAACCAGTTCAAGCTCTGTGTGAATTGGTCATCACTGAGTGCAAGTTCTGGACAACCCAAATAACTCAAATACTCAACATTACTTTTCTATTGCTGAGATAAAACACTGCAGCCAAAGGCAACTTGGGGAGGAAAGGATTTATTTCATCTCAGGGTTTTAGTTCATCATCTAGTGAACTCGAGTCAGGAACTGATTACAGAGGCCATGGGGGAATGCTGCTTACTGGTTTGCTCACCGTAGATGACTTAGCCTCCCTTCTCATAGCACCCAGAAGCACCAGCTCAGGGTTGACATCACCCAGTGAGCTGAGCCCTCCCATATCAATCATGGATCAAGAAAATACCCCACCAGATGGTGGTGCACATGCCTTTAACTCCAGCACTCAGGAGATAGAGGCAGATGGATCTCTAAGTTTGATGCCAGCCTGGTCTAGTGTGTGGATTGCAGGACAGCGAAGGTGTCACAGAGAGATCCTATCTCAAAAAAATCTAATAAATAAATGAAGGAAAGAAGGAAGGGAAAATACTCCTATAGACTTGTCCACAGGCTAATCCAAACTGAAGAGTGTTGAACTAATTCTATTGGCAGAAAACATTTCAAGACAGCCTAATATTGACTCTATCATTTGGTTACTGGTAGTCACTCTTAGGCAAATCTACAATCAAAAAGAGCAAGCAGGGAAAAAGAAATACAAAATTTACAGTTGGAGAAGAAAAAGAACATCAAGAAATATAATGTTGGCTCCAAGGCTTATGCTGAAGCAGAAAGGGAGAGGCCAGGGCTAACTGGAATAAAGGGAGCCGTGCCTAGTTCTGCGCTACAGAAGGATTCACATTCTACAACGCCTATAAGTACAGAAGGAGTAACTTCAAAATACATAACAAACGCAAAAGCAAGGAACAACTAAGATGAAGCTGATTGTTTTCATGCTTTCTTCACATCATATAATTAATGTTCTCAACAGAAGAAATCTGGTGGTTCAATAAATATGAAGTTTCCACAATAATAGAATAGGATGTGTGAAATAGCTATATTCCAAGACCCCCAGGGGATGCCACAGATAGCACTGGGTTCTATACTATGTCCTGTCTGTCTGTCTGTCTATCAAATATCCATCCATCTCCACCTATCTCTATCTCTCTACTCATCTCTATATCCCCCTGTTCTGGAGAGTAAAGCTAGGGCCTTGTACATGGCAGGCATATGGTTTCTCACTGTGCTCTAGCTCAGATATCATGGGGATATATATATATATATATATATATATATATATAATTCATATATATAATTCATATATATAATTCATATATGTAATTCATATATGTAATTCATATATGTAATTCATATATTTAATTCATAAATTTGCCTGGTAAGAAATAAACAATGAGTAGTAAGATAGAATAGTTACAGCAATAAAAATTATATAAATGTGATCTCTCTCTCTCTCTCTCTCTCTTCTCTCTCTCTGTTTCTCTCCTCCCCTGTAAGGGGAGGTTCTGATGCGAAGGTCTTGTTCCCCAATTAGTTCTTGATTTGTTAGTAAAGAAGGCTGGGGCCAATTGTTGGTCAGAAGGTACAGGTGGGACTTCCAGTGTCCCAGGGCAGATGCAAGGAAGGTGAGAGGGTCTTTCTGCCATGCCTTGAAGGAAGAAGAATGCAACAACCATATAAGGGGGTGGCAGGAGCTAGGACCTGCGGTTGGGAGGCTGAGGATGTTTGGCAGAGACTTGGTAGGACTAGCCACTAAGTTTAGGGAAGTTGGAGAGATGGAGATAATAAATTGGTAAGGACATGCTTTTCCAGGTGGGAGATATCTGCACCCAGAAATTGTGCCTAGAAGGCAAGTTGTAAAGTAACCACCTGGTGCATGTCTTTTATCCTCAGATTCAAGGATCTTGGGAGGGGGCTGGTAGCTCTCTCTCTCTCTCTCTCTCTCTCTCTCTCTCTCTCTCTCTCTCTCTCTCTCTCTCTGGAGCTAAAGCCGGGTAGAAAAGAAAGGGAAGCTGAGTGAGGGTTGGTGGCAGCCAATCCCAGGGCAAAGGCGATAGCTTTTAAAACTACATGCCACACTTCCCCCAACCCCCACTTCCCCTCTTTCCTCTCCCAGGATATGGGTTACATACACAGCACAAAGAAATGACTCATGTCCAGGGTGGTATTAAAGGAGATGAATCAAATTTCATCTTGTTGCTCAGAAAGGGAATTTAAAATTTGTGAGTTGTTGGGCCAGCAAGATGGCTTTGTAGGCAGATTCTCTCTCTCTCTCTCTCTCTCTCTCTCTCTCTCTCTCTCTCTCTATCACACACTAATATAGGTGTATATGGTGGTACACACCTTTACTCCCAGCACTCTGGAGACAGAGGCAGACATATTTCTAATGATTTCCAGGCTAGTCTGGTCTACATAGTGAGATTCAATCTCAGAAATTTAAATTTAAAAAAGAGTTATTGCTGGGCAGTGGTGGTGCATGCCTTTAATCCTAGCACTTGGGAGGCAGAGGCAGGCTAGACAGGCTGATTTCTGAGTTCAAGGCCAGCCTGGTCTACAGAGTGAACTCCAGGACAGCCAGGGCTATACAGAGAAACCTTATCTCAAAAACCAAAAAAAAAAAGTTATTTATGAACTTTTTCAAATAATGCTTTTTGTTGGTACATTTTTTATCATTACTTTGTGATCAAGTATATGTACCACATTATGAGTCTGTGGAGGTCAGAGGACAACTTTCTTTTTTGTTGTTTCTTTTTGTCTTATTAGATATATTCTTTATTTACATTTCAAATGTTGTCCCCTTTCCTGGTTCCCCCTCCCCCTGCTCACCAATCCACCCACCCCTGCTTCCTGTCCTGGCAATCCCCTATACTGGGGCATCCAGCCTTCTCAGGACCAAAGGTCTCTCCTCCCTTTGATGTCCAACAAGGCCATCCTCTTCTACATATGCAGCTGGAACCATGGGGGTCTTCCATGTGTACTCTTGGTTAGTGGTTTCGTCCCTGGGAGCTCTGGGAATACTGGGTGTTTCAAATTGTTGTTCCTCCTATGGTGCTGTAAATTCCTTCAGCTCCTTGGGTCCTGTCTTTAGCTTCTCCATTGGGGACCCTGTGCTCAGTTCAATGACTGGTTGGGAGTGTCCCCCTCTGTATTTGTAATGCACTGGCAGAGCCTCCCAGGAGACAGCTATATCAGGCTCCTGTCAGCAAGCATTTGTTGGCATCCACAATAGTGTCTGGGTTTTGTAACTGTATATGGGATGGATCCCTAGGAGGGGCAGTCTCTGGATGGCCTTTCCTTTAGTCTCTGCTCCACACTTTGTCTCTGTATCGCCTCCTTTGGGTATTTTGTTCCCCGTTCTAAGAAGGACCAGAGTATCCATACTTTGTTCTTCCTTCTTCTTGAGCTTTATTTGGTCTGTGAACTATATCTTGGGTAGAGGACAACTTTCAAGAGTTGGTTCTCAACTTCCACCATGTTAGTCCCAGGAACTGAACTCACGTTATCATCAGTCTTGATTGTCAGGCTCAGGTTCTTTGGAGAATCAGTTGTGTTGGATGGTGTTTTGTTGGGGCAAACACATAAAGGAGTGTCTTTCTGAAGTGGACACGGGTGCAAGGCTGTTTTACTAAAGCAAGCTTGTGAAAGGACATGTGATGAAAGGTTACTTGTTAATGACACGCATATATTGGTCTGCCTTACATTGTGTAGTTGAGTGAGTTACATTTCTCAGGACTCCATAAAGAGAAACACACACACACACACACACACACACACACACACTTCTGGTAGTGTGCCTCGACTTCTTGCTGCTTCCTTGGACTCAGTCTGATTGGCAGAGTGATGTCAGCTAGAACAGACTCACATGCTAAGGCAACACACATGCTGAAACAAGACCCAAAGAGGATGCGTGATGTTTAGAGAGAGTATAAAAAAGATTCGACAGGGAAGGAGGCTGAGCTTGGCTTACTTGTAGAACTAGCTGTACAATGTCTGTTAGTCTGGACTCTTCACTGATCTTCACTTTGCTCAAAGAGGCACAGCTGAGAACTTTTCCTGGCATTCCTCCCTGGTCCCTCCTGCTTACTTGTGCTGAGGTTGAGGCCTGGGTGTTCCTACTAGGATGTGCCACCGCTCTTGCTAACCCAACTCTACCAAATTAGATTGCTGATATACCCATAAAGTGTTTAAGAATGGATCAAGCTGCCACTGTTAACCTGCAAATTGAACTGCCAATTTTTGGATAACACAGATAAGAGTCGCTCCAAAAAACCCATTTTTTTCTTTTTTCTTTTGGTTTTTCGAGACAGGGTTTCTCTGTATAGCCCTTGGCTGTCCTGGAACTCACTCTGTAGACCAGGCTGGCCTCGAACTCAGAAATCCACCTGCCTCTGCCTCCCAAGTGCTGGGATTACAGGCGTGTGCCACCACGCCCAGCTAAAAAACCATTTCTAAACAGGTCCACTTCCCCTATATCCTTTCTTTCTCACTACCTCTGGTAGGTAGTGAGCTATAAGAGAGGTTAAAGTATTTTAAAACCATCATTAAAAGTAGACCTTTAGGCCGGGTGGTGGTGGCACACGCCTGTAATCCCAGCACTTGGGAGGCAGAGGCAGGCAGATTTCTGAGTTCGAGCCCAGCCTGGTCTACAGAGTGAGTTCCAGGACAGTCGGAGCTACACAGAGAAACCCTGTCTTGAAAAACCAAAAAATAAAATAAAATAAAACTTTGAAAAAAAAAAGTAGACCTTTAAAAAATTAAAGTTACAGCTCAGCAGTAAGCATATTTACCCAATGAGCTGGCCTTGGTTGGTTAGTTGGTTGGTTGTTTGGATGGTTGGCTAGTTGGATGGTTGGATGGTTTTGAGGCAGTACGTTACTGTTTCCCAAACTAGCCTGATCCCTGTAATCACAGCACATGGAAGGCAGGCAGGAGGATCAGATTTTCAAAATCGTCAACTACCTGCTGAGTTCTCAAATTCAAAGCCAACTTGTTTTACACAGTAAGTTTCAGACCAACCTGGGCTACATAGTAAGACCCTTTCTCCAAAGCTGGGTTTGAGCCAGGCGTCATGGCCTATGCCTTTAATCCAGCAATGTGATGTAGCCGTCCAGTGACTTACAGTTGAGCAGGGCTCACCTGAAAGGAGGGCTGGAAATGAAAAGGGCAGGGACCGAGGGAAATATGGAGCCAAGACAAGGTTCTGATCAGGGCCCAAGGCTGTGTTAATATTCAACACAGCGTATATACAGGGAAAACCCACAAATCCCATCCCCAGAACAGTGATGTAGGGTAGCAGCAGCACAGGAGCCAAGACGTTCCCATTTCTTGCCAGCTCATTAATTCCACTACATCAAAGCTCACAGCTGTAGCCAAGGCAGGTGTCTCTGTTCAGGCCAATAAAGCCTATCATTCAAGGTCTGTATAGCCTGCCTATCGTGGCAAATATCAAGGTCTGTTCAGCCTGCCTGTCAAATGTTCAAGATCTGCTTGGCCTGTACAGGCCGGGAGGTTACACTGTGAGTCCAAGGCTAGCCTGATCTACAAATGTGTCCCCAAGTCCAACCAGGGCTACACTGTAAACACTGCCTTTAAAAACAAAAGTAAAAGTTGGGAGTATTGGCTCATATATGTAATTATACAGTAAGTTTGAGGCCAGCCCAGAATACATGAGATTTTATCCCATACAACAAAAGCTTTTTCCACCTCGTTCTTCCTATGCTTGGGCCTTGATGATCAGTCATGCATATACACAATGACCTCCCGGGAGGCTACTTAGGTTATCAGAGACAAATGCTACTCATCATACGAAACAAGGTGTTTTTCAAGGGCCATTCATGCTCCAGCAACTCCGTTCACATCCCTGTGGGCTTTAGGTCCTGAGGATAAGAATGGGCTCTCCCTCTGGAGTTGGAGGGCCAGTAAGGCTGAAGCTGCAGTGTAGTAACACATTACCAAGGGAAATTCTTTACGTGAACCAAACTCCATTAGCTGACTTGTTAAGCTATGTTTTGTGTCCACCATAGAAGCAATGCAGAATTGTAGAAAGGCCATGGATCAGAAACCCCAGACTCCAGTTTTAGTCTGCCAAGTAGGCAAATAGCTAAAGAGTCTTACTTAAATGTTTAAAAGTTGATTTTTGTTTTCCTGAAACAGGGTCTTGCAGGCACAGGCTAGTCTTGAGCTTGCGATCCTCCTGCTTCAGCCCCCTAAAAGCTAGGATTACAGGAGTGTGCCTCTAGGCCCAGCTTAATCACTGGTTTTACAAATATACTTGTTTATAGGTAGAGTTTCACTGTGTAGGTCAGGCTGGTCTCAAACTCACAATCCTTTGGTTTCAGCGTCTGAGCGATTGGACACAGTGTACGCCAGTACTCCAGGCTTTGCTGTCTCTCACACATTCCCTTTCCTTCCCTTGTTTTATTTTGTTTGTTTGTTTTTGTTTTTTTGAGACAGGGTTTCTCTGTGTTGCCCTGGCTGTCCTGGAACTCACTCTGTAGACCAGGCTGGCCTCAAACTCAGAAATCCACCTGCCTCTGCCTCCCAAGCGCTGGGATTAAAGATGTGTGCCACCACTGTCCCGTGCTTTTTTTCTTCAAGATTTATTTATTTATTGTATATGAGTACAGTGTTGCTGACACACTAGAAGAGGGCATTGGGTCCAATTACAGATGGTTGTGAGCCACTCTAGGGTTGCTGGGAATTGACCTCTGGAAGAGCAGCCAGGGCTCTTAACCTTTAAGCCATCTCTCCAGCCCCTCTTGCTTTCTTTTTAAGGAGTTCTGAGGCTTGAACCTAAGAGTGTGTGTGTGTGTGTGTGTGTGTGTGTGTGTGTATGTGTGTGTGTGTGTGTGTGTGTGTGTTGTTATTGTGTTTGTTCATTGTTTGTTTGTTTTGAGACAGAGACAAACTCTGTAACCCAGGCTGTACCAGAACTATGTATCCCACACTAACTTTAAATTCATGTCAATCCTCTTGAGTCAGCCTTCTGAGTACTGAGAATACAGGTAGGGAGCCACCATGCCTGGATTCTGTAGAATTTATTAATGTGTAATATGTCTTGGATCATCTCAATCAGAATGACTTTGCCTTCTTTTTAAATATTTCTGGATTGTGCCCTTACTGTAGTAAGTCAGAATTTTGAGTGATAAACCAGCTACAGTGGCATGGTCCTGTAATCTCAGGTTTTGAAGGCAGAGACAGGAGGATTATTATAAATTCAAGGCCAGCCTGATCTGCCCAGCAAGTCCCAAGAGAGACACTACTTCAAATGGAGGAGGAGGAAGAAGAGAAAGAAGAGGAAGAAGAGCCCCCATCACTGAATTTTCCAGTCCAGGGACTGGGCTACCCTTCCTGCAAAGGCTTTTCCCTATATAATCCAGACATTTTGCATTTTGGTCTCTCTCATCTCCTTCTTCTCCTTCTCCTTCTTCCTCTTCTTCCTCCTCTTCCTCCTCCTTTCTTTTTCTTCTCCCTCCTCCCCCTTCTCCCTATGTCGATTTCCCTGGCCTCAGGCCTTGGGGCAGTGAACTCGCCCATTGGAGAGCGGCTTCCCAATAAACCTCTCTTTAATATAATCTAATCTGGGTTGAATAGGCTCCTTTCACCAGCAGAGAAACATCCTGCCAACCTGGAGCATGGTGTGATACCAGACAAGGCTGTCCTCCGGCCTCACTGCTCCCTAGACTAGCGGGTCCAATCTAACTATGGTGCCTTAGCGTGTGGAATGTGTGCTGGAGGCTGCCGTTCACTCACTCCCCATGTCAGGTGGAGCACGTGTGGCTGCACTGTCCTTGTTCTATCTGTGACTCCAATCCCAGTGACCCTGCAGTGAGCTACTATTGTTCCCTGCTGGCCTCTCCATCAGCCCCTCTTCTCCGCCCTGGTCAGGGCAGCTGAGCCCCTCCAGCCAGGACTGGGAAAGGAGTATCCATGTGTCTCCTTCTCCGACAGACAGCAGAGTCTCAGAGGTTCAAAGCTAATGACTAAGCCTTATTTCACCCAGTCTCTGCAGCCTGAAACTTCATGCTTGGCCCATCGATATTTATTGACAAAGTCTGTGCCCTCCCCTGAGCTGGCCTACTGCCTCTGCCTTGGCTTTTAGGGATACCATCTCTGGGCAGGCTGTCTCTGGAGCCAGCCAGGATAGACCTGGAGCCAAATGCACTCTCAGCTGGGCGCCGTCTCCTGAGCCTCTCCTCCCCTCCTTCCCTCATCCTCCTGTGCTATCTGCCAGGCCCTGGCCTCACAGACCGAGGAAGGAGCTTGTCATCACCTCTCTTCTAACTGGGAAATACACATTATTGAAAGGGAGACAACCAAGAACGATAGAGTATTTCCCAGAAACGGAATATAGACAGTGCTGGGAACAGACTCGGACCTGGGGCACTAAAGGAACAATTACAGAGCTGTATTCCCAGAGCTGTATTTCCTCCCAGAAGGAAATACAGATGACTTCTCCCTTCCTTCCCCTTCTCCCTGTACTTCTCAGCTCTTCTCTCCTCCTCTTCCTCCTTCCTCCCTCACACGTACAAGCCCCACGGCTTGGAACTCATACCACAAACTACCAAGGAATCTCAGTTTGTGGTGCACTTTCTTTTGGTCAGAGATTCTGTGTAATTTAAGACACAATGTCCTTCAAAATCCTAAGGCACATGCAGGGCAGGGTAGCTTCAATCCCACCACTTAAGAGGCAGAGACAGGCAAATCTCTAAGTCTGAGGCCAGCCTGGACTACTGAGCATAGCTACATAGAGAAACCCTGACGAGAGAGAGAGAGAGAGAGAGAGAGAGAGAGAGAGAGAGAGAGAGAGAGAGAGAGATCCCATGACATGCCATTTTGAGAAACATACTGAATACTACAATGATTGATTAGTGACAGTAGATGGACAGAGATAGCAAGAAAGTCTCCACTGTTCTGTCTTTCCTTGGTCCCTTCCTTTTTTCTTTTCTCCAGTTTTTTTCTGTGAGACAGGTTCTCACTGTGTAATCCCCACTATAATGGCCTTGAACTCATTGAAATCCTCCTGCCTCATTCTTCAAAGTGGTAGGATTACAGGCATATACTATTATCCCTGGAATATACAGTATATTCCTACCATATACAGTATGCGTTTCCTATAATGTTTGAAGATATCTAGTGATTTTGTATTCCTACTTCTGTATACAACCACATACATTTAAAAGATAAAAAACAGTGGTCACCTACATCAATCCCAGTACTCTGGAGGCAGAAGGGAGAAGTTTGTCACAAGTTTGAGTCTAGCCTGCTCTACATAGTGAGTTCTAGGCTAGCCAGAGCTCTATAACAAGACCCTGTCTCAAATAACAACAACAACAACAACAACAACAACACACACACACACACACACACACACACACACACAGTCTCTCTAGATGGCTCAGCTGGTAAAGCCCTTGCTTTCTAAGTGTGGGGACCTAGGTTCAGATCTTCAGCACCAGGCACAGGGCGAGATATAGCTCAGTGAGTAAAGACCCCAAGTCTGACAACCTCAGTTTGTTCCACAGGAACCACATTTTGGAGGAAGTGTCTCTCACAAGTTGTCCTTTGATCTCCACATATAGCACCACTCTATGTAAGAAAAAAAAAACTGAACTCTAATTTTATTTTTTAACTTTTATTGATTCCTTATCAATTTCCCATCATGCATCTCAGTCTCACTCCTTTCCCCATCCCTTCGTATCTGCCCTCTGCGCTTGTAACCTACCTCCCCAAAAGAAAATAAAAAGCAAAAACAAAAACATCTCGTCATACGGGCCGTTGTGTGTCACGGGGTGTCACACAGTGTACCCTTTTGTCCATACGGCTTTAGTTGTGAATGTTCGTGAGTCACTGGTCTGGTACGAGGCCTCTGGCTTCTGCTCCACTGTTCAAATGGATCCTCACTAGGTCTCCTCGCGGGTAACACGCTGTTGCCCTGTGTTGTGGAGATCCTGCAGCTTTGGATCTGCAGGACGGGCCCCTTCCTGCACTCCAGCAGTTCATGGTTCATCCCATAGATGTTGGGATGGGCCAACTCAAAGCCCTGGATCGAGGCCTGCGTGGTAGCTGAGCGGGTTAGGCTTCCATCTCTCCACACCCACACCACCAGGGCCAGCTCTCCAGCCCTGTCCTAGTCAGCTCATCTAATACCACAGCCGGCCAGTGGCGGCCACAGTGTGGATTGATTTTCTTAATTAATACACGCAACAAGCCGGAAGCCGGGCCAGCTGTCCTGCTCTTACACCCTTGGGCCTGCTCACCCATGCCTTTGCCACCAGGCCAGATCTACTGTGCTGTCAAGGGAGGAGCCTGCCCTACCTCCCAAACGCCACCCCAGAGAGGGATGGGGCCAGCTCTGCACAGCCCTTGAACATCAACATGATCCCAGGTGACAGCCCAGACCAGGGACATTAGTGTGGCCTTGGTGGTAATATGAGCTATGGACCCAGACATGGCCCTCAGAGGCGGCATTGGCTGGGACTTCACCATGGCCTCAGGTGGCAGGGCCGGCTACGCAGATCAGGCTATTTCTCTCCACCCACCTTTTTTTAAATGGGTGATTCTCTAAGGCCCCCAACAAGTAGCTAATGGTCACAGAGGTTTAATTAGTCTTAATTGCCAGCAACACAAACCTCACACTTAGTCAAAGATCTTAGAAGTGGACTAGTGAGCCAGGCCTGTGGTACAAGCCTTTAATCCCAGAACTCCAGAGGCAGAGGCAGGTGGATCTCTGTGAGTTCAAGGCCAGCCTGGTCTACATAGTAAGAGTGAAGTGGACTGTTACCTGGAGCCTTTAACACGTGTAAGGAAGAATATGAGAGGTGAGGTGGAAGCTTTTGTGCAAATCATTTAGCACGGCTTACCAAGCCTGTATTTTATCATACCCCAGTGGGTAATCTGTCTTATTTAAGGAGGGCCTGCCAAGTATACAAGTTTGCACTGGGTCCCATTAAGAACTCAAGAGTGCACAGATTCATAGTGACTGCTCTCCGTGTCGTGGGACCTGCCTGGGATCCGGTAAGAGGGAGGCTGGGGCTACGGGGTCATGTAAGCCAGCTTACAACAGTGAGTTTCAAGCCGGCCAGGACTACATAGTGACAGCCAGTCTCAAAAAGAAAGAGTGAGAACAAGAGAGGAAGGGAGAAAGAAGGAAGAAGGAAGAAGGAAGGAAGGAAGGAAGGAAGGAAGGAAGGAAGGAAGGGAAAAAAAACCAAGAACTAAAGATACATATTTTATATAGTTAATGTCTGAGATCTCTGCCAGAGTTAAAGTAATATTTTTCTTTATTACTCCCTCCCTCCTTTTCCTCTCCAAAGAATGTGGTATAAAGCTCTGTTTCTTCTTCACACACTGACCAAGACAGCTAGTCGTCAGCCCTCCACAAGCTCAGCCTTGTTTCTCTGTCAGGTCAGGGGCTGCCACTCAGTCTCAACTTTGGCCTTCTGCCCTTGGCCCTCTCTTCCTCTCCAGCCGCCCTCCCTGTTCCCATGAGGCGTGAGCAGAAGCACCGATAGCCCGCGATGACGAGGGCTGTCTTCTCTTGCGAGTCAGCTTGGTTCTTGGTGTAAACCGTCTCCATCTTTGTTCAGCAGCCCTTCTTCCACACAGCCCACAGGGTGAACCACTCTCAGTCAGTGTTACGTCAGCCCCAGAGGGTGCCGGCTCCTTTCCCAGACAACCATTAAGGCTTTAAGAAGCAAGCCCAGATCACTCTGACAAAACATGTTCTGTCTTCTAAACTCAACAGAGTACTGGGAACTCAGGCAATAGCCGTCCCTTGCCAGGTACTGCCTGCCAATTCCAAGAAGTGCCCGGAGGGAGCGGGCTTCTTGTTCCTCTGCCTCCTCCCTACTCTATGGTAAGTGGTGTTCTGCCAGGTGCTTACAATGGCTCCATTCTTCTACTCACCCCCTTTCAACAGTAAAGAGTGCTGCTCCATGACCCAGCATCTGTGGGTCTGTGACACTCCCTGATAATGAGAGTTCTGGCCTGCTTGAGTCCCCACCCCACCTAGGCTGGCCATATAACTACAAACTCAGGGGCCTTCTCGTGAGGGTGAGTAGGGATGCGGGACGGGAGAAGGCAAACTGTTAGTCAAAGAACAACCTCAAAGTCTGTGTTGCCGTAAGTCTTATGGCCAGGCACAGTGGCTCTTGCCTCTAGCCCCAGCACTTGGGAAGGAGCCAAGGGAATTCAAGGTCATCCTTAGCTACACACAAAGCCCAAAGTTTGAAGCCAGCCTGGACCACGTGCTGCAAGATAGGTAATGGTACCTATCTTGCATAACAGCAAGCTTTGTAGATAAACACCCACTCAACATTTAGATTCATAATAATCTATGCCTTCATTAGGAATTATTATTATTATTATTATTATTAGTCCCATTTTCCATTGCTGAAACTGACAAATGTCAATGGCAAAGCTGAGTACTGTCTTGCCTCTTGACCTCTTTCTAGTCTACTATTTCAGTGCACAGCCCAGAAGGCTTCCTGCCCCAAGAATTTGAATCCGGTTCTGACAGTGCTTTGCAGGTAAGCCCCAGAGAACACTTCTTGTTCCCTGGTGAGTCCCCTACTCATTGACGCTGTGTGCCTTCAGGTGTCACCCTCCCTAATGAACTTTAACTTCCTTCAGTGGACCTCCTGCTTCTTGAGCTTATTCACACTTTTTAGATATGCAAGAAGCAGCAATGCTGGGGCGGTGGTGGTACACCTCAAAGTGAGTTCCAGGACAGCCAGGGCTACACAGAGAAACCCTGTCTCAAAAAAAAGAAGAGGAGGAGGAGGAGGAGGAGGAGGAGGAGGAGGAGGAGGAGGAGAAGAAGAAGAAGAAGAAGAAGAAGAAGAAGAAGAAGAAGAAGAAAAGGAGGAGGAGGAGGAGGAGGAGGAGGAGAAGAAGAAGAAGAAGAAGAAGAAGAAGAAGAAGAAGAAGAAGAAGAAGAAAAGGAGGAGGAGGAGGAGGAGGAGGAGGAGGAGGAGGAGGAGGAGAAGAAGAAGAAGAAGAAGAAGAAGAAGAAGAAGAAGAAGAAGAAGAAGAAGAAGAGAAGGAGGAGGAGGAGGAGGAGGAGGAGGAGAAGAAGAAGAAGAAGAAGAAGAAGAAGAAGAAGAAGAAGAAGAAGAAGAAGAAGAAGAAAAGGAGGAGGAGGAGGAGAAGAAGAAGAAGAAGAAGAAGAAGAAGAAGAAGAAGAAGAAGAGAAGGAGGAGGAGGAGGAGGAGGAGAAGAAGAAGAAGAAGAAGAAGAAGAAGAAGAAGAAGAAGAAGAAGAAGAAAAGGAGGAGGAGGAGAAGAAGAAGAAGAAGAAGAAGAAGAAGAAGAAGAAGAAGAGAAGGAGGAGGAGGAGGAGAAGAAGAAGAAGAGAAGGAGGAGGAGGAGGAGAAGAAGAGAAGGAGGAGGAGGAGGAGGAGGAGGAGGAGAAGAAGAAGAAGAAGAAGAAGAAGAAGAAGAAGAAGAAGAAGAGAAGGAGGAGGAGGAGGAGAAGGAGAAGAAGAAGAAGAAGAAGAAGAAGAAGAAGAAGAAGAAGAAGAAGAAGAAGAAGAAGAAGAAGAAGAAGAAGCACAGTAAGCACCCTTAACAGCTGAACCATCTCCACAAATATCAGCATAGTGCTTGTCTCAATAGCTTCTGAGTCACCCTGTCAGCCAGCTGCATGATGTTATAGAGGCACAACTTCAGCCACTCCCTCCCATACTCACTAAAGGAGAATCTGCAGTTTAACAAGATTCTAGGAGTCCCGATTCACAAGTCAGCCAGATCAAGCCTTTTGTATCATTTCAAGACAGGTTTTCATTGCTTAGCTCTGGTTTGCCTCAGATCAAACTCAGGGGGCTCCAGCTCCAGCTCCCCCTGCCCCCCAAGGGCACCACCACTGCTGGTGAAACCTGGACATTTTTTACTACAGCCAAGATGAAAAGGGAAGTGGGACTGGAAGGGACCTGGGTGTGGTAGCCACACCCTTAACACCCTGCACTGGGAAGGCTGAGGCAGGCTGATGTCTGTGAGTTTGAGGCTAACTTGGTCTACTTATTGAGCCAGGCCAACCAATGCTACATAGTGAGACCTTACTTCAAAAATAAGCAAAAACAAAAAGGGAATTGTATTAGACACAGAATTACAGAATGTCTCTATGTATTAAGGGAATTTATTGTGCTAATTTACAGTCTGTAGTCTAGCTAACCCAACAATGGCAGTCGTGAATGGGAAGTCCAAGAATCTAGTCCCATGAAACTACTTGTTTCAGCTGGTCTTCTGTACATGTGCTGGCAAGTCAGTGCAAACAGCCAAAGAAGAGCGAATCTTCCTTCTTCCAATGTCCTTATGTAGGCCTCTAGCAAAAGGTGTGGCCCAGATTAAAAGTGTGTACCACCATGCATGGATCTGGGACTTGCTTTGTCTAGGCTGACTTTGAACTAAGAGATCTCTTTGCCTCAGTCTCCTGGGATTAAAGGCGTGTACTACCTTGCCTGGGCCTAAGTTTTTCATGGCTACTATGCCTCAAGATCTCCAAGTCAAGATCCAGGTCAGAAACCTGTGTCTTCCAGCCTCAAGATCTGTATCACAGGTGTACCCTCCATTTCTGGATTGTAGTTCATTCCAGAACTCCTGGAAGGTACTAACCAGGAGTAGCCATCGCAGGGACCAAGGACTTTTACTAGTTAAAAGTGAGGGCTGGGCAATTCCATTCTCTTGGGAACTGCTCTTTTTCCCCACACCCTTTGCCTACTTACTCTCTTCGGAACTGTGACAGCTCTCATTGTTTTATCCCATTATTTCTAAAACTTTCAATGTAGCTCTGGCTAGCCAGAAACTCACCATGTAGACCAGGCTAACTTTGAACTCACAGAGACCCTCCTTTCACTGCCTTCCCAGTGCTGGGACTAATGGCATATGCCACCGCAGCTGATTCCCATGTTCCAAGACAGGGTTTCCTGTATCTCAGACTGACCCAAATTCTATCTGTATCCAAGAATGATTAGAATTTCTGATCCTCCCACCTCCACCTTCCCGGTGCTGAGATTACAGGTGTGAACCATCCTGATTCATTTTGGTCAAAGCCAGGTCTTAATGAAGGTTAGACAAGTGCTCTACCACACTGAGCTACATCCCTGTTCTCTGGTCCTGTCTCTTCCTCCAAGACCCGTTTCTGGTGTGCTTTTCAAAATGACTTTGCCTGGGTCATGTTTTCTCATCCCCTGAGCACCAGCTAGGTCCTCTAATAGACTGAGAACAGTGAGAAATACCTGTGCATCATAACCATGAAATGGGCAGGAGGGAAAGGAGTAAGTGACAGGCCAGTGAAGAAGAGTTGGGCATACAGGGCACTTGATGTCTCTGCTGAGTATAGAAATCCACATAATGAACTTCTTGATTCTTGATCTTAGGCATGTTAATCTGGCAGTGGGGAGGGACATGGACCTATAAAATGTCCCAAGAATAATGGCAGGGGTGTAGCTCAGTGGTAAATGCTTTGTGGTCATAAGGCCATGGGTTCAATATACATGTGTGCATGTTGCACGTGTACACACACACACACACACACACACACACACACAGAGAGAGAGAGAGAGAGAGAGAGAGAGAGAGAGAGAGAGAGAGAGAGAGAGAGAACAGATGATTCCTTAAAGTCACTAACATTTGAGGAGAGCACCATCAGGAAGTGTGGGGTAGGAGAGGGTGTACTGAGTAACACAACATACTGAAAACCAAGAAAGACTCTTTAGGGAGTCTAAAATAAGGAGCCACAAGGGACTGATCTACAAGGTCAGTTAGAAGTCTTTCCTTCCCTAAGGCTCATAAAATGGAAAGTATTTGCTTCTAGGGAGGGCTAATAGGGAGATTAAGAAAGGTAAATTGGGGGCCAGTGTAGTTCGAGTTCTATGACCGGAAGTGGCTATTAAAGGGGCTAGAGTGATGGAACACCCATTAAGAGTTATCACTGCTCTTGCAGGGCATTGTGGGTTTTATTCTTAGTACCCACATGGTAGCTCACAACTGCCTGTAGTTCTAGTTCCAGGGGATTCCAACACCCTCCTCTGGCCTCCTCACGCTCCTACACACACTGGTGTATGTACATACATACCCACAGGTGCGCGCGCGCGTACACACACACACACACACACACACACACACACGAATAAATAGTTAAGGAATGAGCTATCAGATCATTTACTAAGGCAGAAAAAGTGAATCCCAGCAGTGACCACACTGCAGAAAGTGGCGATTCACACTTACAACGAACTTCAACAAACACAAGTGTGATTCACGCATGCAATGAACTTCAATAAATACATCAAATAAGCAGCATTCCAACCATTTGACCTCCAAACCCATTATAGAAAGTAATTATGTAAAGAAGATCTATTAAATATGCAAATTTAAAATAAGCACATAAACAAGATCTATTAAAGCTAAATGTCTCTAGTTGAAGAACTGAGAGAAAAGTACCCAAGAGAAAAGTTTTCTCCTCTTGTCCCTTCTCAACCCCATGGATTACCAAAAGGCTTGTTTGACACATCAGCAATGAACAGGGATTGGCGAACCTCAACCAACTCGCCTGCCACCCGCCATTACACATAGACCCTTCTGGAGCACAGCTGTGTCCATCTGATGACATGCTGACCGGCTGCTCTCAGCTTATACCGACAGAGTTGAGAAGTCAGGACAGAGGACCCACGGCCTGCGAAATCAAACACATCTGCCATTTATAGACAAAGGCCTCTAACCTCTGGTCTCAACCTTTGCACTCAAGGTGTAACCTGGAGTCTACATACATGGACTCTGTTCACACACAAAATCAGGGTTGTTTGAAGAGACTTTCTCTTGGAGATTGATTATGGGAGTCTGGGGTTGTATGATAGGGTATGTATGACTCAAGGTGGCGGGGGTGGGGTGGGGAAGTGGCGGGGGTGGGGGTGGGGAGAATTTACAAAGGAAGGAAAGGAAACAGGATATGGCTCTGCAGTGAAGCTGGTCCTTCAGCAGGGCTGGGATCAGTGCGTGGCACCAGAGTGTAAATAGCTAAGCAGCGGTGGCACCGCACACATTCTAGCCTTTTAGTTTTTTGTAGACGGGTTCTCCATCACAGGTTGGCTGTATGGTTGGAGCAATGCCTTGCCCTGTGGTTCCAGAGTGTTGGACTTATAGGCATAGTGAGATTCACTCACAAGAGCAAACAAAAGAGAAACGAAAGCAGCTGGGTCTAGTGATTCATACCTCTAATCCTAGCACCGGGGCACTAGAGGCAGGAGGGTCAGTGTGGCCACTGCGGTGAGTCAGGCTAGCATGAAGCCCTGTCTAAAAAAATTAGTTAGCTAACCAACCGATCCATCATTAGAAGTGTTCTTTTCTCTGGCTGAGATAGAAGTGAACGGTTGGGGGCTGGGGCTGTAATTCATCTAGGGTGCCCGAGGCCCTGAGTTTGATCCCCAGCACAGAAAAGGGTCTCCATATAGTGGCATATGCCTCTGAGCACTCCAAGAGGTGCTTGGAAGGAGGATCAGAAGGAGGTCATCCTCAGCCTGAAAAACAAGAGGCTGCCTCAAAAACCAACAAAAAGAGGAAAGAAAGAAGAGACTGTTTTATTTTTACATGCACGTGCTAATACTGTTTAGGAGATGTTTAGATAGGCTAAAATGACTAGCAGGCTCCCCTTCACTACTGTTAATAATCTCAGGGAATCAGACTTACAGGTTAAAGTTCTCCGAAGAGAACATGTCATTGCACCGAAAACTAGGGCAAAGTTCAGAGCTTGACAGCTGCTGATTTTTTTTTTTTTTTTTTTTTTTTTTTTTTTTTTTTTTGGTGTTTGTTTCCCTTTTAAGACCGGTAAACCTTTTAGCATCACGAGGTAGGTGTAAAATTCTAACAGGAAATGACTCCGATCTAGAGCAAAGTTAGTCCTGTGAACAATGAAACGTTATGCAAGACAAAAGGGATCTGGGTTAAGAGTCGTGCAGGATGAGTGGGGCTACGTTGCTCAAGACGCTGATGTGTAATCAGTTTTGCCACAGTCAGAGCTCAGGCCAAAGCTGAGGCTGTGGTTGTGAGTGGGGTCAATCGCGAGCACGGATGAGGCACTAAGATTTATCACCAGCTCTGAGAAAACACACACACAAAGCCCTGTTGCCACCAGAAGTGGGCAGTGGGCACGCATTGGTCATCCCAGTCCTCACAGAGGACTGGCGGCCAGCCTGGACTGTGTGGGGCCCTGTCTCAAAAGGAAGGAGGGGGAATTTTAAAATCAATAATGTAGCATGGAATTAAATGACTCCCCCCCCTCCCCTGGTTTTTGAGACAACACTGGTCTTAAATTCATAGCAATCTTCCTGCCTCTACCTCCTGGGTATAGGATTACACTCCTCAGGATCAGACCCCCATGCCTAGTTCAAAGTGGCTTTTCGTTTCTTGGATTGTATGATAAACAAGTGTTCTCTGGCCGAGCCACACCCTAGCCTACCTTTCATTTGACCTCACTCGGTAACCGGGAGGGCTTTAATTCAAGATTCTCCTACTTCCTGCCGACAGAACAAGGTATAGCTAACAATGGTTTCTTAACTGGTATCTTATGGAAGTCCTCCACTTCACCCCACTCGATAAACCTGTATTTTTCAATACAGCCTCAACATAATCCTCTGTTCGAAACCTTTCAAAGCTAGGTTTTGTGGTCCGTGCCTACAATCCTAGCACTTAGGAGACAGAGGCAGATGGATCTCTTTAAAATGGCTCATGTGCCTCCCTCACAGTAAAATCCAAGGCTGCAAATCGCACTTTTGACACACCTATCCTCTAGTTACAGCTCCTGCTCCTTCACCTTTGCCCCAGTTGAGCCACGGGCTGGCCTCCTGGAGGCTCAGGGACACCAGATCAGGAAGACACATCCTTAAAACATGAGACCTCACGCCACAAAGGGTGTTTAGGAGGATAATGCTTTCACCTTGGAAACACTGTATCCAGGCTCCATTTCTATATTTCTATATTTCATAATCCTTGCTCCAGTGGCACAAGGATTCAAAATGCAAGAGGGTCTCAGCATGTAGTCATGATTGGCCTGCAGCTTGCCAGGTAGAGCAGGCTAACCTTTGTTATTTATTTATTTATTAATTTATTTATTTATTTACTTATTTATTTATTGGCTTTTCGAGACAGGGTTTCTCTGTGTACTTCTGGCTGTCCTGCAACTCTCTCTGTAGGCCAGGCTGGCCTCGAACTCAGAAATCCGCCTGCCTCTGCCTCCCAAGTGCTGGGATTAAAGGCGTACGCCACCACCGCCTAGCCAGGCTAACTAACCTTTGAGTTTGAGGTGCTCCTTCTATTTCTGCCTCCCAAGGGCAGGGATCGTGGGTACACAGCATGTTCAGTTTAGTAGCTTGATTTTTTTTAGTACCCAGTATTTTGTTTTGTTTTTGAAGAATATAAAGCAGGCCATGGTAGCACACAAGCCCATGCATATAATTCTTTTTTTTTTCAAATACTTTATTTTTAATCTTATGATCGTTGGAGGTTTTACTTCCATGTATGTCTATATAAGGGTGTTGGATCTCCTGGAACAGGAGTTGCAGACAGTTAGGAGCTGTCATGTGGGTGCCAGGAATTGAACTCAGGTCCTCTGGAACAGTACCCACTGCTCTTAACCACTGAACCATCTCTCCAGCCCCTCCCTTCCATGTCTTTAATGTCAATGCTCAGGAAGCTAAGGCAGGCAGAGCTCTGTGAGTTCAAAGCCAGTCTGGCCTACCTGGCAAGCTCCAGGCCAGTCATGGTTACATAATGAGAGTCTGTCTTTAAAAAAACAACAACAGAAGATTGGCTAAGCATGGTATCACAGGTGTGCAAACCCGGCACTTCGGGGGTAGGGGCAGGAGAATGAGGCATTCGGGTTCATCCTTGGCTAAGTGAGTTTGAAGCTAGCCTGGGACCCATGAGACCATCTCTCCCTCCCTCCCTCCCTCTCCCCTCTCTCCCCCCCCTCTCTCTCAATTATGTGTGGGTGTGTATGTATGTATGGATATGTATGTGTATGTGTATATGTATATATATATGGAAGATTTGAACATTTTCCCCAGAAGACAAGTAACTGTACTTGGGAAATGTTCACTATAGTTAGAGATCATGGAAATCTGAACACAAGCAAGAAATACTGCTACAAGTCCACCAGAGTAGCTGGAAACCTGACGGAAGTGAGGGCCTGGGCACCACACTCATACCCTACTATTGACAATCAGAACTTAGAAGTGCTTTCATAAAAGCCTGTAGATGCAGCCTGGCGCAGAGTTGTAGTCTACCATGCACAAGGTGCTGGGCTCAGGCAAAAGCAAAGTCTAGTGTGACTTCTTCCAGTTTAATTCACATCAGCCAACATACAACGTACAGCAGAGGCTGGCAAAGAGGAAGAGAATGGTTAACAGAGCATGGTGGCAGTACTTGGGAAATGGAGGCAGGAGGATGAAGAGTCTGAGAGTACCCAGGGCTACAATGGAGCTAGATTATTATAGTTTTTGTTGTTGTTGTGTAGGACCTCCTTTTTTGGGGACCCCTACTCAAATCTCGGGATGGTGCTCCCCCAAGAAACTCGAGAGACCAGCTTGATGCAAATTCATGAGGCAGTTTAATATCGGAGCTCCGGGCCGACTCGTATCTCACTCAGGAGACAGAGGAGTCGACCCCGAGGCTCAGAAATCAGGGGTTTATACAGGAAAAGTTAGGGGGTTTGGCGTGGTTACACATGATTGGCTAATTCAAACATAAGCGGGAAGAAATGGCGTGTAATTTCATCAGCTAGCTGTACGTGGCAACTTGCATACCAGCAATGCGGGAAGGCTGCTTATTTGGGTTAACAAGAGGTCGGGTTGACCTTGAACAGTAGAGGAAGGAGGGGAAGACAAGGGAGAGTGGGCAACTTCAGTCCAGATGGTCCTTGGCTCAGTGGAGATTGTTTAAACATACCCTTTATCTTTCATGGCCAGTTGGTTCCCAGGGGCATTCAGCAGCCTTAACTATAGACTCTGTGCCTTAATTATGGGTTTTTGGGAGATTTTAATTTTAACTCCTTCAGTTGTTGTTGTTGTTTTTAAGCTGGACAATGTAGATCAGTGGTAGAAAGCTTGAGTGGAGGGGCTGGAGAGATGGCTCAGCCGGTAAGAGCACTGACTGCTCTTCCAAAGGTCATGAGTTCAAATCCCAGCACCCACATAGTGGCTCACAACCATCCGTAAAGAGATCTGTACTTACATATAATAAATAAATAAATCTTTAAAAAAAAAAAAAAAGAAAGCTTGAGTGGTAGGTATGAGATATTCCAGGTCTGTCTTAGTCAGGGTTTTACTGTTCTGAAGAGACGCCATGACCAAGGCAACTCTTACAAGGACAGCATGTCATTGGGGCTGGCTTACAGGTTCAGAGGTTCAGTCCATTATCATCAAGGCGGGAACATGGCCGTGCCCAGGCGGACATAAGGTAGGAGCAGCTGAGAGTTCAACATCTTGTTCTAAAGGCTGCTAGCAGAAAACTGCTTCCAGGCAGCTAGGATGAGGGTCTTTAAGCCCACACCCACAGTGACACACCTACTCCAACAAGGCCACACCGCCTAATAGTGCCCCTCCCTGGGCCAAGCATGTATAAACCATCACTGTGGGTGTAGTGTTTCTTGAGTTAGGGTCTCGCTATGTGTCCCTGGCTGTGCTGGAACTCACCATGTGGACCAGACTGGCTTTGAACTCCAGGTGCTGGGGTTTAAGGTGTGCACCACAACACTAGGTTTCTTATAAAATGATTTTAAACAATGATTTGTTTCTTTTTTTCATTATGTGTGTGTGTGCACTCGAGTATGGGTACCCTCAGAAGCCAGAAGAGGCACCGCACTGTCAGATCCCCCGAGCTGCCCTTGCACGCTGTTCTCAGCTAGCCAGTGTCGGTTGTGAAACCCAAACTCTAGACTCTGCAACAGCTGCACGTGCTCTGACGCCCCGAGTCATCTCTCCAGCCCCCGCACTGTGTTTTGCTTGTTTGTTTTATGTTTTCATATTTGCCTCTGTCGGTTTTAGACACAGTCTCACTTAATAGCTCAAGATAACCTCATAGCACAGGAAGCAGAGCTATCGCTTCCTCATGACAATCCTTTGCATCGGCTTCCTGCATGAAGGGGCATAGAAAATGGATCCGAGTCGAGAGATGGTTCTTTGAGTGAAGCACTTGCCACCGGAGCATGAAGACCCAAATTCCAGTCCCCAGAACTCATAAAAACGTAGGCTGGGCATAGCCATCTGCCTCTCACCCCATCCCTTGGGGGACAAGGATCCCAGGAATAAACTGGCTAGTGAGACTAGCCTAACTGATGAACCCCAGGTTCAGTTGAGATACCCTGGATCAATGAATAAAGAGGAAAACGATCAAAGAAAACCCCGGGTCAGTCTGGGGCCTCCACAGTGACCCATCAGCATCCTCTTACTAGGGGGAGGGGCACTTGTGCCGCTGCGCATGCGTGGACGTCTGAAGACAACTTACGAGTTGGTTGTCCTTCCATCTTTGTGTGGGTTTTTCTAGGTTCTTCGGGGTTGTGTGTTGTGTGGCAAACACCTTTCTCCACTAAGCCATCTCATTGCCTTTCCCCAAACACTGGCTGTTTTGGATATAGAGTTTCATGTAACCCAGGATGTCTTGACTCTTGCTCTTTGGGAGGAATGAATTTGAACGCATGATTTTCCTGCCTTGATCTCCAAAGTTCTAGGGTTACATGCCTGGTACAAGGCCAAGAATTATGCGCTGGTCTCTCTTTATTTCTGCATGTTTGTTTGTTTGGTTTTTGGTGGGTTTTTTGTTTGTTTGTTTGTTTGTTTGTTTTGTTTTGTTTTGAGATGAGACCTGTAGCTTGGCTGTCCTCCCTAGCAGCTCTGGCTGGCTGTCCTAGAACTTGCTTTGTAAATCTGGTCTTGAACCCAACAGAGATCCACCTGCCTCTGCCAAGTGCTGAGATTTAAAGGTGTGCACCACCACATCTGGCTCTTTCTTCTCTGTACTGTCTACTCTTTCCTCCTCCCCTGCTCTTAGACACAGATACACAATTGTTTGGGATTCAACCCAGGGCCTTTGGGATAAAGAGGTGGCTTTCAAGTTGAGAGTATTTGTTGTTCTTGCAGAAGACCTGAGTTCATTTTCTAGCACCAACTTAAGGATAACCTTAACCACCTTTAACTCCGTCCAAGGGATGGGACGCCCTCTTCTGGCCTCCATGGGTACTGTACACATGTGCATGCACACACAAACACATATATGTATATAAATATATAAATAAGAATGTAGACACCTTACAGATTCCAGGTAAGTGCCCTGGCTACTCTTCTACATCCTCGGCTGTCCGAGAAAGCTTCACAGAAAAGGTGGAGGGAGGTGCTCTTGAAACATGAATGCAGCTCATCTATGGCATACACTGATGGAGTAACTACACATGGGCTTATGTGATGGAACTAAGAGAACTAAGATACCTCATGCTAGGTGTGGTGAGGTGCGTGCTTGTAATACCAGCTCAGAGGAGGTAGAACCTGGGGGGAGGGGGCAAGAATTCAAAATTCAAGCTGGAGAAGTGTCTCAGTGATTATGAGCTCTTGCTGTTTTTTTGTTTTGTTTTGTTTTGTTGCAAAGGATCTGGGTTTAAGTCCCAGTAGCCACATGGTGGCTCATAACCATCCATAACTCCAGCTCCCTCTGTGGGTACCAAGTATGCCCGTGGTGTACAGACACACATGCAAGCAAAACCTCATACACATAAAAATAAAATACATTTTTTTGGAGACAGAGTTTCTTTGTGTAGCCGTGGCTGTCCTGGAACTTTCCCCAGACCAGGCTGGTTTCAAACCCAAAGATTCACCTGCTTCTGTCTCCGGAGTTCTGATTAAAGGCGTGCTCCCTAAGCCCAAATTGAAATGAATATTTTAAACAATTATTTTAAAGAGTTAAGAGTTACACAGTAACTTCTCAGTTACACAGTAAGTTGGGAGCCACCCTTTTCTACATAAATCCTTGTAAAATCAAACAAAACATAGAACACATTTTTCTGCACAGATGAGAGAACCAGAGGCTATAATCAGCAAGAACATACAGTTCTAAGTACATGACTAAGCAAAACAGATTCAGACAGTGGGACCTGGAGCTCCTCTGGAAGACCAGCCAGAACTTCAAAATGCATGACCTTTGTCTCCCACTTTCTGGGTCTTGAGTGACATCTAATGGGCAAATAGGGAAACTACAACTACTAGCCTTCTCCCTCCCCTCTCCCCCGTCCCACGCATCCCCTTTTTTTCTTTTCTTTTTTCCCTTTTTCTTTTTCCAGACAGTGTTTTTCTGTGCAGATCTGGCTATCCTGGAATGGACCATGTAGACCAAGCTGGGCTCAAATCCAGAGACTTGCCTGCCTCTGCCTCCCAAGTGATGGGACTAAAGGCATAGGCTACCACTTTACAACAGATTTTTCGTTATTTCTGTTCAAGGAAAAAAAATTCCTGCCGGGTGGTGGTGGCGCAGGCCTTTAATCCCAGCACTTGGGAGGCAGAGGCAGGCGGATTTCTGAGTTCGAGGCCAGCCTGATCTACAGCGTGAGTCCCAGGACAGCCAGGGCTACACAGAGAAACCCTGTCTTGAAAGAGAGAGAGAGAGAGAGAGAGAGAGAGAGAGAGAGACGAAAAAAGAAAAAAGTCCCTTTCAATCCCAGCACTCAGGAGGCAGAGGCAGGCCTATAGGCCTATTTCTGTGGGTTCGAGGCCAGCTTGGTCTACAGAGTGAGTTCTAGGACAGCCCAGGCTGCATAAAGAAACCCTGGATTGAAAACAAACAAACAACAAAAAAAAAATGGAATACATAAAGTTTTATTTTTATTTTTGTTGGTTTTGTTTCACTGAAACAATGTCAATGTAGCCACAATGTCATCATACTTTATAGGTAGCCAAGGATAACTCTGTTCCTGTTTCCTTCCAAGAGCTAGGCATACACTATAGGGTCAGGGTCAGGGTCAGGGTCAGGGTCAGGGTCAGGGTCAGGGTCAGGGTCAGGGTCAGGGTCAGGGTTAGGGTTGGGATCGAACCCAGAACTAGATGGAAAGACTCTATTGCTGAAGCCATCACACACTTTGGGAACAGGACGTAGAAAGTCAATCTGGAACTGCACTGGCGCTCCTTCCTGGTGACTAACTTTCTTAGTGCTGGAGATACAAGTGGGCTGCGTGGGAGAACGGTCAGCGAGAGCTTTCCTCAGCTGTGCACCTTGCCTGCTTTTCTTCCCACCTGAGAGATAAGACATGCTCATCGGTACAATAATGGCAGAACTCCCGTGGAAATGACAAAATATTATTATTATTACTACTATTATTGACTCTGAGGCCTGCCCCACCAGAGGGAACTCAAACCCAGTACTATCAATCTGGCCAAATGCCTGTGGCTGGGGTGCAGGGTCGCAGCCCCTAGTGGGGAAGCTAGTGTTATTGTTTTCCCACATAAACACAAAGTTCTTGTCAAGTTGCCTTGTAAATATCTATATCTGTGGTTATAGATTTGTGTTGTCGGCTTTGATCGCAGAAACTTCTTTTTGTAGTGGGCAATGGTTGCCACAGAGACGCCTAACAATGCAGAAGAGTGGGTGGGAATCTAAGTGCTGGGGAAAGGTGTGGAGTGTTGTGTAATGATGTCTCCTGGGTATGACAGGATTGTTACATTCTTGAATTCTCGGTAGTTGGGACACCAGACTAGATCTGTTAACGTTCCATCACCAGGTCTCTTCTCTTTCTAAGGATAATTGTTGCTAGGAAGGAGGGGACTCAAGAGGGGTCAACCCCTCCCAGAGGATCTATAGGCAGTTTGCTGGGGGGGGGGAGATTTGATTCACCATCACTGTGAGTTTTTGGCCAGCCTGGTAACAGAGCAAGTTCCAGGACAGCCAGGTATGCACAGAGAAATCCCTGTGTTTTCTCTGTGTCTCAAAAAACCAAATAAATAAGTAGAGAGCTATGCAGACATACAGATTTATAATGATTTTTTTAAAAAACGAAAAAGAATAGGACATGTCTTGAGATTCTATTTGAGGCCATCTGAAGTTAGAAACTAGCATGGGACAGCAACCTTCTCTCTAAGAAAGATGAGTGCATGAGAACTCAAATGAAAAGATGAAGAAAGAAAATCAAGTACCGACTTAGACAAAGAAATGCCAAAAGGAATGTGATGGTCACTGTAGGGTGGTTCTGATGCTAAGGTCCTGTTCCCCAATTGGTTTTTGATCAATCAATAAAGATGCCAGAAGCCAATTGCTGGGTGGAAGGAATGAGGTGGGACTTCCAGGTCCCTGCATGCTAAGAGATGCAGAAAGAGGAAAGGGGATTTTCACCAAGTTTCAGAGAAAGGGTGACTAACCATGTGAGATTGCAGGTGGTGTGGCCATAGGCAGTTTCCCCAGCCAGGAGATTAGAAATGAAACTGTGTGGAGGACAGTTTGGGGTTGCTGAACAAGGAGAAGGTACCTGAGCAACTAAAGTAGAGGGCACATTTAGGGTGCTGAGCTAAGAGTGTTGGGGAGAACACACTAGCCACGGGAGATTAGAAGTTCCCAGCAATTGAGCCATAAGGCAGGTTGAGAAACGAGCTAATATCTGTGTTCATCAGTGAATCCAAGGGAACGTGGGTGGGGCTCCATGCAACAGTTAGTAAGCTCAAAAACACGGAGGGAAAAATTTACTGAGGAAACGACATTGAAAAAGAACTATACAGAAATGCTGGAAATGAATCAGTTAACAAAATAAGAAACACATTGGGAAGTATCAATACACAAGACCATGCAGAAAAAAAATGCATTTTAGGCATGTAAGAGAGGGTCAAAACAATAATAAATTCAGTAAACCAGAAGAAAGAAAAATGGGCTGGAGAGATGGCTTCCCAGTTAAAGAGCACTGACTGCTCTTCCAGAGGTCCTGAGTTTAAATACCAGCAACCACATGGTGGCTCACAACCATCTGTAATGGGATTTGATGCCCTCTTTTGGTATGTCTGAAGAGAGCAACAGTGTACTCACATACATAAAATAAATAAATAAATCTCTAAAAGAAAACAAAGAACATAAGCAAAGAACATGAGCAAACTGTCTGGGATACACTGGGAAGAAACCAATCCTAAGAAACTACAGAGTAGAAAAGGAGATGAGAGAAAAAAAAGACACAATTTTGTATTTTTTCAATGAAATTATAGCAAAAACTCCCCCAGAGAAGAAAATGGATATCTAAATACAGGAGACACTTAGAACTCCAAACACACATGTCCATAGAAGAGCTCCATAGTGTATCAGTGAAGTGTATCAGTGAAGACACCAAAGTAAAGAGATGATATGAAAAGCTGTAAGAGAGAAACTCCAACTCAGACACCAAAACAAATACATCAAGGCTGGCAGGCATGGTGCACACACCTTCAATCTGAGCACTAGCAAGACAGAGCTCAAGGTCAGCCTGGGCTGGATAATGAGACCCTACCTCATATATAGTACATTTATATTATTGTTATGGTGTGTATATGATATACATAAGCCAAACACATCAGAATAACATAAAGTCATCATCAGTAACTCTAAGAGCCAAGAAAGCATGAAATGATATAGTTCAAAATAAATAATTGTTAACCAATAATTTGCTATACATAGCAAAATTATCTCTTAAAATTGTTGGGAAAATAAAAACATTTCAGGACAGTCACAAATGAAGGCAATTTATTACAACAAAGACAATTGCAGAAAATACTAAAGGGATATACACAGAAGAACAAGAAAGACAGTTATCAAAGGTAGCTTAAGCTGTCACCATGACACAAGTCTGCGAAGACTGGGAAGAGTGGAACTCAACTGAGGAATTGCCTGGATCATGTCATTCCGCAGACTTGTCTGTGGAGGACTGTCTTGATTTTGATTGCTATGAGAGGGCAAATCCTTCGCTCTTTTTTTTTCAAATCCTTCTCTAGCACGTGCGCACACACACACACACACACACACATACACACACACACACACACTCACACACTCACACACACCCTGAACTGTACAAGAAAGCAGGCTGAGCCAGACAGTGGTGGCACACGCTTTTAATCGCAGCACTTGGGAGGCAGAGGCAGGCAGATTTCTGAGTTTGAGGCCAGACTGGTCTACAGACTCATCTACAGAGTGAGTTCCAGGACAGCCAGGGCTGCACAGAGGAACCCTGTCTAGAAAAACCAAAAAAAAAAAAAAAAAAAAAAAAACCAAAACAGTAAGCAGCATTCCTTTATGGTCAATTTCTGCTTTAAGCTCCTGTCTTCAGTTTCTTCCCTGAGTTTTCTCAGTGATTGTGACATAAAGGTTGTACGTTGATCCCAGCACTTGAGTGGCAGAGGCAGTTGGATTTCTGAGTTCGAGGCCAGCCTGGTCTACAGAGTGAGTTCCAGGACAGTCAGGGCTACACAGAGAAACCCTGTCTTGAAAAACCAAAAAAAATAAAAATAAAAATAAAAAGGTTCTAGGTTGAAATGAACCGTTTCCTCCCCGTGTTGTATTTGGTCATAGTGTATATCACAGCAATAGAAAGCAAATTAAAATCAAAAAAGTATTGACAAAAGCACAGGCAAAAATACATTCTGGGTGGTCCATGGAGCCTTCTCTAAAAGTGATCACAGTCTGTGTCCCAAGGCAAGCCCTAAATACAAAAGAATAAAAGCAGTTCCTATATCCTAACAGATCATAGTAAAATAAAGCTAGAAATCAACAAGGAAAATCGAAGAATTGTACACACTCTTGGAAACTGAATAGCAACCCCCAATAAAAAAAGATTTTTAATGATGTGTGTGTGTGTGTGTGTGTGTGTGTGTGTGTGTAGAGTGTGTGCCTGTATGTGCCACTGAGGATCAAAGAGTCTTGTGCATTCCAGGCAAGCATTCTACCAACTGGGCTAGCCCCATGATTCACTTTTAAACGAGCAATGAAAGATGGAAGAAATCAGGGAGGGACTTTACAATGCCTATAATCAAATGGAAATGATAACAATGGAGAAAAGCAGCCGCAGTTAGTTACGGTGAAACAGCTACCAGTCAATAATTATCCTGTCTTTCAAAGGGGGAAGAGTCCAGGTACCTCGGCACAGTATCTGTTCTGTTAACATGCCTGACCACAGAAAGACATCACAGGATATTTGATTTTTTTTAAGATTTATTTATTGTTATATATAATTACACTGTAGCTGTCTTCAGACACACCCGAAGAGGGCATCAGATGGGGGGTTGTGAGCCACCATGTGGTTGCTGGGATTTGAACTCAGGACCTTCGGAAGAGCAGTCAGTGCTCTTAACCTCTGAGCCATCTCTCCAGCCCAGGATATTTGATTATTATACATAGAACATTGTTAGCAACATATACACGCTTAGAAGGAACTGCGTTTGTCAGACGCAGTTAGGTGTGTCCTGTAGAGGGGTAGCTTGGGAGTGCCTCTGAAAGCCTCCATAGATAAGAACATTAGTCAGTCGACGAGGATGGGATGGGGGTGGGGGGGGAAGAGGACTTATGGGACATATGGTAGAATAAACAAAAAACAAAAAACAAAACAAAACATTATAAGAATGAAAGACGGGCTGGAGAGATGGCTCAGCGGTTAAGAGCACCGACTGCTCTTCCAGAGGTCCTGAGTTCAATTCCCAGCAACCACATGGTGGTTCGCAACCATCTGTAATGGGATCTGATGCCCTCTTCTGGTGGGTCTGAAGACAGCTACAGTACTCATGTGTGTTAAATAAATAAATAAATCTTTGAAAAAAAAAAAAGAATGAAAGACTAGGGTGGGGCACTCTCTCTGAGGAAAAGGGGAGGGGATGGGGGAAGGGACTCTGTGGGGGATGTACTCAGAGCCAAAAGCATTTGGGCTGTAAATAAATAAATAAATAAATAATTTTTTTAAAAATTGAAAAAAAAAAGTTAAAGAGTGGGAAGTTCCTGCTTATTTTAAGGCAAGTTGCTGGGGAGACGTTTTTTGCTCTATGACCCGAGGCAAAGTCCTCGGGATGACCTTTAGCTGCCCCACTGTAAAGGTGAAATGGTTTGACCCCTACTGACTAGACTTGGAACTCCCCCCACCCCCCACCCCCACCCCCGCCCCCATAGCAGTAACACCGTTCAGCCTGCCAAGGATGTAGGGGAGGAGCTAGAGACTTCTTTTTATAGCAACTGGACCTTTGAGAGCGCTCTTTTGGCTCGCTCTAGTTTGGCTCGGAAGAGCCATTTGGAAGGAGCTCTGGATATGAAATAGGGAGTCTCTGTCTCTGTCTCTGTCTCTCTCTCTCTCTCTCTGTCTCTCTCTGTCTCTGTCTCTCTCTCTCTCACCACAGAGAAGCAGCTGGCAGGGCGAAGGTGGAAAAGTATTCTAGGAAAGAGAGCTAAGGAGTCCTAGCTCAAGAGAAAGGTAGACTAGCTCGGTAGAATGATACAGACTGAGATTCCTAAAGATCTAGTAGCATCATTGTAGAATCAGCGTTGTAAATAAATAATTTGTACATAGTTAAGAGAGGAGCTGGAGAGATGGCTCAGCGGTTAAGAGCGCTGATTGCTCTTCCAGATGTCCTGAGTTCAATTCCCAGCAACCACATGGTGGCTCACAACCATCTGTAATGGGATCTGATGCCCCCTTCTGGCGTGTCTGAAGACAGTGACAGTGTGCTCATATATATAGTTAAGAGAATAAAACTACCTCCTCCTTTGACTTTATGGGTGTAAATATTAGATAATTTAAAAGTATAAAAATTACAAAAGGCATTTCTTGTTGGGATTTTAGTCATCTGTACTAAGCCTAATAGAAACATAAGCCCACTAATGATGTAATAGTTAAAACTAATGCTGAAAAGCCCATGCACGTGTAAAAAGACCTGTGCAGGAGTTCATTGTTACAGAGACAACCCCACTTAGCCCATCAATAAAAAATACTTTTCCTGCTCCTCCACTCTGTCTTGGGCGTCTGAGTATGATATCTTCCCTGCCTTAGTTTCCCTAGCATCTCTCAAATTAAAACAAACAAACAAACAAAAAAAAACAGCAATATCAAAATACATTTAAAATATCAATTGAAAACTGGGAAACTAAGCCGGGTGGCAGTGGTACACTCTTTTAATCCCAGCCCACGTGAGGCGGAAAGATCTCTGAGTTTGAGGTTAGACCTATATAGGTCTATAGATCTAATTCCAGGGCTGACAGAGCTACAGAGAAAAATCCTGTCTGGATAAACAAATGAAAGGAGGAGGAGGAGGAAGGAACAACAACAAAAAAGGAAGCCGCGGGCGGGAGAGAGGTGTCAATCATCCTTTAGAGACAGCCCCTAACGACCTGCTTTTTGTTTTTAAATTAGATATATTCTTTATTTACATTTCAAATGTTGTCCCCTTTCCTGGTTTCCCCCTCCCTCGAAAATCCTGTAAGCCATCTCCCCTTCCCCAATCAACCCACTCCCGCTTCCCTGTCCCGGTATTCCTCTACACTACAGCATCAACTCTTTCCAGGACCAAGGGCTTCTCCTCCCTTTGGTGTCTAACAAGGCCATCCTCTGCTGCCTATGTGTCTGGAGCCATGGGTAACTCCATGTGTACTCTTTGGTTGATGGTTTTGTCCCTGGGAGCTCCGGGAGTACTGGGTTGTGCATATTGTCGTTCCTCCTGTGGTGCTGCAAACCCCTTCAGCTCCTTGGGTCCTTTCTCTAACTCCCCCATTGGGGACCCTGTGCTCAGTTCAATGGCTGGCTGAGAGCATACCCCTCTGTATTTCACATGCACCTTGATATGTGAAATGTGTCTTGGGTATTCCAAGCTTCTGGGCTAATATCCACTTATCAGTGAGTGCATACCATGAGTGTTCTTTTGTGATTGGGATATTCCCCAGTTCCATCCATTTGTCTAAGAATTTCATGAATTCATTGTTTTTATTGGCTGAATAGTACTCCATTAAGTATATATACCACATTTTCTGTATCCATCCCTCCGTTGAGGGACATCTGGGTTCTTTCCAGCTCCTGGCTATTATAAATAGGGCTGCTATGAACATAGTAGAGCATGTGTCCACATTACGTGCTGGAGAATCCTCTGGGTATATTCCCAGGAGTGGTATAACAGGGTCCTCTGGTAGTATTATGCCCAGTTTTCTGAGGAACCACCAAACTGATTTCCAGAGTGGTTATACCAGCTTGCAATCCCACCAGCAACGGAGGAGTGTTCCTCTTTCTGCACAACCTCTCCAGCGCCAGCTGTTTCCTGAGTTTTTGATCTTAGCCATTCTGACTGGTGTGAGGTGAAATCTCAGGGCTGTTTTGATTTGCATTTCCCTAGTGACTAAGGATGCTGAACATTTCTTTAGGTGCCTCTCAGCCATTCGCTATTCCTCAGGTGAAAATTCTTTGTTTAGCTCTGTACTCCATTTTTAATAGGGTTATTTGGTCCTCTGGAGTCTAACTTCTTGAGTTCTTTGTATATATTAGATATTAGCCCTCTGTTGAATGTAGGGTTGGTAAAGATCTTTTCCCAATATACAGCAAACCAGTAGCCAACATCAAACTAAATGGAGAGAAACTTGAAGCAATCCCACTAAAATCAGGGCTCTCCATATCTATTCAATATAGTACTTGAAGTTCTAGCTAGAGCAATTAGACAACAAAAGGAGGTCAAAGGGATACAAACTGGAAAGGAAGAAGTCAAATTATCACTATTTGCAGATGATATTATAGTATACTTAAGCGACCCAAAAAACTCCACCAGAGAACTCCTACAGCTGATAAACAACTTCAGCAAAGTAGCTGGATATAAAATTAACTCAAACAAATTAGTAGCTTTCTTATACTCAAAGGATAAACAGGCTGAGAAAGAAATTAGGGAAATAAGCCAGGCGTGGTGGTGCACGCCTGTAGTCCCAGCACTTGGGAGGCAGAGGCAGGCGGATTTCTGAGTTCGAGGCCAGCCTGGTCTACAGAGTGAGTTCCAGGACAGCCAGGACTACAGAGAAAAACCCTGTCTCAAAAAACCAAAAAAAAAAAAAAAAAAAAAAAAAAAAATTAGGGAAATGACACCCTTCATAATAGTCACAAACAATATGAAGTATCTTGGTGTGACTCTAACCAAACAAGTGAAAGATCTGTATGACAAGAACTTCAAGTCTCTGAAGAAAGAAATCAAAGAAGACCTCAGAAGATAGAAAGATCTCCCATGCTCGTGGATTGGCAGGATTAATATAGCAAAAATGACCATCTTGCCAAAAGCAATCTACAGATTCAATGCAATCCCCATCAAAATTCCAACTCAATTCTTCATAGAGTTAGAAAGAGCAATTCTCAAATTCATCTGAACTAACAAAAAACCTAGGATAGCAAAAACTAAGAACTTCTGGGGGAATCAGTATCCCAAACCTCAAACAGTAGTTACTACAGAGCAATATTGTTAAAAACTGCATGGTATTGGTACAGGGACAGGCAGGTAGATCAATGGAATAGAATTGAAGACCCAGAAATGAACTCACACACCTATGGTCACTTGATCTTTGACAAAGGAGCTAAAACCATCCAGTGGAAAAAGATAACCCTTTTAACAAATGGTGCCGGCTCAACTGGCGGCTAGCATGCAGAAGAATGCAAATCGATCCATTCTTATCTGCCGGTACAAAGCTCAAGTCCAAGTGGATCAAGAACCTCCACATAGAGCTGGGCGGTGGTGGCACACACCTTTAATCCCAACACTTGGGAGGCAGAGGCAGGCGGATTTCTGAGTTCGAGGCCAGCCTGGTCTACAGAGTGAGTTCCAGGACAGCCAGGGCTACACAGAGAAACCCTGTCTTGAAAAAACCACAAAAAAAAAAAGAAAAGAAAAGAAAAGAAAAGAAAAGAAAAGAAAAGAAAAGAAAAGAAAGAAAGAAAAAAAGAACCTCCACATAAAACCAGACATACTGAAACTAATAGAAAAGAAACTGGGGAAGAGTCTTGAATACATGGGCACAGGGGAAAATTTCCTGAACAAAACACCAATAGCCTATGCTCTAAGGTCAAGAATTGACAAATGGGATCTCATAAAGTTACAGTTTCTGTAAGGCAAAGGACACTATCAATAGGACAAAACAACCTGCTTTTTATAACCAGGCCCCACCTTCTCAAATTTCCATTACCTCTCAGTAATGCCATTGAATCTAGAATCCACTGGCATATTAATGTACTGAGGAAGTCAGAAGCCTCAGATCCAGTCACTTCCAAAACACCCCATTTCTGAACACTGCCACACTGAGTGCCAAGCCTTCAACACGTATTGAGGGCCTTCATATCCTACCCAGAACACCCAAGAAGGTGAACTGAGCTAGGTGTTCAAAGACCTGAACCATGAACTGGGCCTGGAATTCTAGTTGCTCAGAAGACTGAGGCAGGAGAATTGCCAAGTTTAAGGCCTGCTCAGGTTACAGAGGGAGTTTGACGCCATCCTGGGCAATTTAGTGACAGCCTAATTTAAAAGTAAAAAAGTAGCCGGGCAGTGGTGGCGCACGCCTTTAATCCCAGCACTTGGGAGGCAGAGGCAGGCGGATTTCTGAGTTCGAGGCCAGCCTGGTCTACAGAGTGAGTTCCAGGACAGCCAGGACTACACAGAGAAACCCTGTCTTGAAAAACTAAAAAAAAAAAAAAAAAGTAAATGACTGGTCTACAGAGTGAGTTCCAGGACAGCCAGGACTACACAGAGAAACCCTGTCTTGAAAAACTAAAAAAAAAAAAAAAAAAAGTAAATGATGGCCTGCCACAGTAGCAGTGGCTCAGTGGCGGAGTGCTTACCGGACATACAGGAGGTTGTCAATTCAGTTAACAGCAAACACACACACACACACACACACACACACACACACCTGGCATGTGTACCAGAGGTCTGCATCTGCCAAGGATATGAGGCAAAGGAATTCAACACATAAACAAGATCCCATTGAAGTTTTTGAGCAGGAGTGTGACAGAGTGACATACCTGAAAACAGCTCTTTAGGAAAAACTATTAAAGAGAAATCCCCAGGGCTCAATGGTAGAGAACTTGTTTAGACAGGGAGGAAGGAGGACCAAGAGTTCGAGGTTACCCTCTGCTACATAGAAAATTTGAGGATGGATTTCTGTGAGCTCCAGGCCAGCCTGGGCTACATGAGAGTATCTCAAAACCTGCAACAACAATAAAAACAAAGGCCAGGAATGGTAGTGTTTATTTCCAGCACTCGGGAAGTTGAGGCAGATGGATCCGCATTAGTCTGAGACTAGCCTGGTCTATGCAGTGAGTTCCAGACCAGCCATGGCTACAGAGTAAGATCTTGTGTTCCCCCAAAAAACAACAAATAAAAGCAACAGTAAAATTTTGCACAACTTAACAAGCCACCATGGTTTTCTCTTGGCTACTTGTCTGTACTGTCCTAGGAATGAAGCATAGAGCCAGTCCTCAAACCAGTGAATTTTTACTTTCACCAAGAGTAAATAATAGGATTTAGAATGATGAGATTAAAGATTCATTATATAACTATAGACATATGTATGTACAATGTGTGTGTGTGGACATGCATGCCGTGCCTGCATGTGGGTAACAGAAGATGACTGTGGACTTTTTTTTCCCCTATCTGTATGTAGGTTAAGGGAATTGAATTCAAGTCGCCCGGCTCTTGTCAAGTGTCTGCTCCTCAGGAGCCATTTCAATAGTCCATGATATCATTTTAAACCAAAACTTAACTTCTAATTAATTTATCTGAGCACGATGACACATGCACATACGCAACTTTGTAAACTGGGAATGATAACAATAAGCTCAGATACCTTATGTAAGAGATTAAAAATATGCATTTATGTACTTACTGGGTATTAATTTATTAAATACTTAATTTTCACCTTTCCTCTTTTCTTTAGAAAAAAGATTTGCATTTACTTTATGGGCATACCTCTTTGTGTGCATGTCTTGTAGATGCATCTCTGGTGCCCTTGGAGGTCAGCAGGGATCCCTGGACCTAGATGTGCAGATGTGTGTGAGCCAGCCTGCAGGGGACGTGAACCCGGGTCCTCTGAGAGCTGCTTGTGCTCTTCCCCTCTGAGCCGCTGCTGCAGCCCCCATCCTCACCGCACTCGCATGCCTCTCAACCCCATGCGGCTCCCGGTCAGATGCATGGTAGCTAGTAGAAGGCCAGCAGAGGGACGAGAGAGCTGGGCATGGTGGCACGCCCTGTCACCCCAGAACTCAGAATACTGAGGCAGGAGGACCTTGAGGTTGAGACCAGCCTGTAATACATGACATCATGTCTAAAAAAAAATAAAAAACAAAGCAAATGACTCTGGAAAAACAAAAATGACTTCTCTAATAAAACTTGTGTAGTATAAACATGCAATAAAGTTTATAGTCATCAAAATATACTTCGGGGCCTGAGAAATGGCTCAGAGCTTGCGATCACTTGCTGCTCTCCCAGGGGATGCACCTGTGGTTCCCAGCACCTATGTGGTGTCTGATGGCAGGGAGTTGTACCTAGTACTCCTGCATGCATTCAAGCGGGCAGAACATCTATGCACGTGGAATTAATATAAACATATATAAACAAAATGCAACTAATGGAGAATAGTGTAGAATCTCCAACACACTAATAGTATTAATTATACAATTCACTACTATATTTATAATATATAGTTATGAATGACTCATGAAAATATTGGTCAGAATCATTGGAGCTCTTTTTTGTTTTTTGGGTTGTTTTGTTTTGTTTTAAGATCACACATTGTAGCCTAGGCTGGCCTAGAACTCATTATATAGCCCAGGCTAGCCTCCAATTCATGGTAATTCTCTACTTAGCTTCTTGAGTGCTGGATTGCCATCATATTTGATTGGTGCTTTTTCCTTTTTTTTTTTCTTTTTTTTTTTTTTTTTTTTTTTTTTTTGGTTTTTTTCGAGACAGGGTTTCTCTGTGTAGTCCTGGCTGTCCTGGAACTCACTCTGTAGACCAGGCTGGCCTCAAGCTCATAAATCTGCCTGACTCTGCCTCCCAAGTGCTGGGATTACAGGCGTGCGCCACCACGCCCGGCTTTTTTTTTTTTTTTTTAAAAAGATGGACTTTCGCCAGGCTTGGTGGTGCATGCCTATAATCCTAGCACTTGGGAGGCAGAGGCAGGAGGATTTCTGAGTTCGAGGCCAACCTGATCTACAGAGTGAGTTCCAGGACAGCCAGAACTACACAGAGAAACCCTGTCTCGAAGCCCCCACCCCCAAAAAAGATGGTCTTTCTTTGTAGCCGGGCCTAGCCTGGAACTTACTGTGTAACCAAAACTGGTTCCCAACTCATGATATTCTTGTCTCAGGTTCTTGAATGTGGGGATTATCAGTATGTAGTACTACAAAAGCTAAGCTAATATTGCTTTTGAATAAAAACTCTCTTAGGACAAGCACAGACTATACTAAAACAAAATGTCAGCTAATTATAAAACCCCCGCACCTTTATACAGTAATTCTAGGTATCTGTGCAGCATTGCAGGTGGTTTTCCTGGCATTTGGCACAAATTAGAGTCACCTAAGTAGAGAGTCGTGTCTGCAGAACCGTCAGATTGCCTGGATTGACATGGAAAGCCACGCTGCCGGTGTCTGTCCGGATCAAAGGGGCATGGAAGAAGGAGGGCTGCTGGGCTTTGACTCCTCCAGCTGACTTACCCTCTGGCTGCCGCTGATCCTCTGTTAGAACCAGGGTTTCCAGGTTCCAGCGTGGCCTAGAACCAGTAGCTCTTTAGGAACCTTCCAAGATTTTCGCTCAGATTGGGACTGCTGAGGTCCCAGCCTGTGGACTGAGAAAGTGTTTGTTTCTCAGGCTGTCAGGTATTATTTTGCCATGTCCGGCCTGGCCTTGGTAGGGACAGAATGGCCCGGCTCCTGACCCTGGGACAGAGCCCGCAGGCATGGCCCTCCAGGAGTGTAGATGGCTGCTGTGGGTGACTATGTGAGTAATGCACATATTTCACATTCGTCCTCCAAGGAATGTCCTCTCTGTTAAAGACTTCACGATAATAAGAGATAGCATAAGTCTGGGAGGCAAAGGTGTGGTTAATGTCTCAGCAAAATGGTAAACACTGAGACTTTCAGGGCAGCCCTTAAAGCTGTGGAAAAGAGGTCGGGGTGGGGTGGGGGGGTGGAGGTGGGGTAGGGTGGGGGGGAGGGGGGTAGCAAAAGCCTTTAATCCCAACACTTGGGAGGCAGAGGCAGGTGGATTTCTGAGTTCGAGGCCAGCCTGGTCTACAGAGTGAGTTCCAGGACAGCCAAGACTACACAGAGAAACCCTGTCTCAAAAAACAAAACAAAACAAAACAAAACAAAACAAAACAAAACAAAACAAAACAAAACAAAGCTGTGGAAACATGGGTTCAAAAATACATAATTTCTCAAAAAAATAAGAATACAATATGAGCCGGGTGTGGTGGCGCACGCCTGTAATCCCAGCACTTGGGAGGCAGAGGCAGGTGGATTTCTGAGTTCGAGGCCAGCCTGGTCTACAGAGTGAGTTCCAGGACAGCCAGGACTACAGAGAAACCCTGTCTCAAAAAACCGAAAAAAAAAAAAAAAAAAAAAAAAATGAATTAGATGAGGGGCTTCAAAAGTCTAAAGGAACAAAAGCAGCCACAGTAAGCCAACTTGTCAGAAAGATACTAAGGAAGGCGATAAAGAGATTTAAGGGGTGGTGATCGAAGGAGATCCCACCCAGCTAAGTCTTTTCTGTTGATGCTTATAAAGGCTGATTGTTGAGGATTCAGTGGGATCCTCAGGAACCAGTGGGACAAAGTAAGGTTAGGCTCAGCACAGTAGAAATGGTAATTTCTGGACATTGTCCCACCCCGCTAGTTTATAGTCTGTGCTTAACGGAGGCAGGCAGGTCTCTGAATTCTAATGCAATGTTAAACCAATTGTATGCTTGAAGTCTCCTAAGAATTAAGGGGCTGGGGAGATGGAATGCTGATTCATAGGATAATCCAAAGGAAACCTGGGCTTAAAGGAATGTAGCATCACTGCCCTGCTAGCTTTGAGGTTCTTAAGCATTTTATTCCACTGTTGTTGAATTTTTTAAGAAGGCTTTCACGCAGCCGGGTGTGGTGGCTCACGCCTGTAATCCCAGCACTTGGGAGGCAGAGGCAGGCGGATTTCTGAGTTCAAGGCCAGCCTGGTCTACAGAGTGAGTTCCAGGACAGCCAGGACCACACAGAGAGAAACCCTGTCTCGAAAAACCAAAAAAAAAAAAAAAAAAAAAAAAAAAAAAAAAAAAAGAAGGCTTTCACGCACAGGTTTGCATGCATGTCTATGCTAGACTTGATGGCCAGCAAACCCCAGAAATTCTCTAGTCTCTACCTCCCCACTACTGGGAGCAAGCCAGCACCACCATGCCTAACATCTTTAAAGGTGCTCTTGGGGGTGAGAACTCAACTCTTCATGCTTGTGAGGCAAACACTTTACCCACTGAGCCATTATATATTCTACTGTATATTTAGGATTCCATTGCTCTTTAAAATCAGCCTTGTGGGACGGTGAGGTGACTTAGCGGATAAAGGTGTTTGCTGCCACTCCTTGATTCCCCAGGGCCCACAAGGCAGAAGGAAAAAAAAACAACCTAATTTTTTAGAATAGCAAGCGAGAACTGCTTGGAAAACTGTCTCTAGCAGAAAATAGAGAAAGAGCTGTCTGGAGATCTCCAGGAAGAGCAGAATGTTAAAGAAAGCAATCTGAAAAGAAGATGGAGGCGGGACTTTTAGATTTCCTGGACAAGAGACTAAGGGAAGAAGGAGCAGAATCACCATGATGGGGAGGGAAGCAGAGCGATCAGACTTAAGAGCTGCAGGAGAGAAATTATCCAACCATGTAAGAGTCAGGGAAGTGGCCATTCCCCTGATTGGGTCTAGGGCAGCAGAAATGATATAGATTTTGAAAAGTGATAACCTAGGGGTGTTGGAGGGGAAAGTGGGTTGGCTCTGTGGAGTTAGGAAGAAGTACAGCCATTGCACTGTTAGGGCCCATTAAAATTAACACCAGTAGCCGGGCGTGGTGGCGCATGCCTGTAATCCTAGCACTTGGGAGGCAGAGGCAGACGGATTTCTGAGTTCGAGGCCAGCCTGGTCTACAGAGTGAGTTCCAGGACAGCCAGGGCTACACAGAGAAACCCTGTCTCAAAAAACAAAAACAACAACAACAACAACAACAAAATTAACACCAGCATTAGTATCTTTCATTTCGAGGATCCAGAGAACTCTGGCAGGTGTCGAGAAGCACTATCGCCCACCAGGAGCTCAGAGTGGTTAATAATTTACTGCTGTGCTTTGAGTCGTTTGCTTCACTACTCGCAGACACCCCTTCCTCAGAACCCCTCTCTAAGCCAAGGCTGGTCCTTGCCATTATTTAGCTGTGGTTACTATTTTAACATATGATGGCCCAATAAATTCACACATATCTACATATATATGAACCACACACACAGACATACAGACATACACACACACACACTCACTATTGATTCTGTTCCTCTACAGTGCTGACAATGTTTCTTTAAAATATTATTTTATATGTGTGGATGTTGTGTCTGCACATATGTCTGTACGTGATGTGCATACCTGGTTTCTCATAAATGCCAAAAGACGGCACTGAATCCCCTTAGAACAGGCATAACAGACATTTGTGAGTTCCCATGTAGGTGCTGGGAACTAAACCCAGGTCCACTGCCAGTGCTCTGAGCTGCTGAGCCATGTCTTCAGCCTCGGGACCATGCCCTCGCTGTGAAGCTGTTTGAAGAGAAGCTGTCAGATGGGCCCAGAGGTATTGCTCAGAGTGGTTGGCATGCTTAGCATCCTGGAGGCCCTGGGTGCAGCACCAAAGGTGAGGAGTTGAAATTTGCAACCCCAAGCCTCAGTGGAGGCTTTATTATTTTAACAGGCTTTGAGGGTCTTTTTTTTTTTCTTTTTTCTTTTTGGTTTTTCAAGACAGGCTTTCTCTGTGTAGTCCAGGTTGTCCTGAAACTTACTTTATAGACCAGGCTGACCTCAAACTCAGAGATCCACATGCCTCAGCCTACCAAATGCTGGGCTTAAAGGATTGTAGTATCACTGCCCTGCTGGCTTTGAGGTTCTTAAGCATTCTATTCCACTGATGTTGAATTTTTTAAGAAGGCTTTCATGCACAGGTTTGCATGCATGTCTATGCTAGACTTGATGGCCAGCAAACCCCAGAAATTCTCTAGTCTCCCCCCCCCCCAACTACTGGGAGCAAGCAAGCACCACTATGCCTAACATCTTTAAAGGTGCTCTTGGAGGTGAGAACTCAACTCTTCACGCTTGTGAGGCAAATACTTTACCCCCTGAGCCGTTATATATTCTACTGTATATTTAGGATTCCATTGCTCTTTAAAATGAGCCTTGTGGGCCAGTGAGGTGACTTAGTGGATTAAGGTGTTTGCTGCCATGCCTGACCAACTCAAACTTGATTCCCTAGGGCCCACATGGCAGAAGGAAAAAACTAATTCCCAAAAGTTGACCTCTGACCTTCCCATGTGTTCAAGGACATACAACTGCACTCAAGGCTCTTAATCCCATCACACAGGAGACCTAGGCAGGCAAATCTCTGTGAGGTTCAAGTTAGCCAGGCCTGCGTAGTGAGTTCTAGGTCAACCAGGACTGCATAAGACACCCCCCTTCCCTCCCTTCCTCCCCCCCACCCCCATCTCAAAAACAAAACAGAAAAGATATGGACTGAGAGAAAAGGCTTAGCAATTATGAACATGTATGGACAGCTCTTGCAGAAGGAGAGCTGCTGGCTCCCAGCATCCGCATCCAGAAGCTCACGATCACCTATAACAACTTCACAGGGACTGAGTCTGACCTCCATGGACACCTACATTCACATGAACCCCCCCCCCAACCCATGCCCGCCCGTGTGCACACACAGACACACATGCACAATAAAAACGAAATATTTTGTTAATATTTGCATATATACAAGCATAATAAATAAATTCAATTTTTAAAAATCCACCTTGATTTTTTTATTTTTATTTATTTATTTATTTATTTATTTATTTGGTTTTTCGAGACAGGGTTTCTCTGTGTAGTCCTGGCTGTCCTGGAGCTCACTCTGTAGACCAGGCTGGCCTCGAACTCAGAAATCCGCCTGCCTCTGCTTCCCAAGTGCTGGGATTACAGGCGTGAGCCACCACCGCCCGGCCTGTTTTTAAATCAATACAATAAAGAGAATATTGCTGCCACACAGGTGGGGACAGGGGAGACATAAATACTGTGGTCCTCTGTCCCTGGCACACTCTTGCTTGCTTGCTTGCTTGGGAGCATTGTTGCTCAGTATGCTCATGTGTACGCACATGTGTATTTAACTGTGTATGTGGGTGTGGTTTTTTGTTTTTGTTTTGTTTTGTTTTATTGAGGCAGGGTTTCATTCTGTAGCACAGGCTACCCTCAATGACAATCCTTCGCAGTCTCCCAAACGCTGGAATACCTGGTGGCTTAAGACTCTCTCTTGGATCTAGTTACTTCTGACTGCTTGTGAACGAAGGCTTAGCTGAGCTTATTTTCCGCAGAACAGTAAAGTTGAGCCTATGCAGATAGGTATGATGATGCCTGCCTTTAATCCCAGCTCTCAGGGAGGCAGAGGCAGGTAGGAGGCCAACCTGGTCTACATAGTCTACACAGCAACCAGCGGCGGTTCAGGACAGTTAGGACTAAGTAGAGAGACCCAATCTCAAAAGAACAAGAAAAACAAATTATATCAGGTATGGTGGTGCATACCTGTAATCCAAGCACCTCAGAGGTTGGGGCAGGAGGATTATAAATTTAAAATCATTCTGGGTTACAAAGTAAGACTCTTCTAAAGAAAGAAAATTTTTATTTTTAAATCCTGAAATAAAACAAAACCCCTCACAGTTTACTAAGTCTTTTGTTTTTCCCTAGAGACAAGGCTATCCTATTTACATTTTTTTTTAAATGTAGGTAACCCTCACGTTAAGTTTTGGGAAAAAAAAAAAAAAGGGACCTAAATTTGATAAAGAAAGTACAAGAAACTGGGGCTGTGTGTCGTCTCTCCTTTGAAGTCTCCGAGACCGTTGTCTGCACTGTGAAAATAACCCACCCTCCATGCCCTTCCTCCCCGCCCCCTCCCGCCTGTCGGAAGGAGTTGCTTCATTTTGCAGCATGGCTCGCTTCTCCCCAACCCCACCTCGAATTTTTTTTTTTTTTTTTTTTTTTTTAATATTTCTTCAGTGAGCCCGGCGCAGGCAGAATTTCCACAGCCCATTCTGGACATTTCTACACAGATGAAATTAGGTCAAAGAGAAAATCTAGAGCAGTCTGAGGGAGGAAAAAAATCCCTGAGATGCACCATGCAACCGGGTTGAGGAGGACAACGTGTCCCCTGCTCTGGTGAAGGCTGGCGCGCGCGCGTCACATGTGCCTCAGGCCTTCCTGTTCTGGGCTGCTGACTTCTGAGTCACTGTGGCTTTAGGGAGCACCCTCCAACACCAGGCTGCCTAACCACCATCTCTCTGACTCCTAGGTGAGGCCTTCCGCACCAGGCCGGTTAGAAACAAACGCAAGAACAACCGTAGTGCTGCTGGCTCTCGATTGTTTTACGAAAATCTTTGCTCTGTTTTTGATCGTGGCTGCAAATTAACAACAGACATAAAAGCCAAGCTGGTAAGTGGGATCCCCATCTGGGGAGTGTGACCGGTGCCAGCTGTATTAGTCACCAACATCAGCTAAGGGTGGAGCTCACTAACAGGATAAAACATTAAACCAAAAGCAATACTTCCTTATAATGTCCCTTTCCGTAAGAAATCTTCAAAATGTGAACTTAGCACACTTAACAAGCGAATACTATATTTAGACACTTTGAAAAGTCATGTTTATCTTACTCTCTCCTCTCTTCTGTCTTTGGAGAATGTTGCTGGGTATATAGTTCTGTAAACAAAAAGAAAAGAAAAGAAGAGAAAAGAAAAGAAAAGAAAAGAAAAGAAGAGAAGAGAAGAGAAGAGAAAAGAAAAGAAAAGAAAAGAAAAGAAAAGAAAAGAAAAGAAAAGAAAGGAAAAGAAAAGTTTTCCCTATTAAATAGGCTTCGATTGTATAAAAGGCCTCTAGAAACCTTAAAACTTTGAGAACTTTAAATTAATGTATGTATTCACCAGTTTATTCCGATGAACAGAAAGCAGCACTGAGATATAATGTGTTGGAACTTGAGTCTGGGTTCTACCCTTGAACCCAGTGCCTGCTTGCATGATATGCTTAATGAAAATGTTTAACTGTCAGAATATTGGTGGTTCACGCTGTAACATAACGGCAGCACTGTCAGGGCCTGAGGAGACACAGGCAGGAAAAGGAGAGTAAATTCAAGGCCAGGATGGACTGCAGAGTGAGATCCTCTCTCAAAAACATTAATAAAAATCAGGTAACTTATTGGTGTGATCATCTTGTTAGCCCCAACCACAGTTACAATGACTAATGGCTCTGAGTTCATTTTCAAGACTTCATAGGTACATAGGAAACAATGTGCAGGAAGTGGAAGCTCCCGGATTTGCTTGGTTTGGTCTTGGGATTTTTGTTTGTTTTGGTTTTGTTTGTTTGTTTGAGAGTCTTCCTGTAGAAGACCCTTGGAGGGCTAGATACTTGCTATGCAGCAGGGCTGGTCTCAAACTCCAGGAACTCTTCCTGTTCAGCTGCTAAGTACAGAAATTACAGGTCTTTGTCACCATAACCAGCTAGTTTTTTTTTCTTTCTTTTCTTTATTATTGTTTTTGTTGTTACTATTTGCTTTTTTTTTTTTTTCAAAAGAGAGTCTTTTTTTTTTTTTTTTTTTGGTTTTTCGAGACAGGGTTTCTCTGTAGCCCTGGCTGTCCTGGAACTCACTCTGTAGACCAGGCTGGCCTCGAACTCAGAAATCCGCCTGCCTCTGCCTCCCAAGTGCTGGGATTAAAGGCGTGCGCCACCAACGCCCGGCTTTTATTCTCTTTTTAATAAGATTTTATTTATTTTTACTTTGTGTGGAGTATTTGTTTACATGTATGTATGGGTACCACATTCACGCCCGGTGCCCAGGGATATCAGAAGAGGATGTTAGGTATTCTGGAACTGGAGCTATGGCAAGTTGTGAGCCACCACGGGGCTGCTGGGAACCAAAGCAGCGTCCTCTGCAGGACCCGGGTCTGAGTTAGGGTCTCTATTGCTGTGAAGAGACACCATGACCATGGCAACTCTTATAAAGACAGCATCCAATTGGGGCTGGCTGACAGTTCAGAGGTTTAATCCATCGTCATCATGGTGCAAAGCAAGGCAGCATGCAGGCAGACATGGTGCTGGAGCGGTAGCTCAGAGTTCTATATGCTGATCGGCAGGCAGCAGAAGGACACTGTGACACATGGCTTGAGCATAGGAGACCTCAAAGCCCACCCTCTGTGACACACTTCCTCCAACAGGGCCACACCTACTCCAACAAGGTTTCACATTCTAATAGCACCACTCCCTATGGAGCTATGGGGGCCATTTTTATTCAAACCACTGCAGTCAGCTAAGTGTTCTTAACCACTGAGGCATTTATACCATCCATAATATATGAATTTCATCCATTCATTCATTCATTTGGAAAGAATCCTACCTAACCATAGGAAGCTATTTGTTTTCTTTTTAAAAAATTTATTTGTTTATTTTATGTATATAAGTACACTGTTGCTGTCTTCAGACACACCAGAAGAGAGTATCAGATCCCATTACAGATGGTTGTAAGCCACCATGTGGTTGCTGGGAATTGAACTTGGGACCTCTGGAAGAGCAGTCAGTCCTCTTAACCATCTGAGCCATCTCTCCAGCCCTATTCGTTGTCTTAATATGCTATATCATCTTAAGTTTTTTCTGGAACACCTGTCTCAAAAGGACAACAAACAAAGAGCAATAACAGCAACAAAAAGAAAGAAGAAATAACCAATCCTGGTGAGGGTGTGGTGAAATGGGAAGGCTTATCCATGGGTGGGAGTGTAAACTGGTATAGCCACTTTGGAAATGAGTCTGGAGGCTACACAAACCAAACCAACCAATAATACAATTACCACATGAACCAGTTGTATCACTACAGGGCACACACCCAAAGGACTCCCAGTCCCAGCACAGACACATGCTTATCCATGTTTATTGCTACTTTATTCACAATAGTAAGGAAATGGAATCCATCCATCAATAAATGAATGAATAATGAAATGTGGAACACATATACAGTGGAAGTTTATCTACTCATAAAGAAAAAATTTTTTAGTAAAACAGGCAGAAATTTTAAAGCATTATACTATAGAAAACAATTCGGATTCAGATTGGAAAATACTGTGTACCATTTCCCATATGCAGATCCTAACCTCTAGTTGTAAGATATGTGTATTGAGGACTGGAGAGGTGGCTCAGTGGTTGAGAGTACTATAGTTCTTCCAGAGGACCCAGGTTCAATTCCTAGTACCCACACAGTAGCTCGCAACAGCTTGTAACTTTAGTTCCAGGGGAATTCAGTGCTCTCTTCTGACCTACCTAGGGACTGCACACCCATGGTATACAGACATATATGCAGGCAAAACAACCAAAATTTAAAAAGCAAATCTCAAAAATATCTTTTAAAAAAAATATGTGTATTTGGGTGTTAAGTGTGGGTTAAAGGCCAAGAATCTTGAAAGGGGCCATTGGTCTAGAACATAGAGACTTTAAGGGAAAGGGTGGTGAACACAGGAGGATAACGCAGAAAGAAGAACAAAAGGGCCAAAGAGTAGAGTAGAAAAAGAACTGGGGCAGAGAGAGGAAGGAAAGAGGCAAGAAGGCTCAACCAAAATGAAGTATTTCCCGGATGGGAACCTATGACTTTGTAATCTACTTTTAAAAGTAAAAATAAGGATTGAAGAGAGATCTCAGTTTTTAAGAGCACTTGCTGCTTTTGCAGAGGCCCTGGGTTAGATTCCAAGCACTCACATGGTGGCTCGAGGCCATCTGTAACTCCAGTTCCAGGGAATCCAATGTCCTCATCAGGTCAACTTGAGCACGAAGCATGCACCTGATGCATATACACACATGCAGGCAAAATACCCATGTATAAAATAAATAACAATAGAGAACAAGCTGGGAAGAGGACTGGTCAGAAGAGCAAACATGGGACCTGAGTTTGAATCCTCGGAAGCCATATTAAAATCCTGGTGTGGTTGGATACACTTAGAACCTACTTCCTGAGGACTAAGAGGCAAGAGGAACTGAAGGGCTCGCTGCTCAGCCAGTCCAGCTAAATGGTCAGCCAGAGAGCCTGTCCCAAAGAATAAGGTGGTGAGAGATTGAGACAGACATCGACTTTGTATCTAGCCTCTACATGATCCCGCATGGGCACCCCCCCCACACACACACATACATACACATACATAAATACAAGCACAAAAACATACATGCACAAATACAAACCCACACGTAACACGCCAAGTAAAATAAAAAAGTGAAATAGTCAATAAATAAATACGTTTGGTAAAACAGTCTGAGTAGAAGTGATGGTGAAATCTCTGCTCCGTGTCCTCTTTATCAGTGAGGTGGAACTCGGCAAACATGAAGCTACAGTTACCTTGGAGGGCATTGAGTAATAAATACGATAATCACAGACAGGGTACTCACCAGGAAGCCAAAGAAACTCACTCCTTATACTCAAAGGGAGGTTTGTGGATTAAATCAGTGGTAGAGATCTTTCCTCTAAAGTCCTGGGTTCAGTTTGGCCCCAGGCACTAAGGGGAAAATAAAAATTAAGAAGCAAAAAATAGAGAATTTGCTTCTCCATAAGCAGAGCACAGAAATAGCCAGAGCTACTACCAAATATGAACCATTTGGTCCAATTCCATGAGCTCAGAAAAATTATCCTATCTCTTCCTTAGTGTCAGGAGACCTAGAGTTATGTTCTGGCTCTCTGCCAACAGTTATAAGTTGATTTTATCCTGAAAACATTAAAAGCTTTGGCTTTGTTTTGAAACCATAACAACAGAGACAGTGTGAACTCTGCAAAACCTCCGACTCCTGAGCCGAAAGAACCGTGAAGATAATTTTGTAACTAGTTTTGTTGTTTATTTGGCACAAGTCTTTTATTCTTTTTTGGCAAAAATTTATTCTTATTTGTGTGTATATGTGTATGTGTGCATGAGTTTATGTGCAATGCTATGCAAATGCTGGTGGAGGCCAGAGGGTCTTGGACCCCCTGAAACTGCAGTTGCAGGCAGTGGTGAGCCACCTGATATGAACATTAGACCTAACCTGCATCTTCTGAAAGAACAAAGGGTGCTCTTGACCACTGAGCTATCTCTCCAGCCCTGTTTGGCAGAGATATAATAGAAACAAAAAATATAAGAAAAATGAAAGCCAGGGACTAGAGAGAAGGTTAGAGGGCTAAGGGTATTTGCTGCTCCTTCAGAAGACTTGGGCTGCATTCCCAGTATCCACATCAGGTATCTCACAACCAGGGCTCCTGATCTAGGGCATCTGATGCCCTTTGGCCCCATGTGGTGTGAAAAAAAAAAACCCACACACACTGGCACATACATACATTTAATAATTAATTAATTAATTAATTAATTAAAATTTTGTTACAGATTTATCTGTGTAATCCTAGCTGTCTTGGAATTTATCCTGTGGACTAAGATGGTCTCAAACTCAGAGACCCACCTGCCTTTGCCACCCAACTGCTGGGACTAAAGGTATGTATCACCAGGCAAAATGAATAAATTTAAAATAAGAAAGAAAGGAAGAAAGAAAGGAAGGAAGGAAGGAAGGAAGGAAGGAAGGAAGGAAGGGAGAAAGGGAGGGAGGGAGGGAGGGAAGGAGGGAGGGAGAGAGAGAGAGAGAGAAGAAAGAAAGAAAGAAAGAAAGAAAGAAAGAAGGAAGGAAGGAAGGAAGGAAAGAAAGAAAGAAAGAGAGAAAGAAAGAAAGAAAAAGTAAATGAGAGCTCGGCAGATTCCCATAAAGAAGGGCAGGTATTCGGCTAGTATGGTGTTCTCTTCCCTTCACTGCAGCTCTCTGAGGAATGCTAAGGCTCCCTGGTATTTTACTAACTTGTTCTGACCTTCTCAGTTCACAGAGTAGCCAAGCTGAGACTTGGTGGAGCTGAGTCAGAGATCTGTAATCCAAGCTACTCAGACAGAAGGATTTTGAGTTCCAATCTAGACTAGGTAATTTAGTAAAACTCCACCTTATTGAGAGGTAGACACTGGGAAGGAGGAAAGAGAGACAGAGATGGAGAGAGAGGAGAGAGAGAGGAGAGAGAGGAGAGAGGAGAGAGTAGGGGGGAGGGAGGGAGGGAGGGAGGGAGAGAGAGAGAGAGAGAGAGAGAGAGAGAGAGAGAGAGAGAGAGAGAGAACCACCTGGTTGGACTTGTAGTTCTGTGATAGTGTTTGCACAGCATGCATAGGGGTCTGTATTTGGTTGAATGCATCACAACAGAGACCCTCAGAGATGGCTTGACAGTTAAGAACACAGACTGCTCTTCCAGGGTACCCAGCAGCTTACACCCACTGTAACTCTATGCCTAGGGCACCCAACACCAACTCTTCTGGCCTCCGTGGGGACTAACCATACATGTGGTGCACTGACACACATGCAGGCAAAAACCCATACATGTAAAATAATAATAATAGCAACAACAACAACAACAATAACAACAACAACAATAACAACAGCAAAAAAGAAAGCTAATAGTTAATTCAGAACCCTTTATCAAATTTAAAGCTACAGTCTATTTGCTTGCTGACTTCTGTGGCTAAGCAGGGCTCCCTGTTTCTCTTGCCTTGTCTCATTTATTCCTGGCAAGACTCCTCTGAGGTATAGGTGATAATGAGATCAACTCGAGAGATTAAAAAAGTGAGAAGATAAGTAAATTGCTCAAGGTTGCACAATCACAATGTTGCCTTTTTGGTCTTCTGTTGCTTCAGCAGTAAGTGGATGAGGTCATTTTCTGAGGCACATGCTAATACGGATCTATAAAATTTTCTGGCCATAATCCCATTGTAAGACTGGTTCTTCCACCGTGACCGTTTCTTTAGAGTCAGGCACGTTACAGTGGTTCATTACCTGAGACGTGCAAAGGGGCATTTGAAAATGTAATCTTCAATTCACCAATCGAGAAAAGTTAATAGCCCTCTTGATGGTAGGCATGGTAGTGCACACCTTTAATCACAGTGCTCGAAGGAAGAGGTAGGCAGATCTTTGGGACATCATGGTGAACCTGGTCTACTTAGTGAGTTCCAGGCCAGCCAGGACTATAAAGTGAGACCCTGTCTCATGTCTCCAATAATCAAACAAACAAACAAACCCACTTGAGAGCAAGTACTACTAATGCCCCAGTGTTTGTTGATATAGTAAGATGAATCACAGGGGATGGGAATTTGCCATTCTAAATTTGCTATTCTGCGCCCGGCGTGTTGATGCACACCTGTAATCCCAGCACTTGTGAGGCAGAGGAGGCAGATTTCTGAGTTCGAGGCCAGCCTGGTCTACAGAGTGAGTTCCAGGACAGCCAGGGCTACACAGAAACCCTGTCTCAAAAAACAAACAAACAAACAAAACAAAACAAAACAAAACAAAACAAAAAAAACAGAAACAAAAACAAAAACAAAAAAACAAAAACAAAAACAAAGTTTGCTATTCTGGAATATGGTTGCTTTGAGCAGATTGCATTGTGAGAAACTGTCCTTTGTATGTCTGACTTAAATTGGGATTTTAGTTTTCATTTATAAGCTGGACATGGTGGTGCTCATGTCTTTAATCCTAGCACTTGGGAGGCAGAGGCAGGCAGTCCCTGTGAGTTCAAGGCCAGCACAGAACAGAGTTTCAGGATAGACAGAGTTACATAATAGAAACCTTGTCTCAAAAATATTTTTTTTCCATTTGTAAAAGTGTTTCTCTCTCTCTCTCTCTCTCTCTCTCTCTCTCTCTCTCTCTCATCCTGGAAAAGGAGAGTAACTCTTAATCACTCTAGACTCTTAGCAACCCAAATCTTTTGTCTGCTATTCAGGTCCAGATAGGGAACTTAGTAGGGCAGCAAGAAAAGGGCTTGGTTTTATTTTGTTTTCCCTTTTTCCACTAAATTCTGATGGAACCTCAAAGCATATCATTTAGGAGGAGGAGGAGGAAGAGGAGGAGGAGGAAGAGGAGGAGGAGGAGGAGAAACAGCAAGCCAGCCTCACCAAAGGACATGGAACTGAAGGACAGGCATGGTGGGACACATTTATAAAGCCAGCTTTGGGTGCATGGGGACAAGGCGATCAGTTCAAGGCCAGTCTTGGCTATAGAAGAAGTTCAAGGCCTGTACTACACAATGTCCTGATGCAAAGACAAATAAATAAATAAACAAAGCAAAAAATGAGGCAGGTAGGTAGTGCTTGTAACAACAAGTACCTATTGTGACCCCTTCACAGCCTTCTTCCTTCCTTCTTCCCTCCTCCTCCTCCTCCTCCTCCTCCTCCTCCTCCTCCTCCTCCTCCTCCTCCTTTCCTTCTTTAAAACACAGGTCTTGCTATGTTGTCTTGGCTGGCCTAGAACTCTCTCTACAGAGCAGGTTGGCCTCTAACTCACAGAGATCTACCTACCTCCTGCCTCCGGAGTGTTGGATAAAAGATATATGTTACCACACCTGGCTCAAAGTTCTTAAGTAAATGGGCAACACGTTTTCATCGTATTCATTTTTCTGTGTGCGCATTGCTGTTTTGCCTGCATGTACACCTGTTTGAGGATGTTGGATCCTGGAACTGGAGTTACGAAAAGTTGTGAGATGCCATGTGGGTGCTGGGGATTGAACCCAGATCCTTTAGTAGAGCAGCCAGTCCTCTTAACCACCAAGCCATCTCTCCAACACATTTTTCAATTAAAAAAAGAAAGATTTTGGTAGGTATTGTACCACGTGTCTGTCATCTTAGCAAGTAAAAGGGACATTCAGGGACAGGATAGCCATCTAGAGGTATCTCAGCAAATCAACAAGCCCCTGCGGCAAATTGTTTATAATAATCCTGGATAAAAAGGTAACATTTGGCATGGAAATTAAAACATAGGATCCCAGTGATCTTCGAGCTGCTGTGATGAACTCTCAATAAGAGCAGGGCTAGTAAGATGGCTCAGTGGGTAAAGGCTCAGCAGTTCCCAAAAAATTGGACATAGGGAGTTCTGACCAATTTGGATAAATTTTTGTTCTATATCCAGTGGCACCCATTCTCCCAAGCTTTGCCGGAGATTCTGAGACTATAAAAGTGCCATGCTAAGTCAAATGATTCCCAAGAAGAAGAAAGGAGAGGACCCTGGGCATGTAAAGATTGCATCCAGTTTAGTAAAGAAACCAAGGGGGGAGGGGGAATGATTGGGGAATAGTTGGGGGGGAGAGGAACTATGGGAACTATGGTGGGTGGGAACTGGGAAAGGGGAAAGCCTTTGGAATGTAAACATAGAATATAGAAAAAAAAAAGTGCCATGCCATCTGATAGTCTGGGGTCAAACGGTTTATATGACCTCAGATCCATTGTCTTTGTGTCAAAGTTTCCTCCAAAACAGTGACCTGATCTTTGTTGGGGGATGGGGCTAACTCTGGTGCAGCAGCGACTCAGCAGAGGTTGCTGGAGGGTCCAGGACCTGGATACACAGTAGCATGGGAGAGGTACTCATGGAGTCTGAAGAAGTGACATTTCTAGAGAAGGATAAGGGGAGAGAAGCAGTCCCCACGTCCCTAGGAAAGACCTGGGCCACCAGCTGGGAACTCAGCGCCTCGTGGGTTTTGGCACCAAGTGATAAATTATTTCTCTGCCCCGAAATAAGCCAATTCAAACCAGATTAAAGGTAAAACAAAGCAGGCTTATTGGGAAACTGCTCTCCGGTGAGTTCAATGGCCCCAACGACAGAGGTCCGGGAGAGGGAAAAGAAAGAAAGGGCATGCCAGCAAAGAGAGAAGAGAAGGAAAAGAAGAGAGAGGAGAGAGTGTGAGGAGACTAAAATGTCTAGATTATATAGGGAAGAGCCTCTGGGGGAAGGGCAGCCCAGACCCTCGGCTGGAAAGTTCAGGGGTGGGAGTAGGGTGTGCAGGTAGGGACTGAGGGATGCTGGGAAAGTCTGGAGGCCAGGTCTGCCTTGGTATGTAAAATATATACCTGGGGGCTGGAGGTGGGGGTGGGGGTGGGGGTGGGAGGTGCTGAAGCTTGTCCAGGCCTCTGAAGGGAGTGTTTACTGCCAAGGTTGACGACCTAAGTTTAATCCCTTTATTTACATTGTAAAGAAGAAAGGTGACTCTCAAAAGATGTCCCCTGACCTCCATACTTGGTATGGTATATTTGGGCATATGTACACACACACACACACACACACACACACACACACACACGTAATAAATGTGATAAAACTTTTAAGTGCAAGCAATGTCTCTATAAAGGTAATCAGCTCTTGAACTTTGACCCCAGTAAGTATTAAACATAGAGATGATTATGCCTGACATCGAAGTAGCACGGCTCTTTAATCTTCCTCATCTTATTGTTTCAAGCAACAGTTAGAGCCAGAATGGTTCTCTGGCTCCGTTGATCTGATTTCCTGAACTCCAGGCTTGGTTTCTCACTTCTCTGTACACGTGCCAACTTAAAAGACATTTTTCACCGAATGAAACTACAGCGATGTGGAGAGTGGCGACCTTTGCTTACGACCCCAGCATTGACTAGGCAGAGGCAGAAGGGTCAGGATTTCCAGGTCATCCTATGTTACTTGGAGTTGGAGGCCAGCCTGAGTTACTTGAGATCCTGTCTCATAAACAATGACAAACAAAACCCCCTCACATTAAAGGCCCAGGGTGTAGCTGAGCGGCCCAGGGTGTAGCTGAGCGGCCAAGGACACCTGAGCATGTACAAAGACCTGGGTTCAACCCCAAGCATCCCCAAACAAACAAACCAGCCCTGCAGCTCTGATGTCCACTGGCTTCTCCCACGTCCTGGGTTATCCCCACCTATCTTATGCGCTAATATTATGGCTTTTTTTTTTTCTTTTATGGTGGAGTGAGTGAAGATTTATTAAGGAGAAATGATGAAAACTCCCAAGACAGGAAAGGGTTCCAAGGAGGAATACTAAGGCAAGTTCTTTTTTTTTTTTTTTTTTTTTTTGTTTGTTTGTTTGTTTTTTGAAACAGGGTTTCTCTGTGTAGCCTTGGCTGTCTTGGAACTCACTCTGTAGACCAGGCTGGCCTCGAACTCAGAAATCTGCCTGCCTCTGCCTCCCAAGTGCTGGGATTACAGGCGTGCGCCACAACGCCTGGCAAGGCAAGTTCTTTTTAAACATTGTTTGTGTGTATTTGAGACACAGTCTCATGAAGCCCAGGCTGGCCTTGAAGTGAATATGCAGAAGATGATATAGAACTAATCCTCATGCCTCAGTGCTGCAGTTCCTCTGTGCTAGAATTACCCATGTGCACCAGCATGTCTGGTTGTATGCAATAGACCAAACCGGGCACCTTATGCTTGCTAGATGAGCTAAATCCCCAGCCCCACGGGTGAGACGAGTGTCTGGCTTCCATCTTTTGTGTGGGCATCTGCTTTTCTCCAGCAGTTCTCTACCATTCATTATAGCTCTCTGCTGCACTGTCTGTGTCTTCGCACCATAGCCTCTATTTGCTTCATCCCTAGAACAATTAATTTTTCTTCCTGTCCTCTTCCATACTCCTGCCTAACTTACACTCTAAGACTACAATCAAACAACACATTCATCATCATCTCTCTTGTTTTTTGTTTGTTGTTTTTTTTTGTTTTGTTTTGTTTTTGTTTTTTAAATCAGGGTCTTTGCTTTGTAGTCCTTGGATGGTGTGGTATTCCATGTGTAGCCCAAGCTGGTCTCAAGTTCATGGCAGTCCTCCTGCTTCAGCCTCTCAGTTGCTGGGATGATAGACCTTCACCAGCACAAATGGCTATCTACTTAATCGTTGCTGTTTGTTTTGTTTTATTTTGGTTTGGTATTTAGAGAAAGGGTTTCTATGCATAGCCCCGGCTGTCCTAGACCACATTCTGGAGACCAGGCTGGCCTCAGATCTGCTTGCCTCGGCCTCCCAGCTGTTTGTTTTGACTTTGCTTTTGTTTCTTGTGAGATTAAAAGCCTCACTGTGTAGCTCTGGCTGATCTGGAATTCACTATGTTGCTCTGAATGGTCTTGCACTCTTGGGGATAATCCTGCCTCTGCATCCCCAATGCTGGATTTCAGGCATGCGGTACTACACTCACTTAACATACTTGATTCTTATTGTTTACCTAAAACCAGTGTCACTGTGTGGTTGCCATGGACCATACACTCAGAGAAGAAGGGGAACTCTGACCAAGTTCCTGTTCTTGAGAACTTTGTGAGTTGATGCAGGACACTAAACATTTAATACTACAGAGCAGTTTCTAAGTCTTGTGTTATCTCCATCATAAACAACTGAACCAAAAGCCAAAAGCCAAAAGCCAGGTCAGGAGTTCAAAATCACCTATGGCTACATATCAAATTCAATACCCTGTCTCAAGAAATAAAAATAATAAATGGCTAAATAAATAAATAAATAAATAAGGGGCTGGAGAGATGGCTCAGTGGTTAAGAGCACCATCTGCTCTTTCAGAGGACCCAGGTTCAGGTTCCAAGGCCCACATGACAGCTCACAGCTGTCTGTAACTCCAGCTCCAGGGGATCTGCCACCCTTACACAGACCTACATGCAGGCAAAATACCAATGCACATAAAATAAAAATAAATAATGTTTTTTAAAAGTAAAAATCATGGCTTGGTATGGTGGCTAATGACTTAGTATTGAGGAAACAGAAGCAGGGCATCACTGAAGTGTCTACATAGCAAGTTGCAGACTAGGCAGGGCTACATAAAAAGCCTCTCTCTGCTTAAAGAGAAAAGAAAAGAAAAAAAAAAGAGAAGAGAAGAAAAGAAAAGAAAAGAAAAGAAAAGAAAAGAAAAGAAAAGAAAAGAAAGGAAAGGAAGGAAAATCAAGAAGACTGAGCATATAGATCCATGCTTGCCTAGATGTATGAAGCTCCTGGCTTGGTCCCCAGAACTGAATAAATTGGGTGTAGTGTCTGAGCACCTTGAGGGTAGCCTGGGCTACAGTGTGAGACTCTCTCTGGCCCCCAAATTGGGGTTCATTTCCACTGCCATTTCTGTGTCAAGTGGTACCACCTCTGGAAGAGTTTGGTCGTTCTCTCAGGTAAACTATAGATAGTCTATTACCAAGGTGCATATCTGTTGTCCTCAGGGGTGGAGGCAGGAGGATTAGAAACACCAAGTTCGAGGATAATCTTAGTGCAGGAGGCTGGGACTTAACATAAAGAAAGCTCAGCCTTAGCACCTAACTGCTTGTGGGAGGCTCATTCCTAATCGGCACTTCTGCAGTGGAAGCCAGAGAACTGAGAGCGGATAGCCTTGGCTACACACTGAGGCCTCAATATTTTTCTTTTTAGAGTGCAGTTTAGTATATGTGCTGCTCAAGTGAGCACTAGAGTACAGTTTAAAGAGTATGGTTAGCTCACCATTCCAGAACTGTCTCTTGTAGTCCTTGGCAAGATCCAGAAACTCCCTGGACCAGTTTCTAATGTGTCAAATAAAGAGGTTGAATTAAAATTCCTTGAAAGCCCCTTAGAGCTGTCAAAAACCTACAAATCTAGGGGTCTTAAGTAAAGGCTAAGCAGCCAATGGCTTCTAAACTGTTTATCAGCCAGCCCAGAGTTGAAGGGGTTGGAACAAAGATCAAACAAGCCCTGGGCTCTAACTACTTTCTCCTGCCTACAAAACAAACAGCGAACTCTGGGAGAAAATGCCGAGCAGGCCACGGTGTACATCAAAGAGAAATGACCTGCACAAAGGCCAGCTGACTCACTCAGCCTTCTTATCGCATAGATAAACAGCTGTAAATGGGCCATAAATACAGGGTGCCTAGTTAGAACCCAGAAAGGGAAGCAGCTCCCGAGAGAGCTGCAGGGAGGCTGGTCAGTCACGGGGCACTCTGTGCTGAGGAGAAACTAGCTGGACTGCTGGGATGGGGTGGGAGAGTGGAGCATAGCCCTCTCAGGCCAAGGTGTTGTGCAGGGGAGGGGGAGGGCTACCCCAAATGAGGCATGAGACATGAAGCCTTCAGAGAGGGACATCTGAGGGTGTTGGGGGGGGGGTGAGACACCTTCTCAGCTAAAGGCGTTTTATTTCAGCAGGCACAGTTCTGAAGACACAATCTAGGTATAAAACGGGGTCCGGAGTTTCTAAGCTCACCAGAACTGCAGAATCTCAGGTTTAACCAACATCTACTGAATAGAAATGTGCATATAAGGACAACATGGGAAATCCGCATCACTAAGGATACTTGCAATTCTTTGCAGCAGAGCTTGGGTCTGGCTGGAATGCTAGCTTCACACTTTCAGACATGAATCACGTGGGCTGTACCAGTGATGGGAAAACCCTGAGCACGCAAGCCTTTACACTCACAAGGTCCATCCCGAAGTCTTGAAAAAGAGACCAAAGACAGGGATTCACAGTGTAGCCTTGTCTGTCCTGGAACTCACTCTGTAGTTAAAGGAGACTAGGCTGGTCTCAAACTCACAGAGATTTGCCCATTCTTCCTCCTGAATGCTGGGATTAAAATTGTGCCATCACACCCAGCAAGAGATCAACTCTTACAAATCATTTCATTAAGGAAAAAAAAAAAATAGAGCTGGGTGGTGGTGGCACACGCCTGGTATCCCAGCACTCTGGGAGGCAGAGGCAGGTGGATTTCTGAGTTCGAGGCCAGCCTGGTCTACAGAGTGAGTTCCAGGACAGCCAGGGCTACACAGAGAAATCCTGTCTCAAAAAACAAAAAACAAAAGACAAAACAACAACAAAAAAATCTTATAATCCCAGAAAAAAGTCCATATAAGTATAGGTTAATTCTAATCAATCATGGTAGGTTTTAAATGGAGATAAATAAATAAGCAGGTTAAACCCAGAAGATGAAAAGGCTCAGATCTTCATTCTACCTCCTGTACTAGGGATTGAAGCCATATGCTAAGGCACACTCAAAGTGAGTTCTTCACCAAACCTCCCCAACACAGGAAGCTGTGTGGAAATCTCATCGGTATTATGTATGAAAATTGGCTCTATCTCTATTTCATTTATGTAATGCAGTATATTACATATAATCAATACATGATAAATACTCAGGGCCAGAGACTACTGGTTCAGTATATTCAAGGCCCTGAGTTTCATCTTTAACACACACACACTCACTCACACACACACACACACACACACACACATAAATAAATGAAATAAAATATATTGAATAAATATTGGCACAACTGGCAGATTGTTTTTTCTTTCTTTTTTGTTTTGTTTTGTTTTTTGTTTTTGTTTTCAAGACAGGGTTTCTCTGTGTAGCTCTGGCTGTCCTAGAACTCACTCTGTAGACCAGGCTGGCCTTGAACTTAGAAATCTGCCTGCCTCTGCCTCCCAAGTGCTGGGATTACAGGCGTGAGCCACCACCGCCCGGCGTTTTTTTCTTTCTTCCTTCCTTCCTTCCTTCTTTCCTTCCTTCCTTCCTTCCTTCCTTTCTTTCTTTCATTCTTTTTTTTTTTTTTTTTTTTTTTTTTTTTGATTTTTCGAGACAGGGTTTCCTCTGTGTAGCCCTGGCTGTCCTGGAACTTACTCTGTAGACCATGCTGGCCTCAAACTCAGAAATCCGCCTGCCTCTGCCTCCCAAGTGCTGGGATTAAAGGCGTATGCCACCACCACCCGGCACAATTTGTTTTTTGTTTGTTTGGTTGTTTGTTTTGTTTTGTTTTGTTTTTGTTTTTGTTTTTCGAGACAGGGTTTCTCTGTATAGCCCTGGCTGTCCTGGGACTCACTCTGTAGACCAGGCTGGCCTCAAACTCAGAAATCTGCCTGTCTCTGCCTCCCAAGTGCTGGGATTAAAGGCATGCACCACCACCGCCCAGTCTTTCTTTCTTTTTCTTTTTCTAAGTATCTAATGTAGCTCAGGGCCCAGACACTATTGTGGATGCCAACAAGTGCTTGCTGACAGGAGCCTCATATAGCTGTTTCCAGAGGGGCTCTGCCAGTACCTGACAAATACAGAGGGAGATACTCTCTGACAGCCATTGAACTGAGCACAGGGTTCCCAAGGAGGAGCTAGAGAAAGGACCCAAGGAGCTGAAGGAGTTTACAGCCCCATAGGAGGAAGAACAATATGAACCAACCAGTACCCCCAGAGCTCCCAGGGAGTAAACCACCAACCAGAGTACACATGGAGGGACCCATGGCTCCATTCACATGGGTAGCAGAGGATGGTCTGGTGGACATCAATGAGAGGCAAGGACCTTGGACCAGTGAAGGCTCATTGTCCCAGGGTAGGGGAATGCCAGGTCAGGGAAGCAGGAGTGGGTGGGTTAGTGAGCAGGGAGAGGGGAATGAGATAGGGAGAGGAAAGAGGATAGCATTTGAAATGCAAATAAAGAAAATATCTAAAACAAAAACAAAAACAAACAAAACAGAGAGAGCGGGCTGTGATGGTGCATGCCTTTAATCCCATTGGGAGGCAGAGGCAGGTGGATTTCTGAGTTCAAGGCCAGCCTGGTCTACAGAGTGAGTTCCAGGACAGCCAGGGCTACACAGAGAAACCCTGTCTCAGGGGAAAAAAAAAAAAAAAAAAAAAAAAACAGAGAGAAAAAATGTAACTCAGGGTAACCTCCAACTTGTTGTACTGCAAGGCCTGGCCTTGAACTCCTGATAGTCCTGTCTCCATCCCTTGAGGGCTAGGATTACAGGATTATCATGAAGCCCAACTAACATGTGAATGGCACCATTTATTTGTTTGTGTTTTGAATCAGGGTCTTTTATGTAGTCTCTGACCATCCTGGAGCTCACTATGCATTGGATTCACAGAGAACCTCCCGTTCTGCCTCCTGAGTGCCAGGATTAAAGGCATGTGCCACCATGCCAGGCTACGAGTACCTTCCTTCCTTTCTTTCTTTCTTTGTTTCTCTCTCTCTCTCTCTCTCTCTCTCTCTCTTCTTTCTTTCTTTCTTTCTCTCTTTCTTTTGATTTATTTATTTATTATGTGTAAGTACACTGTAGCTTCTGTAGCTGTCTTCAGACACACCAGAAGAGGGCGTCAGATCCCATGACAGATGGTTGTGAACCACCGTGTGGTTGCTGGGATTTGAACTCAGGACCTTCAGAAGAGCAGTCAGTGCTCTTAACTGTTGAGCCATCTCTCCAGTTCCCAAGTATCTTTCTTTCTTTCTTTCTTTCTTTCTTTCTTTCTTTCTTTCTTTCTTTCCTTTTTTTTTTTTTTTGGTTTTTTTCGAGACAGGGTTTCTCTGTGTAGCCCTGGCTGTCCTAGAACTCACTCTATAGACCAGGCTGGCCTCGAACTCAGAAATCCGCCTGCCTCTGCCTCCCAAGTGCTGGGATTACAGGCATGCGCCACCACACCCAACCCAAGTATCTTTCTTAATAAACTGTCTCTTTCATTTCTACATTTATTTACTTATCTGATGGGTGGGGAGGGGTGGAAACACGCTCCTTTGTCTGAAGACAACTTTCTGGAGTTGGGTCCTGGGAGTGGAACTCCATCAAGCTTGCCAGCAGGTGCCTTTATACACTAAGGGATCCCAACAGCCCACTTTATTAGATAAAGACAGCAAAGCGGATACAACTGCTAAGGTTAACATACAAAATGGGAGCAACTTTTTAGCAAAGACTACCTCAGGTTTGTTTTTCAAAATATTCCATGTCTTAGTGTTCTATTGCTGTGAAGAGACATCATGACATCAATTCTTACAAAATAAAGCATTTAATTGGGGCTTCCTGGAACTTTTAGAGATTTAATTCTTTATTACTATGGTGGGAAGCATGGGGAACACAGGCAGTCATGGTGATGGAGACGTAGGTGAGAGTTCTACATCTACATCTGCAGGCAGCAGGAAGAGACTTTGGGTTTTGAAACCTCAAAGCCCACCCGCAGTGACACACTTTTCAAATAGTGCCACTCCCTGGTGACCAAGCATATGAGCTACGGGAGGCCATTCTTATTCAAACCATCACACCTGCCACATCCTGCAAGGGTCCTCTGGACTGACCAGACCAGAAAGGAAAGAAGAAAAAAAAAAAAAACGTGGACAAGCCGGGCGGTGGTGGCGCACGCCTGTAATCCCAGCACTTGGGAGGCAGAGGCAGGTGGATTTCTGAGTTCAAGGCCAGCCTGGTCTACAGAATGAGTTCCAGAACAGCCGGGGTACATAGAGAAACCCTGTTTCGAAAATACCAAACAACAACGACAAACAAAAACCAAACCAACCAACCAAACAAACAAAAAACCCGTGGACAAAGGAAAGCTGGGGTTGACTACTCAGGTATCTGGTGGAGGGCTGAAGTACCCCGGAAGCTCAGTGTGTTTATTATATACATTTGAACAGGAAGGGAGGCTATTGTGTACTTGTGAATCAAGGATGCCCGTTTATCTAATCTCTTTAGGAATGGTGCTTGTAGGGAAGCAGTCTTCTGGCTCTAACGAGCTGGGGATGCGGGACAGAAAGCTGTGTGGATACTTTCTGCACACCAGCCTTAAGTAAAGCAGGGGAAGGCTCTGCCTTCGTCCTTCCGAGCCTCATTCTGGGAAGGCTATGCCACTCCCATGGGACCGAGGCTCTGTGGGGAACTTGAGGAGTCAACAGCTCACAATTCACTCAAGACTTCATGCAATCCCTACAATCCCCGTCACAACTTTAGTAGACATTTGGCATATTAGCTGGAGGAATATGTAACAAAATGGATGGATTTGTAATAAGCCTTTGAAAGACAGGCCACTTTTCTATGAACAAACCGAAAATGGTATAGACATTGGGTAGACTTAGAAGAGCCTGCCCCACTTTAGTCCCTGCGTTCTCATAGTCAGAAGGATACATCTGTCTAACATTGAAATGGGACATACTTGAATGCGGTGGCACACCGCTCAGAGTCCTCAGCACCTACAGGGCAGCTCTCTATTGTCTGTGACTCCAGCTCCAGAGGGATCCAACACCTCTGGTCTCCTCAGGCATCTGAACACACAATGCACACACACACATATATCCACATAATTTAAATCATAAAAATAGCTGTGTGTGGTGGTTTAACCATATATCCTTTTAAAAAATTTTATTTCATGTGCTTTAGTATTTTTCCTGCATCTATGCCTATGTAAGGGTGTTGGGTTCCCTAAAACAGTTGTAAGCTGCCATGTAGGTGCTAAGAATTGAATCCAAGTCTTTTGGAAGAGCAGCCAGTGCTTTTAACTGCTGAGTCATCTCTCTAGCCCAGTCAGTATACCATACATCTTTAATCCCAGCACTCAGGAGGCAGAAGCAGGTACATCTTTGTGAATTGACAGCCAGCCTAGTTTACTTAGTGAGTGCTAAGCCAGCCAGGGCTATGGAGAGAAAGCCTGTTATAAATAACAGCAACAAGGCTGGGGAGATGACTCAGCAGTTAAGAGAGAACTTGCTACTCTTGCAAAGGACCCAGGTTTAATTACCAACATCCAGATGATGGTATACAAACACCTTTAACTCCAATTCCAGGATATCTGACACCCTTTTCTAACCTCTGTGTGTACCAGGCATGAATGTGGTTCATGTACACACACACACACACACACACACACACACGGAAATCATATAAAATAAACAAACCTAAAATAATCTTAAAAATTAAAGGAAAGATATAAACCTAAAATAGCAGCAATTTCAGACATGGTGGCAGGCTGATGCTTTATTTAGGGTTAAGACTGTCTCTATTTGCAATATAAGGCATTAAATTGATGATGCTAGATTCTCAGAAATTAGGAGGCTCAAACACCTCTACACCCATGATGAATATTCATAATGTAACACTAACAGGAACAAATTGAGATCAATAGTGACTGTTGAGCAGATTCCTCCTAAGCAAGCTGATTCCTGCTGCTCTAACATTCCCAAACCCAGGGGGATGTCTGTACCTGGACTGATGGGTAGTGACAACCTTGAGAAACCTAGGCTCCTCCCACTAAACTATGCCTGATCCAGACAGAGCCGTTGAGGCAAGCAAGCCTGCATCTGATGAGCAAATTCGGGGCTGAGTGGTAAGGAAAGGCAGGTCTCAGCTGGGGAATCCCACGACTCTTCTCTCAGCTCAGCAGTGATAGCGAATCTAGCAGTTTCTTGATCTCCCTCTGCGGGGAAAGCAAATACAGATAACTCTTACACAATGATTTTTTTTTTTTAATTTTGAAAAGCTTTCGTTATTGTTCTGCGTGTATGGTGCGTGTGTTGGGGACACACCTGTGCCCTACCACCTAACTGCTGAGCCATCTCTCCAGCCCTGAACATTAGGTTTTGAGAGGAGGGTTTTGTTAAGTTGTTAGCGCTTGCCTGGAGGTCAGAAGACAACGTTCAGGACTGGGTTCTCTCCTACTGTGGGCTGTACGGGAACTGAACCAGGCGGCCAGGGCTTATGGGGCAAGTGCCTTTAATTTGAAGCATCTTGCTAGCCTCACAGTGGCTTTTAGACTAAATATATTTGGGGTTTGTTGATGATTGTGGTAATTAAAAGCAAATATTTGTCCTATCTTCATTTTACATATATGAGGGTTTCACCTTCATAAATATATGACATATACATATATGTACACATATACATAATGTGTGTGTGTGTGTGTGTGTGTGTGTGTGCGCGCGCGCGCGCATCTCCTGTGTACCTTGTTCCTGTGTAGGCCAGAAGAGAGCATCTGGCCCCCTGAACTTGCAGTTGCAGGTGGTAAGAGACTGTGCGGTGCTAGTCTGAACTGAACCTGCTGAGCCATCTCTCCAGCCTGAACTGTAGGTTTTGAGAGGAGGGTTTGGTTGAGTTGTTCAGGCTAACACTGAACTCTCAACCCTTTCACCTGACCGCCATGAGCAGCTGTGATTGCAGGAGAGCAGCGCCCCATCCGCTCCAGATTCGGGACTCTGTGTGAGGACATTTCATCTAGTAAAAGATCCTACCTATTTTGTTTTATTTGTCTGCTTGCTTATTGTTTCGGCAGCACACAGAGAGCTTATGGAAGTCACAGGACAAGGAGTTGCTTCTCTTCTTCCATCATGTGGGTCCCAGGATTCAAACTCAGGACAGCCCGCTTGTTGGCAAATGCCAACCCCTGCTTAGCCATCTGGATCTGGAAGGTCCAAGATCTTATGTAGATATTAAAAATGAGGCTTTTCTAGCTGAGATCATGTTTTTTTTCCTTTGGTTCTAGGCTCTGGATCTGAGCTTTAAAAGTGAAGGGCGAGCCGGGCGTGGTGGCACACTCCTGTAATCCCAGCACTCTGGGAGGCAGAGGCAGGCGGATTTCTGAGTTCGAGGCCAGCCTGGTCTACAGAGTGAGTTCCAGGACAGCCAGGACTACACAGAGAAACCCTGTCTCGAAAAAAAACCAGAAAAAAAAAAAAAGTGAAGGGCGAGCCGGGCGTGGTGGCGCATGCCTGTAATTCCAGCACTTGGGAGGCAGAGGCAGGCGGACTTCTGAGTTCGAGGCCAGCCTGGTCTACAGAGTGAGTTCCAGGACAGCCAGGACCACACAGAGAAACCCTGTCTCAAAAAACCAAAAAAAAAAGAAAGAAAGAAAAAAGAAAAAAGTGAGGGGCAATGGTGTTGGAGCTTGGGCATGTCAAACCCAGGAGTTTGTATTACACAACAGCCCTGGATGGAAGTGCCACAAGTAGGTCCTGAAATAGGAGGAAACTAATGGATAAAACCAAAGTCCAAACTTAAGCTCACAAATCAGCAATACAGCAGGCAAAAATAAAAATCAGATTTAGAATACGCAGGGACGATTGGGAAGACAGTGTCAATTTGTGACGCTTCCGTACGCTCAGAGAACCGAGAAAGATAAACAGCCGCCATGGCGTGGATCATGTGACAGGCTGGACCTGAGATGAGGGCCTTAACTCCTCACTCATCTGATACCTGACTACCCAGATAGTTACGGGTTCAATCAACCCATGGAACTACTTAGCCAACATTACTAACTAAATAAACCAGTGCATCTTTTATGACTATGTACACCGTCACAGAACAATTTCTGAGAATTAATTTTCCTTTATGAGGTTTGTAGTTAGAAAATGTTATTTTGTGAAAAAACTAACAATAGGGCTGGTCACGTTAGCTCAGTGGGGAGAAGCGCTTACTGTCAGCCACGACATCCTGAGTTTGATCCCAGGAACCCATGTTGGGAGGAGAGAACCAATTTCCCAACATTGTCATCCCTTGACCACCACATAGCTCTGTGACCCACAGTGCCCTGGCCCCCGCCCCCCCTCCCCGACCAACCAACACCCACGCATTAATGATAAACTTAAAAACTGGGGTTAAAATATCCAATGATAACAATTCAACTTTACAAGAGCCGCTTGGCCATTTCTTCTGTGCTTGGCAGTTTTACTGATTTGACTTGGTCAAAGCTTTAGATTTCAAGTTCAGAGTTCTGATGATTCTGTATGCCTTTGAGTTTGTAAATCTCGTTTATTGTTAGCAGGGCTATATAGTTCAAACAGCTGGACTTTAGGACTAAGTGTTGGTCAAGAAAAAGATTAAGGCATTTGTACATTCTTTCTTTTTTGAAAATAAAGGGTGATTGTTTACCACCATGTTTATATGGTGTCTTAGTCAAGGTTCTATCACTGTGAAGAGACACCATAAGCAAGGCAACTCTTGTAAAGTAAAGCATTTGAGTGAGGCAGGCTTACAGGTTCAGAGGTTTAGTCCATTATCATCATGGTGGGAAGCATGGCAGCACACAGGCAGACATGGCGCTGGAGAAGGAGCTGGTAGGTAGTTCTACATCCTGATTAGGAGAAAATAGGAAGAGAGACACACTTGGCCTGACTTTGGTTTCTGAAGCCTCAAAGCCAACCCCCAGTGACACTTTTTGTCTAAAATGGCCATGCCTCCTAATTTTTTAAGTGGTGTCACTCCCTGTTGACTAGGCATTCAACTATATGAGCCTATGGGGGCTTGTCTTAGAGTTTCTATTGCTGAGATATAACAACACCATGTTTATACCTCCATATTGTTCTTCATCATTGAAGGAAGTCAGAAAAGGAACTCAAACAGGGCAGGAACCTGGAGGCAGGAACTGATACAAAGGCTTTGGAAGGGTGCTGCTTACTGGCTTGCTTCCACTGGCTTGCTCAGCCTGCTCAGAACCCAGGACACCCAATGGGATGGGTCCTCCCCAATCAACCACTAATTAAGAAAATGTTTTATAGCTGGATCCTATGTGGTAAGCTTTTTCTTTCCCTCGGGGACACAGGTATAGGTCAGATTTGATCAGATTAAAAGTACATAAAGGCAGCTCTGTGTTTGGTTTGCCACTGATCTCACAGTCGGAGGTCAGTGAAGTCACCCATCCAGGCTAAAGCAACAGGGTTTTATTGAGTTTAGGTGGGATGCGATGATGGTGCCAGCTAGTAGCTAGGATGGTGTCTGTACACTGTCAAAACCTGAGCCCCTGGGCGGGCACTCTTGGGCGGGTCGGTCATCACTTGTAGATGAGGAGTGCTGGATAACGGGTTAGCCCAGAGTTTTTCTCCAAGCTGGTAGAGGGTTTTCTCTGTGTGGACGGGGTCGGGGGAAGGAGGGCAGCCTTGTGCAGGGGATGAGCCCGCCTTCCAGCCTAACTATGGAGCCATCTTCAAGTCGAGCTTCCCTGCTTCCAGATAATTCCAGTTTGTTCACATTGACATAAGCCTGGCCAGCACAACTGACCCCGTGTCAGCTTGCCACACAAACACACCACTAAGCCACACTTTTCCTGTCTTATTTCATCTCACATTAATAGCATAAATAACTTGAAAAGTCTCATTGTCTTTACGAATTCAAACCCATTAGATTTTCCATCTCTTTAAAATATCTAGTCTCTCTAAAAATCCAACATTTCTTTTAAACTACAAAGTCTTTCAGCTGTGAGATCCTGTAAAATCAAAATTAAGTTAAATACCCTCTTCAGAGGGAAGAGCTCCAGAACACATTCGCAATCTGAACCAACCAAATCCAAATTCCAATAGTATAAACGATCCAATGTTCGTTTATCTGGGATTCACTGATAACCTTCTGGTCTCTTCCAAAGGGCTCGGGTCTCTTCTCCTGCTCTGCCCTCTGCAGCACACACAGTTCGGGGTCTAGCTTCTAGTTGGCTCCACTCCACTGCTGCTGCTGTTCTTTGTGGCATCTCCAAAAGTGCGGAGGTCCTTTGCTGCGACTAGGATCACCAACAGCCTCTCGTAGGCTCTCTTCCTGGTGTCAAGCCTCAACTTCTTTGCTTGACCCCTTCAGTCCTGGGCCTTCAGCCGCCACTGAAATGCACCTTCACCCAAGGCCTCTCCGTTTTCTCACAGTGCCAAACCTCAGCTATCCTCCATGATCCTTTCATGCCTTCAAAACCAGTATCACCTGGGTGACTCTTAGACATTACCAAGTCCAGCTGCCAATACAAGGCACATACGTGGACACCTCTGGAGTATAGCTTCTCTGTGCTCTGAGGAAACACTTCCTGGAAGATTTCACCTCAGTGATGCTGGTCTTTTCTTAATTACTGCTAATTTCTGGTTTTTTGTTTTTTTAAGATTTATTTATTTTATGTATATGAGTATACTGTAGCTATCTTCAGACACACCAGAAGAGGGCATTGGATCCCATTACAGATGGTTGTCAGCCACCATGTGGTTGCTGGGAATTGATCAGGACCTCTGGAAGAGCAGTCAGCGCTCTTAACCACTGAGCTGTCTCTTCAGCCCCAGGTGGAGACAATTTGACTGGCCTACGTTATGCCCAAGCTTAACAAAATGGATTCTTCTAGACTTAAACTCAGTGCTTCCGTTCCCTTACCTGTGAGATGATTGAACTGGAGAGCACTCATGTCTGCAGCTCTGAAGGCAGAAGAACACCTGACTGTCTACACCATCAGAGCCCTGCTAACTTAGCTTCAATTCCCAGTTCCATGTTGAAAAGGGACAACTAAGTAAACTGAAAAGCTCCTCCAGGGAGAAAAGGCTCAGATGGACCCATCAATTGTCCCAGCTAACCAGCACCAATTGTCCCAGTAACATAAAGGTTTCCTTTAATGGTGCTGGTGGGTCTCATGTTAATCATAGCTGACTTTTCAGCTTCAGCTGACTAGAATCTCAATTCAGAATAGCAAATGGCCCTTGTCTTAGTTAGGGTTTTACTGCTGTGAACAGACGCCATGACCAAGACAACTCTTTTTTTTTTTTAAAGGTTTATTTATATATTATATGTGATTACACTGTAGCTGTCTTCAGACACACCAGAAGAGGGCATCAGACCTCATTACAGATGGTTGTGAGCCGCCATGTGGTTGCTGGGATTTGAACTCAGGACCTTTGGAAGAGCAGTCACTGCTCTTAACCGCTGAGCCATCTCTCCAGTCCCCCCCAAGACAACTCTTATAAAGGACAACATTTAATTGGGGCTGGCATACAGGTTCATAGGGTGAGCCCATTATCATCAAGGTGAGAGCATGGCCCATTCCACGCAGTCATAGCTTGGAGGAGCTGAGAGTTCTACATCTTCATCCAAAGACAGCAAAAGACTGGCTTCCAGGCAGCTGGGATGAGGGTCTTAAAGTCCACACCCATAATGATGCACTTCCTCCAACAAGGCCACACCTACCCCAACAAGGCCACACCCCCTAATAGTGCCACTCCCTGGGCCAAGCATACCAGAGCCCTGATAGATTTCCCTATAAAATTTCATAAGCCAGGCCTCCATTTTCTGCACTGCTCTCAACAGTCTCATCTTTCAAGCCCCCACAGAATATCCCACTGAGCTCTCAAAACTCAATGGCTACTCTAGCCCAGAATTCCAAATTTCTTCCACAGTCCGAAAACATGGTCTGGTCTGTCACAGCAATTCCCCACTTCACTGGTACCAACTCTTGTCTTAGGGTTTCTACTGCTGTGAAGAGACACCAAGACCATGGCAACCCTCGCAAAGGATAACATTTAGTTGGGGGCTGGCGGGAAGCACAGAGGCCCACTGCAGACATAGTGCTGGAGAAGGAGCTGAGATTTCTACATCTGGATCTGCAGGCAGCAGGAAGAGAATGTCACACTAGGCTTGACTTGAAGAGTTGAGACCTCAAAGCCCAACTCCAGTGGCACACTCCCTCCAACAAGGCTACACTTCCTAATGGTGCTACTACCTATGAGCCTGTGGGGGCCATTTTCATTCAACCCAAACCCCGGGTCCACTCTTTCTTCTTCTTCTTCTTCTTCTTCTTCTTCTTCTTCTTCTTCTTCTTCTTCTTCTTTTCCTTTTTCTTTTTAGATTTATTTATTTATTTTATGTATATGAGGACACTGTAGCTGTACAGATGGTTGTGAGCCTTCCTGTGGTTGCTGGAGATTGAATTTAGGACCTCTGCTGGCTCAGTCCCTGTTTGCTCTGGCCCAAGGATTTACTTATTATTATAAATAATAATAACTGTAATAACTGTAATAACTGTAATAACTGTAATAACTGTAGCTGTCTTCAGACACACCAGAAGAGGGCGCTGGATCTCATTACAAATGGTTGTGAGCCACCATCTGGTTCCTGGGATTTGAACCTTCAGAAGGGCAGTCAGTGCTCTTAACTGCTGAGCCATCTCTCCCGCCCCTTAGTTAGGGTTTTTATTGTTGTGATAAAATGCCATGACCAAAAACAACTTGGGGAGGAAGGGGTTTATTTCATTTCACAGTTTGCAGTTCATCATCCAGGAAGTCACAGAAGGACTTCAAGGCCTTCTTCTGGCCTCTATAAGCATCAGACATGCATGTGGTACACAGACATAAACCAAACAAAAAAAACTCTACACATAAAGATGTCCCTTTGGTAACAGGGGACAGTTTTCCTCTTATATACAATAACATCAATAATTAATTTAGTTTTAATTGTTTTTTAGTTGACTCCTTGGTTAGCTACAGCCCTTATCAGTTTCTTCTGCCTGCTTTGTTCTCTTTCCAGTTGGTATAAGAATAAAGAGATGACAGTCATAAAAATATATCTAGGGCTGGAGAGATGGCTCAGCGGTTAAGAACACTGACTGCTCCTCCAGGGGTCCTGAGTTCAACTCCCAGCAAGCACATGGTGACTCACAACCATCTGTAATGGGATCCAATGCCCCCTTCTGGTGTGTCTGAAGACAGCTACAGTGTACTCATATACATAAAATAAATAAATAAACACACACACATATATACATACACACACACACATACACACACACACACACACACACACACACACACATATATATATATTGACAGAGTAAGCCCCAAATACATGATCTAGACATTTTATCAAAAAAAGTAAACCTTCCTTGTCAACAAACATTAGGCCATCTCTGTCTGCTTTTCTTTTCTTCAGAGTTTAGGAGCATAGAGGGAATAAATTTAAAATGTCTGTAGAAGCTTGCCTTCTTTTAGTTTCTTAACTAATGCTCCTTATTAATATATCAAGAGAACATTTAAAATAGCAATCACATTTGATGACTAAACTGAAATGCATTTTTCCCTTTGACAAGCTAAAAAGGAAAAAAATGTCTAATATTTAATGTAGGTGGTAGCAAGAGTAAAAATGAAGTCGAAGATTAATACAACACTAAGGGTCAATGAGACAGCTCGGCCACTTGTTCTCTTTAGACCCTTGTTTCGTCCTGGTGACTGTGAGCATATAAGTGCTGACAGCCATGTTTACTGTGGTGGACCCAACGCAAAGAACCTTCTGGCTTCTCTCTCTCTCTCTCTCTCTCTCTCTCTCTCTCTCTCTCTCTCTGTCAGACAGGGTTTCATTTAGCACAAGTTGGTCTCAAACTAACTACCTGGCAAAGACTTGATTTAAGATTTAAACGTATAATCCTCCTGTCTCAGCCTCCCAAGTTCTGGGGTTACAGGTATGAACCTCCATGATGCTAAGAACTTTCTTCAATATTGAAGAAACTGCATAGAAGAAATACAGATATAGACTCAGAGTGAACTGGCAGACACGGAGAGAGCCTCAGGGGCCTCTGCTTGCCTCTGCTTTCTGAGTGCCAGAGTTACAGCCATGCACCACCTAGCCAGTTCCAGTTACCTCCCCCCCCCCCACACACACCTCTTGCTTTGCCCACCCCCAACTCCAGCCCAAAGGTTGTTTTGTTTCTCATTACAGGTGGTTGTGAGCCACCAGGTAGTTGCTGGGATTTGATCTCATGACCTCTGGAAGAGCAGTGGGTACTCTTGACCGCTAAGCCATCTCACCAGCCTCCAATTACTTATTTTTAATAAATTGATTTTGAGACAGAGAGTTGCAACATGTAGTGCTGGAGAGGCAGTTGGACAATTGACTCTGTAGATCAAGGGAATTTGGAATTGGAGAAATTTATCTACTAGCAAACAAGTTCAAGGACAGAAGTAATACTCTTGGGATAAACTCTCTCCATCAAGGGTGAAGAAGTTGAGCCTAAAACAATAACAAAAGGTTTAAACGGTCCCTGACAAAATGGCTCATTGGGTAAAACCACTAATCACCAAGCCACATGACAGAGTTTCATCCCTGGGCTCCACATGGTAGAAGGGAAGAACTGACTCTGGTCATCAGGGTGTGTCACACATCCCCCCTCCCCGCCTCTCTCAGCTGAGGATGGTCTCGAACTTCTGACCTTCCTCCACCTTCTAGTAATTCTGTGCATGGCAGGCCAGCATTACACTTAGCTATATTTTTACTAACTGCTTATCCCTAGCCCCAACTGTTTTTTTTTTTTTTCTTTTTTTTGTTTTCTTTTGGTTTTTCGAGACAGGGTTTCTCTGTGTAGCCCTGGCTGTCCTGGAACTCACTCTGTAGACCAGCCTGCCTCTGCCTCTCAAGTGCTGGGATTAAAGGTGTGCGCCACCACCACCCGGCTAGTTTTTTTTTTTTTTTTCCTATTGACTCATTATATTCTATTTTAAGTTTTTTAAAAAATTGAGACAGGGTCTCACTTTGTAGACCAGGCTGGACCCAAACTTACAGAGATCTGCCTACCTCTGCCTCTTGAGTGCTGGGATTAAAGGTGTGCACCACCAATCACAGGAAAAAACCTTTTTAAGAGAGATAATGAGATGATTATACAGGAAATGATATGCTATTTGCTTCAAAACACCCATGAAAGGGCAAAAAGTGGGTAGAGGCACACAGAAAATAAGATTAGCATTAGTTAACTGATAAAGCTGGACAAAGATCCAGAAGCTCTTTTATTTTTATTTTATTTTTTATTTTATTTATTTATTTTACTCTTTTTAGGTTTTATTTTTATTTATGTCTGTGTCTCTGTAGTGTATGCTGCATGTGTGCAGGTGCCCAGGGAGATCCCTGGGATCTGGAGTTTCAGAAGTTTGTGAGCCACTCAATGTGGGTTCTAGACAATGAACTCAGCCTTCTGCAAGAGCAACAAGTGCTCCCAGCCGCTGAGCCATCTCTCCAGCCCCTCCCTTTACTCTTTGCACACTATTCTGAAGATTGCTTCCTTTCCTCCAACTCAAGCTGTATCTCATCAAACTTGCCTGAGGGGCCTCACAAAGGAGGCTGAAGAGAGACCGGGCTAAGAAACCACCAGATTCTCACATGAGCCCATCCTGATAATGCAGGGACAGAGTGTATGCAGATAAGGTGCGAGAAGGGAGACGTGGAACTTGCCAGCAGTCTGGGTCATTTAGGTATCATACGAATAAAGCAGACTGTTGGAGGTATAGCTCAGTGGAACATGTATGTGCCTGGCATACCGAGTTCTCCCTTCCCCCCCAACACACACACACAGTATTTGGCTTGGTGGTTATGTCTATTATCCTATTAATTGGAAGAAGAGGCAGGCGGAGTTCAAGGACATTCTTGACTCCATTGCAGGTCCATAGGCAGCTGTAATATATGTCTGTTAGTCAGGATTCTCTAGAGTTAAATAACTTATGGAATATATATATATATATATGTGTGTGTGTGTGTGTGTGTGTGTGTATATACACATATATATGTGTATATATACACACATATATATGTGTATATATACATACATATATACACATACATACATATATACACATATACATGTATATGTGTATATATATTGGAGTGACTTACAGGCTGCAGTCCAACTAACCCAACAATGGGCAGCTGTGAATGGGAAGTCCAAGCAATCTAGAAGATGGTCAGTCCCATGAGTCTGGGTGTGTCAGCTGGTCTGTTGTATAAGCTGGAATCCTGAAGATGTAGGCTCCAATAGATGTGCGGGCAAGTAAGTACAAGCAGGAAAAGAAATCAATGATTACTAGTATTGATTTGGCTGGTGAGGTACAGATTTCTGTCTTCCCTCACAGACTCATAAATATTCCTCCTGAAGCCATGGCCTTCACCTTGCTGGATTGTTGAACTCTGTTCTTCTATCAAAGATGTATATTTTGCTCTCCTGCTAAAAACTTGCAGACAGGCTCTCAAGTTCCCCTTGTAGGAGGATATAGCGTTGTCAGACTCATCAAGCTTCCAAGACCCCAGACATAGCCACAGGAGATGCTGCACCAGCTCACAGCATTAGGCCTGCTCGGCTTCCTCTCCGCTCCTCCTGGTCTTCTTCCTTCCCCCCACTTCCTCTCCCCTCCTTGAAGGGTTCTTTGGAAATTCAATTGTGTTGGACGGTGTTTTGCTGGGGCAAACATGTGAAGGCACATTTAGCTGTAGCAGACACAGGAGAGAGGATGTTCTGCTAAAGCAAGCATGGGAAAGGACATGTGATGAAGGATTCTTTGCTAACACCACCCATGTGTTGGTTTGCCTTTTATTGCTTAGTTGAGCTGCATTTGTTGGGACTCCTTGGACTAGGGCTGATTGGCTGCACGTGCCAAGGCAAGTGTATCACGTGGGGGACATATGATGTTTGGAGGGCATAAATAGGACTTGATGGGGTGACAGAAACAGAGCCTGGCTTGCTGGTATAGCTAGCTGTGCAATGCTTGGGAACTTCACTGATCTGCTTCTCTGAGAAAGGCAGAGCTGAGAACTCTGTTCCCGTTGGGCCTTCCTGCTGACTTGTGTCAAGGCTGAGGCCTGGCTGTCTCTGCTGGGGAGTGCTGGTTGTGTTTACTATCCCAGCTACTAAACTGGACTGCTGATGTATTCATGAGGTTTTCACGAGTGAATCAAAGACACTCCCTCTGCCTGCTAACCTGTGAATCGAACTGTTGATTTCCAGACAACAAAGATGGGAGTTGCTCCAAAGAACCTTTCTAGCCTGGCCGTGGTGGCGCACGCCTGTAATCCCAGCACTCTGGGAGGCAGAGGCAGGCAGATTTCTGAGTTCGAGGCCAGCCTGGTCTACAGAGTGAGTTCCAGGACAGCCAGGGCTACATAGAGAAACCCTGTCTCAAAAAAAAAAAAAAAAAAATACACCTCCTCTTCATTCTCTTTTCTGAGACAGGGTCACAAGAATTCGAGGCTGGCCTAGAACTAGATCTGTAGCCAAGTTTGTGTTGGTATTCTGTTCAAGCTCCACCCCACAGTTACGTCACAGGTCTCAGAACCAACAGGTTGACCTTGAATTTTTGATCCTTCTGCTTTTACCTTTGGAGGTATAGGTGCCCCATCCTGAGTGTGCCTTATTTAAAAGAAAAGGAAAAGAAAAAGAAAAAGTCAGTCAATATTTCTATCCTATACACAGAGGGAAGGAACTACCTAGAAAGCAGGGCCTGATGTAAAGAGGAAAGCCTGCTTATCACCTGCATATTGTTTACCCAACAGGTCCTAGGTCTCTGCATCAGCTCCTGCCTCCAGGTCACTGCGCTGTTTGACTTCCTGTTATGGCTTTTTCCAGTGATGAGTACAAGGTAGAAGTATAAGCCAAATACACCATTTCCTCCCCAGATTGCTTTTTTTTGTTTTGTTTTGTTTTGTTTTGTTTTGTTTTGTTTTTCGAGACAGGGTTTCTCTGTGTAGCCCTGGCTGTCCTGGAACTCACTTTGTAGACCAGAAATTCGCCTGCCTCTGCCTCCCAAGGGCTGGGATTACAGGCGTGCACTACCACCGCCCGGTCCCAGCTTGCTTTTTGAGCATGGTGTTTCATCACAGCAAAAGAAACCGTAAGACAATCTTGTGAATTAATAAAGTGTTTTCATTAGGAAAGTCAGTCTACTCAGTGGATGAAGGAAAGCTAAGAGAGCAGCCCCCAGATGGAGAGAAAGAAAGCGAGCAAAGCGTGGGGCTTCTCTATGTGAACCATTCATCATCTTTTTCTTTTCTTCCTCTTCACCCCCATCCTTCCTTCTTCTCTGGTTTGGTTTTGTTTGTGGCACCGAGGAGTGGACCCAGTGCTGAGCAATTCCTCTTGACCTCTGGACCACACCCTCATCTTTCATCCACCTTCATTACTTTTTGAGACTACTCTTCATGGTTTTCTATGATAGATTCTGTGCACCTGGAAAGGAAAAGGTCCTATGAGCTCACATAGGACCCTGTGTGACTTTGTCCCCCCCACAAGACCCTGGTCTGAAGATTTTGAAGAAAACAGGGAGAATGAGGAAAAGGACCCCTGTGGGATATGCCCATGAGGAAGGCCACCAACACCTCCCGCCTATTTAGTTCTTTTTTTTTTTTTTCCGTTTATGATTTTATTACTTACAAAATAAAAACACGTTAGGAAAAAATATTTCCCTTTGCAAGATATAGAAACTACAATCTTTGGAAAATACATAACCTCCCATAATTGTTACAATACATAGCTTTGTATACTACTTGAACATTGTTTAAAAATCATACCCTGTAAAGGTTGGTATAAGAAATATTGTCTCTAACGTCAGCCACATATCCTGACATTCAAGTACTTAAGACACAGTTGAAATATAATGTGTTTCCAAAGGGGTTATCTTCCACTATCCCAGGCACCCTTCTTCTTCTTCTTCTTCTTCTTCTTCTTCTTCTTCTTCTTCTTCTTCTTCTTCTTCTTCTTCTTCTTCTTCTTCTTCTTCGGTTTTTCGGGACAGGGTTTCTCTGTATAGTTTCGGCTGTCCTGGAACTCACTCTGTAGATCAGGCTGGCCTCGAACTCAGAAATCCGCCTGCCTCTGCCTCCCAAGTGCTGGGATTAAAGGCGTGTGCCACCAACGCCCGGCCCCAGGCACTCTTCTATTGTGTAAGTTTGGAGGTAGCTCCAGGAATGGAACTAAATTGAGAGGAGGCTGCTATGGTGGAAACCGGCTACTGCAGGTCTCCCTTCCGTCAGTACCCAGGATGATCTCTAAGACCCCTCAGAGTCTGGGGTCAAACGGAGCTGAGGTGACTCGGCTAAATAAATATTTAGGATGTCGGGGGCAAATATGATTTAAAACCACCAAACTCAAAACTTCCTCTGAGGAACTACTGGAGAAGATCCTTTCGTAGCTGAACGTTAGACCCAGGAGACCAGTCCCTTCCTTCAGAAGAGCTTCGAGGAGTGTGGGCAAGAACAACAGGCTCTCAGCTCTGCAGCTGATGATCACAAAAGACAGTGTCTGACAAAGTAAGAGGTGACAGCCGCCTATTTAGTTCTTTTGCCTTGCAAATCCAGACTTCTACAGTGAAGGTGAGCACTCAGCAGGAGGAGGAGCTTCCAGATAGAAAGTCACTTCGGGGGGTGTCAACCTGGGACCTTGTACATGCTAGGCAAGAGGGCTGCAAGTGAGCTACCCCCTCATCCCTCATGTATGTTTTAATTTATTTAGTGACACTATGTAGCCCGGGCAGGCTTGGAATTCACCTGCCTCTGCCTCCCGAATGCCAGGATTAAATGAATGTGCCACCATGCCTGGCCTGTACGTAATCTCGTATCTGTAAGTTTACATAGAGCTCTGATGCTATAATGATCATAACAGTTAATATGCTTATTGGGCTCTGCAGTTCTCTTCCAGCTTTTTAGACAAATGATGTTTTTGGGGTGAGGATTTATTCATTTTATGTTACATATGTGTGTTTCTGATCATTTGTATGTATACCATGTTTGTGCAGATGATCACAGAGGCTAGAAGAGGGCATTGTCTCCCAGAACTGGACTCTTCGGTTCTCTGTAAGAAGAGTAAATGCTCTTAATCTTGTGCCCATGTGCCCATGTGCTCAGACTCTTTTTTTTTTTTCTCGAGACAGGGTTTCTCTGTATAGCCCTGGCTGTCCTGGAACTCTCTGTAGACCAGGGCTGGCTTCAAACTCAGAAATCCACCTGCCTCTGCCTCCCAAGTGCTGGGATTAAAGGCATGTGACACCACTGCCTGGCTTCTTCAAATTTTTTCTTTCTTTTTTCTCTTTTAAGTAGGAAAAAGTTTTTGGCATGTTTGTCTTAGTTAGGGTTACTGTAGTGGTGATGAAACACCATGGCCAAAAGCAATTTGGGGAGGAAAGGGTTTATTTGGCTTACACTTCCACAGCACTGTACACCATTGGAAGAAGTCAGAACAGGAGCTCAGGAAGGTCTGGAACCGATGTGGAGGTCTTCAGGAATGGCTGGCTCCCAGGCTTTGCTCAGCCTGTGTCCTGGCCAGTTTTATGTCAACTTGACACAAGCTAGAGTCATCGGAGAAGAGGGAGCCTCAGTTGAGAAAAGTCAGCACTTTATGGCTTTTTAAGGGTCCCGTAGTTTTAACTTTTATTTATATGTATGGTGGTGTGCCTGTGGGTAAGTATGTACATGTACACATGGGTAACACTGGAGGCCAGAAAAGGCTGTGTCTTAGTCAGGGTTTTACTGCTGTGAACAGACACCGTGACCAAGGAAACTCTCATAAGGACAAGATTTAATTGGGGCTGGCTTACAGGTTCAGAGGTTCAGTCCATTATCAGCAAGGCAGGAGCAGGGCAGCGTCCGGGCAGGCATGGTGCAAGAGGAGCTGAGAGTTCTTCATCTTCATCTGAAGGCTGATAGGAGAAGACTGGCTCCCATGTGATTAGGAGGTTCTTAAAGCCACATTCACACTTTCTACAACAAGGCCACACCTCCAAATAGTGCCACTCCCTGGGCCAAGCATGATCAAAAGTACCACAGGGTGTTAGATCCCCTGAAGCTGATTGTTGTGAACCTCAGGATAGGGAGCTGAGAATTTAACGCTGGTTCTCAAGAAGAGCAGCAAGCACTCTGACCTACTAAGTCATCTCTCTAGCATCTGCTCTTCAGATTTGCAGGTACCAAAGAATGGGGTTGGGGAGAAGGGGAGGCCCTTTCAGTGCCTGAGGGCTAATGATATGCAGCCTTCAGAGCTAGAGATCCAACCCAGGTTCCCACTCTTGCTGAATAAGCACTCTCCCACTAAGTTAAACCCATAGCTCTGTCTAAACATTTTGAAAGCATTAGTTTCTACATTGGTGAGGAAGTACAAGAAATCCACAAGGACACGGATGTGTCCTTAACGTTTGTTTCTGCTGTCTGGACTGTTAGGATGCTTCCAGGCCCCCAGATAATTGTTAATGATCTATTGTTAATGGATCTATTGTTAACTATTGTTAATGGAACCTTATTCACACCGCTAAGTGTTTCCTCTTGAGTCAAGTCTGACGGCTAATGTGGTTAGGAAAACGGCGTCTGTTACAGAAGTCAAAAGCCAAAAATTTTCAAGCCTGCAGTTAACTTCAGAAATAAATTGACAACCAGGCATGTATCAACCAGACTTAACATTACACTTGTTGGCAAGAATAGTGAACAAATGAAAGAGTAATTCTCAGCAAAATGACCATTATGTACACGGGTACTCACCGGTTCCGCACAAATCTGTAAAATAACTTAATGAACCTTTTAATAGCATGCAAAGAAATAGGTTTCGTTAAGACATGCTCTCATGTGCCAGTCAGTCAGTCATTGTTGCTCTACACCCCCTGCACCCCACCTTTTTTCAGTTCTAATTTCAATCAGCGGCAAGTCATTGGCCAATCTATCTTTTGCCAAGAGGAAAAAAGTTGTAACTTATTTTACTCTATTTGTTCTTTGAAAAATTGATACCATAAAAAAAAAATGTTGCCTTTAATCCCAGCACTTGGGAGGCAGAGGCAGGCAGATTTCTGAGTATGAGGCCAGCCTGGTCTACAGAGTGAGTTCCAGGATAGCCAGCACTATACAGAGAAACCCTATCTCGAAAAACAAACAAACAAACAAAAATTGTCGCCAAGTGGTGGCACACGTATTTAATTGCAACAGTGGAGGTGAGTGTTTAAGGTCAGCCTGATCTACAAATAAGCCTTGCAGGAAATGCCAGGGCTAAATAGTGAGATCTTTCTCTCCACCTCACCCTCTGTCAAACAACCCAAGTCAGAATATTTTGCCAACATTTCATTACAGCGAAGACTCTCCAACTCCATTCTTTAGTACCTGCAAAACTGAAAAATGGCTGCTAAAGAGATGACTCAGTATTTCAGAGTAGCTGCTGCTCTTTTTGAGGACCAGAGTTAAATCCTCCCCTGTCCTGAGGCTCACACCCATCAGCTTCAGAATGTTTACCTCTAGATCTAGGGTACCTTTGGGAGACAGCAAGTTACGATTATCTAAATTAAAGAGTTACACGTTTAACGTTATCAAATTCTGGGCAGAGGTAGAGAAATCCAACGCAGCTAAGGTCCAGAGGCTTAGAGAAGGGCAGCCCTCCAGTGTCATACTTCGGGGTCACACAGCTATGGGTGGGACTTCCAACCTCTACTAAAGGGAAACTGCAAGTCTCACTTGCCTTTCTTTTTTTCTTTCATTGACCTTGAGCTATTCTAAGTCACTTTCTCATTCTTTGAAAGCCCGAACTTGGAGAGGCCGTAGTCACCTGTCACAGGCCACCGCAAAAAATAAATAAATAAATAAAAACAAACAAACAAACAAACAAACAAACGAAGAACAAACAGAAAGGCTGCAACTAGCGCCCGGAGAGCTGGCAGTCTCTCGTTTCGGGGTCCAGTAGGCCAGCGACGGGATTCTAAGGAGCGCCCAGAGGTCGACTCGAATGGGTCCCTCTGCCAGGAGGAGGGCGCTCACGGGGCGGAGCCCAAGCGCAGAGGCGTGGCCTGAGCGTGAGGCTTGATAGGAGTCTAGGGGCGTGGCTCAACCTCTGGGCGGAGTCCAACCCCAGGGGCGTGGCTCTAGCGGGGCGGGTCCGACCTCGGACCCCACCCCTCGCGTCCTTTCTACCGCCCCCGCAGAAGGAAAGGGAGAGGGACGGAGGGAGGGAAAGTGGTGTTCTGTGGAAAGGAGCGGAAGGAGGGGAACGCAAAAAAGAAAAGGGAACAGAAACATGGCGGTCTGTGGTCGAGACAGTTTCGCCGCGGTCCGGAGTGCCTAGACGCCGGTCCTCCCGCAGCGCCCGCGGCCCGCGAGCCCCTCGGCCGGCAGTTGCCCTCGCTGCAGGCTGTGCCCCTGGAGACCCGGCCGCGCGGAGGCGCAGGCGCAGAGGGGCCACCGGAGTCCCGGCCCTGCCAGCGGAGAGTGCCCAGGCCGCTTAGCCGGCGCTTTCTCACCCCAGGAAGCGACCGTGTCGGACCGTCGCCGACTGGGCCGGCGCAGGTGAGTCCGCACCGCCACCCTGCCTAACCCCTCCCGCGCCGCCAGGCCGCTCCGGTAGCGTGCGGGACTGCGCCGGAGGAGGGGAGCGGCCGGCTGGCCTAGTCGCCGAGTCGGCGGGAGGTCCCCAGAGCCTGCGGGCTGCGGTGCGGAGAGGCTGCGGCCCCGAGGGCCTCGTGAGGATCGCCTCGGTGCAGGCACAGGGCCTGGCCTCTGCCGCCGGGGTGAGGCGGGAACCGGGCTCGCGGGCCCTGGCCGGGCCGGCGGGGCGCTGAGCGGTGGCGGCTGTGGTGGAGCCTAAGGATCTGCGGACGCTGCGGAGGTGGAGGTACCGGGGTGCAGGCAGGTGCTGCAGGTGAATCCAGGGCACTTCCTCCTCTGCCGGACCGTGGCTGATGTTTAGGGCTGCTTTGTTGGGGATAACTTATAGGAAGGCTCCATTCAGCTCTGGAGTGACTAAACTCAAATAAAGCCAACTAATGAGCCCCTAAGTGCTGACTCTTGTGACAGCCGTAACTTTTAAGCATTGGAGATGCTGTCACAACGTCATGGCTTCCCCCTCCCCTTTTCGTGATTCATACTCCGTTTCTCTCCCGAAGAATGTGCTTGGAGAGAACAAATAAGGAATGACCTAGTTTTTAGAATGCCCCCTCTCTCTCTCCCCTCAAATTTCGTTGGTTTCACACGGGAAAATTTAAGGCAGTTACCGCAGTTACTTGAGCAAATGTGAGAGAAGGTGTCATTCCCCCGTACTGAAAGCTCAGCTTGCTGTGTGATTGTGTCATGCACTGTAGTCTGAACAGTTGACTACTGAGGCTACTTAATTGTGTGCAAACTCGAGTCCAGTTAACCCTAGAAATAGGTCTTCCGGTCTATTTCCATGCTTCCAAGGAGAAGTAACCTAGAAAAGATCCTTAGGTGTAATGTCCTGTTGTCGGGTCTTCAGTAAACTTTTGATAATCATGTATATATATACTAAACTACCTCAAATCTCTAACTCATGTGACTTTTATGTTAAAAAAGAATTGCAAAAGGAAAACTTTATCACAGCCATCATGACCATAAAAACCCGCTATATTTTCTGCTTTGTTCTCAATATTAATGCTAAAATGTTGGCAAACTGTCTTCTTGAAATAAGACTGGGAACTCAGAAATTTCAGACATAATCTTCTTAGATTTGTGCTCATGAACATGACCTACCTCTTACCGGATTGCTTTGAATTGTTTTTTAGTTAGTGGCAAAAGGTTTTCTGCTATTCAGTCCTTTCCTTTGACTATTTACTATTTATAAAGTAATGGATTGAGATTAAGGGGTCTAATAGTCTTTATTACCGGTTTTTGTGAAACGATCCCATGTCATTTGATTTTTGGCCAATAGTACTTGCTTGGAGTTTGTTTATTTGAATAATAGAAAAGATGTGTCAGAAATGTTAATGTTTTATATTTTAATAATTTACTCTTGTGTAATTTGTAAACGAGTGCATTCTGTTGGGAATAAATACAGCGTCTTATAGTGTAAACTTGAGGTGTAGCTGAAGACATTTGTGGAAAAGTTGTGGGTGGAGAATATTCTTAAAGCAAATGTTTTAAATTACAAGGAACTGCCTCGTTGTGTAGGCTGTGACAATTCAGGATGGAAGATTTAGATGGTTATTTGGGCAGGAGAGCTTTCTAAGGAAACACGTTAAGCATCTGTAGTAAACAGCAATTTGTAATGTATGCATGAAGGGTTTTGCATGGTAGTAATGACAAGGCACCTTTGCTTTTTTGTATATCCGCCAGTTAAGACTGAAGCATCTCAATTTATTGGTGTTCCCTGCTAAGAGAAATACCATATTGGCTTTGCTGCTGACTTTGAAAGTTACATTTTCGCCTTGTTCTTGAACCTTAAGTACAGGTTGTAAAGGGAAAAAGAAAGCAGCTGAGTCAGTGGCAAGTTGTCGCCCTCATCCGACTGCTCTGACTTGAAAACAGAATGTCTGTTATAACATGAATTTCTAGTAGAAAAGTAGGACACAAGTTTTTATAATGCATGAATTAAAATGTTACCTTTTAAAGGACTGCTGCACAAGCCATACCTTCTTTCCGATTGTCGGGTTTATAGATTTCTATCAGTGGGATGCCTTGGTGGACTGGGAAGTCTCTCTAGCAGTTAAGCTTTGGGAAGCCAGGTGTGGGGCTGCTTACTTGGAATCCTCCTCCCCAGCAGTGGGAGGGTGGTGGCAGGATGACTGTAGAGGTGAGGCCAGCCTTCCTACTCAGCGGTCCACCTCAGCTTGGGTTAAGTGGTGACACCTCGCTTAGAAGAAACAAAACAGAGCACCAAAAAAGAGAGTTGAAAATCAGGGAGGAATGTCATATGATAGCTTAGTAAAAGAGGTCTTTTAGCATCATGGTATAAGGAATTCCAAATTTAGATACTTTATTACTTAAGATTTATAATAGTATTTGTGGGAAGAAGGCCTTGAATTTTCTATAAACTTCCTGCTTTTGCTTTAGTGTGGGACTAAAGGCATGCCTGCTTTTTGTGTGTATGGGGGGGGGTGAGTACAAAGTCCTGGTATATAGTTTATGTAAGCCTGGAACTTGCTGTGCTTGCTGTTGTCTTAAATGCTGGGAGACGTAAATGCCTAGGTAACCTTGAACTTACTATACTACACAGCTAAGGATGACCTTAAACTCTTCTGCCTCCTACTCCCAAGTGCAGGGCTTGCAGGTCTTTCCTCACTGCCATCTGCTCAGACTTTCATTTTATCTCTAATTGCTATTATGTTTCTTTTTTCTTTTTTCCCCCCAAGTCCATTCATAGTGTTTTGCTAAGAAAGCTGGAGATATTTCTCCTTCCAAATTGGATGACTTTTACCTTTCCCTGTTTTACTGCTTCTGCTTGGATTACTGCTGTGGAGGAAAGGCAGTATAATTCTCACTCATAACTTCTGTGTTAGTAAGATTTTTTCTTTTTTCTTTTTTTTTTTTAGGTTGAACTCAGAGCCTTAAGCATAATGAACATTCTCTCCACCACTAAGTCATATCTCCAGCTCACATATGTAGTTAGGCATTTAGTGGCGCTGCACTAAAATGGGTAACAATAAGTGGAATCAATAGCTGGGCATGAATGCACATGCCTGTAACCCCAGTAGTTAGAAGGTGGACAGGAAGATCAAGACTAGCTTGAGCTTCAGAGTGAGGTTGAGGCCAGCCTGGCTAGTCAAGATCCTGTCTCAGAAAACAAAATAAGGGTCACTGAGACAGCTGAGCATGTAAGGCACTTGTTACCAACCCTAATGACATGAATTTGATCCCAAGGCCCCAGATGGTAGGAGCAAAGTGACTCCTGCAAGTCGTCCTTCGATCTTCATGTATGTGCTATACCATGTGCTTCACTTACATACACAAATAAATAATAAAAAGTTAGACAAATGAAAACAAAGCAGAAAAACCAAAAGAACAAAACCAGGAAGAACAAAGTGTGGTTTTGGTGCATGCCTGTCACCCTAGTACTTGGGAGACTGAAGTGGGAGAATCATGAGTTCATAGCCAGTCTGGACCAGGAGACCCTGCCTCAAAAAAGCAGTAAGGAAAATAAATACAACAACAAAGGGAGGTAGGGAAAAGAAGGGCAGGAAAGGCAAAGCACAGAAAATATTTTGAAACAGCTACAGTGTACTTACATATAATTAAATCTTTTTTAAAAAAGAAAATATTTGTGAAGCTATAATAGTAGATGTGTGCACTATTCACTTGTTCAAAGCCGTAGAATTAATACCACCAAGAGGGAGCCTGTATACTAGAGACTCTAGGTGATGACTGTGTGGACACAGCAGATTCTCCAGTTACTGACACAGCTAACACTCTGAAGGGAGTGCTTATAGTGGAGGTGGCTAAGTGCTGGTGAGATTCTATGGGAACTGTAGTATGTAGAGCTGGGCTAATCATCACGGTCTGGCCTTGGATTCCAGACCCTCCTGCCTGCCGCTGACTCCAGAGTGGGAGAATTACAGGTGTGCGGCACCATGCTGGCTCTTGGGTTTTTTTGTTGCTCTAGATTACTCTCTGTTAAAATTGCTTGTACATGATACCTGAGGAGGTTGAAGGAATAGATTATATCTGAAGGATGTGGTGCTGGAAATTCAACTTGGGCCCTTTGGAAAAGTGGCAAGTATTAACTGTTGAGCTATCTCTCCAGCCCTTTCTGTCACTTGCCCTTTCTGCTTCCTAATAGTTAAGTTTGCCTTTCTTTTTTTCTTAAAAGCTTTATTTTTATTATTTTTGATCATGTATATGTATGTGTCTGTGTGTAGATACGTATATGTGAGTGTAGATGCCTGCAGATGCCAGGCAAGTGTCCTCCATCAGTCCTTCAATTCATGTACTAGTAGCAGTCCTTCTCTATTTTGCTTCCCAAGTGATAGACTATATGCCCAGTTGTGTTCAGGATATTTGTTGTTCTAATTCTTAGCATTTTGGACAAAGCTTACCAATAATTTTCTTTACTCGTGGAGCTATCTTCTGATTCCCCTGTACTGGGCTTTAAAATAGTTCGGGGACTGGGGAAGTGGCTCAGCAGTTAAGAACACCTGTTCATGCAAAGGACCTGGGTTTGGTTCCCAACACCCACAGGTAACCTCCAGTTCCAGGACACTGTCAGGTCTTCTGACTCATCTGACCTTGACAAGTGCAGGTTTGCATTTGGTACACATACATGTAGGGAGTAAGACACTTAGACACATAAATACACCTTTAAAAAAAAGTAGTTACGAATAAAATCTCCACTTGGCTCCCTCTAAAACATTTTGTTCTTATTTGTTTATTGAATGAGATTTTGCTGTATGTCCTAAGCTGGCATGCAATTCACAATATGGCATGGATGGACCTCAAACTCATGGCGATTCCTTCTTTAGCCTCTTGAATGCCATGATTAGAAGTATGTACCACAAAACAAGCCCCACTTTCCTCCTGAATGAATAAATCTGAAAAGTTTTGTTTTGGAAAGAATGAAGAGAGGGAGTTTACAAGATCAAAACACAGACCTGTCACAATTAACTGAATGTGCTTGGGAATTGGCTGATGGAACAAAACAAAGTAGACTTTTTTTTTTAAGGGTGCTGTACATTGAATTTGGAGCCTTCTTTTAGATGGTGATCATGTATATCAGCATTTAGCTGGATTTTCCCATAGGAGATTTTACTATATAGAAAGGTGAATTATTCAGAGGCTAGCGACATGGCTCAGTGGATAAGATTACTTGCTGCCACGCTGCCAGCCTGAGTTTGATCTGCGTGGCAGAAAGAGAAACTGCTTCCTGCAAAGTTGTCATCTGACTTCCTCATTGATGCTGTGATGCTGTGTGTGTCCCTCTCTCACAAAAGACAGGTGTTACATATGCCTTTTTAAAAAGGGTTATTCAGTAATTTAGTTTCCGTGATCAGTGGGATCCTATGGTGGCACTGTAGACTCTAACACAGTGGTAACCTTAAGATAGGTGGAGGTGTGTGTGGCTCTTTACCCTTCAGGTGAAAGACTTAGTTAGCTGGCCTTAAGCCTTCTCCTCTCATAAAATAGTTAGTTCCCCTGTTACATGACAGTTCACCTTTTCTTTGAAAGACTATTCTCACCTTTAATCCCAGTGTTCTCTTTAATCTTAAAATCTTATGTGTGTGGGTCTTTTGCTTGAATGTGTATCCCCCAGACTGGAGTAACAGATGGTTGTGAGCTGCCATGTGGGTACTGGGGGTCAAACCAGGTTCTCTGGAAGAGCAGTCTGTGCTCTTAAACTCTTAAAACACAAAGCCCTCTCTCCAGCCTGTATGTTTTTCTTTTCTTTTTTTGAGACAGGGTCTTACTCTATAGGGTAAGCTGGCCTTAAACTTGCAAAAAAAATTTCTGCCTTAGCCTTCATACCTGGCTTGAAGTGTAACTTTCATTTATTTGGAGAGTTTTGTTTTAGCCCCACAGTCAGGGTAGCTAGCTTGGCCTTGACCTTGCACTCTGAGATCCAACAGCCTGTCTCTGGAGTGCTGAGATTAAAGATAAATCTGGCTCGTGTGTGTGTGTGTGTGTGTGTGTGTGTGTGTGTGTGTGTTTGTGTGTGTGTGTGTGTTTTTCCATGTCACAATTTTAAAGCTTTTTCATGTGCTTATGTGTGTTATATGTATTTACATGTGTGAAGCACATGCATGAGTAGGTGTGCATATAGGCATTGAGTGTGCATCTGGAGGACTGAGGTTGATATCAGGGAATCTTCCTCAATTTTTCTTCCATTGTTTTCTTTCCAGGCAGGATCAACCCAAAAGCTCACATATAGCTAGTCTCAGAAGCCCAATTATTCTGGGATTCCCATCTCTGCCTTCAGAGGTGGAATTACAGGAAAGCTACTAGCCTACCCAGAATTTACATCGGTTCTGGGCATTGAACTCTTGCTTATGGGGCAAGAACTGTAATCACTGGGCCATCTCTATTTTTTTTTTTAAATAAACATTTGTGTGTATGTGTGTGTGGTTGCCATGGTACCTGTGTGGTAGTCAGAGGACAACTTGCAGGAATTGGTTTCTCCTTCTACCATTTGAGGCCTGGAGACCCAGGTTGTCAGGTATATTGATAAGTTCCTTTATCTACTAAGCCATTTCACAGACCCATCTGTTTTGATTTTTGAGACATAATCTTTCTTTATCGTTCAGACTAGCCTGAAGTTCCATATTTATTGGTCCAGGCCATCCTTAAACTCAAGATCCTTACTCGGCATTTTTTTGTAAAAAAGATTTATTTTATTTTATGTATATGAGTACACTGTAGCTGTGCAGATGGTTGTGAGCTGGTTGTGATCATGTGGTTGCTAGGATTTGAACTCAGGACCTTTGGAAGAGCATCAGTGCTCTTACCCGCTGAGCCATCTTGCCAGCCCCTCACTCAGCATTTTGAATATGGAGTTCCAAGTATATCATCTCTCACCAGACTAACATTTTCTAGCTGTACAGTTTCCTTTTCTTTCTTTCTTTCTTTCTTTCTTTCTTTCTTTCTTTCTTCCTTCCTTCCTTCCTTCCTTCCTTCCTTCTTTCTTTCTTTTTTTTTTTTTTTTTGTTTTTGTTTTTGAGACAGGGTTTCTCTGTGTAGTCCTGGCTGTCCTGGAACTCACTCTGTAGACCAGGCTGGCCTCGAACTCAGAAATCCGCCTGCCTCTGCCTCCCAAGTGCTGGGATTAAAGGCGTGTGCCACTGCCCGTGCTGTACAGTTTCTAATGGGCTTTGCACAGTGTTCTTTGAATGAGAAAGAAATTGTTGTGATTTATAAAAAAAAGACCAGGATATGTTTTATAGAGCACGGTATGGTGAGGAGAGGGGTGCCTCCGGGCCCATGCTGAGGGACCAGCCGTAGATGGCTGTATAGTGTGGAATAGAGTTTATTTAGGGCATGGGAAGGGGAGTTGAAAAGGAAGTAGAGACTGAGAAAGACAGAGGGGTGGGGGAAGGGGGCAGCTAGGAACACATGGAGGAGGAGGGGAGAGGAGAGAAGGAAAAGGAGTCAGGGGGAGAGGAGACTCAGAGAAGGGTCAGAGTGAGGAAGGGTCTACAGCTCCTTTTATAGCAAGCCAGGCATATCTGGCTGTTGCCAGGTAACTGTTGGGCGGAGGCTACAAGGAATGCCAATATAAATAAAAGAGGAAAGGAGGGATCTGCTCTTAGGTATGGTGGAGGAGAAAGTTTTTTTTGTTTTGTTTTGTTTTGTTTTGTTTTGTTTTTCCGAGACAGGGTTTCTCTGTATAGCCCTGGCTGTCCTGGAACTCACTCTGTAGACCAGGCTGGCCTCCAACTCAGAAATCCGCCTGCCTCCGCCTCCCAAGTGCTGGGATTACAGGCGTGCGCCACCACGCCCGGCCCTGAGAAAGTTTATTATAGATAAAAAGGAGTGTGTAGCCAGAGACAGGAACATCTGGGAGAGTCCAGAGTAGACTTGACTCTAAGCCATGTGAGAAGGGGAAGGTAAAGGGAAGAGGAAGAAGAGAGAGGAGAACCAGGTGCAGCCAACAGGAGGCCCAAAAGTGAAGGGGTAACCAAAATGGCTGGATTATATAGGAAAGGGCTGTTGAAGGAACAGAGGCCCAGCCCAGACTTTGACTAGAGTTGAGGGTAGGGGGCCTGGGTGTGCTAGCCAGGAAGGTCCTGTGTTAGGTAGGGACTAAGGGATGCAGTGAGAGTTTGGTAACCAGGTCCACTTTGTTATGCTAAATACACACCTCAGCCCTTTGTTCCAGGTTTGAAACCTAACACTCAAGTCTACTTGCTTGAATCTGAATGTGTGATAATAAAATGGTTATTTTTTTTCTCATTCCTTCTCTCCACCCACATCATCTAACATTCTGTTGTAAAAGTCTTCTGACCTTTGCGTTGTAGGACCAGAATGGGTTCATGTTCTGAAAACTTAATGTATTATAGTTATAATCTATTGCTACCATCCTTTGTCTTTTTGTATACAGTTTACTCCTGAGTCATGCCCCCAGTTTCTGCCACACATATTGATTCAGAGATCATCCACAGTTTGAATTATGGGAGACTCATTAACCTAGTACCTGTGACTACTGAGAGGACCCCATTAATCTTTAAAGTGCCTTTTGTCCTTTGCATGTGGCATTCGGAGTGTACCATATATTTTCCTTGCTTCATTTCAGCCTTGTCATTTCTCTAAGGGACCCTGCCCCAGGGAAGTTACTGTGGGGGGTGGATTAAGTACTATTTGTTGCTTTTGGTGACTGCTGCTTCTGGGCGTGTGGGGTTTTTGTTTTTTGTTTTGTTTTGTGTGTGTTTGTTTGTTTGTTTGTTTGTTTGTTTTTTTTCCGAGACAGGGTTTCTCTGTGTAGCCCTGGCTGTCCTGGAACTCACTCTGTAGACCAGGCTGGCCTCCAACTCAGAAATCCACCTGCATCTGCCTCCCAAGAGCTGGGATTAAAGGCATGCGCCACCAACGCCTGGCCTGGAGTTTTGTTTTGTTTTGTTTTGTTTTGTTTTTGCTTGTTTTTTTTGTTTTTTTGTTTTTGGTTTTTTTTTTTTTTTGTTTTTGGTTTTGGTTTTTCAAGACAGGCTTTTTCTGTAGCTTTGGCTGTCCTGGAACTCACTCTGTAGACCAGGCTGCCTCAGAGATCCATCTCCCTCTGCCTCCCTAGTCTTGGAATTAAAGGAGTAAGACACCACCTTCTGGCTCTGGGTGTGTTTTTAAGCAGTCAGAACTAGGAAGGACACACCTTGTTAGCATTCTGTCTAAACTCCACCCCACAGTTACCTAGCAACAGCCAGGTATGCTCCTCCTCACAGTTACCTGACAACTGCCTGGTAGGCCTGGCCCACTATAAAAGGAGCTGCTTGCCCTTCCTTTCTCTTGCCTCTCTTATCTTCTTGTTCTCTTTGGCCCTCTTGGGCTCTTCCCTTCTTCTCTCTCTCCCCCTCCCTTCCCCCCTCTCTCCATTTGGCCATGGCCGACCTCTACTTCTCTACTCTCTCCTTCTCTCTGCCTTTCTCTGCCTCTACTACCCCTTTAACTCCCCTCCCCATGCCCTAAATAAACTCTGTTCTACACTGTCGTCTCTTGAATTCCTGCCTGCCTGAGTCTGCTCTTCATTCACTCTGCTTCTATAGATTTGCTGCTCTGAACATTTTACTGAAATAGAACCATATTTCATATGTTTGTCTGTGGCTAGCTTAGTGGAATGTTTTCAAGCATCATCTTTGTGGACACGTGTGTTGGTACTTTATTCCTTCTTATTGTTGAACAGCACTTGATTGTGTAAATAAATATATTGTACCACATTTTGGACATGTGGTACCGATGGATATTGGTACCAATTGTTGGACGTGTGGACTGTTTTTATTGCTGTTTTAAATACTGTCCATATGCATATATAATATGTTAATAAAACATATATTTAAATTATTGGAGCAGGGATATTGACCCATTTGTTAAAGTGTTTGCCGTGCAAGCAAGAGTACTTGATTCCCAGCATCTACATTAAAAAGCCAGGTGTGACATTGTGCTCCCATAATCCCAGCACTGAGGAGGTGAGGAGATGGGAGGATCCCTGGCCAGTCTACTCAACTGGTGAGCTCTAGGTTCAGTGACAAATCTTGACTCAAAAATAAGACAGAAAAACACTTGAGGAAGACACCTAGGATCTACCTCTGGCCTCTACAGGCTTGTGTTTTCATACTCAAGGGCACTTCCTTTTCCCTCAATTAAAAAAAATTAAAGAAAATAAAATTATTTTAATTTTTTCTAGTAATGTTGTAGGTTGAACTCAGAACTTCTCCCAAACTAGGAAAGTGATCTATCACTGAGATATGTCCTCAACCTTAAAATTAAATTTTTTGAATCATTTTAGATTTATAAAAAAGTTGTAAAGATGGTATGAAATTTTTTATTTTCTTCTGATAACATGTTACTAGTTGGATGTGGTAGATCACAACCCAACTCCCAGCACTGTTGCAGCAGAGGCAGGAGGATGCCATGGTTTCCATATCAGACTGGGCCAAATACTAAGTGGCAAAGCGAGACCTTGTCTCAAAAAACAGATTTCTCCAAAATGAAACATTTTGCATAATTGAAAATGAACATTTTGCAAAAACATTTCATGCATTTTGAAACTATGCATAATTGTCCTACTAATGATATTTATCTCCATACATTGGTTTTACTCAATACACATTTATTTATTTAGTTTTCCTTAAAAATTTTTAATGTTTTTATTGGCATATATTATTTATACAAAATATGTTTAATTCCGACATCTTCATACACATATGTAGTGTATTTAATCCTATTCATTCCTTACTCTCTCATTCCCCTACAATTCCCCATCTTTTAACTAGCCCTGCATCTGCTCCCATCTTTCTAGTGACCTAATGAGTTTAATTAGGGTTGCTTACAGGGCATCGGGAACAGGTTATTTATAGGAATAACACTAGAAAATGTCCCTCTTTCTCTAACAACTGTCAACTGTCTGTAATTCCCCTTGGGGTGGGTGGGCCCTTGTAACTTCCCCATCCGTCCACCCAGGAACTGTCAACTGTCTGTAATTCCCCTTGGAGTGGGTGGGCCCTTGCAACTCCCCATCCCTCCCCCCAGGATGCTGATGGATGTATTCTTTTTCAGGAAATCACTTCTGGCGAGGCTTCACATCCGCTTTTACCTGGGTGATGGACTTTTACAGCATTCCGTTCCAAACTTAGCTTCTTTCTACTCTCTCTTTCCTGCTGTTCCTCCAGCCTTGGAGTGGATGATATAGATAGTCTGCTTATTAAATACCTGAACATGCAGCCTCAGCTTCCTGAGTGCTGGGATTATGGGCTAGGCTAGTGCCACCAGGCCTGCTTTAATATGCCATTTAAGGGTATGAACTGGCCTTAGTTTACATGTGCTAAAGTTATGCATTCATACTGTTGCTTTGGATTTCTTTCTAGTATACTGAATCTTGTCTTCAGTCTCCAAATTGTATCCTTTTTCTTACAGCAGGAATTCCGACAAGTGTTCACTCAGATGTAGGCACGGAATAATTTCAAAATTGTCACACCCATACCACCATGAGAACCCTTCTTAAAAAACAAAACAGCCGGGCGGTGGTGGCACACGCCTGTAATCCCAGCACTCTGGGAGGCAGAGGCAGGCGCAGGCGGATTTCTGAGTTTGAGGCCAGCCTGGTCTACAGAATGAGTTCCAGGACAGCCAGGGTTTTACAGAGAAACCCTGTCTCGAAAAAAAACCAAATCCAAAAAAAAAAAAAAAAAAAGTAAACCAACAAAACAAAGTGTCAAATTTTCTTTAGTTCCTCATGCCAAAGTACCCTGTTCAAATGCCACTGGGAATCATTGATTTTCTTAAAAAATAAACTTTATTATATATCCTTGCCAAAAATAACACACACACACACACACACACACACACACACACCAAAATTAACCAGACCTAAAGTTGTTCTTTTAAATTTCCCACGGGGCGGTGGTGGCGCACACCTGTAATCCCAGCACTTGAGGAGGCAGAGGCAGGCGGATTTCTGAGTTCAAGGCCAGCCTGGTCTACAGAGTGAGTTCTAGGACAGCCAGGGCTATACAGAGAAACCCTGTCTGGAAAAAACCAAATCCCCCCCCCCAAAAAAAAAGTTTAAATTTCCCAACATGTGTTATACTATTAGTTTGATAGGTGCATTGGCTTATGAATCTTAGTGGTAAGCTAATGACCTTCTTCTCTTCTACCCCTTTCCTGGTGCCTTTATGGAGTCTCCTGAAGCCCAGGTTGACTCCAGGAACTCCTGCTCTTAACTGCTGCAACCTCCTAAATTCTGGGATTACTGGTATAGCCAAGCCGGGTTTAGCTTTTTGCCACCCCACCTCCTTTCTTTGAGGTAAAATCTCACTAAGCTGCCCTGGCTGGTTTAGAACTCACTGTGTAGACCAGGCCAGCCTCAAGCTCTTGGTGAATCTTCTCTATTTGCCACACCATCTTGACTTTGCATACATAACCTTCAGAAAGGAAGTTCTGGTTTTCCCAAGTGGATTAGACAGTTAACAACTGGATTTATCCTGTTAGCAGTGGCTGCCTGTGTCCTCTCCTTTCCCGGGCTTCTTTACTCCCCTCCCCTCCCCTCCCCTCGCCTCCCCTCCCCTCGCCTCCCCTCCCCTCCCCTCCTCCCCTCTTCTCCTTTCTTTTCTCCTTTCTTTTTCCTTCCTTTCTTTCTTCTTCCTTCCTTCTTTTCTTCTTCCTTCCTTCCTTCCTTCCTTCCTTCCTTCCTTCCTCCCTCCCTCCCTTCCTCTTTCTCTCTCTCCTTCCTTCCTTCCTTCCTTCCTTCCTTCCTTCCTTCCTTCCTTCTTTCCTTCTTTCCTTCTTTCCTCTCCCTTCTTCCCTCCCTCCCCTTACTCCTCTGGCTTCAGCTCTCTTGAGACAGGACCTCAGTCAGTAAGTAGCCTTTGCTGACCTGGATGAAACTCACTATCTAGCCTAGGCCTGGAACTTGCTCTAATCCTCCTGTTTTAACCTGTAGGCTGGCCTAAGTACTTTAAGGCATTTATGTTTGCAGTCTCTTTATATCACTGTTGTGTAAAACTTTGAGCCACAGACACAGTAGTGGAGAATGTCATTGTTCTGTCAACTGATTTTATTCAAAATGACTTCAGTTTTAAAGTTCTTTGACTTAAGTAGTATTGATAGAGCTGTCTAAAGGAAACCACTAACCCCCCCTTTTGCATTGTTTAAGTGTAGCCAATAACTGATAAAATGGTACTTTCTTTGATTAAAAAAATCATTCATTTTGCATGGTGTGGGAACATGCAGATAAATTTTGAAATTTTGATAACAGTGAGAGGAATTGTAGGGATGATATTTTGTTGTATAAGTTGAATAGTGTTTTGTCTACATTCATGAATTCCCTGGGCGCCAGGAGTTGTACTACATGCTTTAATTCTGGCACTCAGGAGGGAGAAGCTGCTATAAAATAGAATGCAGTAGGTGGTAGGTAGGGGACTTGACTTGGCATGGGCCAGGGAGTCTTTCTGAGAAATTAGACCATGTGACAGACCTGGTGTAAGGGAAGTTTATTTGCGGGTAGGAGGGGAGTGAAGACCTGGAGAAGGGGTAGAGCAGATAGAATTCATCAGAGCTATTGGCGAGGCTGGGGTGGGATAGGGGTGGGGGTGGGGGGCAGAGAAGGACAGAGGCCAGCTGGGAACATGTGGGAACAGAGGGTGGGGGAGGAGGAGGAAAAGGAAGAGGAGGTACACTTTTAAAAAAGCTTTGTTAAAGGTAAGCATGATGACTTATACCTGTAACCCCTTCAGCAGGAGGACTAATGAGAGGTTGAGATTACCCTGAGCTACATAGTGAGTTCTAGCTAGCATGGATTTCAGAGTGAGACCCTGTCTTTAAAAAGCAAACTGGAAGAAAAGCTTTTGGTATATAGAGTTGCTTAAGGTTTAGCGCAAAGAGAGCATCAACTCCATTTGTGGAATGTTAATTGTTACAAACATGGAAATTAATTAGGAAGATTACTCAAATTATATTAAAAATAGGACCACTATATAGTCTGGCAGTCAAACATCTAGTTATCTAGCCAGAGTAAAATTTTTTCCTTCTTTTTTTTTTTAAAAAAGATTTATTTATTTATTATATGTAAGTACATTGTAGCTGTAGGGAGTCAGATCTTGTTACGGATGATTGTGAGCCACCATGTGGTTGCTGGGATTTGAACTCAGGACCTTCGGAAGAGTAGTCAGTGCTCTTAATAACTGCTGAGCCATCTCTACAGCCCCAGAGTAAAATTTCTATCTGTGATATCTATATCCCCAGGCTCATTTCAGCTTTATGATAGCAGCAGGGTAAAGAGATAACTTAGTGTCATTAATGAATAAAAAATGTGAACAGAGAAATAGTGTTCAGCTTAAAGTAGGTGCAGTATGAAATGGTCATGGTAAAGAGAATTAAAGGTCTAGTGTTTGGGCATTTCAGAGGGTGAGGCAAAAAGACAAAAGGATTGCTGTGACTGAGTCCCACTCCTCCACCACCCTCACTGGAAAAAAAACAAACATAAATAAGTACAGGACTGGAGAGATAGATAACTCAGCAGTTAAGAGCATTGGCGTTTCTTTCAGAGGACCTGGGTTCAGTTCCCAGCACCCACACCAGGCATCTCAAAACAGCCTGTAACTCCAGCTTCAGGGGAATTCAAACACTCTAGCCCCTTAGGGTCTTTGAAGCTCATGGGCACATACCCTACACAGATACATATATTTTTAAATGATTTTTAATTTTTATGTGTATGGATGCTATGCCTGAATGTATATTTGGGCTTTACATGCTTGCAATGCGTTTGGAGGCCAGAAAGAGAATCTAGGATCACTTGGGACTGGAATTAGACGGTTGTGAGCTGCCCTATGTATGCTGGGAATTGAACCCAGGCCCTCTGTAAGAGCAGCCAGTCCTCTTAATCTCTGAGCATCACCCCAGCCCCCAGTACACATAATTTGCAAATAAAAATAAATCTTAAAAAAAAAAAAAAGAGGCCAGGCGGTGGTGGCGCACGCCTTTAATCCCAGCACTTGGGAGGCAGAGGCAAGCGGATTTTGAGTTCGAGGCCAGCCTGGTCTTCAGAATGAGTTCCAGGACAGCCAGGACTACACAGAGACACCCTGTCTCGAAAAACCAAAGTAGAAAGAATAGAATAGAATAGAATAGAATAGAATAGAATAGAATAGAATAGAATAGAATAGAATAGAATAGAATAGAATGGGAGGGGAGAGAGAAAGAGGGGGAGGGAAGGAGGGAGGGAGGCAGGGAGGCAGGCAGAGGCAAGTAGATCTAGAGCTCAGGTTGGGTTTGGTCTGCTATCAAGTTCCCTGCTGGCCACAATACATAATGAGACTCTGTTTCAAAAAACAACAGCAAGAAAACCCTTTTAACCTTTTATTATCCTCTCCTGTCTCCTTACCTACTCTGAAGCAAACTCATTCCTATCCACTACCTGCCTGATAGGAGTACAAAAACACATTCCAGGAATAATTCTCTCCTTTATTCTGAGGTCACAAGACTTTTTTTGTCTTGTTTTCTTTTCTTTTCTTTTCTTTTCTTTTCTTTTCTTTTCTTTTCTTTTCTTTTCTTTTTTTATTCGATATATTTATTTACATTTCAAATGTTTCCCCTTTCCTGGATCCCTCCTCACCGAAAGTCCCATAAGCCCTCTTCCCTCCCCCTGTTCCCCAATCCACCCCTTGTCTTGTTTTCCTGGCATTGTCTCACAGCCACTCAGAATTTTCTAATGACTCCATTTTCAGACTGTGTTCCTTTTTCCAAATTATTACCCCTTTTATTTTGTTTTTTAAAGACCTACTAATACACGCGCGCGTGTATGTGTGTGTGTGTACATATATTTTGTACGTATGTATGTGTATACATATATCAATATAAGGGTTAGGGTTAGGGGGATATATATATGTGTGTGTGTGTGTGTGTGTGTGTGTGTGTGTGTGTGAGTGAGTGCATATATGTATATGCATTGTGCTTGTGCCTGGTGCCTAGACATCAGAAGAGGAGGGTATCAGGTCCCCTGGAACTGGAATAGTTACATAGTTGTGAGCCACCATGTAGGTGCTGAAAACCAAACATGGGTCTTTTGAGAACAGCAGGTGTTCTTAACTGTTGAGCCATCCCTGCAACTGCTCCCACACTGTTGCTGTTGTCATAATGCTAACAAGAACACAGGGCTGCAGGTATAGTCTCAAGATAGCAATTTACTCTGCTTAGATAACTAGAAGTGGAATTTATTGTTATCATATAACAATATGTTGTTATATGATAGGTATTGGATACAAAATATATGTGATTTGAGGAGATCATAAATACTTCAGTAATTTGAAGAAATTATGCAAAATATTTGTCTTAAAATTAGTTGAAAATACGAAAAAATTGGATGACATATAGAAAAGACCCACATGGTTAAAAATTAACTAATGCTTTTTTAAATAAGGTGTAGACTGGTGGTGGTGGTGCATGACTTTAATCCCAGCACTCAGCCTGGTCTACAGAATGAGTTTCAGGATAGCCAGGATTACACAGAGAAACCCTATCTCAAAAACCAACCAACCAACCAACAACAGCAACAAAAACCAATGTGTGTGTCAGTCAGTAAGGAGTTAAAAAAGCAATTTATAAGACATTTGGAATAGTCCAGAAATGAAAATAAAACAATTTAAAATGCACCTAAACCAGTAGAGAAATGGAGTATTTATTATTAAATTACTCTTATTAAAAAGTTCTGTACTCTTATTCCCAGCAAGGCATTTTAAAAAAGATCAAAACATATCATATACATTTATGAAAGTGCCATAATGACACTCATTTTTTATATAAAATATGCTAATAAAAACTTGAAAAGACAACAGTAAAATGGATAAAGTGTACAATTCATATTTAAAATGTACAAATCTTAGACAGGCTAGGGGTTTAAAAGCCCCTCACCCTTAACTGAAGGGCTATTGACAGGTGATGACTTCTGGTGGAGAGAGGCACATGGAAGGCTAACACAGGAGGTCAACATACTGCAGTGCATGGCCTCTCCTCCCTCACGGTGTGGGCACCACAAATCAGAGTTAGTGTTTTTATTTCTTTAAAACAAAACAGAAGACCAGTTGTGGGATAAAAAGGATGGTCTGGGCAGAGGTAGGAGAAGTCAAAACAACATCTGGGGGTAAATATGATCAGAATGTATTGTATGATGTCTTAGGGTTGTATTGCTGTGAAAAGACACCAAGAACAGGGCAACTCTTTAATTGGGGTTTGCTTACAGTTTCAGAGGTTGAGTTTATTATCATGGCGGGAAGCATGGCAGTGTGCAGACAGACATGGTCCTGGAAAAAGAACTGAGAGTTCTACATCTTCATTCACAGGCATCGGAAGGGGACTGTGTACCATAGTGGGTGTAGCGTGAGCATAGGAGACCTCAAAGCCCGCCCTCACAATGACACACTTCCTCCGACAATGATACACCTCCTGATAGTGCCATTCCCTATGAGCCAAACATTGAGACACGTCCGTCTGTGGGAGCCGGACCTATTCAAACTACCCATAATATATCTCGAATTAATTAAATCAAATATTATATTAAAAAGACACAAGTCTATACACTTGGGAAAAATTGTCAAATCAAGATAGAGAAATATCCATCAATATTCTAAATTTCCTTCTACTTCATTATTATCTCCTGATAATGTCTTCTACCAATATAGTTTCCATCATTCATTCATTCATTCATTCATTCATTCATTCATATGAATGAATGAATGAGACATTGTATCTCCAGGTAGCCCCAGCTGACCTTGAACTCTAAGATCTGCCTGGTTCTACCCCTCCCAAAGTGTTAGAATTAAAGGCATAGGCTACTATGCCTGGCTTTTTTTTTTTTTTTTTAAATATGTGTACTACTCTATCTGCATATACACCTGTATGCCAGAAGAGGGCATCAGATCTCTTTATAGATTGGTCATGAGCCACCCTGTGGTTGCCGGGAATTGAACTCAGGACCTCTGGAAGAGCAGCCCATGTTCTTAACTACAGAGCCATCTCACAAGTCTCCTGCGCCCCCCCACCCCCGCCTTATGTATGTAAGTGTTTTGCCTACTTGTATGCCTTTGCACTACATGTATGCAGTGCCTTTGGAGGCCAGAAGAAGGCATCAGATCCCCTGGGTCTGGAGTTAGAGGTGGTTTTGAGCCTCCCCGTGGGTGCTGAGAATGGAACCTGGGTTCTTTGGAAGAGTAGCTATTGTTCTTAATTGCTAAGCTATCTCTCCAGCCTGCAGTGATTTTATTTTTATTATATATGTATGAATGTTTTGTGTACATATGTATGTATGTACATGTCCCATGTACACATGGTACTCAAGAGGCAAGGAGAAGGCATCAGATTTCCCAAAACTGGAGTTACAGACAGGTGTGAACTGATATATAGGTGCTAGGAATTGAACCCATCTTTTCTGGAGGAGCAGCCACTGAGCTATCTCTGCAACCAGTATTTAAATTTTATATATGCACGGTGGTGTATCCCTTTAATCCAAGCAGTGGGGGAGGCAGATGCATGTAGATCTCTGTGACTGTGAGGCCAGCTTGGTCTGAAAGGTCAGTTCTGTGTCAGCTGGGGCTACATCGTAGACCTTGTCTCAAAACACACACACACACACACTAATAAGAACAACAACAATACAAATGGAATCATATATGCATTCTTTTGGGGGGCTCTGGTTATGTCTACTCATAATAATTTCACATCGTTTTATTTTTCATCCATAGTATTAACTATATCAACATAGCATAAGTCTTTACTTATATGTGTATATGTGTCTGTGTGCGCGCGTTTGCGTGCGCGTGCCACATTGTGAGTGTGAAGGTCAGGGGACCGATTACAGGGGTGCTGACTCTCTCCCTTTGTGGGTTTCAGGTATCAAGCTGAGGTCATTAGGCTTTTGAGGAAGATATTTTACCCCTTGAGCCACCTCAGTGGCCCCCTTTTTCAGGTTTTGAAACAGGATCTCACTGTGTAGTGCTGGCCTCAAACTCAAAATCTTCCTGCTTTATCTTCCCAAGTGCTGGGATTGCAGGTTGAGCCACCATACTCAGCTGGAAGTATGAGTATGAAAGGAAGAGCTGTAGGTACAGGAAATGAATATAGTTGTGTTACAAATGTTTAGACTTTGTTATAGGTAAAAGCTGACAAGATGATAAAATGCTTCTACAGAATGAAGTTTGAGAAAAGTGGCAGCTGCCTATTCCTAACTCTGGAATGTCTTAATTTTGATCAGTATAAAGTATTTCCAACCAATGATACATTTTCTTCTCTTTTAGGAAATAGAACAGCCACCATGATAGAAGACAAAGGACCAAGAGTGACAGACTACTTCGTTGTGGCAGGTCTCACTGATACATCCACTCCTTTGGATCAAGAAATTAAATCGATTGGCCCTAAAGCTCCAATCACAGACATTGCTGTTATTATCAAATCAGCTGGGGAAACTGTACCTGAAGGTTACACCTGTGTTGAAGCCACTCCATCAGCACTCCAAGCAAACTTGAATTATGGAAGTCTGAAAAGCCCAGAGCTTTTCTTGTGTTATAGGAGAGGGAGAGATAAACCACCCCTTACAGATATTGGGTATGATCACTTTCTTTCTTTTTTTTTTTTTTAAAGATTTATTTATTATTATATGTAAGTACATTCTAGCTGTCTTCAGACACACCAGAAGAGGGCATCAGACCTCCTTACAGATGTTTGTGAACCACCAAGTGGTTGATGGGATTTGAACTCAGAACCTTTGGAAGGGCAGTCAGTGCTCTTAACCGCTGAGCCATCTCTCCAGCTCGTATGATCACTTTCTTTTGCTATGGTAAAGGGAATTAAATTTATTTAAAGGTTAAAAAGGTACATTATAGAAATTTGAAGTTTGATAGTTTTATTGTTATTTATTTTAAGATTAAGTTTAAAGATGTGTGTGTGTGTGTGTGTGTGTGTGTGTGTGTGTTTGGTTTTTTGAGACCAGGTTTCTCTGTGTGGTCCTGGCTGTCCTGGAACTCACTCTGTAGACCAGGCTGGCCTCGAACTCAGAAATCTGCCTGCCTCTGCCTCCCAAGTGCTGGGGTTACAGGCGTGCGCCACCACGCCCAGCTTAAAGATATATTTATATCTATGTCTTCTTAATTAGATATAAAAACATGAGGAGTGATGATAATAGGCATTGAGGTTTTAAGAGCTGTGTTGAATGATTAATGGCTATAAACATGAACATCTTTAGGGAAGGATATTCCATTTTTTTTTCTTTTTTTTTTTTTTTGGTTTTTTTAAGACAGGATTTCTCTGTGTAGCTCTGTCTGTCCTGGAACTTACTTTGTAGACCAGGGTAGCCTCGAACTCAGAAATCCACCTGCCTCTACCTTCTAATTGCTGGGATTAAAGGTGTGCACCACCACCACCACCACCACCACCACCATCACCACCATCACCACCGCTCGGCAGGACATTCCTTTTTAAAATATGTATTTGGAAGCTAAGTGGTGGCTCATGCCTGTATCCAAGCACTTGGTAGGTGGAAGCAGGAAGACTAAAACATTGAGGTCATCTGTGTCTGTATACCAGGTTCGAGACCAGCCTAGGCTACATGAGATCCTATCTCAAATGTGATCCTATCTCAAATGTTGGGGTTGGGGGAAGTCTTTTTCTCTCCCTGGAGATAGGCTTGCTTTGCTTAACATACAAGCTTCTGGATTCAATTCCCAGCACTGCTTATAAAAAATAGCTGGACAGTAATAGTGCACTCAGCATTCCCAGCACTCAAGAGGCAGAGGCAGTTGGCTAAGTTCCAGGCCAGCCTGGTCTACATAGTTAGTTCCAGTACAGCCAAGGCTGTGCTGAAAAACCAAACTAACCAACCAACTGACCAACCAACGGAGGAAAAAAAACCTTTTCTCAGTAGCTGTTGTGGGAGGCTGAGAGAGCTCAGTCGTTAAAGAGCATTGGCTGCTTTTTCGGAGGACCCGGGTTCAATTCCCATAACCCATATTGCAGCTCACAACTGCCTGTAAATCCATGGGATCTGACATCCTCATATAGACATAAATAAAAGTAAATCATTAAAAAGAATCAGTAGCTGTAGTTTGTCCGTTAAGATTTCTTCTTTGTAACTGCTGCAAAGATTTTTAATTTCAAAAATTTGTGTTGATATTTTCTTTGAAAATATTACTTTTATAATCTCCTGATGATTTACTATGTGTGGATATTATATTGAAGTGTCATGTTTATTATAACTTCTCTTATAAAAACTGATGGGAGAACCTGGTGGTCATAGAGGTGTTCTCCTGTGATCTTGGCAGGACCAGTACTCAAGGCTGTTTGCCTATATATCCAGTTTGATAGATTACTTGAAAACCTGTCTTAGAACTAACCCCATCCCCAACATACACACACACAAAAGAATTGTGTTTTTGGCCATTTGCATGTCTTTTTGTTTTGTTTTTTTGGGTTTTTGTTTGTTTGTTTGTTGGGTTTTTTTGTTTTTGTTTTTGTTTTTGTTTTTGAGACAGGGTTTCTCTGTATAGCCCTGGCTGTCCTGGAACTCACTCTAGACCAGCCGCCACCGCCGCCGCCACCACCACCACCACCACCACCACCTGGCTGCATGTCTTTTTTTGAATGTCTGTTTACATTCTTTGCCTACTTTAAAAAACAGGGATATTTCATTTTAAGCATTTTTTAAAAATAATACTTACTTGGTTTCTGGGGACATGGTTTAGTGCACAACCTAGTCTGCTTTAGAGCTTTCAGTTCTGCTCAGCTGTCTTGAGTCCTGGCAAAAACCTGTTTAGTTGAAATTATTTTTATCTTGACACAGAAACTACAAGGGTAACAGAGTTCTCATCTGTCCTTCCCCAAGCTTTGTGCCTTTTTATTAATTTATATATTTTTTAAAATTTTATTTATTTTTAAAAATATTTATCTTTTATTCTATGTGTGAGGGTGTTTTGTGTTATGTGTGTCTGTGCACCATGTGGATGCTGGGACTCCACCCTGAGTCTCCTGGAAGAGCAGGTGTGCTCTTGACTGCTGAGCATCCCTCCAGCCCAGCTGCACTTCTGTTTTTGAGACAGGGTCTCACTGTGTAGCTCTGACTGACCTAGAACTCATATGTATATTATGTAGAGATCTATTTGCCTCTTCCCCATGAGTTCTGGGAGGAAAGGTGTGTACCACCGGACCTGGCCCCCCCCCCTTTATTTTCCTGAGGCAGTCTAATTATACATGGTGTGCCATCATGTCCTGTTGTGTGTACATTTAAAAATTGTATTATTTTGCCGGGCAGTGGTGGCGCATGCCTTTAATCCCAGCACTTGGGAGGCAGAGGCAGGTGGATTTCTGAGTTTGAGGCCAGCCTGGTCTACAGAGTGAGTTCCAGGACAGTCAGGGCTACACAGAGAAACCCTGTCTCGAAAACCTCCCCCCCACCGCCCCCCTCCAAATTGTATTAGCTTATGTTACTTGCAGATTTTTTCACATTTTTGCATATTTTTTTTTACTTATTTTTTAAATTACATTTTAAAAATTACTTTGTGTATGTACAAATGTGTGTGTGAGCATATGTGGAGCTCAGCGTACAGGAGTTATTTCTCTGTTTTCACCATGTGGTTCTCAGTGATCAGAGCTAAGGTTGGGCTTGGCAGTAAGTTCCCTTACCTACTGAGCCACCTCTCAAGCCAGAGAGGTTTGGTTTTGTTGTTGTTGCTTTGTTTGTTTAGTTGTCTGTGTATGTTGTGATATAGGACTTCACTTTGTAGACTAAGCTGAACTGGAGTTCCCTGTGGATCCAAGGCAGGCCTTGGACTTTGCCAGTCTTGGGCCTCAGTGGGGATACTTGGCACAGTTTACTTACTTGATAGTATTTGGCCTGTATGCTTTTGTTGTTGTTTTCTTTCTTCCCTGTCTGACCTGGAACTTGTATAGACTGGGCTGACCTTGATCTAACAGAGATGTTCTTGCCTATGCTTGCCTAGTGAGTGGAGCTCATTCTGTCTAAGGATTTTTGAATATAAAAATGTGTGACAAGAATTAGGAGGCATGTTTTTCCTGAACCACCTGAGTACTCTGTAGAATGTTTAGAGCTGGCCAGAGGATGTCTGTAGTGTTCCCATTCCCTTCTTAATGTGTCTTGTCATAAAAAGTTGAATTGCTCAATCCAGTTTTTGCTTCTTAAATCCTGTCTAAGCTTTTAAAAAATAATCCAGAAAAGTATAATTTCTAAAATAATAATTTTAGTCATGGTTGAAGTTTGGAGAACAACAGAAATGGCTAAAATTTTGTTTGCTCATTTCAAGAGAAAACAGTATTAACCTAAAACCTTTCTCCCCCTTTCCTCCCTGCCACACAGAGTTCTGTATGAAGGGAAAGAAAGGCTTATTCCAGGATGCGAAGTGATCCAAGCCACTCCGTATGGCCGCTGTGCCAATGTCAACAATAGTTCAACTACTTCTCAAAGGATCTTTATCACCTATCGAAGGGCTCCTCCAGTGCGGTCCCAGAATGCCTTGGCTGTAACTGATATCTGTGTTATTATAACCAGTAAAGGAGAAACCCCTCCTCATACTTTCTGCAAAGTTGATAAAAACTTAAACTGTGGCATGGTAAGAGCAAAGTTGTCTCCTATTCAAAGTTTTGTTTGGGAATAAGCCAAAAAGTTTAATACTACTGGGTCCATAGTATATTTTCATATTTTTATTATTCTTGTTTATATTTTTATGTCTCCATTTTTCAAATTTAAAAGGACTTGTGGAGCTGGGGATTAGGCCAGGACCTTGTGCATGCTAGATTAGCTCCCTTATTATGGAGTACTATCTGTGTCTTTCTCTTTGGTTTTTCGAGTCAGGGTTTCTCTGTGTAGCCCTGGCTGTCCCGGAACTCACTCTGTAGACCAGGCTGGCCTCAAACTCAGAAATCCACCTGCCTCTGCCTCCCAAGTGCTGGGATTACAGGCGTGTGCCACCACCGCCCGGCTATCTGTGTCTTTCTAATATGCATAAATCATGATTTTTAATATTTTGATGACACAGAAAAAGTATAATTTCAGTTTGGGATTTTATGTATGTGTATATTTTAATATTTTCTATTATTATAGAGATTTATTAACTTTTGGTTTTCAATAGTAGCTTGAAGGACAGTTACAGATAGATTGGTTGGGAACTCTCCTTACATTGTGGTTTTACTTTTTGACAAGGTTACTAAAATTCAGGCATGACTATAATCCCAGCACTGAGGTACGGCCGAAGAGTCAGGAGTTCAAAGCCAACTTTGGTGGAATAGAGCATTCCTTAGCCAATCTGAGCTACAAAAGTCAGACCTGCCTCAAATAAGCACACAGAGTTCTGAAGAAGGGAATTGGGCACATGCATTTGAGTTATAGTTTCATAAGACTAATGCTTATCATTGGGCTAGATTTATTGTGAAGATAGATGGTGATGCATACATCCGTAACTGTTAGTGGAGGTGATCATGTCATCGTCTCCTAGAGAATTTAGGCTTTCCTATTTTGGGCTTTAGTGTCCATTCTTCTTTGTGTGGCTTTCTTTCAAGCACTAGTAGGCTCTGAATGATTATAAAACTATAAGCTTTTTAAAAAGTTTCCCCCATCCCTGTGTGCGTGCATGTTGCCTTGCATATGTGCGCACATGGAGGACAGGAGATCACTTTCAAGAGCTGAGCCTTTATTTCTAGCATTTTGTTCCTAAAAGATTGAACTCAGGTTGTCAGGCTTAACAGTGAGCACCTTTGTCCACGGAGCCATCACACCACTGGCCTCATCAACTCTAGACTTTTTAAACTATCTGTTAAAAAACCAACAAAACCAAAAAAACCAACTTGTTTCTTTCTAGTTAGTGTTATCAACCATATTTTTATGTTATTCCATATGGGCTGTTTAGTAAATGGTGTTTTATTTATTTATTTATTTTTGGGTGCTGGAATTGAACTCTACCACTGAGCTACACTCCTACCCTTATAAATGTAGGTTTTAGTTTAAGAATATTTATAATTGTTATTGTTGTTATTGAGTCAGAGTCTCACGTATGCCATCCTAGGCTGGTCTGGAAATGGCTATGTAGGTAAAGAAGACCTTGAACTTCTAGTCTCTGTCTCCTGTCTCTACCTCTCGAGTGCCAAGATAACATGCATGTACCACCAAGCCCACTTTTATGTGGCACTGGGAGTCAAACTCAGGGTTTGACAGGGTTTCACACATACTGGGCAGGGATTTATTAATAACTGAGACACCCAGCTTTCCCTGCCACTCTTGCTCCTCCCCCTCTCCCCTAACAACACACACACACACACACACACACACACACACACACACAGAGTGTTGCTCTGTGGAACTTGCTCTGTAGACCAGACTGACCTTAAAGCTCATAGGTATCCTCTCTCCTGCCTCTGGAGTGTTGGGATTAAAGGCGTGCACCACCATTGGCTCTTTCTGTTTGTAAAGACAGGATTTTTGTATTTTGTAACCCAGGGTGGCCTCCGATTCACTACCCTGTGCTTCCTCACCCTCAATGCTGGGATTGCAGGCAGATATTACCCCTCCTGGCTCCTAAGAGTTGTAAATGATTTGTGTACATAAATACCAAAATCTCTAAATGACATTAAAGATCATCACTTCTGCCCTTTCACTTCTGGTTAGTGTTTTGAAGACGTATGTATCTTTTACAGTGGGGTTCCAGTGTGTTCCTGTGTTACAAGAAGTCTGTGCCTGCTTCAAATGCAATAGCATATAAGGCTGGTAAGTGAACTGAAAATCTGTCCCAACTGAACAAACTGGTGAATGCTTATTAAATTGGGCTGTCTAGAAGACACAAAATATGTTCTGTTATATACTTTGTAGAATTGATGTATTTATTGATTATTTATAATTTTAGCATGTAAATGCTGAAATTTTCTTATTATATGCTGTTAGATCTACTAATACCACCCTCTATATATTATTACATTTAAACTTTTGTTCAAGCAAGCGTTTGAAGCATAAACCTCCAGGTTTTTGGTCTACACTAATAGATTTAATAATTCAGTGGAAATTGCTTACTCTTTGTCTTTGTATTTGGGCAGTCATAAAGGTGTCAAACTGCGTCTTTACTTCTTACATTTCCTTCTCTTATCTTTGTGTGTCTGATTTGAAAGCACATGTTACTTGCCATGAAAGGTGGACTTGCTTCCTTTCTCTCTTGTTGCAAAGAATCAGCTATATGGAGGAGAGGAGGGCCTGAGAAACTTTTCTGCCATGAAGTTTTTGGGAAATCTATCGCCACATTCTAACTGAACACTAAAGTATCAAGGGCTGTAAAGATTTAAGTGTGACTTCTTCATCCCACTGGTATGGTGGGATAAAATCTGAAAATACAGGTATGCTCCAGTTGTAAATAGCAGATACTGGAATGCTTCTTTTCACAAAGAAGCAATGTCAATTACTTTTGCTTATGCAGTTTTTGAGATGAAATTTTATTTTAGGAAAATTAAGCAACTCCATATCTGAAAACTCTTGTCCTCATAACATCATTTATACTAATGAATTAAACCATTTGCTTTTTATAAAACAAAAGCAACAATTAACAGGAAATTCAGAATCATTTTAGAATATGATATTGTTATGTCTATAGATATGATAACCTTGAAGTCTTTTCTTTGAAAAGGGACATGGTACCCATAGACAATCCTCAAACCTAAAATATTTACAGTAAGTTTGCAAAAGTATTTAGAATCTGAATTTTACACAGAGAATACAGAGTTTGAGAGGCTGAACTTTCACGTTTTTTAGCTTGGAAGTAGGCTTTGTGTTGGTGACATTAGAGGCTAATTAACTGACGGTGTGCAGCTCCTTTCTGAGGCTCTGTTAGGGCTCTGAGCACTGCTTGATACCTGCCCTCCTTCCTGGGAGTCCCACACCTTACTCAGGGGAATGCATTTTACACTGTAGCTTTCAGCACTGTCTTACATTTAAGAAATGACATTTATCTCTTCTGTGAATTTTTCCTAAAGATTACCTGAAGTAATTAAATTTGCCTTTATCTTTCTTATCATTCTTTACAAGGTATTGACATATTTAGGGAAAAAAATATGTTGATTGTTGATCAGATTGACTGAGTTATTTATTAGTATTTTTTTTTCTTTTTTGGTATTTGGAGATAGGGTTTCTCCATCTCATGGAGCCCTAGCTCTCCTGGAATATTTTACATTTTATATTGTAATTATAAGTTCAAGGATGACATATAAAAAATAGATCGGCTTATCTTAATTTCTATTACAGAAAAATTTATTTAAAAAACTTATACCAATATTTCTAAGAAATTTGATATTATAATGTGAATTAAGTATGTATCATGACTAATTTATATAAAAATGATTATTTTCTTTTAAAGAGATGTTATCCTTTCTTTGAAAGGTCTGATTTTTCGCTATCCGGAAGAAGACTATGAGTCTTTTCCGCTCTCGGACTCTGTGCCGCTCTTCTGCCTTCCCATGGGAGCCACTATTGAATGCTGGGATCCTCAGACCAAATACCCACTTCCTGTTTTCTCAACATTTGTCCTGACAGGTTCTTCAGCTGAAAAGGTATATTTTGTGTCTTATTGATTAAACCCATTTTGTCCATATTTTAATGTTGTAAAGTGGTTCATAGATGTTTTATTTGAATGTTAGGATTATTTGGATAAAAGATATTACTATTATTCTCAGTATAAAAGTAAAAAATAACCACTCCCAAAGTATGTACAACCCAGTGAACTTTTATACAGCTAGAATTAGGAGACTTTGGGTCGGGTTGATTGTAGTATATGATTTTAAAAAAAACTTTTTTTTTTTTTTTTTTTCTCGAGACAGGGTTTTTCTGTGTAGCTCTGGCTGTCCTGGAACTCACTCTGTAGACCAGGCTGGCCTCGAACTCAGAAATCCACCTGCCTCTGCCTCCCAAGTGCTGGGATTAAAGGTGTGCACCACCACCGCCCGGCTGCAAGCTTTTTTAAAATAGTAAAGTTTACAAATTTTTTTTTTTAAATGACATGAAAACTGCGATTGGGAGGCAGACTGGCAGGTTCAGAGAGATCTGTGAGTACAAGGCCAGCCTGATCTACATAGTGAGTTCCAGGATAACCAGAGGTACATAGAAAGATCCTGTCTCAAAACAAACAAACAAAATTAGTAGACAGAAAAAACCAGATGACTAGAAATTGGGAATGTGATCTGTAAAATTAAAAAAATAAATGCAGTTAAAATTCATTGACTTTGATTTTGGTTTTTTGAGATAGTGTCTCACTATGTAGCTTAGACTGACTTCATTACATGAATCTTCTTGTTAAATTCTGTATAATTTAACACAGGAGAATCAGTCTCCTGTGTTAAATTATAGGCATGTTCTACCATGCCTAGCTTTCAACAAGTGGTTTCAGTAACATCCGTATCAATACTCAAAGGGAGAATTAATGAAGAGGAAGGTAGACTTTCTAAAATGTAGCGCAGAACATGAAATTCAGAAATAAAGCAGATATGACTGGGCATAGTGGTACACACCTTTAATCCCAGCACTTGAGAGGCAGGTGGATCTCTGAGTTTGAGGCCAGTCAGGTCTACATAGAAATTCAGTCCTAGCAGGGGACAGTGGGACCCTGTCTTAAACAAAAAAGCAGGTAACAAATAAAAATATAACACAAAGAGTTAGAAGGTTCAATAAATGAATTCCAAAAGAGTAGACTAGTAAAGATTACATTTTCAGTGCCTGGCACTTATGTGGGTCCTGGGGATCTGTGCTCAGTTTCTCGTGCTTGTGTGGCAAGCGCTTCATTCACTGAGCCATCCTCCCAGTATCTATTCACTTTTGAAAATAGTGGCTTATGTTGTCTGTCTAGATAGAGATGTTACCAAGTCATCTGAACAAAGGAACTGATTTCTGGGATGAGGTCAGACAAAAATAAAGATTGGTATTCTGATAGTGTGATGGTTGTAGTTCAAACCATTAGAGAATGAACTTTTCCCAATAAAATTAGTCGAAAAATAGTAATATTTAAATGATGAGCAGAATTTGGATCTACTGTGGGAAAGAAAGAAGTTAACAGAATAAAGAAGTGTTTACTCAGCCGGGTGGTGGTGCACGCCTGTAATCCCAGCACTTGGGAGGCAGAGGCAGGCAGATTTCTGAGTTCGAGGCCAGCCTGGTCTACAGAGTGAGTTCCAGGACAGCCAGGGCTACACAGAGAAACCCTGTCTCTAAAAAAACAAAAACAAAACAAAACAAGAAGTGTTTACTCTCATACCAGAGAAGTCAAGATTTTGAAGATAGGACTATCAGTTTTAATTTTGTTAGAGAGAGGAAAAGGAGGGAAAGCACTGAAAGTGTTTTTGCTAATCTTGGTGAGAATTGTTGTGGTGGGTGGAGGTGAAAATAGTTACCTAACATAGAACACGGCTGTTAGCCCACCACAGATGCTTCACTGGGTGGCTGAGGACTAGCAGATAGTTCAGGCCACACTGGGACCTCTAATTTCAGATAACTGGAGAAAAAGGGAGAAGAAAGAGTTCAGATGTGACCAACAACCAGGTAGGGATTAGACCATGTGAAAATCAGCTGTACTTCAGTGACCTAGAGCTTGCTGTGCACAGCCTTGAGTTGTATTACTTCCATCACCACACAAGCAACCAAATCACATGCTAAACTCAGATTCTGCCTCAGGACTGAAAAGTATAAATCTCTTAAGAGGACTGGCCTTCTCTCTAATGATAAAATTTTAAAGAAATATTTTACAAGAAACCATTGGGAAAAGTCTTCATGCATGCTATTAAATTTGTTAATATGACACCAAAAGGTCAAAACAGAAAAGAAATGGCTAAATTAGATTTCACCAAAATGAAAAACTGATCTGTCAAAGAATATATGAGTGGCGCACAACCGCGTTTCTAGCATTTGGACAAGGAGCCCAAGCCTCAAGTTTGAAGCCAACCAGGATTACATGAGACGACCTCAAAACAATCAAATGAAAAAGCCCCCAATATTTTAAGAGCAGGAAAGAAACCTCAACTGACAAGAAGGGAGAAAATATTTGCAAAATATAAATCTTAGAAGGCTTTTATTTTTTCTGATGGGGATTTAACTCAGGGATCTCTTTGCAGGCAAAGTGTTCTGTTTATACCCCTAACACCTAAGTGTTTATATTCAAAGCATATAAACACACTAACAACAAAGTCTTGATCATCCCAATTCAAAAATGGGTCAAAGGACTGTGTCTAACAACTTGGGGAGAAAATGGTTTATTTCATCCTATACTTCCAAGTCAGAGTCTGTCATTGAGGGAAGTCAGGGCAAGAGACTACGGATGAAAATGGTTTACTGTTTCTTTCTCCAGCTCATTTTCAACTACTTTTAAAAATAGCCCAGGCTCACCTTTGTAGAAATGGTACTGCCTACAGTAGGCAGCATACTGAGATGTCAATTTGCATTCAAGAAAATGCCTCACAGTTATGGCCACAAGCCATTATGGAAAAAGTAGTGCTTTAATTGAGGTCCCAAACCTCTTTTCAGTTGTTTCAGGTTGACAACCAAGATTACATTACAGACTTACTCACAGTTCTATTGCTGTGAGAAGATACCATGACCAAGGTAACTCTCATAAGAGAAAACATTTGAATGGGGTTTGGCTCACAATTTCAAAGGTTGTTGTTTATCATCATGGTGGGAAGCATTCAGCATGCAGGCAGACAAAGTGCTGGAGAAGTAGCTTAGCATTCTACATCCTAAATCTTGGGCTGTAGGAAGAGAGAGTGACAATGGGCCAACTTGGGCTTTTGAAATTTTAAATTTGCATTCAAATTTGAATGCAAAGGCCCAGTGTCAAATTTCTTCCAACAAGGCCACACCTCCTAATCCTTCTCCTTGATGACTAAACTTTCAAATCTATGAGCCTATAGGGCTGTTCTTATTCAAACTACCACACAGACTTAAATAGACTTACATTTCTCCAAAGAGACATAAATGACCAGTAAGCTTGTAAGAGATGCTTAGCTTCATGTAATTTGGAGATGCAAAGTTATGATAAAGTGGCATTTCACATCTATTAGGTTGACTGTTGTAACAGCAAAAAACTAGAAAGTCAGTATTACTGAGAATATAAAGTGGAACCCTTGAATCCTGTTTGTATGAACAACAGATTGGCAACTTTTTAAAAAGGAAAATGGAATTACTTGATGAAGTTCTATTCTGAAGACTATACCCAGAGAACCTGGGACTTATTGAACCTAGGAACTGAGAAAGAACCTGGATGCCAGTATTCTTACAGTATTATCACAGTGCAAGTGTCCACTGAAGAGTGAAATGAAAGTAGAATTTTTTTACATATTCTATAGAATATTAGCCTTAAGATAAAATTCAACTACATGCTGTAACATGAATGAACTTTGAAAACATGCTAAGAAAAATAAGCAAGACACAAAAAGAATAAACACTGCTTGTAACTATAGTAGGTACCATTAGAATAGGCAATTTTATTGAGACAGAAAGTAGAATAGAAACTACTAAGGATTTGAATTAGGAGTGGGAAGAATGGGAAATTACTGTTTAAGAGGTACAGAGCTTCTCGTTAGTGATCAAAAAAAAGATTTTGAAAGTGGATAACAGTGATGGTTACACACTATTGTGAAGATTAATGCCACTGAGTTGTATTCATAACAGTAGTTAATATGTCCAGAGGTGAGCGACACCTGCCTTTAACCCCAATACTCATGTGGCAGAAACAGGTGAATCTCTGTGAGTTTCAGATGAGCCAGGGTTATGTATCTTAAGAGAAAAAGAAAATTAATGTTGCCTGAAGGGATGGCTCAGTGCTTAATTTCTTGTCATGCAGGTATGAGGACCCACATTTGAATCCATAGAGCCCACATAAAGTCAGATATGGGAGCACATATCAGTAACCTCAGTGTTCCAGGGGTAAGAGGGGAACAGGAACAGGAGAATCCTGAAGTTTGTAGACTACTTGGCTGGGCATGTATAATGGCAAACAGTAGAGACCCTGTGTCACCATGGAAAGTGAGAGTTGATATATGTGCCATGTGACCAACTGTGTGTTTCTGTATATCCAGTGTTCTGACAAATGGCATACGAGCAAGTACAAGCTGAGTGAGGTCCTTAGCAGACTCTGCTAGGTGTTGGCTAAAAATACACGGAGTGCTTAAAAGTGAGAACAAGTCAAAACAAGGTTGCCTTTTTAAAAAAAAAAAATGCATGTGTGAGTGTAGGAATATATGTGTTGCATATGCCTGTAGAGGTCAGAGGCCAACTTTTAAGAGTCAGTTCTCTCCTAGTAGGAATTTGGCAGTTTGGACTCAGTGTCAGGCTTACAAGGTTAAATGTTTTGCCTGCTAAGCTACCTCACCTGCATAAAAGGTTGCCCTGTCCTCTTTTTCTATTCTATCCTATTTCCTATTCTGTTCTGCTCTTTTCTGTTCTCCTCTTCTCTTCTTTTTTTGTAGATAATATATGCTTAAAATGTTTAATCACACGGTGTGGGAAGATCTAGATGGACTTGCATCAAAATCTGGTTGAGTTTGGGTTGAAATATCTGGTTGAGATATTTCATGTTATTTATCTGTTTGGTATGTAGTCCCAAAAAATATTTGTTTAATAAAGAGCACTGGGTATGAATATCTACTGGTAGAGTGGTTGCCTAAGATGCTTGGGGTTTGGGGTTTAATTTCCAGCATGAAATATAAAAAGTGAAAAATGCAGAGAAAAAGATGACTTCTCAAAAACAATCTCAAATCTTACAGCAGTTCTTTGACTGTAGGTGTATGGAGCTGCCATCCAGTTTTATGAACCTTACTCTCAAGAACTGCTAACAGAGAAACAACTTATACAGCTGGGCCTGCTGACCCCCGTGGAGAAAAAAGTGATCTCCAAACCCATCAATTCAAACAAGTGCATTTGTTTGCTTTCACACTGGCCTTTTTTTGAAGCTTTTAAGAAATTTCTTATGTTTATCTACAAAGTTTCTGTGTCTGGACCACATCCTCTTCCCATTGAAAAGTATGTATAATGAAGAGGAGTCGTGTCTATGTAAATCAGATGTGTAATGCTCATTTCATTGTTTATATAACTTAGCAGCAGAGTTGAAAGGGAAGGAGAGTCATACTCACCTTATTTTAGCTTATTCTCTTTTCACCTGAATCACTGAAATTAGGAACTTGAAGTTGGAGCATGGCCTTACAATGGTTTTAAGAATTCTGGTGAGGAGTGAACTTGCATAGATGTGTGGGTTTTTCCTATTTATTTGTTCTTTGGAAATCAAGACAATGAATGTATGCATGTGCTTTGTGTAAGCAATCAATACAAGATCTAGGTATAATGAATGTTCATCTCTTAAACTAATGGGGAAATTGGAAAGGTAAATTAACTGATTTTAAATGTGTCAGTTTATTGTGAGGCAGAATGCTTCATAATTCTCTTTGTCATGGACATGTTTTATAAGGAAAGAAAATAGATGTGGGGCTATATATGAGGACTGTGGGTTTTGTTTTTGTTTTGTTTGGGGGGGGGTTGTTTTGTTTTGTTTTGTTTTCAGACAGGATTCTCCTTGTAGCCCAGACTGGCTGTAAACTCCTAGGCCTCTTTGTTTCAGAGTTCAGGGAATTTATAGGAATGCATGGGTCATTTATGTTTTTGAGGCCAAGAGGGATGGTCCTGTTCTTGCAGAAGACTTGGGTTTGATTTCCAGTACCCTCTTGTCAGCTTACAAATTACTCATAACTCTAGTTCTAGAATAACATACTCTTCTGACTTCCACATGTAGTATACAGACAAAAAACATTCAGACACATAAAACTAGTGAGTGAAATAAATGAATAAATAAAAACTTACTGTATATATGCATTTATATATGTGCACACATGTGTATAAACCACCAAGGCACACAAATAGAGATAAGAAGATAACTGAGTGTCACTTCTCTCCTGCCACCATGTGGGCTCAGGGAGGGTCAAACTCAGGTTGTCAGGCTTGGTAGCAGACACTTTTACTCCCTGAGCCATCTCTCTGACTCGTATTTTTTGTTTATTATTGTATCTAATAAAGACTTTAGTAATAAGCCAAGAAAGGTTAAGAACTTTGTGTAAACTCATCACAAAATCAAAATTTAGTAAATTCCTATTTTCAAAAAATAGGATTTCTACTTTTTTCCCAGAATGTAAGTTAGTGGTTTATGGTTTCACATTTAATTTTTGGTTGTCAGATTAATTACATTGAGGTAAAATTTAACATTGGTGGTAAGTAAGCAACTGTATGGACAATTGCGATTCTGTGGTTTCTACAATAGACACAGAGATCAGTGATATGGTCATTGTTCTCTTAAGGTAAAGTCTCCATTCTGTCTCTCTCAAGAGCATAGACCTCTGGAGAAACTTGAAAAACATTGTTTGTAAGAAGAGAAATAGCATTTAAGTGTTCAAAGTTCAAGTAGTAAATCTAGGATTAAATTTCTTATTTATACTTCCTTATATTGGCATTGATAAGCAAGGCTATAAAAATAACTCTTGTTTATTTTTATTTTTTAAGACAGGGTTTCTCTGTATAGTCCTTGCTGCCCTGGAGTTCACTCTGTAGACCAGGCTGGCCTTGAACTCAGAGATCTGCCTGCCTCTGCCTTGTGAGTGCTGGGATTAAAGGCATATACCTCCACTGCCTGGCAAAAATAGCTTTTTAAAAAGTGATTATTTTTATTTGTCTGTGTTCATGTTCATACATGTGTATACCACAAGTATATGATTATCCATGGAGGCCAGAAAAGGAGTGTGGAGTCCCTGGAGCTAGATTTACAGGTTATTGGTGAGCCAGTAGGACCTTAACTCAGGCTCACTGCAAGAGTGTAGTCATTCTTAGCCGCTTCTGGATTTTTTTTTGTTTGTTTGTTTGCTTTTTGGATTTGTTTTTTTTTCGAGACAGGGTTTCTCTATTTAGCCCTGGCTGTCCTGGAACTCACTCTGTAGACCAGGCTGGCGCCGAACTCAGAAATCCACCTGCCTCTGCCTCCCAGAGTGCTGGGATTATAGGCATGCGCAACCACCGCCCTGCCGTTTCTGGATTTTAATAGAGATACTTTTATATTATTGTTTTCCTAATGAGAATAATGGTTTTTGTTTGTTTTATTAGATAAGGTCTCACTCTGTAGTGTAGGCTGGCCTAGACCTCACTAGGAAGCCCAGGCTAGTTTTCTTTTTTTTTTTTTTTTTTTTTTGGTTTTTTGAGACAGGGTTTCTCTGTGTAGCTCGGGCTGTCCTGGAACTCACTCTGTAGACCAGGCTGGCCTCGAACTCAGAAATCCGCCTGCCTCTGCCTCCCAAGTGCTGAGATTACAGGCGTGCGCCACCACTGCCCGGCTCCAGGCTAGTTTTCAACTTGTAGTAATCCTCTTGCCTCAACCTTTTAAGTACCAGAATTACGAGAAACCACCAGTGTGCTTTGCAAAAAAGTTTATTCTTTAGCCCAGTTTTTTTGTTTGTTTGTTTTGTTTTGTTTTGTTTTATTTTTGGATTTGTTTTTTTCAAGACAGGGTTTCTCTGTATAGCCTTGGCTATACTGGAACTCACTCTGTAGACCAGGCTGGCCTTGAACTCAGAAATCTGCCTGCCTCTGCCTCCCAGAGTGCTGGAATTACAGGTGTGCACCACCACCACCGCTCGGCTCTTTAGCTCAGTTTTAAATATATGGTTTTTCTTTTGGGATGATACATAGTAGAATGAAAATCTTGCTAAGATCTTAGATATATTTAAGAAAAGTAACTGTTATTCATTTTTCAATCTTTTTAGGCACATTTCACATTTTATGCAAAATATCCCTTTTCCTTCACCACAAAGACCAAGAATCCTCGTACAGGTATGAAAAAGGAGTCTATTCATGTCAGTTTCTGCTAAGTTCTTTGAGTGTGAGATGAAGCAGTATATGTGTTTGAAGTTCTTTATTGAACATTCTTTCCTAGTTGGTTTTTAGACTCCAGGTGAATAGAATGGGAGTAAATATAACTTATGATTCATGGTATTGTTTTTATTGGTCCATATGCACCCTTTCCATAGCTAAATTTAATAATTAAACCTATAACATAAAATTATGTTATCCTTAGTTTCTGAGTAACTGATAATATAGTATTTCAGTATTTAAATTTAAAATTTATTTGTGAGGAGGGAAATTAATACAGCTTTTAACAGTACTTTCAGACTATACTGAAGAACCTGGTTCTTTCTTCAGACCTAGGTAGTGACAGGCCTAGGTAGGTGCACAACTTGTGACATTTACTATTTAGAATCAGTACAAACAAGATTCCAAAGATTTACTGCTTGGCTGTAGGAATGAGATCAGGTTTATGGAAGTTATGAAATATTTAGCTTTCTGTTTATTTACTGTCTCTTTCTGAATCACAACAGTTTGCAAACTGACACTTAGTAGCATTATAGTCTAATGAGACAATCTATTTAATATTTCTTCTAAGATATTATCTATACTCTATAGCAGGACTAAGTCAGAAACTGTTAGTCTTGAATATATTTCAGTGCAACAAGTATTTGTACTAGACAATTACTAACTGCTTAACTAAGTGTCTTGAATGAATTCGAAGCTCTTATAAAAATTATTCCAAAAATTTAAATAACTGCATTTAACCTCCTAACTGGGTCAAAACTCAGTTATCAGTTTAAGAAAAGCTGATTAAAAAAAAAAAAAAAGCCGGGCGTGGTGGCGCATGCCTGTAGTCCCAGCACTTGGGAGGCAGAGGCAGGTGGATTTCTGAGTTCGAGGCCAGCCTGGTCTACAGAGTGAGTTCCAGGACAGCCAGGACTACACAGAAAAACCCTGTCTCGAAAAACCAAAAAAAAAAAAAAAAAAAAAAAAAAAAAGATTTAAAAAAAAAAAAAAAACCTCTCAGTATTTACAGTTATCATTTACATCTCAGTGTACTTAAAATTACAGACCTTTCTGTATATTAGCAGTTTTCTGTTTAGCCCTTATCTAAATATTGAGACTACAAAATTGCTTTGGCTAATTTGTCTTTTTGTTTGTTTAAGCTATCAGTCCACGATGCATTAATATTATCACAACCAGTGTCCACACCTTTACCATTAAGGTAATGATGGTTTGCTTATTTGTTTGTCTGTGGCTAGAACCCAGGGCGTTATCTGTGTTGGGCCTTAGGAGCCACACCCTCATCCCATTTTATAATATTTAAAATGCTATTTTTTATTTCCTTAGAACAAAACACTTTAAAATATTTTACTGAGATAAGCATGGTGGTACAAGCTTGTAATCCTAGAATCTTGGAAGACTGAAGCAGACGAATTGCAAGTTTAAGGCCAGCATGGGCAACTTAATGAGATCCTGTCTTAAAATAGAAAACTACGGGTACATGTAGTAGCTCTGCGATAGAACACTTGTTTAGGTTACACAAGCCCTGAGTTCAATATAAAAAAAAAGGGGGGGGGAGGTCAGAATACTTTAAAGGCAGGATGACACTAGGTAAGATAGGGTATCACTTAGTATTGCCACCCTTGATACATGGGTGGGTGGTGTGACTAATTTAATATGAAGGCACTTTGAGACAATTGCAAGGCTGGGGAAATGGTTTAGTAGGTGAAGCATTTTTGAGGATCTGAATTTTGGTCTACAGAACCCATGCTTGTAGAAAGCATGTATGGGTTGTACATGCCTGTAATTCCAACAGTGTGCAGACAGAAAACAAAGACAAGTGAACCCTAGAAATTACTGTCCAGCCAGATAGCCTACTTGGTTAAGTTCTAGGCCAAGGATAGACTCTAAAACAAAAGATGGCAGGTGCCAAAGACCAACAGCTGAAGCCTTCTGACCACCACATGCATGTCCACATATTTCATGCACAGGCGTTCTACAAAATCCTCAGTTATAAGATCTAATACAGGAACTGCTTCTTTCTGTCTCCTTCCCGCGTTGTTTGTAAGCCATTGTGCATGGTGAGCTGATGTTCACCTCCTGCATACCTCTTTGCTGCTTCTCATCTGCATCACTACTCCAGCTACTCTCTGGACTGTTTTGTTAGTAGCCTCTTGGTTATTGATCCTTTTACTGTTAGACCTTCAGTTCTTTATCTACCTGCAGCCAGTACATCCTCTTATGAATATGAGTTTGAGTCATTTCTCTTTACCATAATGTCTTATTATTTTCACATGTTCCCTTGTTTTGAATTTCTTGGATTATGACGTTAGCTTTTTCCGGCTTCAGAGTTTTACATAATGCTGTCTCCCATCCCCATTATACACCTCCCTCTGTTCCTTCGAACTCAGCTCAGATGTTTGAACCTCAGAAAATCTTTAATAATGTCCATTTGAATCACACCAGATACTACCTTATTAAATTAGTTGCATTCTGCTAAGTTATGAATTGAAATTAACATCGGATTCTTAACTTGTTTAATAAATCTTGATATGTTTTAGTAAAGTAGTTTCCAATCCTTCCTTTCTCTGTTCTCTAGTGGAGCCAACTTTAGTTCCTTGCTGATGAATCTGGGTCCTGAGAATTGTGCAACTTTGCTACTTCTGGTTTTACTTGAGAGTAAGATTCTGCTGCATTCTCTCAGGCCAGCTGTACTGACTGGGGTAGCTGAAGCTGTTGTTGCTGTAAGTAAAGTTTTTCTTTTAGAACAGAAGTACTTCTAGAGGATTTTGTACTCTTCTTCAAAGAAGGCAAATTCCAGCCCAGTCAGTTTGATATGAATGTAATTTGAATGTATGAAGAAAACGAAAGTTTGAGGGAAAAAAATGTCAGTTTCTAATTTTTCCACATTTTAGTGTTCTCCTGAGAGTAAATACTCATTATATAACAGTAAAACTTGTAAGTGGAGCCTGGCAGTCTCTACCTGTAGTCTTATGTTTCCTGGGGAGACACAAACAAGGGTCTTGTCTTCCTAATAGAGAACCCAGGAGACACTAAAATAATGAATCTCCCAAAGTCCAAATTGGAATCCAGTTGTTTTATTGAGATTACTCACAAGGATATAGATGAGCAGTTACACAGAGGAGCAGGGACAACTCAAATGTAGCTGCGCCATGTATATGCTCCCTGGAGCCTAAATGACGACTCATGGGTGCTGGAACCCTGGCGGTCGCTGCGGGACTTGCAGGAATCTCAGTAGGTCAGAGTCTTTCCAGATACTGAGATGGTGCAATTATTTGCTGTTCTTATGACCTAGGAGAGGGGCCATATAAATTTGAGTCCAGTTTCCCAGACTTGTTAGTTTAATTTCTTAACTCTCTGCTTTTTCAAGAAGGGAATGTTTCAATTTGAAGAATGTTGCTACACAATATCACAGCACTTGGGAGGCTGAGGCAGAAGTGTGTGTGTCTGTGTGTGTGTGTGTGTATCAAAATTTTGCCTCAAAAAATATTAAAAAGAAATAAACCAGAACACCAATGAAACTCTAGTTTAAGTTATGCAAATTATTACATGGTTAATTTCTACTTTTAACTATTGTCTCTCGTTTTACATATATGGCTTTATTGTTAATAGGATAATATAAAAAATGATTTGCTCTTGGGTAAATCACAAATGAAGTCAAATTGTACTCACTGTAATGCCTTTTTTTTTTTTTTTTTTTTTTTTGAGTCAGGGTTTCTCTTTGTAGCTCTGGCTGTCCTGGAACTCACTTTGTAGACCAGGCTGGCCTCGAACTCAGAGATCCACCTGCCTCTGCCTCCCAAGTGCTGGAATTATAGGCATGCGCCACCACCGCCCGGCTTTGTAATAATGCCTTTTTACTGCACTTAGAAATCAGGTCATAGTGAAATTTTTGTTGCTGTGTGTAGCTATATACACATGTGCGTGCACATGCCTCTGCATTCAGCTCTGTGGGTGCTGGGATCTGAACATCAGCTTTCATGATTCTGCAGCAAGTGTTCCCTAACTACGAAGTAATCTCTTTGGCCTTTGTTTATTTTGCTATTTAGTATGTGTTTGTGTCTGCCTGTCTGTCTGCATACATGCGTGCAGGTACCTATGGAGGCCAGAAGAGAGCATTGGATCTCCTGGAGATGGAGTTTCAAGTGGTTGTGAGCCATTAGATGTGGGTTCCTGGAACCAAATTCAGGTCTTGTTCAAGAGCAGCACTCACTCTTGAATGCCAAGCCATCTCTCCCATCTCTGGTTTTGTTTTGTTTTTTTTGTTTGTTTTTTTGTTCGTTTTTTGAAGATTTATTTTACTTGAGTGCTCTCTGCATGTGCACCTGCAGACCAGAAGAGGGCATCAGATCCCATTACAGATGGCTGTGAGCCATCATGCGGTGGCTCAGAATTGAACCCAGCACCTCTGGGATTGCAGCCAGTACTCTTAACCGCTGAGCCATCTCTCCAGCCTGTTTTGTTTTGTTTTAAAGACAGGCTCACATTCAGCTAAAGTTGACCTGGAACTTACTTATCATGTGGGTGGTGTGAACTTTCATAGTTCTCCTGCCTTAACTGCCTGTGTTGGGATTAGAGGTGGAAGCTGCCATGCCCATCATCCTGCATGCTTGGTGTAGAATACTTTGTTCATGTTCCCGGTAGTTGTCTCTTTGGGGGAGGCTCACATTGCCAGTGCTAGTGTGTCCTGCTCTGACCATTGTTAGGTCTCTCCACCCCCCCTGCCCCCCCAATAGTATTCCTGTCAGACTAGGTGTCAACGGACCGGGCAAGTCTGGCCTGCCAGTTCATGTCTTCCAGGAGTGTATGACTAATAGTTTTATTGGAACATAGGCTACTTATTGACTTATTACTTGTTACTGTTTTCTTGTACAGTAGTAGTTACAAAGGTTTTGAGGCTTACAATACTCTGCATTTTACAGAAAAAAGACTAAAATTCTAGACTTTGAAGCTAGGAGGCATGGGTCTGTTTTATTAATACTGCAATCTCATTGTCTAAGAGTACTTGGCACTTAATAAATGCTTGTGTATCTATTAGTACATAATTCTTAAATACAGAAATGCCAGTCTTGAATAATAATCTGTAATGCCTAGCAGATTTGTGCTATAGGTATTTCTTTGGGGTTGCTGATGAGTAACAGTGAAAATTGAATCAGACCTTAGAGCAATAGGTCATCACTGATTACAGTTGTGGCTGATTGTTTATTGAGCATTCAGGTCCAGAGGCAGGTCATCGTCTACATAGTGAGTTTGAAGCCACCTATACCATGTAGTGCTCCATCTCATATAAAAGTATGCTCTTTTTGAATGAGGCTTTGTAGTTGGGAAGGTAACTGTATATGAATCAAAACAATATTTTAGTCTCTTTTTTTCCTCTTAGATTTATTTGTTTTATGTGTTTATGTCTGTATATATATATGGGCAAGTTCCCATGGAGGCCAGAGAAGGGCATCAGATCTCCTAGAACTAGCTAGAGTTACAGAAGGATGTGAGCCACTCAGTGTGAATTCTAGGAATTAAACCCAGATCCTCTGGAAGAGTAGCCAGTACTCTTAACTAATGAGCCATCTCTCCAGCCCCTTAGTATATTTTTTCAACCTGCTAGAAAGTGCTATTAAAAATAAAAACAAAACCAAAAAACCCCCAAACCCCAAATAAACAAGTACACATACACTAAGATGGCAATTTGTAAATTAAGACTTCCATTAAAGTCTTAATTCCATTAAATTTTTTTGTTGTGTATGTTTGTGCATGTTTGTGCACGTGTGTGTGTGTGTGTGTGTGTGTGTGTGTGTGTTAGAGACAAACTTCTGATATCTGTCTTCTCTGGCACATTCTACTTTTTTTTTTAATTTTTTTTTTATTTTTTATTTTTTTGGAGACAGTTCTCTCTCTGGCTATTTCAGATGGCTAACAAACCACAGAGATTTGCCTGCATCTGCCTCCCTGCTGAGGATGTAAAAGCCCATCATGCTTAGCTTTTTATTTAAGATTCTCAGAGAATGTTTAATATCAACTATATTTTGAAGAGGTCAAGTTTCACTGGAGTTGAATTATTTTAAATGTTTATTTGAAGTGTAGAAAATGTTTTGTTGAAATCTTTAAGTGATTACGTTTTAATTATTATATTTTATTTTTTAGCATGGTGCTTGATATAGAACCTCTGGTTCCTAAAAGCTGCTAAGCAAACACTATACCTAACCACAGTCCTACAATAGTTTGTTTCTTCCACTGTCCACAGGCCCTCTTGGTCAGAGATCATAAGTGGGTAAAATGCCCAAGTTTATGAAAATGTAGGTTTGTTTTATTATTTGGGGGGCAGTTTCATTTTTTTGCTTTGAGTCTACATAAAGTATGCATGACATTTATGGAGAAGAATTAACCTGCAAAGAGCTGTTAGTGTACCATGATCATCAGGATTCTCGAAATTTTTAACCCAATAGTATTTGTAGTCACTTAACTTTGGAATGAAACTTAAAGTTGAAAAAAATAGATTTCATTGCTTTTTCAATGGTCCCTTTCAGTAATAGGTAATTGTATAGTTGTCATTGCAAATTCAAATTTGGTAATTTTTAAAAAACTTTTCCCCTAGATGATCTTTCCATTTCAGTGGCAGTGCCCATATATCCCCCTTTGTCCTCTCTCATTGGCTGGAGTGCTTAGTGCACCTTTACCATTTATAGTTGGAGTGGACTCAAGGTACTTTGATCTTCATGACCCACCGCAAGACGTTGTTTGCATTGACTTGGATACGAACACGTTATATGTGTAAGTGATTCATCTTCTATTATCTCCCATGTGTAGTTTCCACCATATATAATTAAACTATTTAGAAGCATTTAGAAATAAGTTGAATTGGCAGGAAATGTGTAGATAACGAAATTGAAGGTGCCACTAGTAGTGGTGGTCCTGACACTACGGAGGCAGAACAGGCTGATCAAGGCCAGCTTGGTCTACAGAGCAAGGCCAGCCAGGGCTGCTTAGAGAAACTGTTTTAGAAATCCATCCTCTCCTCCAAATGGGGTCTAGGAGTGTAGCTCAGTTGGTAGAGGGCTTTCTTAGCAACCTTGCAGCCCTGGGTTCCAGTTCTAGTACTGAATAGGTACTTTAGTATCATAGGCACTTGGGGCACAGAGGTAGCAGGATCAGAAATTCATGGACCTTCTACATAGTAACTTTGGAGCCAGCCTATACTACATGAGACCCTCTCTCTCTAGGCCCTTGTGGTCACTGCAGGGCAGTGACATACAGATACCTGTATGTGAACTGACAGAATAGTTGTATGAAAGGAAGCAAACATTGCTTAGAAAATAATACTGAAGCCAGTGTGGTAGCTTATGCTTGCAAACCCAGTACTTGGGACAGTAAAGAAGATCACCATGAATTAGAGATCATCCTAGGCTACATAGTGAGAGCCAGGTCAGCCTTAGCTACAGGGTGAGACATTGCCTCAGAGAGCCCCACAAAAAAATTTAAAATTAAAATAATACTGAAGTGGATATACTGTATTTTGAAACTGTATAGCTACAGTGGCTCATTATTATGTATATCCAGATTTATAGATAACCTGGAAGTATGAGTCATTTCATGAATTCAGTTAGCCCCCACTCCCCCTTCCTCCCTTTTTTCCTACATTTCTTTCCTTGTTCTCCTGGGAATTGAACCCAGGGTCTGCTGTGAGATAGGCCTGATCTCTACCACTCAGCCTCATAGCCAGCTCTGCAATTTTTGTTTGTTTGTGAAAGTCTCTTCTATCCCAGACTGGCCCTGAGTTTGAGCTAGCTGTGGTAGCCAAGGATGATCTTGAACTGATCTTCCTGCCTCTCCCAAGTGCTGGCATTACAGGTATGTATCATACATCAAGTCCAAAATCCTTTCTTTTATGGCAGTAAAAATAAGTGCTTTATAGTTGATGGTTCCCTTGGATTAGACAGACTGTAGCACGTGAATGTATGCTTGTTTCTAGTCATTTGGTATGTTATCAGTGTCATTTTGTAGAGAAGAAATTTGAGTAACAGACTTTCAGAGTAATTATTTCTCAAAGTCAGATAGATAGTAAATGTTAGAGCCAGATTCCACACTGATGATACCTCATATAGGGATGACAGTGTGCATCTGGGGATTTAAAAACACCATTATGTAATTATATCAAGTGAGATTACATGATCAGAGTTAAATGTTACATGCCATCAATTTTAAACATGTGAAAGTTTCATAGTTGCTTTGCCATCTTATTTACTTATTTAATTATAAGAAAAATCTTACTATGTGTCCTTGGCTGGCCTGAAACTTGTTATAGACCAGGCTGTCCTTAAACTTAGGTGATCTTCCTGCCTTTGCTTCCTAAGTCATAGATGTGTGCCACCATGCTCAACTAGTGTGACTCTTTTCACAGTACCTGGAACACGGAAGTGTTACAGCCCTGTTAGTTCTCTTTCCAGCGAGGATACCATATTTGCTACCATATAGCTGATAATTGCTGGTGGCATTATCAGCTAGGGAGCATTTGAAGTTAATTTCTACTTGGAGTTCCTTGGACCATGCTGTTAAATTTGGTTGGACTGAAGTAATTGAAGGAAGGAATTCCTTTCCAGTTGAAATCTAAGTGAAGTCAACATTATTGAGTCTTAGTTTGGTTTTCATTCAACACCATACTGTTGTGACCAAAGTAGAGGCCTGTTAATTAGTCCTTAGGCCAGATGGGGCTTTGGCGTTTCTCTAGGTTTCTAATCATTGGAAGACTAAGGTATAACATTAAAAGGAAGCCTGGTACATGCTGACTTGTAGAAGAACATTTTTCAAAGCCATTGTCTCTGCTCTATATTTTTGGATTATAAAATTTTGAAAATTGTAACCTTTATTTAGCTTTTGCTCTTATTTTATCTGTGTCTTTAGGTTTTTTTTTTTTTTTAATGCTTTTATGGTCATAGATTATCTTAAACAATGTTGTATTTGATTTCTTCTTACACCTCTAAGGAATCCAATGAACTAGATTTTCTTTGATTCTTTGTTAAATTCCATCCAGTTCTTGGTTTGGGCATATAGTATTTTAGAGTTCTGCCAATAGGTTAACGTTTCAAGTCCGATAATTTAACTCTTAAAACATTGTAGTGTTTAAGTGTTTAACTTTTAAAATCAGACTTCAAGTCAATATTGTTCATCTTACTGTGATGGTGAAGGCTGTTGGGGGCAGTCAGTCACATTGTCTAAGGTCTATTGACAAGGAAAGAGAAGCACCCTAAAGCACCTCCCATTCCGTGTGTCAGTATTAGTCTCCAGTGCATGGAAAATGTCCCTTTTAACTTTGACAGAAGAATTTTGTTTAGTACAAATGAATTACATAGCAGATTTTCTTAACTCTCATTTAATAGAGCTGATGAAAAAAAGAACATAAACTGGAAGCAGCTTCCCAAAAAGCCATGCAAGAGTCTGCTTGGCACCCTGAGGAGACTGTACCTCCAGCTCTGCTCAGGTGAGTGTGCGGCGGGGGTGAGGTGCTTGCCGCAAACCCAAATGGGAATTGTCTCATGCTCTGTCTTTCTTCCATCCTTATTTCTAGTATTTTATTTCTAATAACATGTGTGTGTGTGTGTGTGTGTGTGTGTGTGTGTGTGTGACATGTGCATGCATGTGTTAGGTACCTGTGGAGCTCAAAAGAGAGCATCAGATCCCAAGGAGCTGTAAGCTGTCTAGTGTGGGTGGTTAGTCTTACTCAAGACCAGTATGCATTCTTAACCACTGACTCATCTCTCTAGACCTTTTTAATGTTTTGAGACACTGTCTTTGTTATATAGCTCAAAGCTCAAGTTGACCTGGAACTTGTGATCCTTTTGTTTCTGTCTCTCCCCTTTGAAAGTGTTTTAAATGTGAGAACAAAATAAGATAATTAAAATAAAGGTAATTGTTAATTAAACATATTTTGTTCTGTTTAATGAGTTATTTTATACCAGACCTAAACAATGTATGGTTAGTTATTTTTGTTCTTTAACATATTCTTTGTACTCTGTCCTATTTGCTACCCTTTGTCCTGAGAGCTAAAGATGACTTCCAACTCCTGACCCTTTGTATTTCCCTCCCAAATGTTTGGGTTGCAGGTGTGAAGTCCAAGGCCAGTTAGTGTTGTGCTGGGGATGGGACCCAGGGGTGGAGAAGCACACCAGCTGAGCTATAACCCAAGTCCAATTTTATGTTTTGTTGGTTTTCATTTGTTTGTTGAGGATTTTTGAGATGGGAGCTCATGTTTGTCCTAGGGCTGGTTCCAACCTGCTATATAGCTGAGTGACCCCAGCACTTTGGGAGGCTGAGACAAGAAGATGGTGAAAGAGAAGCCAGCCTGAATTACACGGCTAGAATATAGCAAGAGAGAGTGAGAGAGGGGGCAGAGAGTGTTGTGGACTTCATTTTGACGATTTTCTTATCATTTATTAATCATGATATAATAAATATATATTAATACCTTGTTTTGCTTTTGCTTGTTTTGTCAGTTCACCGAAAACCTCAGGAAAGTTCAGCAATTGAGATGACTCCAATTGAAGCAGATTTCTCTTGGCAAAAAAAGATGACACAATTGGAGATGGAAATTCAAGAGACATTTTTGCGATTTATGGCGTCTGTTCTGAAAGGATACAGGTCATATCTCAAACCAATCACAGAAGCTCCTTCCAATAAAGCCACAGCTGTGGATTCATTGTTTGATCGGCAGGGTGAGTGTCAGTGAGATCACAGCTGCCTTCATTCAAGTCAAAGGTATTTCTATTTAGGGTTGCTACAAAGATGCATTTACTGCATCCATAGAAGTTCATTCAAATGTAAGGAATTTCCATTTTCTGTAACCTCTGTTGGTAGATAACTATTTTTATACCTCACTATGTTTTGTGAAAAATGTGAAACTGACTGTATTTAATTTGAAGAGTTCATTGTGTTGTGTACAATCCCATATGATCAGTTATTTCAAGAAGACACATCTGGGACTTGCCAGGTTTGGGGGCAGTTTTTCTTTCCTCTGTTTTGTAATTTGTGCCTCTACAGGTATTTTACAGACTGAAACTACCAGTTTTTATGACATGGTCTGAAGTTTTATGTAACTAGTATAGCATTTGTTTTAGGGAATGAAGACATTAGACAACAAAGTACCGTAAATATCAAGTCCAGTGTTGATTCCATGAGAGGCTAACTTCCTAGCCTCTCATGGAATCAACACTGGAGGTTTTGATTCCTGAAGACATAACAAAGCGAAGCGTGGCTAGGAATTGGATGGTGGCTTTGGCTAAACTTTATGCAAACAAAACACATATGTAATCTCTCACAGCTTCCCTCTAGCTTCAGTGGTTCTGTTGGCCATCATTTCTTCAGTAATTGTTGTTACTGTTAGAATTTCCTAGATTTACGTGTATGACCTGCTATATCATTGTGTTGTTCAACATTTCATTTCCTATTTCTTAAGAACCAATCTGCCTAGTAGAAATACTATGTGAGCTACACATAGAGTTTTAAATTTGTAGTAGCCATGTAAAAATTTAACAACTAAGAAAAACTAATTGTAACTGTATTTCCTCTATCATGTTTGAAACAGTATCATTTCAACATACAATCAAAAAATTTTTCTAAGATTTATTTTATGTGAGTACACTGTAGTTGTCTTCAGACACACTAGAAGAAGGTACTGGATCCCATTACAGATGGTTGTGAGCCACCATGTAGTTGCTGGTAATTGATAACATAACCTCTAGAATATCAGTCAGTTGAGTCATTTCTCCAGCCCCTAATCAAAACTTTTTAGTTATTAAATACAATAGCCTTATATTCCTTATGTTTATATTGTCTATAAAGTGCAGGATATATTGTGTAACTTACAGTATAGTTCCATTAGTTGCACTTAAGATGTTATATTACCATCTGTGGTTACTGAAATTAATAGTTCAGGTCTGGAAGCTTGGTTACTAAAGATTTAAGTTCAGTAGTTTTGGCACAGAGGCATACTCATCATTCGTGTGTTTTTAATAACAGAATGCTGCCCATTCTCTCTTCCTGTTTCTCACGATTTCCCCTTTCCCTCTATTTCCTTCCCTTTTCTCTCATTTCCTCCTCACCTTCTCCTCCTGTCCTCACTTTCCCTCATAATTTGCTCCTATTTTATTTAATAATTTACCTGTTGATCAAGAGGCTGGGAGTGAATGAGTAGTACAGCATGCCAAATGCCCTAAGGCATCAAAAAAGGAAGACCGAGAAAAAGTAGTCTAAAAACAGCATTTTAAATGGTGTTAGATTCCAGAGGACTATTTGAGATAGTTAAAATTTCAGTCTTTCAGAATGGATTGGCTGAGCTTACATGCCCTTAATTCCAGCATTCAAGAGGCAGAGGGAGAAAAATCTCTCAAGTTCCAGGGCAGCCTGTTCTATATAGAAAGCTGTAGCCTAGGCAGTGCTGTGTAGTAAGACTATCTCAAACCTAGAGAGATGGCTAGCAGTTAAGAGAATAACTGCTCTTGTGGAAAACCTGAGTTTGGTTCCCAGAACCCAATGTTGAACAGCTCATAATTGCCTTTAACTCCAGTTCCAGGGGATCCAGTGTCTTCTAATGGCCTCCTAGGATGCCTGCACATGTGGTGCATGTACACACACACACTTACACACACACACACACACACACACACACACACACACAGAGAGAGAGAGAGAGAGAGAGAGAGAGAGAGAGAGAGAGAGAGAGAGAAAGAGCGAGAGCCAAACAGGACTGATAGTCGTAATTCAACTTTATAGAGCAAACCAAACAGAGATATTGATCTGAGAGTGATATAGAAGTTAAAGATTAGTAGTAAGTTAAATTGAAAACCAGCAAGGAATGTATGATGAGTATGCCTCTGTGAAGACTCATTGCGAACCGTGGTCTTTAAAGCCCTGAGTCTTTCAGGGTTTGTGTGTTAGTTACCTTTTAATCACTGGGACAGCATGCCGGAGGAAAACATCCTTTGATAAGGCAGAACTTCCATGGAAGAGCATGGCTAAGGAAACCTGTGTATCTCTTGACAGTCAGGAAACGGAGAGACAGGGCTCTTGGGACCAGACATTCCCTTTCCAGAACTGCCCTTACTCACCTGCTTTCTTCTGTGGACCTTTCTGCTAATTCCTCCTTTAATTTGAACTAAATGGGTTAACCCGATGGTGAATGATCTCGTCACCGAGATCTCACTGGTGCTCTCAGTTATGGACATGAGCCACTTCATGTGACATCTCATAGCCAAACCACAATAGTGAAGATGAAGATGGTAGGAAGGAGGGACTAATGTGTGGTCACTGAAGGAGAAGCCCCTGTCCTCAGTGAAATAGTGGACTACTAGCCAAGTGCTTCACATGCAGGAATGATGGTCTGATAGCAGAGGGAGAAAATGGACCCATTAAATATATATCAGCCATTGGCTTAAGAGTTGAAGAGTCTCAGAAAAATTCTTGTTTGTTTTCTTTTTTGAGACAGGATTTCTCTGTGTGGACCTGGTTGTCCAGGAGCTTATTCTGTAGACCATGCAAGACCTGAACTCAGAACTTAGAGATCCACCGTCTCTCCCTCTGAGTGCTGGGATTCCAGGCCTGCATGCAGCACCATGCCCACCCAGAGAAGAGTTCCTGTCTTGCTCAGGACATAGAGCTGAGGTTCCTTAGAAGATTCATGATTCAGTGAAGAGATTGGTATCAGGGGGTTCATAGTTAAGTCAGGCAGAAAGAACTTTATATGAGTGTTAGAAATTTTCATAAATGTGAATTTGCATGAAGGGATATAATATATATATGAGATTAATGTTTGATATGACATTAGTTCCTTTTTAAAAATGTATTATGATTTTGTTTTCTTCAGGTTTTTTGAAAAGTCGGGATCGTGCCTATACAAAATTCTATACTCTTTTATCCAAAACACAGATTTTTATTCGTTTCATTGAAGAGTGTAGTTTTGTAAGTGATAAAGATACTGGATTGGCTTTTTTTGATGATTGCATTGAGAAGGTAATATATTGTTTTATATGCCAACTTTAAGGAAAAACACCTTGGTTTAACCTCTATAATAGTAGTTTGTGTGTGTGTTTAAGAGAGGGGGAGAGAGAGAGAGAGAGAGAGAGAGAGAGAGAGAGAGAGAAAATGAATGAATGAATGAATATATCTTTCCTCTGTGGTATCTACTTGCTTCTATTACTTGATTTGCTTTTCTCTCTGAGCCTGTTGAATGTTAAAAATGTTTCCTTACCTTTCTAAGTCTTACTGTTTGTTGATGGTGGTAGTTTAGTCTGAATGATTCTAAGTCTTACTGTTTGTTGATGGTGGTAGTTTAGTCTGAATGAACAGGATATGATGTTTTATTATTTAAAAGCTATGGATTTATGGGTAGTGGTCTGCTATGTCTTGTTGCTTTAATGTCTTTCAGGATACTTTGATAATATCTGTAAGACTTTTTTGTTATTGTTCAAGTTTTCTTTTGAGCCAGACTCTTATGTGACCCAGGCTGACTTTGAGTTTGCTGCTTAACTAAGGATGACTTGAGTTCCCCCTCCCAAGAGCTGTAGTTGTAGGCCTGTGTCACCCCTTCTCTAGCCCCTACACCATATCCCTTTATTTTTCTTTTGATACGGTATTGATATGTAACCCTGGCTGGCCTGGAATTTGCTGTGTAGACTAAGACTAGTCTGGCCTGGAACTTGAAATTGTACATCTGCTTCCCAAATACTGGAGTGATTAGAGCCATGTACCCCTATGTCCAGCTCTTGACTTTCAATAGTGAGGAATTAGTTCATATGTCTTTCTAATTTTCAATAGGTTTAATGTTTTTTTCTAAATAGATCTAGGAGCCACTTTTTCTTTTCACAGATCATATGATATAAGATTTGAGATTGTATCCATGAATGATTGAGTATTGTTTTAATTTTTATTGACCTTCAGTGATTCATATGCCTTAGAAACCATGCCTTATTCAAACCATATTTGAATAAGATTTATGAAACAACTAATCAAAGTCAAGTATGATAACATGCCCGTAATTCCTCTGCATGAACAGTTAAGGCATAAAGATGGGAAGTTCAGGGCCAGTCTAGACTATATAGCAAGTTCTAGGCCAGCTGTGGCTACATAGTAAGACCTGTCTCAAAGAGTGAGAGAGAGGAAGGAAAGGAAACTAATGAAAAGAAATACCCTTCTGTCCTATAAGTCACAGACAAATATGCTTTAATGTAAGCATTGAAAACCTAATTGTGGGGGCTGGAGAGATGGCTCAGCGGTTAAGAGCATTGACTACTCTTCCAGAGGTCCTGAGTTCAATTTTCAGCAACCACATGGTGGCTCACAGCCATCTGTAATGGGATTTGATACCCTCTTCTGATGTGTCTGAAGACAGCAACAGTGTACTCATAAAGTAAATCTCTAAAATTCAATACCTGGTATTGAAATAAAAGTTTATTTTTGTGTATGTGCAATGCATGCACACATGTGTGGTTAAGGTCATGTGCAGAGGCCAGAGGAGGATGCTGGGTGTCATGCTGTACCCATGTTCTCTACCATGTTCCTTTGGGATTGGTCTCTCACTGAACCTCATGCTGGGCTGGTTGTCAGCAAGGTTCAAAAGTCTTCCTGTCTCTGCCAACCTCTTCCCCATTGTACGGGGCTTACAGGCATGTACAGCTGCCCTGCTTTTTATGTGGGTGCTGAGATCAAACTCAGATCCTTTTGTTTGTCTATCAAATGCTCTTAATCACTGAGCTATTTCTTCAGCCCTAAGTTGTTGTTTCTCCTGTCTCCTCTTCTTCCTCTTCCTCCTCTTCAAGTTCTTTTTAGAATCAGGATTTGAAATTTTTAAAAATTATTCAACTCAATTATTACAGGTTTTCACTTAAAATTTCTTTTTCTCTTCTCAGTTGTTTCCAGATAAAGGTGTAGAGAAAACAGACAAGGTATGATTTTTTTCTAAGGTTTAAATGTTGCCATTCAGAATTCGATATTACTTATATGCACATTAATTGGAGAACATACTCATTTTCAGGTTGATTTGGATTCAGCAGAAGATACCAAATTGATAGAGCTAGATGATTCACAGAAAAGTGAACACACTGTATTTATAACGCCACCTGAGCCACCTCCAGATGATGGAAGTAGCTTGTCACCTCAGTACAGGTAGGATGAATCTGTTAAAGAGCTGCTTGAGCAGTTTAGATAGTCTGTTTCAGGTTTTGCCATGATTAAGAGTTGTACATGTTTGTAATATGTGGGTAATTTTCTGTGTTACTTCAGTGACCTGAGATGAATATTCTGTGACGTTCTATGGAGTTACTACCGGGTGTTACTGTGTGGGCAACTGGCCTTACTGGAAGGGAGGACAGACAGTAATATTTACTTAGGTGTTATACTGTAGTTTAATCTGCAGAATTTTATTTCTTTAAAAAAATGTTTTGGGTTTGGGTTTTTTGATGTTGTTTTGACATTCCCTACTAACTAACTTTAGGAGTTTAATCCTTTGACATTCTTCAGTTAGTGAGATAGAGAAAATGCGAAAGTAGAGGAATCAGTCTGTTTAAAGACAACCTAGCAAGTAGGATTTAGATGAAAATTTTTTCAGAAACTACAGTAAATAATGTTTTCCTTGTTATAATCATCATGGTACATAGTTTAATAAACTTAAATGAAATAAGAAATGTAACATGTAATTTTAATACTAATTTTAGATTTATTAATAACTTTTTAGGTATGTGTATATTTTGTGTAGACAAGATCATAAACATTTTCTTTGTAACCTGTGTTTACCTTTAATGGTCTGTACTCTCATGTTACTGAAAATTTTCATGGCTTATAATTTTAGTAACCACATTGTGTGCAGTTATTGTAATTTATTTACCTTGTTTCTTGTGGATTTGTTCATAGTTTTTTGTATCTTTGCAGACATACATACATATACACATATACATACAATGATTCTCTAAGGAAAAGTCAAGGACCTTTGTAAAGAGACTACTCAAGCCAGACTGAGTGAGACTGGAGTTATATTGTGATTGTCTTAAATGCTAGTTCCATTTCATTCCATAGAATTAATTTTCACTTTGTCTTAACTCGTGTGGTTGAGGCTTTAGGTATTGACATATAAAGCACAATTAAGGGAAGGCAAGCTTTCTTTTTTATTTATTTTTGAACTTTTTTAAAGATTTATTTATTGTTATAAGTACATTGTAGCTGTCTTCAGACACACCAGAAGAAAGCGTCAGATCTCATTATAGATGGTTGTGAGCCACCAGGTGGTTGTTAGAATTTGAACTCAGGACCTTGGGAAGAGCAGTTAGTGCTCCTAACCACTGAGCCATCTCACCAGCCCCTGAAGGCAAGCTTTCTGCAGGGAAAAGTTGTCAAAATAAATCAGTAGACAGTTTCCAAGAACAAAGAGTCAACCATAGGAAAAAACTCAAGTGTTTCTAGCATTTAAAGAAATGCACACTCAACTGCTGAACAGCAGTTGACCAGTTGGAAGCTGAGCTGTGCTGTGAGTGTGTGTTAGTATACCCATGTGTGAAGTCATCTGCTACTGATTAGAATGTCCAGTTCTCTTGAGAAACACTGCTTTAGATTAGTATTTTAAGAAATTTAGCAAGAGTATTTACAAAGATGCACACATAAAGACAGTTAATTGATGATATTCTGCAGAAACTGAATAATATCAGAAGTGTAAAGAACTTGTTGAATCATAATACATTTCTAAAAAAGACTGCATTTTTTCTATTAAATTCTGATGTAAGCTAATATCTTAAAGAAGTTGATTATTAAATATACTGTTACTTTATAATTATCCTTGAACATACAGATTTTATTAAAAGTTATTAATTCCTCTGTAAGACAGATATCAGGGATTTTTTTTCTTTTTTGCAGACTGAAAATAACAATAGCTGGGACCAGCTAGAGTTCCTGACAGGACATTCTGTAGTACTAGCTATTTTTTCTCATACTTTGAAACAAATTATAAGGAGTTTTAAAGAATATTATAGTATAATATTTGAAGTTTAGAAATTTTTACCTAAATACTGAGTAGTTGAAGAATTTGATGGATTGTAAACCAGCAGTTCTGTTTTTGCTTTCTATTTTAGTTACACGTACTTTCCAAGATTGGATCCTAAGCTTTTTGACAGCCCGCAGGAGCTGAAACTGTGTTTCAGTAGACATCCTCCTGGGAGTAGCATTTCAAACAGCCCTGCTCTCATGGCTAAGAGAACTAAACAGGTCAGATATTCTTTCTATAACCCATGTTTGTTGAAAATGTAAACTATATATGTACAGGATCCTTAGCAAGCCTTTGAAGGCCTGCTGTGGTTGTCATGTGTGCAGCTGTATTTCTTGTACCCAGCTTGATATTAAAGCTGAAATTTAAAGCACCCATTTATATTTAAGGGAAGTCTTGAGAACCACACAAATCTTAACTTTTCTGGATATGTGGTGGCACACTTATTCCCAGCATTCAAGAAGCAAAGACTGGATGGAGGTTTTCTATGTGTTTGAGGCCACCCCGGCCTATATAGTGAATTCCAGGCCAGCCAGTGCTACCTAGTGAGACCTGCATCAAAAATTAAAAGAAATAAAGTAAAAAGTATGAATTTAGCTGGGCAGTGATAATACATTCCAGTACTCGAGAGGCAGGGGTAGATGGATCTCTGAATTTGAGGTCATGTGTGTGTGCGCGCGTGTGTGTGCACATGCGATAAAATTCATATTCCACATAATTTACCCACTTAAAGTATTTATGTAATTCAATAGCTTGTCTTCCACTCCGGCATTTTTAATGTGTTCTCAGGATTGTGTAACCATCACCTCAGTTAATTTTAGAGATGAAAATAACTTTAGATGAAAAACCCATATCCCCTTTTTTAAGCGTCACAGCCTTTCTCCCGTAACCCTCTGTAACACTGATCTGTTTTCTGTCCCCACAGGTATATTATTCTAGGCATTTCATATAAGTAGGATAATGTAGTATTCTTATTTCATGATTATTTTTTTAGCTTAGCATATTCTTTTCAAGATCTATCCATCCTCTACCATGCCTTAGTACTTAATTTTGACTCAGTGGCATGCACATAGCAGCTAATCTCTTAATTGGCATGCAGTAGTTCTTCTTTTTGGCTACTGTAAATAATGTTGGCATAAGCACTTGTGTCCAGTTGCCAAGTAGATGTATGTTTTCATGTTTTTCCAGTATATTAGGAATAGAGCTGTTATATTTATTATATGGTAGTGCTGTGTTTCTGTTTTTGAGAAAATGCTAAGTTATCATTTGGAATGGCTATATTATTTTACATTTCTATTAACACCATTTAAGGGTTCTGATATTACAATATCCTTTTCACTTATTATCTGCCTGATGAATATGAAGTGATGGATACTTCACTGTAGCTTTGATTTGTATTTTCTTTGTGTCTTAGCTACAAAACAGTATTAACAAATACTATATCATAGGGAGTTAATTCAGGACAGTCTTGATATCTTATATTACTACAGCAGCTAATTTAGGAAGAAAGGAGTATAAGCTATGCTGAGATGCATTAAAATAACATCCTTTATACACTGATATTTAGAGGTGCTTTAGAATGAACTGATATTGTAGCAATTCTTCTGTTTCAGCCTCCTGGGTATTTGGATTGCAGTTATAAGCCACATTGTCTAGCTTTGGGCCAGTTATTTTTAAAGACCTACTCAGTGAGAGAATCTATGTAAACAATAAACTCAGAAGGGAGAATTAAGTGGAAATCTTGGCAGAAAATAGCCTTAATCTTAATTGTTAGTAGAGAGAAGAATAAGAAAATAATTTTTAAGATAGTGGCAGCCTGAGCCGTGCAGTGATGGCGCACGCCTGTAATCCCAGCACTTGGGAGGCAGAGGCAGATGGATTTCTGAGTTCGAGGCCAGCCTGGTCTACAGAGTGTGTCCAGGACAACCAGGGCTACACAGAGAAACCCTGTCTCGAAAAACAAAAAACAAAACAAAAAAAAGATAGTGGCAGTGTGGAAGAAGGGAAGAAGGTGCCTGTTGTGCATGCCTGCCTACTTGAGCTCATCCCCAGAGCCCATCTGAATGCGGAAGCGATGATTCCACAAAGTTGTTGTCTGACCCTGCACATGAGCCATGGGCATGTTGCAGGATAGACAGCATATTCGGTGTTTTTCAGAACTGATCTGATACTGCTGGGCAAAGGTGGCACATGCCTTTAATCCCAGCACTTGGGAGGTAGAGGCAGACGGATTTCTGAGTTCAAGGCCAGCCTGGTCTACAGAGTGAGTTCCAGGACAGCCAGGGCTACACAGAGAAACCCTGTCTCGGAAAAACAAACAAACAAAAAATGAAAAAAAAACCAGAATTGATCAATACTTTGATTTTATATTTTAGTGCTGAAAATGCCACTTTGCATAAATATATAGTACAAAATAGCAAAAGTATGTTTAGGACCAGTCCAGAAGTTATTGGAAATTTTATCCTAATGCTAAGCCAAAAAAGTCGGTTAATGATTTTTTTTTTTTAAATGAAACTCAAAGAAAAACATTGTGATACAACACAGTCCAAATGTAAAACTAGATATAGCTCAGTCAGTAAGATACTCAATCTACAATTATGTGGACCTGAATTCTGGCCTCAGAATTCACAAAAAAGAGCCAGGTGAGGGGGGCGTCAACACTTGGAATCTCAGTACCGAGGAGGCAAAGACTCAAGAGGATCCTTTGGGCTTGCTGGCCAGCCAACCTTTTCTCACCAGAGAGGTCCAGGCCGATGGGAGAGGATAGTGGGAATATTAAAAAAGAAACCTCCCGGTCAGCACTCCTGCCCCGCCAGGCCTCGGCACCAGGTCCTGACCAGGGTCCACTTAGCTGCTGCCGCCAAGCTCATCTGTGCCAGCTAGTTCCTACAGCAATCCTGCCGGCCTGACCATATCTCCAGCAGGGCCCCTTCGCCCATTCCTTCCAAATACCTGGGATCTTAAATAGTAAATAGTTAACCAATTATATTTATGTATATTAAACTCACAATTATATGATGCCAATTTACAGTGATAAAGTCTTATCCCACTTTCTAACCTTTAGATAATCTACTGTCTTATTCCATCTTGATAATGTGTCTCTTCACATTATCCTACAACAGGAGAGCCTACCAAAAACAAAACAAAAAAACCCAGGGTGGATAAACACATGAGGGACACCTGAGGTTGACCTCTGGTCTCCACATGCCTGTGCACACATACAAATATGAACACGTGTCACACAAGTCCTTTTTTGATGTTTACACACTGAGGAATAGGGATAGGGAAATATTAAGTGTTTTCTACAAGTAAGCCATTGTGTGTCTGTAAGAGTAAGGAACTGCATGTGTTGTAAAACACTGGGTCCCTAACATTCAGTTGTATTGAATAACAGTAAATGCGTTTTCAGCAGCGTCTCTTGGCATTGGTGATGTGATTGGGTGTCCAGTGCACACATATGATGAAGCACAGTGCGCGCACGCACACACCTTGGAGTCTTTACATGCATGATTTTGAATTATTGTGTATTTGGAGCAGATGCAGAGACCCACAGCCAAACACTAGGTAGAGCCAGGGGAACCCCATAGAAGAGGGGGAAGAATAATTCGGGGGCCAAAGAAATAGAGGATACCAGGAGAATATAGCCCACAGAACCAACGAAGCAGGACTCATAGGAGCCCACAGAGACTGAAGCAACCATCAGGGAGCCTGTACTGGTTTGAGCTAGGATTAGGTTCTCTGCATAAACGTTGTGGTTGTATAGCGTAGTGTTCTTGAGGGACTCCTTCTGGATTTCCTCCTCCAACTTGGATAGGAGGTTTTGTGCCTGGTCTTGTTGTAACTTGTTAAGTCTTGTTTGGTGGATATCCTTGAGAGGACTGCTGTTTTGTTTGCTTGTTTTGTTTTGTTGTAAAGGAAATGGAGGAGTGGATCTGGGGAGAGGGGAGGTGGGGGACAAGCAGAGAGGAATAAAGCAAGGGGAAACTGCCGTTGGAATGGAAGTAACTATTAAAAAAGAAGAAGCTGGGCTATAAGCCAAAGTTCTTGGAACCATGTGACACAAAATTAAGATTATAAAATCCTTCTTTTTTTTTTTTTTTTTTTTGGTTTTTCGAGACAGGGTTTCTCTGTATAGCCTTGGCTATCCTGGAACTCACTCTGTAGACCAGGCTGGCCCCCAACTCAGAAATCCGCCTGCCTCTGCCTCCCAAGTGCTGGGATTAAAGGCATGTACCACCACTGCCTGACTAAAATCCTTCATTTTTAAAGTCTAAGTTTACATTAAAATTTCCCCTTTTCTATATTTCTTCCTTTACTATAATGGATTTTAATGAATACAGTGATATTTATTTTCTTTATAGGAGATAAAAACAGCTCATAAGTTGGCGAAGAGATGTTATACGAATCCACCACAATGGGCCAAGTATCTATTCAGCCATTGTTACAGTTTATGGTTTATTTGTCTCCCAGCTTATGTTAGAGTTTCTCACCCTAAGGTCCGAGCACTCCAGCAGGCACATGATGTGCTTGTTAAGATGAGGAAGACAGACGTGGATCCACTAGATGAGGCAAGTACAAGTCACTGAGCTATTTTCTCAGCTGCTGCGGCTGCTGCAGTGCGGTGGACGAACCCGGGGCCTTGCTTGTGTTTGGCCAGTTAGCTATATCCCTAGCCCCAGCTGATACATATTGTTTTGTAATTTTAAGTGTTTGGGTCGTGGTGATTCATGATTATAATCCTAGCACTTTTTGAGGCTGAGTCAGGAGATTGTTCCAAGTTTCAGGCTAGCACACCCTGACCCTACAGAGCAACAACCTGTCTTAAATGTAATAAAACAAAATAAAGTAAAAAACAAAAAGGAAAATATGAAGTTAATTAAGCTCTTATTCTGCTAATTGGGGTGAAAGGTATTTTAACCATGTTTGATTTTAGAAGTGAGTTCTTTTTCACATTTTGGAGAACAGTATTTCACATTATGGAAAACAATGACTTCCTTGTATAGATTTATTTTCTTAAACAGATGAGACATGTGAATGAAGTAATACTATTGATTATTTCTATTAGGTTGAATAGGGTTTATTGTTGTATTTTATTTGATTTTTTAAACAGTATTTTGTAACTCATTCTAGTCTGGAAGTCACTATGTATAGCCTTGAATTCCTGACCCTCCTGCCTCTGCCTCCTCCTAACCACCCTGGTTGAGTAGAGTCTTTTCTGAGTCTCAAGCACACTAATATGCTCAGGACTTAAGGTTGCTGTTCTCTTGCTAGGTGTGCTACCGAGTGGTCATGCAGCTCTGTGGACTGTGGGTCCATCCTGTGTTAGCAGTGAGAGTCCTATTCGAAATGAAAACTGCTAGAATAAAGCCAAATGCTATTACTTACGGCTATTACAATAAGGTGAGTCAGTCGGGTTGACGCTAGGCAGGGCAGCATATTTGTTAAAAATTTTTATTATTTGTTAAAAAATTTTTATTATTTGTTAAACTTAATTTAAAAGGAGGTTGTTTCCCCATCTTCATTGACAGAATTGTATAAATTATGCACAACATGTTTTGAAATGTGGATATATTTTGAAATAGCTTTGTCAAGCTAATTAACATTCATTTACTAATTTTTGTGGTGAGAACACAAAATCTACTCTTACCAATTTTCAAAATAAATATGTTGTTATTAACCATATAGCCATGTTGAGTAGTAGATCTAAGTTTATCCTTCTAACTGTAGACCAACAGCTCTGTTCTGCTCCCTACCACCTGCCCCTGTCCGTGTGAATAACTACTTCTGCTTCATTCACCTTGTGAATTCTATGTGAAAGGCAAGATCATATGATCTGCCTGTTCTACCTACCATAATGTCCGCAAGGTTCCCTGGATTATTCTGGCAAGGTTTTTTTGGTTTTGGTGGGTTTTTTTGTTTTCGTTTTGTTTTTTAAAGCTAGTATTTCATTTTGTATATATGCCACATTCTCTGTATCTGTTCATGGATATTTAGGTTGGTCCTATTTCCCAATTATTGTGAATAATGCTGTAGTGAACTTGGGAGTACAGATGCCTGTGCGAAATAGTGATTTCACTTCCTGTGGATGTGTATTCAGTAGTTCTTAGCTTTTAAGAACCATTTAAATATTGTTTTCCACTGTGAGCTTACTAATTTATAACCCCATCAATGGTGCAAAGTCCTCTTTTCTCCACATATGTGTCATATATTTCCTTTTTGAACTTAAATTTTTTATTTTAAAATTTATGTAGTGGTCAGAAGATAAGTTTTGGTTCTTTAGTTTATGGTTCTGGGGTATCAGGCATGTACAGAGAGTATTTTTACCCCTGAGGTAGCCCCTTGCCCTAAATAACTTTTATTTATTTTTTAAACCTTTAGGTAGTTTTGGAGAGCCCCTGGCCCAGCAGCACTCGCAGTGGTATTTTCTTGTGGACGAAAGTACGGAATGTCGTACATGGTTTGGCCCAGTTTAGGCAACCACTTAAAAAGACTGGGCAAAACTCACAGGTCTTTTCAATATCAGGTAATACATGCCATTGGTTTTAAGACATAGGTTTATAGACACGAAGTTTTAATTATATGAAATAGAGAACCTAATTCTGTTTGATATTTTCATTTAAAAGTAAAGATAGATTTCCTTATGTTTTTTTCATAGAAATCTACAAATTGTTGTGTAATTATAAATTAACTGGGCCATTCATGGTTAGTTCAGAAATACCATCCATGAGTTATTGAACTACATTGTCCTTATCTTTAGCTCCTCAGAATGCTGCATGTGGAAGTGATGGGGACACAGTGAGCCACGGTAGTGTGGATAGTGCTAACGATGCTAACAGTGGGGAGCACACGGTCTTCGTCAGAGACCTAATCAGCCTTGAGTCCATTGATAACCACTCTAGCACAGGTACTAAAATACATGTTTTACTAACCTTCTAGTTACCACCACTTAAATGATTCTTTTCCAAAAAATTATATTTCCTGAATTTTCATAAAGGGGGTACTCTGAAAGTAGTGTATATCACAGAGAGGATTTTGCTTCTGCACTTCTTTCTACTTCCTGTAGTGTGGAATTAACTTTGGGGTGCAGTGCACAGTGTGCTAGCATGCTATACCTTTATATTTGTTCATCTTCAATTTATGAACATGTCTGAGATAGTTGTTAGGCTATGACCTAGTGAACTTGAATGTTACTGACATGATTTATAAATCCTTTTTTCATTAAATTGAAAATTTAACTTAGAACTTTCAAATCATGAATATCTATAAAGGAAAGAAAATAATTCATTTTGAAAAAGGATGTTTCCATTTAAGACGTATGATTGTAAAAGTTGCTTATATGTATGTAGCCACAGGCACAATCAGTGTCTTGAAGTCAGAGCAACTGTATTGAAAGCCCACTGGCAGGTGTATGAACCTCACACCCGCCCTCTGTGTTGTCTGGTGGCTGGTGCCAGGCTTCCTTTAGAGAGCTCACAGTCTAGTTCCTGTGCTTCTCTGATGAACTTGTCTCAGTGACTGAAGTTTCCTTTTCTCTGCTCTCTGTTGCTCTGCTTTTTACTCTGTGCTGTTTCTTGGTGCTGCATTTGTCCTGGGCTGTCAAGGTGTGGGGCAAACAGACTTTTGTGAACTGAAGCTATGGATGCACGTGTGCTTTAATTCTACCTTTGAATGTTAACCACTTCAGGTAATTTCCCATTTATTAGGTTAAAATTTGCTGACATTCAAGGGTGGGGGCAAGATACTTAGTTGTATTTTAAGTGTTGTATTATAAGGAACAATTTTCAGTTTCTTGGCTGAATTATTCCTTAGATAAGAATAATTGTAAAGATGTTCATGTGACAATTTATGACCGGTTTATAAACATTTATTGTTTTATTTAGAAATAAAGTATGTTTTTCTGCAATTATAATTTTAAGATTTGTTTGTAGAATCATTGCATGGAATGGTATCATGGGTATGAAAGAATGTAGTTGTTGAGGTACTCATTGCTTTCCAGAAGTCTGCTTATGTTTTATGCCAAAACTGCCTTGCTACAATTACCAGAGTGTATGTAAATCACTAAGACAGCATGAGCCTGCAGTTTGCCATCTTGTAGTAATTAGCCATTTAAACCAACTATTTGTTACTTAAGAAGAAACTTTTTTTTTCTTTTTCTAAGACAGGGTTTCTCTGTGTAGCCCTGACTGTCCTGGAACTCCCTCTGTAGACCAGGTTGGCCTCGAACTCATAAATCCGCCTGCCTCTGCCTCCCAAATGCTAGGATTAAAGGCATGCACCACCACCGCCCAGCTTAAGAAGAAACCTTTGTGGGACTTTTATTTTTTTTTTTTTTTTTTTTTTTTTTTTTTTTTGAGACAGGGTTTCTCTGTGTAGCCCTGGCTGTCCTGGAACTCACTCTGTAGACCAGGCTGGCCTCGAACTCAGAAATCCACCTGCCTCTGCCTCCCAAGTGCTGGGATTACAGGCGTGTGCCACCACGCCCGGCTCCTTTGTGGGACTTTTATTTTTAAGATTTTACTTATTTTTATGTGTATGGTTCTTTTGCCTATATGTTGTGTGTGTGCATCATGTGCATGCCTGGAACCTCGAGGAGGTCAGTAGAGGAGAGGGCATTCATAGCCCCTGGGACTGGAAGGGACTGAGCTACCATGTGGGTGCTGGGTCCTCTGCAAAAGCAGGAAGTGCTCTTCACCAGCCGCTGACCCTCTCTCCTGCCTTGGCACTTTTGTTTTAACCTACTTTGTTTCCTCTGTTGATTTTTCTTGCTACTTTTTTATCTTAAATTTCTGTTTTGGTAGTTTATTGTATATTATTTGGATAAAATAATGTGTCTTATTTTCATATGAATTTATAAAGTCATATAAAAATTAGCTTTGTTTTAGCCGGGCGTGGTGGCGCATGCCTGTAATCCCAGCACTTGGGAGGCAGAGGCAGGCGGATTTCTGAGTTTGAGGCCAGCCTGGTCTACAGAGTGAGTTCCAGGACAGCCAGGACTACACAGAGAAACCCTGTCTTGAAAAAACCAAAAAACAAAACAAAACAAACAAAAAAAATTAGCTTTGTTTTAAAAAGTTAATTATGTAATTTTGATATAAACTTAATTTATGAGTGATAGTGATAACAAGAGTCATCTTTCTTCCTGATTCTTCAAGTTGCCTTATAATAAAACTTGTCTTATAAATGTAATTTAGTATTTTACTATTTTAATAATTGGTGTAACAATTTCAGTAGTTAGGATGACACTTTTGAGATCTTTTTATAGGTTTTCAGCTTTGTTGTTTTAACTTTATTTTATGTATATAGGGGTTTTCTGCATGCTTGTCTGCATATCACACGAATGCCTGGCACCCTCAGAGGGCTACAGATGGCATCAAATCCCCTGAGACTGGTTGGTTGCAAGAGGTCATGTGGGTACTGGGAACTAAACCTCGGTCCTCTGGAAGAACAGCTAGTACTCTTTCCTGCCAAGATGACTATCAGCAGCTCAGCTGAATTTCTAATGGCTAAGCAGTAGATACTAAATTCCAGTGATGATGTGTTCCTGAGTTCCTAGTGAGGCTGTATGACACTTGGGTCTTTGGCCTTGTGCTGATTGTGCTCATTTTCTGGTTTTTGTTGTTGTTGTTTTGTTTTTTCGAGACAAGGTTTCTCTATGTAGCCCTGGCTGTCTTGGCACTCACTCTGTAGACCAGGCTGGCCTTGAACTCAGAAATCTGCCTGCCTCTGACTCCCAAGTGCTGGGATTACAGGCATGCGCCACCTCTGCCAGGCACTCATTTTCTTTATCTTGTGAATCTTTACACTTGGTGCCTAATACAGAGATCCTTCTCAGGGACTCCTGGATTAATTTCCTTTTCTCTTTCCTAGTCTTTGTTCAATTCATGGCACAATATTAACAACTGACTTTCTGAGGAAGCCAACCAAAAGGACAAAACCAAAAAACTATTTGGTCTGGGCAGGATGTGGAAGGTGGGGATAGGGATTGGGGTATGGGGAGGAGCAGTGTTACATGACACTAGTGTGGAGGTCAGAAGACAAGTTGTGTGAGTTGGTTTTGTCCTTCTACCAAGTGAATCCCAGGGTTGTCAAATTTGGGAGCATAAGCCATTCATTATCTGCAGAGCCATGCTGTCAGCTCTGAAATTAGTGATTCTAAACAGCAGTGAGTAAGGAATCTTAGTTGCCTTTAACCTGACACATAGTTCTTTAGTATTTATTCTTTTTTTTTTTTTCTTATTTATTGAAAGTATTGTGTAGCTCTGGCTGGGTTGGAACTCAAAGAGATCTCTGTCTCTGCCTCTCAAGTGTTGGGATTAAAGTTGTGCACCCCACACCAGGCTCATCAGCATTCCTTTGTTATGACTTTAGCCTTGTTGGGAGATTCAACTTGTTTTATAAAATAATCTTTAACTTGTATTTGTATGTTTCCTTGCAGTTAGCTTAGGTTTTGTGTACTGAATATGTGATGTATCCTCTTTAGATTGCTATATACCTATCCGCGATTTGTAAGTAGTGTTAATTTAGCACTTGATATCAGTGTGGTCTGGTTTCTCTGTAAATCTCTTGCCTCTTCTAGATCATAAGCTATCTTTTTGTTTTGTTTTGTTTTTTGTTTTTTGAGACAGGGTTTTTCTGTGTAGTCCTGGCTGTCCTGGAACTCACTTTGTAGACCAGGCTGGCCTCGAACTCAGAAATCTACCTGCCTCTGCCTCCCAAGTGCTGGGATTACAGGCGTGCGCCGCCACCGCCGCCGCCACCACCACCACCACTCAGCGATCATAAGCTATCTTTAGGGGGCCTAGGGAAGCTATGAGACTGTATAGTGATATCCCGATTGTTTTTCATCAGACGTTTAAGAATTAGCATCCATTGATGAAGCTTGCCTAAATGGATCTTCCCTGTGGTGATGGTCACACAGTGGTGATTTCACTGGCGTATTAAAGATGACATTCTAGTATAGCTAGGAAGCTTCTCTTCTCTTCTCTTCTCTTCTCTTCTCTTCTCTTCTCTTCTCTTCTCTTCTCTTCTCTTCTCTTCTCTGAAAAAGTGTGAGTTTGTGGGTTGTTGTATTAGTTAGTAGATTATAATGCATTAGTCTTTACCCATTCTCAGATTACCTCAGTGTGGGCCCAGTGGATACTCCTTTTAACTTAGTTATTAATGCCTTTTAGATGTGTAGTTATGGTTCTTTTCTGGGGCCAAACCCCACTGACCTTTTGTATATTTCCTCCCTGAGCTTAGGAACAGATTTTTTTTTTCTCTCAACAACCCCAGAGTTCATTTAATGAAGACTAGTTTTTAGAAGTCCAAGTCTGAGCTGGGCAGTGGTGGTTCACGCCTGTAATCCCAGCACTCTGGGAGGCAGAGGCAGGCGGATTTCTGAGTTCAAGGCCAGCCTCGTCTACAAAGTGAGTTCCAAGACAGCCAGGGCTATACAGAGAAACCCTGTCTTGGGGGGAAAAAAAAATCTAAAAAAACCAAAAAAGAAAAAAAAAAAAGAAGTCCAAGTCTGGGTCTTGTTGTGCCCACTGCTATACCAAGGTGTTGTGGCCCTGCTTTTAGATTTTTAACGAACAAGATGAGAATACTAATTAGATGTAGTGTTGTAGAAATGCGTCTAGTTCCAAATCAGCTCCACAGGATTCTATTTTTTAATCTTTCTTCAGTCTTTTTTTTTTTTTTCCCCTAACTGGGGTCCTGGCAGGATGCTCTTACTTAGTTCCCATATCATGCACATAGAACCTCCTATGTGCTCTCATAGTGAAGCTCCTGTCTCCTGATACCATCACATGTAGTTTACTCAGTGTACATAAAGCAGGGCTGGGGGGGGGGCGGTGTATGTGATAAAGATGTATTCTTTGCAAGTATGAATTTGTCAAAGAATCAATTTTAAAATGTCTAATATTTTTCCAATTCACCCCACCCCCATCTACACATAGAAAACAAAGCTACTTACCTTTTATAGATTTGACATTCACTTCCATGCATGAAGTGTGGATGGACTCCAAGTAAAGTTTTTAAGCCTAACCTCAGAGTTGGGTGTGATAACATACACACAGACCCAGTATTTGGATCTGTGTGTATTTGGAGGAGCAGGAGTTTAAGCAAGGCTAGCTACATATTGAATTTAAGACTAACCTGAGCTACATAAAACAATGTCTCAAGCCAGGCAGTGGTGGTGCACGCCTTTAATCCCAGCACTTGGGAGGCAGAGGCAGGTGGATTTCTGAGTTCCAGGCCAGTCTGGTCTACAGAGTGATTTCCAGGGCAGCCAGGGCTACACAGAGAAACCCTGTCTCAGGTGAGGGTGGGGGCGGGGAAGAAAGAAAGGAAGGAAGGAAGGAAGGAAGGAAGGAAGGAAGGAAGGAAGGAAGGAAGGAAAAGATATAGTCTCAAAAGAAACAAAGTTCATATAAGAGATGGCATGATGGCTCACTGGGTGAAGAGATACTTGCTGCTAAGTCTTATGACCTGAGTTTAATCTTTGGGACCATGTGGTAGGAAAAAAAAAAAAAAATCAACTTTCCAATCCTTGTCCTCTGATCTCCACCTTTGTATGTGAAATAAATGTAATTTTAAAACATTCAGTTCAGCCGGGCAGTGGTGGTGCACACCTTTAATCCCAGCACTTGGGAGGCAGAGGCAGGCGGATTTCTGAGTTCGAGGCCAGCTTGGTCTACAAAGTGAGTTCCAGGACCAGGACAGCCAGAGCTACACAGAGAAACCCTGTCTCAAAAAAAAAAAAAAAAAAAAAAAAAAAAAAAGTCAGTTCAAAAGTTACGTAGATTACTCTTTATCCTTCTTTTGCCCTTAAAGGCATATGTTGTTTCATGTATAGTATTAGTTGGCCATACCTATTTCTACTTGCATCAATTTTAGCAAACACCCTCATTTTTGTTGACTTAATTTTTTGAGTATGTAGAAATGTATTAAAAATAAAACAACACAGTAAACCATACTTTAGGAAGTTTCCTCCTTTTTCAAATCTCTTTTTCTCCACCCTTTGCAGTTAAATGATTTTTATTATTTTCTAACAATAAAAATCTTATTTTTCTTCCTACATTTCTTTTGCAAAAGTAGCAGGTGCGGCCGGGTGGTGGTGGCGCATGCCTGTAATCCCAGCACTAGGGAGGCAGAGGCAGGTGGATTTCTGAGGTCGAGGTCAGCCTGGTCTACAGAGTGAGTTCCAGGACAGCCAGGGCTACACAGAGAAACCCTGTCTTGAAAAAAACAAAACAAAACAAAACAAATAAAAAAGTAGCAGGTGTCTGTTTGAGTCCCTTTTTGTTCTTACAAAAAAAAAAAAAAAGACAGCAATATGCTATAGACCCTCTTCATAAGAGATTCAAAAATGCTTTGCCCAGATTACCTTTCATTTTTAGGTGTGGAGATTAAGGTTTGGTGCTTTCAAGCATAGAACAGCCTTCAGTCTGTTCTCTCCTCGTTTATGATTATCATTGTTTTTGGAATGTGTCTTGTGAGAGTTAATTCTTTTTATTGTATAGTTTTGATTATATTGATCTGTGGTGTTTTCTGTTTGTAACTTTATTTTAAACATGTGAAAGTATTTATGAGCATGCATCTCTTAAACAGGTGGGCAGTCTGACCAGGGCTACGGGTCTAAGGATGAGCTCGTGAAGGAGGATGTAGACACTCAGGCACCTGAAGAGCACACGTCGCAAGAGCTGATGGCCACAGAGCTGCACATCGAAGGCGAGTGTGATGTCTGTGGGCTGTGTGCAAGAATGCTCAGCTGTTTTGTTTTATGGAGTGATTACAGCAGTGATTCTTAGGAAGTTAAGGCCTGTTTCATAGATTGACTGTGATAGTTTTTATGGTGGAAATTTTAGCGACTTTAGAACGTTGATAGATCATCCTCAATTTTGTTAAAAAAGAAAAAAGTGCCATCCATTGGCAAAGTTACATGGATAATTTTTTGACAAAACTAGGGCTAAACTTTGGCCTATTTTGATCTTGAACTCCAGTTCCTGCTGCCTCTGTCTTTAGAGTCCTGGGACAATAGGCATATGCCAGTTACCAAGCCCACCAATAAGACCAAACTTGATCTGTCAAATTGATACTTACAGTTCTCATCTCCCAACTGTGAACCTGAGGATTATTCCCAGGGTCATAGAAGATAAACAATTTACATCTCCAGGCCCCGAAGTTCCTTTGATTTTCAAAAGGTTTTTTTAATTAGGACTGTGTGTGTGTGTGTGTGTGTGTGTGTGTGTGTGTGTGTGTACATAGTTTACATGTCAGGTTAAAAATAAATACAAATGGGTTTTCCTGGTTTTTACAGGACTTATTGAGATAGAGAGCATCTGTTGTAATCCTTTTATGGATCTGTAAGGAGTATTTTGGTTTATGGCAATAGATTTTTCCTATTCTTTTACTCAAATGTATATTTTCTTTTCTTATAATACTTAACCTTATGCTCTAGAGTTATAAATAAGCTATTTGACAATGGAAGAAATAGAAGTCAAGGCTAAGGGTTTAATTGACTCACTAAGAAATGCTCTGGTCCAGATTATTGAATACTAGAATAAAACACTATTATTCGGGAAATATCTGGAAAGATAACCCGGAGGTTGAAAGTACTGGCTCTTCTTCCATAGGTCCTGAGTTCAATTCCCAGCAACCACAAAGTGGCTCACAATGAGATCTGGTGCCCTCTTCTGGCCTATAGGCATACATGCAGACAGAACTCTGTATACCTAATAAATAAATCTAAGGGGAAAAAAAGACTTAAGGGGCTGGTGAGATGGCTCAGCGGTTAAGAGCACTGACTGCTCTTTCAGAGGTCCTGAGTTCAAATCCCAGCAACCACATGGTGGCTCATGGTCATCTGTATAATGAGAGCTAATGCCCTTTTCTGGGGCGTCTGAAGACAGCTACAGTGTACTTACATATAATGCCGGGTGGTGGTGGCGCACACCTTTAATCCCAGCACTTGCAAGGCAGAGGCAGGTGAATTTCTGAGTTCGAGGCCAGCCTGGTCTACAAAGTGAGTTCCAGGACAGCCAGGGCTACACAGAGAAATCCTGTCTGGCGGGAGTGGGGGGTGGGCAAAAAACAAAAAACACTTAGTCAGTGTTCTTGGTATTTATGGCATATAGTAAACCAGCTAAGGAAGTCAATGAGTAATCATACACACATCCCTACCTGATGAAAAAACACTCATATGTAAAAATCTCTGCTTTCCGATCATTATTGTTAAAAGTCAGAATGATAACATCCAAATATTTCTCTTCAGAGGAGTGTGACATATCTGCTGTTGTCTCAAAACACTTGCAACCTACTCCTGAACCTCAGAGTCCTACGGAGCCTCCTGCATGGGGCAGCAGTATTGTGAAAGTTCCATCTGGGTTATTTGATACCAACAATAGGACAAGTAGTGCTGGTGAGTAGAAAGTGACCTCTGCCTCCTTTGGGGACACTAACCTGTAGTCAGTCTGACCTTGACCTCCACATTTTCTCCACTATGCTCAGTGTATCCTTAATATTATTTCTCTTGGCTTATTATAATGGACATGCTAGGAAGCCATGATTGAGTCTGAATTCTGTAAGTGGGCTAAAGTAAAGTTAAAGTTTGTAACTTAAAGGAACAGTTTGGGATCCTTGCATAGTGGCACATAGCCCTCCCCCCAAAAAGTAATATGGAGTAATTAAAAGCAGGTGTGAAGAAATAATGTAAGTTATATGAAAATACTGTACCATTTTATGTGAGGAAATTGAGTGTTAGTGTGTTTTGGTATTGACCTGATAACACTTTCTGCAGGCTGGGTATGAGGTGTGTGTTAACTTGGTGTGCTTTTCTTGCTGTATGGTACCTTATCTATTTGGTCATTCCTTTTCATGATAGATAATGGGGGTATTAGAGGGTCTCCTGTGCTTGTCAAGAACAGAGGCAGTGATCTGATAAGACCCCAGTACTGAGGAGGCAAAGAAAGGTAGATCTCTAAATCTGAGGCTACATAGTACAGCCAGGACTATACAGAGCGATCCTGTCGTGAATGAGTGAATGAATGAATGAATGAACGAACGAATGAAGGAACAAACAAATGGGACTGAGGCCAAGACAGAGTCTGGTGTGGAGCGCAGGCTGGCCTTGAACTTGCAGTGATCGTTTAGTTTTCACCCCTGCCCAGGGATTACAGACATGCAGCACTACCATGCCTGACTTGAGAGAATGTATCTTAATCTTAGATTTATTCAATAAAGAAAGGAAGAGCCGGGTGTGGTGGCGTACACCTATAATCCCAGCACTTGGGAGGCAGAGGCAGGCGGATTTCTGAGTTCAAGACCAGCCTGGTCTACAGAGTGAGCTCCAGGACAGCCAGGACTACACAGAGAAACTCTGTCTCAAAAAACCAAAAAAAACAAAAAAGAAAGAAAGAAAAAGAAAAAAGAAAAAAAAAAAAGAAAGGAAGAGATGGTAATGGGGCTTTTGATATTGTGTCAGTCAATTTTATATTAAATTGAAAATAAGCTGTGCAAATAAGCTGGAACTACAATGAGAGCCTAAATCACAAAGCACCATTTCTCATATGCTGAGAAAGGTGTCAAAACCAGTATAACTATAGAGTGTAAATAGGTTACTTGAAAAGCTACTCCCAAAAGCCTTTTTAAAAGTCTCTCAGAGGATCTGGGAGATGGCTCAGTGGGTAAAGGCCCTAACTGTCAATCGTTACAACCTGATTCAGTCCCTGAGATCTACATGGTGGAACTAACTACCACAAGTTGGCCTTTGATGAGTGTGTCCCCAACCACACACAGCAAAAATAAATGCTTAAAAAAATATTTTTTTTAAATTCGTTTTTTGAATTTTTTCAAAGAACAAATTGAGTATAAAAGAAATTCTTTACAAATATATAAAACACACAGTCAATAGTTAGACCAGTTTGAAAAATCAAAAGTATATTGTACAAAAGGCAACTTTTTACTTTAAAGCTTCTAGATCATTATACTCTTAAAAAATGAAAAAGCAAACAAGACAGAAACAAAAAACAAACTAACGTTAACACACATCCTTTAATCTCAGCCCTTGGCAGGCAGATCTCTGATTTTTTTTAGGGCCAGCCTGGTGTACACAATGTGTTCCAGGATAGACAGAGCCTATCTGGGTAAGACCCTTTCTTGAAACATCATCCCATCACCCATTCTACCCCCCAAAATAAGAACATAACCAGTTGTGGTGGTGCACACTTTTAAAACCAGTGCCTGGGAGACAGAGGCAGGTGGATCTCTGTGAGTTCAAGACAAGGTAGGACTACATAATGAGACCCTACCCTCCCACACACACCAAGAAAAAGCAGGTAAAGGTGCTCGCTGCCATGACTATTACTCCAGTTCACCTTCCTGGATCCATGTGGTGGAAGGAGAGAGCCAGCTCCTGCAGGCTGTCTTCTGATACCACACGTGCACTGTGGCTGGCACATAGGTGCTACCATGCACTCCAGTAAATACATAAAGTAGTAAGAAAAACAGCAAAGTCAGATGTGAGTGGTGATATTTTAGTTGAGTAGCTGTGAGAGAATACACTACAAATTGCAGCTTATATATGCTGGTAGAAATGTCTCAGACTGGAGTTGGCCATGATGAGTTTGACTGAGGATCCTCTTAGATGGCAGATGGCCTGCTTCTCTTTGTGTCCTTGGGTTGTAAAGACCCGAGTGTGGTAGAACATGTTTGTGATCCTAGAACCTGGCAGACAGGCAGGATGAGAGATCAAACACGGGTCTCTGGATTTTCCTTCGTAAGGACCTTAGTCCATTCATAAGAGTGCTACCGTCGTGCCCTAATTATCTCCTGTATTCAGTTCTTAGACTTAAGTCTTCATTTTTCCAGGTTTTAGATTTGGGGTCTTTGTTGTTGTTTTGTTTTTTTGGGTTTTTTGTTTGTTTGTTTTGAGATAGTTGCACTGCGTAGTTAGCTTAGGACTCATTATGTAGCTCAGACTAACCTTGAACTCAAAATCCTCCTGCTTTGCTTCCCCATGTTAAATTTTTAAACTTTATTTCATTCATTATCGAGTGGTTGGATGTGCCATAGTGCATGTGTGGAGGTTAGAGGACAACTTTGTGGGGTTGCTTCTCTCCTTCACCATTGTATAGCGTTGAGGATCACACTCAGGTTGGCAGACTTGTGTGGCAAGCGCTTCTACCTGCTCAGCCATCTCAACAGCCCTCTGGTTATTAGAGACGGAGCCTTGAACTTGTGGGTATCACAGAAAATATACTGGAACTCCTGATCCTTCTGCCTCAATCACCTATGTGCTGCTGGTTAATTTAAAGTCTAAAATTGCAGACATACAACCATGTTAGACCTAAATGTAAATTAAAGTAACATGGAGCTGGAGGGATGCTGTGCCATACAGAGCCCTGGCCTCAGTCACAGCGTCCTCTCTGCTCTGCACATCCTGAGGTACAGACATATAAAACACCATATACATAAAATAAATTTGCTTATGTGTGTGTGTGTATGTATACTTGTATACAAACTTATATGTATATATACATATTTATTCATAATATATACATATATACACATACAGTTCACTTAAATAGAGGAATGGAAAAAACTTTTATGGTAACAAAGAGTTAAAAAAAAAAAACTCATGTTCTGGAGGTATGGCTCAGTGGCTAAGAGCATTTACTCTTGCAGAGAGAACCTGGTTTCAATTTCTAGCACCTATGTGGTGTGGCTTAAGACTGTAATCCCATTCAGAACTTCAGTTCCAGGAGGTCTGACACCCTCTTCTGGCCTCCATGGGTACTGTATACATGTTTTGCACTTAAATAGACATAGGCAGATCATTAATTCATACTCATAAAATGAACCTAACAGCCGGGCGGTGGTGGCGCACGCCTTTAATCCCAGCACTTGGGAGGCAGAGGCTGGCAGATTTCTGAGTTCGAGACCAGCTTGGTCTACAGAGTGAGTTCCAGGACAGTCAGGGCTACACAGAAAAACCCTGTCTCAAAAAAACCAAAAAACAAACAAACAAAAAAAAATGAACCTAACAAAGTTTGTAATTAAAGTAAATAAAGACAGACAGACCAGCAGGGCTGTGGTGGTGCATGAATTTAACTCCAATACTCAGGAAGCAGAAGCAGATGGATCTCTGTGAGTTCTAGGCTAGTCTGGTCTATAGCGTTAGTTCTAAGACACAGTGAAACCCTGTCTCAAGAAGCAAAAACAAACAGAAAGACACTTATTTCCCTAAAGCAGTTGGGTCTTCAGACTTTGCCCTTGCTTTTGTTCACCTGATCTAATGGTACAGTCTGTTTTAGTTACCATTGTTTGTGTAGCACCTTATATAGTTAATAACTAGTATTCACATATTTGTTCAAAGATCAAATATAAAATTCACTCAAGTTTTAATCAGCCATCTAGGATTTTCCCTTTTTTTTTTTTTAACTTTGAAACAATTCTTTTACTTTGGTATAGTAATACTTTTCCTGTAACAAATGTGTACTTTCTCCGTAATTACCAACTGATTTTGTATAGAGTGGGTCTCCTCCCTACCCCTCTATGTGCAGAGTTATTAGACCCAAATCTTTTTTCTTTTTTTATGCTGAGTAAGTGCTTTACCACTTAGCTTTATGTCCAGCTTCCTGGCAAGTGAAGAATTGGGTATATGAATGTTATATTAGAAGAGAATTTTTCTTTTTGAGTCTGCTGTTTAACTCATAGTATTTTTCCTAAATTGACTCTTAAAATATAAGAAGCATAGCTATATGTTTGCTGACAAAGGTAAGCAGTGCAGGCATATCCAGCATGGACTGCATGCTGTTTTCATAGGCATGATATGCACAGAGGAGGAGGGTAGATGTTACCTGTAAGAGGCAGGCTTGGATAGATTTGGACTGCACTTTTTCTGCATACACTTTATGTAGTTTCTAGATGAAAGCCAGGCATTTTAACTGCTAGACCTCTTGGGAGATGCTGCTTCTATACCCTCCAGATTCTCGGTATCCTGCTCTCGGCACAATCAGAGTAATTACTTTGCTACTTTGGAAAATAGTGATGTTTCACTTTACTATATTGCTGCCTCCTTTAGGTAATACTTCAAATGTGCTGTTTTCTACTCAAACTCCAGTCGAGGATACAGTCTTCAGTGAGGTTGCTAATTTCAAGAAGAATGGTGAGAGAGGAGAAAAAAGACAGAAGCATTTCCCAGAGAGGAGCTGCAGCTTTAGTTCTGAAAGTCGAGCAGGTATGCTGCTTAAGAAGAGCAGTTTGGACCTGAATTCGAGTGAAATGGCCATCATGATGGGAGCAGATGCCAAGATCCTCACAGCAGCACTCACATGTCCCAAGACTTCTCCACTTCATGTCTCAAGAACTCACAGCTTTGAGAATGCTAACTGTCTTCCAGCTGACAGTAGGACTCGTGTGTCAGAAGGTACCTGGAACTCTGAGCACAGATCGTCTCCTGTGCTAGAGATGTTGGAAGAAAGCCAGGAGCTCCTGGAACCTGTGGTTGGTGATAATGTGGCAGAGACAGCAGTAGAGATGACATGGAACAATCTTCAGAGTAACAGTAACCAGCCCAGAGACACAAAAGCAGGATCCCAGGATACAGTAAATAAGAGGAGCAGTTCATACGCTACTAGAAAAGCCATTGAGAGGGAAGATGTTGAAACTGGACTAGACCCTTTGTCTCTTTTAGCCACTGAATGTGTAGAAAAAACTTCTGATTCTGAAGTTAAGTTATTTTCTCCAGTAATTTCACGTAATCTGGCTGATGAAATTGAAAGCTACATGAACCTAAAAAGCCCACTAGGTAGTAAATCTTCTAGTATGGAATTGCATGGAGAGGGGAACCAAGAGCCTGGCTCTCCTGCTGTGTTTGCTCACCCTTTAGAAAGGAGATCGAGTCTACCTTCAGACCATGGCCCACCAACACAAGACAGCACTGAGATTCAGAAGAGCTCCCCTGCAGTGTCCAGATCTAAAACTTTGACTGGGCGTTTCAAGCCACAAACTCCTTACCGCACTTACAAAGACCGGTCCACCTCCTTATCAGCATTAGTGCGTTCTTCGCCAAACAGCTCTCTGGGTTCTGTAGTAAATTCTCTATCAGGGCTAAAGTTGGACAATATACTCTCGGGGCCCAAGATAGATGTCCTAAAATCTAGTATGAAACAAGCAGCAACAGTAGCCAGTAAGATGTGGGTGGCTGTAGCATCTGCCTATAGCTACTCGGACGACGAGGTAAGAATATTTTAGTGTATAGTCTGTCTGATGTAGGAATGCTTGTAGTGCTTTAGTGTATATGTTTATATTTGTATAATCTAGAGGTTTCTGCTAAGGGTAGTTTTATACTTTCAAATGCATGTTTTGTTTTATAAAGTGACTTAAAATAAGTGATGTAAAAATACATTGCCAGAATTGCCATACATGGTGCCACGTGGGAGGTAAAGGCATGCAGATCAGAAGGTCATCCTTCTCTATGTAAGTTTGAAGCCAGTCTGGACTTCATGAGATGCTGTCCTAAAAAGGAAAAATAGGAGGCTAGAGAGATGGCCCAGTGGTTAGGAGCACTGGCTGCTCTTCCAGAGGACCTGGGTTCAATCCCTGGTACCACATGGTAGCTCAAGCCAGTTCCATATGATCTTCTATGACCTTCTGATCTCCACATGTACTGTACACAGATAGTGTAGACATATATCCTATGCACATAAAATAAAAAAATTAAATAAAAATGAACAAATGAAAAATAACATTAGAATTACTTTATAATTCCATAAATAAGTCTAAGTTAAAACTTTTGGAAGCACTGATAGTGTTTGAAATAATAACAATATCATTGTTATATATGTATAACATTTCAATTTCTCTTCTGAGGTTTGAGAGATGGGAAGATAACATGCAGAGGCTTATTCTCTTCCTCCTTAAGCCTCTTATGCATTTGTTTTGCTTGTATTTACCTCCCCACTTTCCATGGGCACTATCATTTTTGCATAGCTTTTTGCCCATGTTACTGCCTTACTATACTTGAAATCGACCAGCAGCTTAAAATATTGTGAATAGACTAAATAATTAGATTTTCTTTTTGTGAAAATACAAATAGAAAAACTACGTATCTTATAAAAAAAAAAAGTTGTAATTTCTCCTTCGTGTTCACAGAATTATATGGTACATGAATACTTTAAGATAATATTCCAGATTGCTAAGGCTCTTGGGTGTAAAGTCAGCCAAAATAAAAATGTTAAAGAAAGTAAAGAAGCTGGAAAATAAACTGGATAAGTAAGGCTTATTGAAGGAAAGCTTCTAGGAAAAGAACCAATTGAATAAAAAGGACAGGATTATGACAAACTGACTTTTGTCTGTGTGGCACGAGGGCCTTTGTACGTGCTAGGTTAGCTTTAACCCTCTCCTGCATTCTTACTGAGCCTTTGTATTTAAAGAGCTGTACAAGATCCATCCATACGACACAGAATCACTTTAAAAGTGTTCATCTGAGGCCCAGGATTTGACTTACTTGGTAGAGTGCCAGCCTCACATAGAAGGCCCTTGGGTTTTCTCTCCATGAGTGTGTGTTGTGGACCCGGGGTAGGGATGGAGAGGTAGTGTAGCCATATGATAAAGAACAGAAACAGACTGAACCATTTTACTTCTGAAATGTCTTTTGACATGTAGAAAGGATTTTTTTCATGGCCTTTGGACTTGGACTCTATGAGTGTATTAGTCTTGTAAAGTATCAATGTATTTGGAGTGCTTAATTAAGCAATGGGGGGGTTACTAATTATGTAATAGTATGTAAGTGAATGATTAGTTCACCTAGGGCACAACCCAGCCTTTTTTGAAGTAGGTGATTTTGTGAGGGGACAGTTTTTGAGCATCCCATCAAGGTATGTCACTTCTTAAGTGTCTTAAACTGGAAATTTCATAAGTCAGTGAGATAACTTGACAGTTTTGAAAAGACAGAGGGGTTATTTGCTTTAAGATACAAAGTTTCAGTGTGAAAGGAGTAAAGTGAAACCATTTCCATTGTAGAAGATATTACTTATGTATGTGAGGTTTTATTCTTTTTAATTATAGGAAGAAACTAATAAAGATTATAGTTTCCCAGCTGGCCTAGAAGATCATCATATACTGGGGGAGAATCTATCACCTAATGCAAGTATCTCAGGGTTGGTTCCCAGTGAGCTTACCCAGAGCAACACCAGCCTCGGCAGTAGTAGCAGCAGTGGCGATGCTGGAAAACTGCAGTGTCCAACAGGTATGGGGAACGTTTCTTCTTTGCCTTTCGTTTTTGCTTGAGTTTTGTGTATTTGTGGTGCTGAAGATTGAATTAGGGCCTGTGCACATGGGCAGCAGTGCTACCACTGAGCTACACTCTCGCCCAGTCTTCAGTATGCCCATAACCCTTCACCCCATTTATCTATTTTACTCTGAGTTTATGATATCCAAGGATTGTCAACAATAAGTATCCATGTATTGTCAACTAAACCAGTTAGGGAATTAGTCCCCCTCCCCTCTACTCCCCCCCCCCACTTCCTCCCTTCTTCCTCTGAAACTGAATTTGTGGAATGGGGCCTTGGGAGTAATTTTTTTTTAACTTGTTCTCTGGGTAAATCTGTGATTGAAATAGATTTTAAGGGCCTCTGGGGAATATAATTGCAATTCAAGACAGACAGAATTATTACCTCTATTATTAAAAATTTTATCTACTTTTTTTTTTCTGATTCTTTAAGACAAAGTCTCATCACATAGCACAGACTTGTGCCCCAACCCCCCTCCAGCTCTCCTTTTCCCCCCTTTGAAGTACTGGTGGTACAGATATACACCTGCAGTCATCTACGTTGTTATTAGGAAAAGTTGAGAAAAGTATTTAATAAACATTTCTACCTCTACCTGCATTTAGTTAACTTTTATTAATTTTTTGTTTTGTTTTGGTTTGGTTTTTTGAGACAGGGTTTCTCTGTGTAGCCCTGGCTGTCCTGGAACTCACTCGGTAGACCAGGCTGGCCTTGAACTCAGAAATCCGCCTGACTCTGCCTCCCAAGTGCTGGGATTAAAGGCGTGCACCACCACCGCCCAGCCTTTTTATTATTATTATTATTATTATTATTATTATTATTATTATTATTTTATTTATTTATTATTTTTTTGGTTTTTTGAGACAGGGTTTCTCTGTGTAGTCCTGGCTGTCCTGGAACTCGCTCTGTAGACCAGGCTGGCCTCAAACTCAGAAATCCGCCTGCCTCTGCCTCCCAAGTGCTGGGATTACAGGCTTGCGCCACCACGCCCGGCTCAACTTTTATTAATTTTATCAGTTCATATCTATATGTGCCCACATTTATGTAGTAAATATTTATCTGTAATTACCAGATTTCTTGGTACTTACCTCGTTAATATTTCAGCACCTATTTTCAAAGCATTGAGAACACTTTTCTACATTATGTATTCTATTTCTTACTTGTCTTTAGGTGAAGTTTCATTTTCAAGAAATATCAAAGGGCAGGACTTTGAAAAATCAGACCATGGTTCTTCTCAGAATACCAGTATGTCTAGCATCTATCAAAATTGTGCAATAGAGGTAAAGATTATATACTTCTTGTGCCTGTGGTAAAGTGACTGTAAAAATATTCTTATCTCATAGTAACACTTAGTAGGATTCAGTGGGATCTGTGGATAGTCAGAGGAGTGCTTAATACCTTTGAGGCAAGAGACTAGTAGTCTGTAACATAAAAGAGCTGTTAACTCTAGTTGAAACCAATAAAATAACTAAAAATTGTAATTTTTTCCCCAGTAGACTAGACCCCTGAGATCCGTTTGCACCATAGAAACTTTCAGTGCCTTCCTACTTTCCCTTTAGGTTTTGATGTCGAGTTGCTCACAGTGTAGAGCTTGTGGAGCTCTGGTTTATGATGAAGAAATCATGGCTGGATGGACAGCAGATGACTCAAATTTGAATACAACCTGTCCATTCTGTAAAAGCAACTTCTTGCCTCTTCTCAATGTAGAATTTAAAGACCTGAGAGGCTCTGCCAGGTTAGTATGTGCAAGCTCCCTTGGGAGGTAAGTCCCTGAAGACATGGCTCTTCGGGAAGGTGCAGCACACGGCGGGCTGCAGGAGTGTCCTCTCCTTTCTCTCTGGACTACCTTTCTACTCTGCGTAATGTATGAACACCAGGAGCAGATTCTTCAAATTAAACTCTGTTTATACGTGATTCAAAACTAATGTTTTAGTGTTGTTTCTTTGCTCCCTGGGCTGGGGAGATGGCTTGGTTTTGAAAGTGCTTCCTGAGCAAACGTGAGGGCCTGAGTGTGGATCCTGAGCATCCTTCTGAATTGCCAGCACGGGGGAGGTAGAGACGGCCAGGTCTCTGAAGCTCACTGGCCAGCTCCTCTAGTTAAATCAGTGAGTTCCAGGTTCAGTGAGGGACACTGTTTAAAAAATAAACAAACAACAGCAGCAAAATACAGTAAAGCCAGGTCTGGCACCTTTACTCAGAAGGCAGAGGCAGGCAGATGCCTGTGAGTTTAAGGACAGCCTGGGCTATATAAGGAGAATCTTGAAAATAAAAACAGAACTCAACAGTGGAAAGTGATTGAAGTAGACACAGGACATTGACCTCTTACTTCCATACACTACATACACACTCGTATACACACATGCATACAACCACACAAATATACATGCACACAGAACTTCCACCTTAGAGACCTGAATTAAATCTTCACGTCTTGTTGCTGCTGTCTGATATGGTGAGATGAACAAATCCTAGCTAATAGAAATGCCATGAATTAGAGGCTGGCATATGGCTCAGTAGTAGATCTCTTAGCCTAGCATGCATAAGGCCCTAGCCCTGGGAACAAAAGAAATTAGACTAATCAGTCTGTGACCAATTAAAAGTTGGTAAAATAAGTAATTGAGAAGTGTGCTGACTTAATCAATGACATTAATATTTTATTTGCTTTGGTGTTTTGATTGTTGAGAATCAAACCCAGCAATTCATCATGTAATTTAAGCATGTACTCTGAGCTACATTCTTCTCTCCCTTAGTGTTTTTGCTGTTGCTGATGTTTGTTTAATCTTCAATAATGCAGTTTTTAAAATTTATTTATCTATTAATATTATTACATGACTCTGGGGATTCCCAGCCAATGCTGTTTTCCTATAAAGCAGTGATTCTAAATACAATTATTTGAGGACATGGGGATTTAAATGGAGAGAATTAGTCATACGTGCCTTTAATCCTAGTACTCGGGAGGCAGAGGCACTTGGTATCACAGAGATCAGAGATTGGAGGCCAACCTGGTCTACATATTGTATTCCAGGCCATCAAAGGCTACACAGTAAGACCCTGCTTTAAAAAATATATTGTAATCCTGATGGTGGTGGCTCATATCTTTAAAGCAGAGGCAGATATATCTCTGAATTAGAGGCTAGCCTGGTCTTCAGAGTAAGTTCAAGAATAGCCAGGGCTACACAAAGAAACCCTGTCTCAAAATAAAAATTAAACAAAACATATATATTGTGGATATGAGTGTGTGTTTGTATGCGGGCAGAAACAGGAGTGTGGAGGTCCTAGGCCAACTTTTTCTAGAGTTGGCTCTCTCCTTCCACTGTGGGCTCCAGGGATCCAACTCAGGTCCTCAGTCTTGCATGGCAAGCATGTTTACTCACTGAGATAACCTAGACTTGGAGATTTCTTTTTTTAAGCTTTTCCCCCCCCATTTCTGTTCCTTACTTAGCTTTTTCTTGAAACCAAGTACGTCTGGTGACAGTTTACAAAGTGGCAGCATTCCATCTGCAAATGAGCCCTCCGAACACAAACCTATGTCCAGTTCAGCAGAACCTGACTTGATCAGCTTTATGGATTTCTCGAAACACAGTGAGACCATAACAGAAGAAGCAAGTTACACAGTCGAGTCAAGGTATTGAAGGGTGCATAGAGTTCACTATAAGAAATGCAGTATTCCTGCCGGGCAGTGGTGGTGCACGCCTGTAATCCCAGCTCTTGGGAGGCAGAGGCAGGTGGATTTCTGAGTTCGAGGCCAGCCTGGTCTACAGAGTGAGTTCCAGGACAGCCAGGGCTATACAGAGAAACCTTGTCTCAAAAAAAAAAAAAAAAGAGAGAGAGAGAGAGAGAGAGAGAGAGAGAGAGAGAGAGAGAGAGAGAGAGAGAGAGAGAAAGAGAGAAAGAAAGAAAGAAAGAAAGAAAGAAATAAGGAAAGAAAGAAAGAAATGCAGTTTTCCTGTGAACATTATGCATCTAAAGACATTGGGCTTGGAGGTGCGTGGCTGAATGAGGAAGATTATAAATTCAAGGCCAGTCAGTACCATCCCTTCCCCCTGCCAGTGTAAATCATGTCCTGTCTCTGTTTTCAGTTAGATTGTAGCCTGGTAGAAATTAAAATCCTCTCAGCAAATCTGTATTTACTTACATGGACAAGTACTTCTTTTGAGATTGAATGTAATAAAGATGAAGTAATGTTTAAAACAGCAGAGTAGACAGTTTTTTTAAATATCATGTCCTCACATATCTGTCACCAGTTAACCATCTGACCAGAGTTAGGAGAATGCTTGGGGGATGTTTAATGTTTCCATGGGGAGAGGGACGGTATAGATTGGGCAGGCCTCAGAGGCAAGCACTCCACCCCTGAGCCAGACCTTCAGCTTCACATTTTTTACAGATATATAAATTTGTTCTGTATTATCAGAAGTGCATGTTTTGTTTTTGTTTTAACAATTGTATTTATTTTATGTATTTAAGTATACCAGAAGAGGGCATTGGCTCCCCTTACAGGTGGTTGTGAGCCATGTGGTTGTTAGGAATTGAACTCAGAACCTCTGGAAGAACTCTTAAAGTGCTGAGCCATCGCTCTAGCTCCACATTTAGTTCTTAACAGATGCCAGTTCTTCTCAGGGGATGCAGAACATTTAAATCCACTGTAGAAAATACTGTACCTCGCTAGAATTTAGATTGTCTTTCATGACTAACATTGCTTCATTTTTTTTTTCAGTGATGAAATAAAGAAAAGCAGTGTTGATGTCCAGAGTATGAAAATTTCATCTGTGCCTAATAGTTTACCTAAGCGAAATGTATCTTTGACTCGAAGTCATAGTGTTGGAGGTCCTCTGCAGAATATCGACTTCTCCCAGCGACCATTTCATGGCGTCTCAACAGTCAGTCTTCCAAATAGTCTGCAGGAAGATGTGGTATGTACTGTTGTAACCACAGTGTATACATGGTATCATGTGAAAAGTGATAGGTATAATTTTTTTGGTGGCACTTGAGGCTGAGACCGAAGGATTAAATTGATCTTTGTGGTACACAGTGAATTTTAAGGCTGGCAGAACTACATAGCAAGACCCTGTCATGCTGGGGAGATGGCTCAGCCATTGAAATGCTGCTGCACAAGCATGGAACCTCAGGAGTTCAGATCTCCTGCCCACACAGGATGGTCTGTGCCTAATAATCCAAACACTGCGTAGATGGAGGCGGGACTTGCTAGTCAGTCAGGCAGGCTGAATTCTTGAGCTCTAGGTTCATTGAGACTTTGTCTCAAAAAATAAGGTAGAGAATGTTGAGGGAGACACCCAGTGTCATGTGCTGCACATAGACAGACACATAGGAACATAGAAATTGGCCAGGTATGATGGTGCATGCCTGTCCCAAAAAATTCATAAAGAAACTGAAAGATTTTCAAACGGAAAATGTACCTGTGTGTGCATGTGTTTTGGCTTTTCGAGACATGTTCTTGCTCTGTAGCTCTGACTGCCCTGGAACTTGGTACGGAAATAAGACTAGCTTCAAACTTGTGGGAATCCTCTTGCCTCTATCTCCCCAGGTGCTGGCATTACAGGCATGTGCCACAGCACCCAGCCTGAACTTTAGTATTGAAATTTTCAAAAATATACCAGGTCTCACAAATACAGGCTAGGCTGGCCTCAAATTCACATAGATTCTCCTGCCTCTGCCTTCCAAGGAGTGTGTACTTGTGTACCCAGCTCATTAAGTCTCCTCACCCAACAGCTACTTTTAGTAATCTTTAGTTTATGGCCATTTTTTGTTATTATTTTATGATAATCCTTATTAACTTTTCTATACCTAGATTATTTTGAAAGCAATTTCAAGCAATGTCTATGCTACATATAAATATTTTAGCAGATATGTGTAAATTATGACTTTAACAGATATAATCACAATATTTTACCCTAAACTAGGGAATCATCAGGATATTCAGTCTTTGTTCAGAGTTTTAATCATGACAGTTGTGACGAAAGTGTGTCTGGGGCAGGATGTGGTCTTGGCCATCAAGGTAAAGTATAGTCAGACCTTGCTTGGTTGGGACACTTTAGTCTTTAAATTGCAGGAACCGTTTTTTTCTCCTTAATTAGGTATGAGAGGTTTCCACAGTCCTGATTTGGTTGATTGCAACCTTACAAATTGGCATTTGAATCTAGAAACATGGTTAGCTTCAGGGTTTGTTTTGTTTTAATTTTATTCTAAATTTAACTTTTTAAATTTAATTCTAAAATTAACTTTTAGAAAAAACTTGGAAGCAAAAAATATTAGACACCAAAATTAACCAGACCCAAAGTTTATACATCTTTTATACATCTGGAATAGCTACTTTGAGGTTATGAGCTTAGATTTTACACTTTCACATTTTTTGTTTAAAATGTGAATTTAAAATTTAAATTAAAAAATTTTAAGAATTTTTGCCTTTTTGAGACATCTTTCTTTATAGTTCTAGCTGACCTTGGATTCAATATGTAGGTCACTTTGGCCTCCCACTTGGAGCAGTTCTGTCTCTCCAGCCATAACTCTTAGCTAACAAAGAAAATAAAACATTATTTCATCTTTTAGCATTGTGAAAGAGTCTATTGAAATATAGATTATCAGTTTTCTCCTATAATGATATAACTTAAGTATAATCTAGTGGCTTTCTCTGCTTTGGTTCATTAGCATGTTTTGCTGCGTGTAATAATAGCCCTGAGATAACAATTTCAACAGGATGGAGATGTATCATCTCACTGCAGAGTACTGGCAAGCATACAGAGTTAGATAATGTTCACTTTTTGTCTATTTTTAAAGGACCATCTAGGCAAGCGGCCCAATCCTCCTCCTGTGTCTGTGCCCTATTTGAGTCCTCTAGTGCTTCGGAAGGAACTTGAATCTTTGCTAGAAAATGAAGGTGATCAGGTCATTCATACATCCTCGTTCATCAATCAACATCCAATCATTTTCTGGAACCTGGTTTGGTATTTCAGACGTTTGGACCTTCCTAGCAATTTGCCAGGACTTATTCTCACCTCTGAGCATTGTAATGAAGGTGTGCAGGTAAGCAGTTGTGCGCTGTGGCTGCAGTTGAGTAGGAGGAACCTCAGGCTATGAACTAGGTAATAGGAGCTTTACAGAGGAGCAGTGGAAACTTGGGATGGGACGGTAGTGTTTGGGCTGAGAGTCTTCTGGTTTTGTTTTCTTTTTCTTAGTTGTGTGTGCTCTCCATTTTTAAGGTTTTCTGGTCTAAGATGACCTCAGGCTATCAGAGTCACATCCCATCCAGCAGTGAGGACAAAATTGGTAGTGAAGAGTCTTCTCTCTTAGAGCTCATGGAGTTGCGCATAGTGTTTCCGCACATGTGTGTCAATATGGCCTGGATTCAGGTTGCTCTGTCTAGCTGTCTTGGTGGCTAGAAAAGGAAGCTTTTATCATTAGCTATCATATTTTCTCCTGAAAAAGCACAACTATCTTATAGGAAAGATCTTATTCATAATTTTTAGATAATATAATTAAAAATTAGGGAGGTATTTGTGTAAGGTAAATTTCTTTTTTTGTTTTTTTGAGAAAGGGTTTCTATGTGTAGTCCTGGCTGTCCTGGAACTCATTCTGTAGACCAGGCTGGCCTCGAACTCAGAAATCCGCCTGCCTCTGCCTCCCAAGTGCTGGGATTACAGGCGTGCACCACCACGCCCGGCCTGTAAGGTAAATTTCTAATTAGTGATTACACTAAGATCACTCCAGCTGCCTGCCTCCTAAAGCCCTTGCTGGGGTAACTGACTGCAGACAGGGAGCTGCCGGCACGCCTCTGTTTTATCATACTGAACTTCGGGAGACACCGGGCCCCTGTTTGACTTGTTTATTTTAACAAATAATAAGTTAAAAAAAAAGGTATCTCATAAAAGTAGCATACTTGGTTGTAATGATGATTATATCATTGTGCCTTTGTACTGTTTACCAAATTATCCATCCAGTCTTTTAACGTCAGGAAAACAAAACATATGTGCCAGAAAATAACAAGACAGTTTGTCATCAGGCATTAATAAAAATTAATTTTGAATCTATAATTTAAAAAAACACTTAAATTTTCTTATTACTGGTAACATTTTATTTGGAAAACTAATTTTATTATCTGTTTCAGCTTCCTCTGTCATCCTTGGCCCAGGACAGCAAACTGGTATATATACAACTGCTATGGGACAATATCAACCTTCATCAGGAGCCAGGAGAGCCCCTGTATGTCTCTTGGAGGAACTTGAGTAAGTAAAAAGAACAGAAGAAAATAACAGGGTTCGGCTTGGTGGGATATTCCTTAAATCTTGGAATTCCAGAGGCAGAGGCAGGTAGATTTCTGTGAGTTCTAAGCCAGCCAGGACTCACTACATGGTAAAACGCTGTCTTTAAAGGAATTTTATTTTATTTTAAGATTTATTTATTTTAGTATGTGAATACACTGTAGCTGTCTTAAGACATACAAGAAGAGAACATCAGATCTCATTACAGATGGTTATGAGCCACCATGTGGTTGCTGGGAATTGAACTCAGGACCTCTGGTAGAGAAGTCAGTGCTCTTAACTGTTGAACCATCTCTCCAGCCCTGTATTAAAAAAAAAAAGACAGAACAGCACCTTTAATCCCAGCACTCTGGAGGTAGAGGCAAGTTTAGGCCAGCCTAGTCTACAGAGTAAGTTCTAGGACAGCCAGTGCTACACAGAGAAACTCTGTCTCAACAAAAACCAAATAAACGAGTGAATGAATGAACGAATGAATGAAGACAAAACTGTGCTGGTAAAGTGATTCAACAGGTAAAGCTCTTGCCATCAAGTTTGGCCATCAGAGTTAAGTGTAGAGATCCACAAGGTGGAAGACTCCCAAAAGTTGACCTCTGACCTCCAAACATGCATGGTCCCCACACATATGTCTTTGTATCCACATAGACATACAATCAGTCAATCAATCAATCAATCAATCAATCAATATAGTAACCTTTATGCTACCTTTGGCTTTAAGTCTTCTTTCTCAGATATGTATATAGACTGCTTGTTTTCATTTCAGTTTTGTCTGTCTGTGTGTGTTACTTTTTCCCCTGTAGTTAGCATTTTAAGTAAAATAATGTCATGGAAGATTATTTTGATAGTCATGACTGTTTGGGTTCTAAATGCTTCTTGTGCTTTGGATATATATTTCCCTACATTTTAGGAAGTACTCAGCAAGGACTTTGTTCTGCTGAGCCATCTTGATGACTCTTTCTCTACCCATCCACCCACCCACTCACCCATCCCTTATTGGTGTCTGAATATAACATTTCTTCAACCTGTCCCCTAATCCATATTCTCAATATTATTTCTAATATTGGAGCTTTCTCTGCTGACAGCATGTTTTCTTTTGTGTTTGTCATCTGACCTAGTTCATCTCTCTTGTTGCTAATTTTGTTTTGTTTTGTTTTTTATCTCAATTTCTCATCCATGTTGACAACTTTTTCAATTATATTGCTGAGATTTTTTTGTTTGTTTGTTTATTTGTTTGTTTGTTTTGGTTTTTCGAGACAGGGTTTCTCTGTGTAGTCCTGGCTGTCCTGGAACTTACTCTGTAGACCAGGCTGGCCTCGAACTCAGAAATCCTCCTGCCTCTGCCTCCCAAGTGCTGGGATTACAGGCGTGCGCCACCACACCCGGCTTTTGTTTTTGTTTTGTTTTGTTTTTTTTAAATCTATGTCTTAAAATTATTTTCTGCTTTTTTTTGTTTGTCTTATTTTGTTTTTGTTTTTGGCATGACTTTTCTGTATGGCCTTGGCTGTCCTGGAATGTACTCTGTAGATCAGGCTGGCCTCATATTCATAGAGCTCTGACTGCTTTTGTCTTCTAAGTGCTGGGACTAAAGATGGGGGCCACCACTGCCTGGGACTAAAGATGTGGCCCACCACTGCCTGGGACTAAAGATGGGGGCCACCACTGCCTGGGACTAAAGATGGGGGCCACCACTGCCTGGGACTAAAGATGGGGGCCACCACTGCCTGGGACTAAAGATGGGGGCCACCACTGCCTGGGACTAAAGATGGGGGCCACCACTGCCTGGGACTAAAGATGGGGGCCACCACTGCCTGGGACTAAAGATGGGGGCCACCACTGCCTGGGACTAAAGATGGGGGCCACCACTGCCTGGCTCATCTGCTTATTTGTGTTCTCTTTGAAAACATTGATCCGCTTCAGAGATAAGCTTTTTGATTTTTTTTTTTAATCCAGCATTTTACCATCTTTTTAAAAAAAAAAGATTTTATTTATTTATTTATTATGTATGAGTACACTGTAGCTGTACTGATGGTTGTAAGCCATAGTTGCTGGGAATTTTGAATTCAGGACCTCTGTTTGCTCGCTATTTATTATTATATCTAAGTACACTGTTGCTGTCTTTAGACACACCAGAAGAGGGCATCAGATCTTTTTATGGATGGCTATGAGCCACCATGTGGTTACTGGGATTTGAACTCGTGACCTTCAGAAGAGCAGTCAGTGCTCTTAACTGCTGAGCCATCTCTCCAGCCCAGCATTTTACCATCTTAGTGTATCTGAATTTGGTAATTAAGAATTAAAGGTCAGCCGGGTAGTGGTGGTGCACACCTTTAATCCCAGCACTTGGGAGACAGAGGCAGGCAGATTTCTGAGTTCAGAGAACAGCCAGGGCTACACAGAGAAACCCTGTCTCGAAAACAAAACAAAACCAAACCAAAAAAAGAGAATTAAAGATCTTTTGGAGGATTCATAGTACTTTGGGGACATTCTTTTTTTTTTTTTTTTGATGGTGTTTCTTTTGTCTTTATTTGGGGACAGTTTTTGTTCCATATCCCAGGCTGGTTTTGACTTGTGTTTTCCTAAATCCTTTTGAGTCAGACGTCGAAGTGGCAGCATAACCTGTCTTTGCTGCAGTCTTTTCTGTTGTTTTTATGTCTTGAAATCTGCATACCTGTTGGTATGGATGTCCTTCTGGTATTATTTAGGGGTTTAGTGAGTTGTGTTTCCTTCAGGGCTCAATCTTTAGTACCACTCAGGTGGGGAATAAACCATGATAGCACAACCATCAGATCAAATCAAACATAGACGTACACTTAAACTCAATTAAAGCCAGCTACTCTACCACTGATGACCATTGCAAAGAAAATGGCAAAAAGGAGTCACGAACTCTACAGGTAATAATGAGTGAGAAGAAAGGCAGGGAGGACGGAAAGCAAGGGGAAGAAGCTGGGCCGACAAAAGGCAGAAAAGACAAGAGGAAAGGAGAGTTGTTTTAGGAGAAAGGAGATAAAGAATGTATTGAGTGAGCCTTCAGGATCCCCCCTCCCCCCCACCTGAGGCAGCCTGGCCTCCTGCCACCGTTAGTCTCCCCTCTCAGCTGTCCGTCCCCTCTGCTCAGGTTGTTGTTTTTTTTCTTTCTTTTTCTTTTCTTTTTTCTTTCTTTTTTTTTTTTTTTTTTTTTGGTTTTTCGAGACAGGGTTTCTCTCACTCTGTAGACCAGGCTGGCCTCAAACTCAAAAATCTGTCTGCCTCTGCCTCCCAGAGTACTGGGATCACAGGCATGCACCACCATGGCCCGGCATTCTGCTCAGATTTCTGATGTTCTGCCCTCCTCTGTGTCTGCGGTAGAAGATATTTTTCAACTTCTGGCATCCATGGCATCACAAAGAGGCTGCTTGCTTCTCATCTGCTGTTCTCCCCAGGAATCTTTGTGTCCATGGCTTCTAAAAGATGGCTGGTAGGGGCTGGAGAGATGGCTCAGTGGTTAAGAACATGGACTATTCTTCCAGAGTTCCTGAGTTCAATTCCCAGCAACCACAACCATCTGTAATGGGGTCTGACGCCCTCTTCTGGTGTGTCTAAAGACAGCACAGTATGTACTCACGTACATAAAATAATGCTTAAAGATGACTAGTATCCGGGCAGTGGTGGTGCACATCTTCATCTCAGTACCCGGGAGGCAGAGGCAGGTGGATCTCTGAATTCAAGAGCAGCTTGATCTATAGATCAAGTTCCAGGATAGCCAGGGCTACACAGAGAAACCCTATCTTGAACAACAAAAAGAAAAGAAAAAAAAAGAGGGGATGGGGATATTGATCTGCTTCAGCCTGCTGGCATGTGCTTCCAAGCCTAACTACACAAGGTGGAAAGGGAGAGCCAACTTCTGAAGGTGTCCTCTACCTCCACATGTATGCTGGGTCACATGTATGTATGCATGTACGAAGTAAGACATTTTTAAAGATGAATTGCTTGGTTTAGTGATTGTAGCTCAGTAAAACTGTTATTTTTAAAAAATGGAGGGTCGAGGGTGACGTGTCAAGAGTGCTTGCAGCTCAGAGGACTAGAGTTCAGCACCCACATCAAGCAGGTTGTCCGCGCAGCTCATAATCACCTGTACTCCAGTTCCAGGGGATAAGACACTCTCTTCTGGGTACAAGGGCAGCCACACACATACACATACACATACACATACACATACACATACACATACACATACACATACACACATGCATAATAAAAATTTTAAATTTGAGGATTAGGGGAATGATAGAATAGTTTTCTAACACAAGAAGGCCTTGTGTTGGGGCTGTAGAGATGACCAGTGATTAAGAGTGTGGATCACTTTTTCAGAGATCCTGAGTTCAGTTCCCAGCAACCACATAGTGGCTCACAACCATCTGTAATGAAATCTGGTGCCCTCTTCTGGTGTGTCTGAAGACAGCTACAGTGTATTCATATACATGATATAAATAAATTTAAAGAACAGAAGAGACGGGCAGTGGTGGCGCATGCCTGTAATCCTAGCACTTAGGAGGCAGAGGCAGGCGAATTTCGGAGTTCGAGGCCAGCCTGGTCTACAGAGTGAGTTCTAGGACAGCCAGGGCTACACAGAGAAACCCTGTCTCAGAAAACAAAACAAAACAAAAGAACAGAAGAAGAAAAGAAGGAAGGGGAGGAGGAGGAAGCATCAGTAGCAGCAGCTTTGGGTTAAATCTCTAGCTCAGAAATCCCTCACCTGCGTATGGTGGGGTATATGCCCATAATTCAAGCATTCAGAAATCTGAGGCAGGAAGATCAATCATAAGTTCAAGGTCAGCCTAGACCTTGCTAGTCAGTTTGGACTACACAGCTAGATCCTATCTCAAAAAGAGTGAATGAATGAATGCAAATGGTGGCATTGCATATTTGTACCGTCCTCTAAAGTCACTGTTGGCATTAAGATCATGTCTGAGGTTAACCTAGGAAGGAGCCAAAGGAGAGCTCTGCTGTTAGTTTGGTTGAAAATGAGTTTACTAGTTTAGTTGGTAGCTATGTTATTTGAGAAATACATTATTTTATAACAAGTACTAGACATGAGGGTAGGCTAGAAACTATTAGATCATATTTCCATCTCATGCTAATGGTCGGCAAAAGTGTGTAGTCCTGAAATTGTCTGCATCACAGCATCCTTTTCTTCCAGCCTAAGTACATACTGTATACATTTATGCTTGTTTAATATTTGCGTATGATTCAACTACACTCCATCACACTGTTATAACCTATGAGGTCTGTAAATGTAAGGTTAAGCTCTCCAATACTTAATATGAAAAGTATAGTGGCATAAACAGGTAATAGTTCTTTCTCATGGTTATGTTTTAGAAATTATATTGTACATTTTAAGCACATATAATTTTTCTTTTGGGGGGAGGGAGGGTGGGTTGAGACAGGATTTATCTGTCTTACCCTAGTTGTCCTGGAACTGACTCTGTAAATCAGTCTAGCCTCAACATAGAGATCCACCTGCCTCTGCCTCCCAAGTGCTGGGATTAAAGCCACCACCCAACCTATGATTTTTATTTTCTAATAGAACTTTAACTGTAAATTGGATAGTTTCTAAGCAATTCCTTTTTCATCAGGGTTCTGGTTCCTTCTGGTATATTCAATTTTATGATAAGTAAAAGTCGCTCCTTGGTCTTGCTACAGTTTCTGACATTTAGTATCACACCACAGCCTCTGGGAAAAAACTGTAAATTGGAGAAAAGGGAAAAAGGTTACCCTATTTTAAAGAACAGGGAATATGCTTTAGTAAACACACTCACATGATTTTACCGGCAAGCGGGAGGTGATATTGAATAGACAAGCAGAGGTGATACAGCTCTGGAAACGTGTTACTGCTCGGGAAACTTACTCTCTATGTACCGTTCTTTAGATTCTGAGAAGAAACCGTCCCTTCTGTCAGAGGAGCAGCAGGCAGCCAGCGCTTTAGTTGAGACTATCAGGGAGAGTATTCAGCAGAATGACGTTCTTAAGCCCATCAACCTGCTTGCCCAGCAGATGAAGCCAGACACGAAAAGACAAAGGTAATGATTTCAGTATCTTTTACTTGATTACACTTGATTTAGCATTTTATGATGTTATTTTTTAATGTTTTATTGATTTTTTTTTTGTGAATTTTCCGTCATATGCCCTGTCCCACTCATCTCCCTGTCCCTTCTTACTTGCCTTCCACCCTTGCAATCTCCCTGCCAAAAGGAAAAAAAAAAAAAATCTCATAACAGAAGCTATACTGGGTGACAATGTAGCCTATAGTATGTGTCACACAGTATATCCTTTTGTCCAAATTTCTTTACTTGCAAATGATCATTACAATGAGTAATTGGTCTGGTTCCAGGCCTCTGGCTCCTGCTACTGTATCAATGCTAACTCCTCACCCAGACTCAATTCAGATATCCTGTTGTTGCCCTGTGTCACCCTGCAGCTCTAGGTCTGCAGGACGGGCCCCTTCATGTGCTCCTGCAGTTCATAGATGGGCCGACTCAGAGTCCAAGATCTGGACCTGGGTGGTAGCTGAGGTGATCAGCTGGCTAGCTCTCCAGCACCCACACAACTGGAGCAAGCTCCCCAGACTGCTGTGGCTAGCTCACCCAAGGCCACAGCCAGCAAGGGGCAGAGCTGTCCCTCATGCCCTTGGTGCTGGCTCACCCATGCTCTCCTTCCTGCTGTAGGTGGCAAAGGACGGGGTGGGGGCGTCTCATCCTCACCACCACATGGCATACAAGTGTCAGGGCCGGATCTCCCTTGCTCGCATACTTGGGTCCCACTCACCTGCAACCTCCACAACCAGGGCCAGCCTATTGCCTGTCGCCTGATTGTCTCTGGCCTGCCAGCCGCCCAAGTAATGACACAGAGACTTTTTACTAATTATGAAGTTTGGGGCTAGAGAGATGGCTCAGCAGTTAAGAGCATCGACTGCTCTTCCAGAGGTCTTGAGTTCAATCCCCAGCAAGCACATGGTAGCTCACAACCCTCTGTAATGGGATCTGATGCCCTCTTCTCGTGTGTCTGAAGAGAGCAATGGTATACTCATATACATAAAATAAATAAATTAATCTTTTTAAAAAGAAAAGGGGGGGGAGAAGAAAGCTTAGCTTTTGCTTGGGCTCTTATATTTACATTGAACCCATTTATACTAACCTATGTTCTACTACATAGCTGGTTATCTCTTGAGTACCAAGACCTGCTTATTCCTCTGAGTTTGGCTGGTGACTCTCTCACCTTATTCCTTTCCAGAGTTCCTTTCTCCTCCCCAAAATATCGCCTATACTTCCCTGCCCTGTTGGAAGCCATCAACTCTTTACTAAGTCAATCAGAGATGGGTGAGATGTACAATATACAATGTACAGAGATGTACAATATACAATGTACAGAGATTATCCCAACAGGCACTGGGAGGGATTCTCGCGAGCTTGCTTTGCCTGCCCAGGTCACATGAGCATGTATGTTATATGTAATACCTCTGACAGAAATAAGTGCTATTCAGATATATGCATTCATATCTCATCACAAATGTACAATGAGCCAAAGAGTATTGGTTAAATCTTAGTAAGGTAAGCCATAGATAATTAAGGTATATGGTATATATTTTGGAAATAATATATTTTGGAAGTGTTTCTCCTCTTCACTGGAGATCTGTTAATTTCTAAATTTTGATACACGTAAGTATGTATGTGCCATCCTGTGATGATCATGCAGTTTTTTTCTTGTTGACTAAAAAGATTATGAGATTAGAAGTAGAATTGGTTTAGGAAAGAGATAAAAATGATAAAGAGGGCGTGGTGGCGCCCGCCTGTAATCCCAGCACTTGGGAGGCAGAGGCAGGAGGATTTCTGAGTTCGAGGCCAGCCTGGTCTACGGAGTGAGTTCCAGGACAGCCAGGACTACACAGAGAAACCCTGTCTCGAGAAACCAAAAAAAAAAAAAAAGATAAAGAACTCAGCTGTGAGTTTCTTCCTGATCCTTTTGTTGGGATCTGTACACATTCCCATCTTTACTAAGTGAATTCTACTGTGCAAGCTTTGGAAATGGAGCATAATTACATCAAACATTATGAATTTTCCCAGAGTCCTATTCTTTTTTCTTTTTTCTTTTTTAGAGATAAGGTCTCCCAGTGTAGCCTTGAGTTGTCTGGAACTCAGTATGTAGGCTAGGTTGTCCTTCTACTCACAGAGATCTACCTGTGTCTGCCTCCAGAGTGCTGAGGTCAATGATATGTGCCACCACGCACCATTTCCAGAGTCCTTTTTGGGTCTTCTTACTCATAGCCTCTTAGATGACCTCAGAAGTGATAGAACAAGAATTCACACTGACACCTGATGGTGTACTTAGCATCTAACTGTTGAAGTTGAGATGACTTTGAAGTCTCAGAAGTAACTTGGCATCTGTAGTTTGCATGCTAAAAAGGATTTGAATGTCATTTTACTGTTTCTGAAGCTTCTATAGAAAGCTTCAGCCGGGCGTGGTGGCACACGCCTGTAATCCCAGCACTTGGGAGGCAGAGGCAGGAGGATTTCTGAGTTTGAGGCCAGCGTGGTCTACAGAGTGAGTTCCAGGACAGCCAGGGCTACACAGAGAAACCCTGTCTCAAAAAAAGAAAGAAAGAAAGAAAGAAAGAAAGAAAGAAAGAAAGAAAGAAGGAAAGAAAGAAAGCTTCATATGAGGCATAATTAAAATTTGCATTGCTTCCTAATTTATTTTTTGATACAGGCTGGACTTGAACTCCTTATCCTCTCTCTATCATCCAAGGGCTGGGATTCCAGGCATATGCCACCAGGACAGTAAATTCATTTTGCAAGTCCACCTCATGGTTATTTTTTCATGTTTGTCTTCATAGATAGGGCTCAGACTTTGGCCCTTTGCTGGCAGACACACACAGTGCCACTGGGTCCCAGCCCTAGAGCAAGAACGCTGGTGTTTGGACCCAGAGCAGGCCTGTCCGTGTTCAGCCAAGGTTGTGATGGAGCCAGGCCACCCAACCCCCTTAACTTTTTTTAGACGTTTAAAATTTGAATTAGAGGCTCACAGGATTATATAGTTATAAAGTTTAGTATACTGTGCTTGAGAGATTGCTCAGCAGTTAAGAGCACCGAATCCCAGCAACCACATGGGGACTCAGAACCATCCATAACAAGGTCTGACGCCCTCTTCTGGAGTGTCTGAAGACAGCTACAGTGTACTTATATATAATAAATAAATACATCTTTTTTTTTTAAAAAAAAAGTTTAGCTTCCTCAAAGACACTTCATATATCTGAGGTGTTATATAAAAGTGGGAAATAATTACATAGCTGTTAGCTAAGTATCGTTGAATGTGTTTCCACTGTGCATTGCCAGGTATACTGGTTCATATCTGTAGTCTCAGCACTTAGGTAAGATGGGAAGATGGTCAAGAGCTTGAGGCCAGTCTGAACCACACAGTAAGTTCCTGGCCACCCTAGATTTGAGTGGCCCTCTGTCACAAAGAAACCCCCAAGTCAACATTCCATCTATATGTGTTTTGTTGTTTTGCTGACTACTTCAGAATCTTTTTCTTTTTTCTTAAATAGGAGTTTATACAGAGAAATCCTTTTCTTATCATTAGTGTCTCTTGGGAGAGAAAACATTGATATTGGTGAGTTAATGGGGACCAATAAAAATTTGTTTTAATTGTGAAGCTAAAATGTGTTTGTTTGCTTGTTTGTTTTTTAAATGGAGCTAGTGGGAATGTTAGATCACATGCCTATCGTACAGGGATCTGGGTTCATTTATCAGCATTAAAAAAGGAAAGAAAATGTGGCTGGTATTAGTAGTTGCCTTTTAAAGAGGCTGTAGTGATGGACAGCTTTCTACACCTGCTGTCATGACATACCATGCCTTCTGCAACATTGCAGACTGTCCACTGGAACTGTAAGCTAAAATAAAACATTTCTTTAAAAAGAAAAGTAAAACAGATTACTGCTTTTAGCTGGGCCCAGTACATGTGCCTGTGTTCTCAGCCCCTGGGGGCTAAAATTGGAGGACCATGAGTTGGGGTGGGGGTGAGTGGGGTGGGGTGGGGTGGGGCTCTATACTAAGTAAGACTGTCTTAAAAACAGACAGCAGGTGCGATGCCTTCGGAGTTCCATCCCCAGTACTCACATGATGGAACCAGAGACGTCCATCCGATTGAGGTGGAGGAGTCCCTCAGACTGTCCTCTGATCTCCACATAAATGCTGCAGCCTGTATCGCCTACTCCACTCTACCCTAAACATTTCTATCTAAAAAGATACTAAATAATCACTACTTTAAATAAGCAATGTAATCTGTGTTATATGACGGTATAATTTTTAAAAGTACATAGCTTTTGTTTCACTAACAAATTGCAATTGCATTTTTGAAAATGTCTTTTAGAGGCTTTTGACAATGAATATGGACTCGCATACAGAAGTCTGTCTTCAGAGATTCTTGAAAAGTTACAGAAGATCGATGCCCCACCCAGTATCAGTGTGGAGTGGTGCAGGAAGTGTTTTGGAGCACCTCTCATTTAAATAAGATTCTTTCAAATTTTGGTAGAGTACTGGGGAAATAGATCCTGTCTGGACACTTTCTATGGTCTTCCCAGACGTAATTTGATGAAAGCTGAAATGAAGTAACCCTGGGGATGAAGTACAGATGAACTGTAATTCATGCTGAATCTTCGCAGAATGTGCAGCAGCACTCAGTTCCCGGAGGCTTATTGATGGCGAAGACTCCTGACCTATTTCTCTGCCTCTGCTGAAAATCAACACAACTATTTTTGCATCTCACATAGTATGTGTTAAAGAAATAATGAAGTTTTCATCTTTCTAAGTAACTTGCTTTTGTTGAAACTGTCCAGCTAGGCAATGGCAAATTAAATTTGCCTAACCAAAAGACATGAACTATTTCAATAATAAGAATAACTGTGTATGATTGTATGTGTGAGGCTATGTAGTCTGTATGTGTATAGGTGTTGTATAGGTGTCTATTTATTAAAATACTAGATTGCATGTTGCAGCAGTTTTCTGAAGGAAGTCTCATTGCCCAGTCAGTGACTACTACACTTGTTTGTAGTCAGCAGTTCCAAAAACATCTAAGTCTTTCTTAACAACTGCCTTCCCTGTGACTTAAAATCTTATATCTTTGATTTTTAAATTATGTAATATCTTACTTAGTAGGTTATATCTTAGATATCCAGGTGATCCTTTCCATCTTCTTCCAATACTAAGTTAATCTGCAATGCTTTCATTAGAATCTAATAGGTAAAATGAAATTAATCTTTGTAACCTAACAAAATTATCCAGAACATCCTTTTAAAATACTAATGAATAGTCTTTGACTCTGAAATCTTTATTCAGGAAGGCCACTTGTTGGTATTGATTACTTTTTTATAATCCTTGTTTCATGGGAGGCAGAGGCAGGAGGATCTTAAGTTGAAGGCCAGCCTGCACAATGTTTAGTGAACCCTGTCTCAAGGACTTGGAAAGAGGTCTGGGAATGTAGCTCAGTGGTAGAGCACGCGCCTCGCACACATGAGGCTCAGGTTCAGGTCCTACTACCACAGACTAAGTAAGAAACAGACAAAACCTGTGGGATGGAGAATTTGCACTGCACATAAAAGTTTTATTCTTGTACAATATTTTGATTTATATGCTTGTGAATAAAAGTGTGTATTTGTAAATATTGTTTTTTTAGGTCGAATCAATTAAGTCTAAAAACTTTAAAGCTTATTGAGCTCATTGCCAGGTTTAAGAAAATCATGACCTCACATGCCCCACCCACCTTGACATAAATTATGCTTTTTGTTTAAAACATCCATCTAAGAACAGCAAATTTGCCATAGCTGTCTATGTGGTTTAGAAAACCAGTGGCTATGTGTGCACTTACAGTAATAGTACAGATGACTAAACCAGTTGACAAACTTACCTCAATGTAGTTTATAGCATGAATCTCTTCAACATGGTGGGCAATTTTTAAAATTATGTACCAACATTTCAACGTTAAAGGTTGTTAATATGATTTTGCAGAATTCTAGTCTGAATTTGAGTGTTAAAAGTTTTATCATAAATTTTGTAAAGGCTTTCTTACATTCAAATTGGATCTTTTACAGTTTCAAAAAAATAATATATATATATTTTTACAGCTTATACCTTAACATTTATTGACCCAACAAATTTTGAAATTATCTTACATATATAAATTAAAGTTGAATAAAAAGAAAAATGTCAAATTTTGTGTCTGTTGAATTTCTAAAGCTGCTGCAATCTCTAGGATTGACTTTCATTTCTTTTTTTTTCTTCTTTTTCCAAGACAGGGTTTCTCTGTGTAGCCCTGGCTGTCCTGGCACTCACTCTGTAGACCAGGCTGGCCTCGAACTCAGAAATCCGCCTGCCTCTGCCTCCCAAGTGCTGGGATTACAGGCGTGCGCCACCACCGCCCGGCTTTGACTTTCATTTCTGTTTGGGAATCTTTTTTATTTTTGTCTGTGTAACTTGTTGTTGAAGAACTTTACCAAATTTATAAATTTTTGTCTGTGTAACTTGTTGTTGAAGAACTTTACCAAATTTATAATAGTTACATACTTAAAATATTAAGTTATTTTGTTATCTTTTTAGAAACTTTAGTTTTTGCTACCATTTAGATTGGTGTTCATTTTTTGTTTGTATTTTTATTTCTGTGTAGCCCTGGCTGTCCTGGAACTTGCTCTAGAGATTAGGCTTACCCATGATTTGATTTAAAGGTGTATACCTACTGCCTGGCTTTATTTTTTAATTTTTTGTTTTGTTTTGCTTTAGCATCTTTATAGAGAGGTACTAATCACATTTATAGTACAGTCTGGATTTAGTGGCTTACAACTAAATCCCAGAATTTAAGAGTTAAGGATTCAGAATTTGAGGCCAGCTTGGGCTATAGGAGACCTAAAAAAGAAAAAAAAAAAAAATACAGTGTAGCTATTAGCCATAAAGTACAGAATAGCCACAGACCCAAAGAAGCTAAGTAACAAGGAGGCCCCAGGGGAGGTTGCTTGAATCTCACTCAGAAGGGAAAATAAGACATCAGAAGTATATGGAGAAAGGAGATAGAACAGGAGTGGGGAATCAGGTGTTGGGGCAGGAGGCTTGGGAAAGAACAGAAATGGGGGTTCTCTTGGGAGTCTATGGTGATGACCCTGAGACTCCTGGCACCTGGGGGATATGGAGACTGAAGTGGCCGCCTCCTATAGCCAGCAAGGTGGGACTTACAGTGGAGGGAGAGGGCTACTAACCCACCCAAAAAACCTTCAACCCAAAATTTGTCCTGCCTACAAGACAGTGAGAGGAAAAGACAGAGCGGAGACTGAGGGAAAGGCAAATCAATGAGCGGTTCTATTTGAGACCCATCCATCCCATGGGAGAGAGCCAGCACCTGACAGGAGTAATGATACTCTGCTTTGCTTACAGACAGAACCCTAGCATAACTCTTCTGAGGGGCTTCATCCAGCAGCTGGTGTAAACAGGTGCAGAGACCCACAGCCATACAACAGGCAGAACTCAGGAAGCTTTGTGAAAGCTGGCAGAAGAGCGAGCGGTCAGGAACACCTTAAGACCTACAGGGCTAACTAACCCAGGGTACATGGGTGTAGAAGCAACATTTATTCTCCTGGTGTATTTGTTCTGTTTTCAGCCCGTGAGACAGCTGAATAACCTTGTCCTTCCTAGGTGTTTTTGATCTCTGGCTGGCTGATTCAACTTAGCTGTTCTGGCTCCAACGCCTCTCCAAGCTGATTCAATCTGGCTTCTTTCTCTTTCTCATGAATTGTTCTGCGCAGCCTCAGACTCTAGCAATCTGTTCTGACCCCTCATTCCCTGGATCATTCCATTTTTACCTGTGTCTAGCTTGTTCTCATTCTACAACTCATCTCTCCAACTGTCCCAGTAAAACTTCCTTTCTCCCTTAAAAGTAGTTGCTCTTTCTTCTGGTGAGAGTTGGGCATATCCTTTTCCGTCATGTCTCGGATTCAGCACTTTGTCAATTAGACATCACTTTTAAACATGGGTACTTCCTTGGACTCTAGAGATGGCTCATCAGTGAAGAGCAATGACTGCTCTTCCAGAGGTCATGAATTCAGTTCCCAGGAACTGATGGCTCATAACCATCTGTAATGCTATCTGATACACTCTTCTGGTGTTTCAAGACATAAAAAATTCTTTAAAAAAAAATGGGTGCTTCCTTCTTCAAACTACCTTGTTTGGTAAGTGCTAAGGGCTGAGCCACAACATGACACAATCTCAGGATTCAGTGTGACCAAATATCTGGCAACACAATGGAGCTCAGACTGACCCACCAACCAAAGAGCACGCATGGGATACACCGAGGCTCCCTGTACATCGTAGATATACGGCTTGGTCTTCATGCGGTTCCCATAACTGGAGCTGGAGCAGGGCCTGTCTCTGGATCCCCTCCCTTTTCCTAGTTGAGCTGCTTTGTGTGGCCTAAGTGGATGAGAATGTGCTTAGTCCTGCTGCAACATTATGTGCCAGGAAGATTTGGTACCCATGTGAGGTGCATCTCTTCTCTGACAAAGGGAGGTGAGGTGGGAGCTGGAGAGATGGCTCAACCCTTGAGTACTCTTCCATAGGTCCTGAGTTCAATTCCCAGCAGCCACATGGTGGTTCACAGCCATCTATACTGAGATACAATGCCCTCTTTTAGCACACAGGTATACATGCTAATCATAAACTCCTCTTAAGAAATATACCAAGTTTTGGTATCTTCACGTATGGGAAACTTTTAAGAATTAAGGCTGAGGGCCGGGCGTGGTGACGCACACCTGTAATCCCAGCACTTGGGAGGCAGAGGCAGGCGGATTTCTGAGTTCGAGGCCAGCCTGGACTACAGAGAGTTCCAGGACAGCCGGGGCTACACAGAGAAACCCTGTCTCGAAAAAACAAAACAAAACAAAACAAAACAAAACAAAAAAAAAAAAAAAAGAATTAAGGCTGAGGCCGGGCGGTGGTGGCGCACGCCTGTAATCCCATGACTCTGGGAGGCAGAGGCAGGCGGATTTCTGAGTTCGAGGCCAGCCTGGTCTACAGAGTGAGCTCCAGGACAGCCAGGACTACACAGAGAAGCCCTGTTTCGAAAAACCAAAAAAAAAAAAAAAAAAAGAAAAGAAAGAAAGAATTAAGGCTGAGATGGCTCAGCGGTTAAGAGCATTAGTGCCGGGTGGTGGTACACACCTTTAATCCCAGTACTTGGGAGGCAAAGGCAGGTGGGATTTCTGAGTTCGAGGCCAGCCAGGGGATACACAGAGAAACCCTGTCTCGAAAAAAAAAAAACAAAAGAGCACTAGCTACTTTCAGAGGACCTGGATCCAATTCCCAGCACCCACATGGCAGCTGACAGCTATTTTTAACTCTTCCAGGAAATCTGATTCCCTCACACAAGTAATCAAATTACCAATGTACATTAAAGTACTTTTTTAAATAATTAGCTCTTACTCTAAAAGCAATCTTCAAAATTAAATTTTGCAGCTGGGCAGTGGCAGCACACGCCTTTAATCCCAGCATTTGGGAGGCAGAAGCAGGCGGATTTCTGAGTTTGAGGCCAGCCTGGTCTACAGACTAAGTTCCAGGACAGTCAGGGCTGTACAGAGAAACCCTGTCTCGAAAAAAATAAAATTTTACTTAACAATACATCTTAAATTTGACATTATGACTTATCATACCCAACTGAGGTATAACCCTAAACCTGAGGCAGCTTCCCAGGTGCTAGTGTCACATTATCTAGCTTGTGGTTCTGCTTCCTAGCGATCAAGTCATCTAATGTCACTGCAGCCCTACAATTAGAAGCAGGGTATCTGGCTGGAGATGGTTCAGTGGGTAAGACTACTTACTGCTCTTCCAAAGGTCCCAAGTTCGAATCCCAGCAACCACATGGTGGCTCACAACCATCTGTAATGAGATCTAATGCTCTCTTTAGGTGTGTCTGAAGACAGCTACAGTGTACTTACATATAATAAACCTTAAAGAAAAAGGAAGCAGGGTATCCTATACAATTACAGTAAGCCAGATGATCTCTGGGTCACACATGAAAACTTACCTCATGTCATAGTATGCCTTTTAGGGAGTGTCCTGTTTGCTTTTAAGTTAAAAATGTTTACATTTCCTCTCTTGGTGTTAGAAGCAGCAAAGGTTTTAAGTTGCAAACCACTATATTGCCCTGGAACTTAATTGTATATACCAGGCCTGCTATCGCCTCCCCAAATACCAAACATTAACAGCATTGGTTCATATGGGAGTTGGCTGTAGAATTTGGGGCCTGCCTAGTGTGTACACATATATATATATGCAATGCTTTGGGTTTTACTCTGAACTTCTCTAGGGCTTACAATCACTTTGAGCCTCCTGTACCTTAAGATCATGCTTTCCAGTCATATCCAGGCCAGCCACACTGCCTTAGAAAGATCCTATCTTACAGTCAATCAAAGCTGGGCATGAGCCGGGCGTTGGTGGCACACGCCTTTAATCCCAGCACTTGGGAGGCAGAGGCAGGCGGATTTCTGAGTTCGAGGCCAGCCTGGTCTACAGAGTGAGTTCCAGGACAGCCGGAGCTACACAGAGAAACCCTGTCTCAAAAAAGCAAAAAAAAAAAAAAAAAAAAAAAAAAAAAAGGCTGGGCATGATGGCACTCAGCCAGTATTTAGGGAGACTTGAAGCAACTTTGACTCCAGGCCAGCCAGGATCAGAAAAACACAAAAGTACAATGGGCCATATAAAGGTCATGTAAAGATGGAAGAACTGACAAAGGCAAAGGTGGCAGTTAGCCTGAGAACATGTCAAAGCAGAAATTGCTGAGCAAGCAAATCAAGATGTAAAATCATACACTAAATAGTACAGACGGACAATTTAGTTCTGATATTCACAGCCAGAGTTAACCAGCTTCCAGAAATAGAATGTATTAGTCTTATGTTCAACTTAATACTGGTTTCAGTGGATCAGTTCAATCTTGACATATGACATAGGACAGAATTGGGAACTACCAATGTATGTGGAATATTTTTCAAACCAAAGGCTTTCATTTGAGCCCAGGTGGTTTGTAGTAAAACCTGGGCACTGAAACAAGAGGTGGCTTTGTTCCTGGTAGCCTGCAACCTTTTCTTTTGGTAATACCTGTGAATGGTACTCTTAACACCTAAGTGTGAATTAAGAAAGAAACCCTGTCTAAAACCCCCCACCCCAAAACAAGATCATGAGCAGGCCAGAAGGGTATTTCCCATTTTACTGTCTGCAGCACAACAAAAGCTAGATGAAGAAAATAACCCATCTTTGTTACACAGGTTCTAACTTGTGATACACAAGGAAAGCTACCTTCATACCAAAGTGTGCATATACAAATGAGTGGCAGTGACTGGGAAGCAAAATTGAAGCATATGTTTAATCACTACCACTCCCATTCACCAAGAATGCAACCAAATAGGTCATTGCCACTGTAGTAATTACGGTATATTACAGGAACAGGGAAGGTGGCAGTACATGTGTGATACCCTTTGGGACAAAAGTTATCTTTTTAACAAGTTTCAAAAGCAGTGTTTTGAAAAGGCCTTTAAAGGCTGTTTGATTATTAATCTTACATAGTAATTTAAGGCCTCTTCTATGCCATCCTACTTTTTAACGGTCTCCAAATGTATTTACTTACCTTGGAGTAAGGGCTAGAGATGTATTAATTTGAAAATAGTCACTTTCCCCATATTCTAGCATTCCTATATATGTATTCCTTTTTGACTCATTTCTCCCTCTTATTTTATAGTTACACTATTAATAAAAGCCAATGAAAGAGTTTCAAGGTCATTATTTATTTGTTACTCTTAAAGACTTATTTTTGACTGGACTCAGATTTAGAAGTAGAAGCTCTCAGCGAGGACAGCCTACGTCTCTTGGCAATCTGTTCCTGGCGCTTTTCTTTGGCTTCCTAAACAAAACCAAAAAAATTCAGTTAAGGTTTTACCTTGGTGAAAAATGCAAACCCAATGGCACTCTTGCGTCCTTTGGTTACACCACCGTCTTACCTTCATTCTCTTGGCCAACAGTTTAGCATATTCTGCAGCCTCCTCCTTGTTTTTCTTAGTGCGTTGCTTCTTCAGAGCAATACGTCGGCGTTTGTGTTGCAGGACACGTGGAGTAACAAGACGCTGAATCTTGGGTGCTTTGGTCCTGGGCTTCTTACCTAAAAACCCAGATGCGTAATCACTTCTCAATATCCACGCTGGATGGCTACGCTCAGTGGTGTTAACACAAGCCGGGCACATCCAAGGCCCAATTCAATCCCCACCACCCACACAAGGCCAATGCTGTCCTCAAAACATTTTTTATAAGTATTATTCTGGTCCTATGGTCTGCATTCTTACAATCCCACCATATTTCCAACTTCTCATTTATGCTTGAATCCTATTTTCAGACAGGCGCTGCCTACTATTAGAAGTTTATGTTAAATTCTAAAATATTCATTTTAGGTTTTTGGATCTACACGCCCCGGTCCACGTTGCAGGCCTCTGTGGGAACAGAATTCTGCTGTCACTGCAGCTCATGGACCCTTGCAAAATAAGCCGGACAGCCAGGCTCTGCCTCTTCAGCCACTTCGTCCATGAAGTTACACATTTTCTCTCATACCACACTTTTTTCTTTTTTTTGGTTTTTCGCGACAGGGTTTCTCTATGTAGCCCTGGCTGTCCTGGAACTAACTCTGTAGACCAGGCTGGCCTCGAACTCAGAAATCCGCCTGCCTCTGCCTCCCAAGTGCTGGGATTAAAGGCATGCGCCACCACCGCCCGGCTTCTAATGCATGTCTAAGTCAACAGTCCTGGGTTGTTTATTTTACTGTACAAGCTAAACTTAGAACCTGGTCTCTCCAAAATCCTGTCTCCTGCAAACTGTCCTTTGACCCCCACATATACACAAAGTGCTTTAAAGGTTTTTCAAATGTACTAAAATAAGAATACTCTTGTAATCTCAGAATCCTTGTCCCTCCTAATCCCAAAGCCATGAGCATAATTGTCTTAGTAAGCCGGACTCTAGGCAAAGCTGCAGCAACAACACAGAATACCCCTAATCCCCATTACCTTCTTTGTTTAAAGGCTTTCTGACAACATACTGGCGGACATCATCTTCTTTGGAGAGATTAAAAAGCTTTCGGATTCTACTAGCTCTTTTAGGTCCCAACCGACGAGGCACAGTAGTATCTGTCAGTCCAGGAATATCTTTCTCTCCTTAGAACAAATAAAGACATTAAACCTGTATCACTTAGGAAACAAGTTCACTGGTCAATGCCCCACTGCCTAGGAGGCAGACCTCTTGCATTCCCGGACAACCAATTTCAACAAACTTGAAGAGAAGCCTCACCTTTCTTCACAATAACCAAGTTGAGAACACTCAGATTGGCATCTACAATGCACCCACGGACAGACTTGCGCTTCCTCTCTCCAGTCCTCCTTGGTCTGTAACAAGAATGCCCCTTACTTAACAGCAGGCGCACTCTGCCATGGGTCAAAACGCCTTGCTTCATGGGAAAACCTTGTTTGTCATTCCCACCGCTGATCCGGACCACGTAACCCTGCATTGGACATAGAATCGTACAATTACTAGTTTAGTTCCAATCTTCAAAGTACAGGTTCTTAAGCTCTCATGTGGGACACCCCACTGGGGAGAATAACAGACCGCTTATGTTGTCTGTTTCCAACTAGCAAGCTCTCCATTTCGACTTTACACTCCTAACCACCCAGGTTTCACTAGAGTGAACATAAGGGTCTTTTTAAGACCCTGAATGACAGCAAGCAAGAAAAACCAAAAGCAACTCCTCTTGGCACATTTCCCCAAAACTTGATTCTATTAACGAAACTTAACCAGACCCAGCGGCACTTGGACTCCCGGGTTGGGGTAATGACGTCAATGGTAACTTCACCTTCCACTCTTCCCCGAGAGCATCAGCGGCTACTTCTGTGGCCATGCGCTTCTCATAGAATGTCCGAAGCTTGCGCTCGTCATCTACTTCAATGAGTTTCTGGCAGCCGGTGGCCGGGAAGGAGATATTCAGCTAGGATTTGAAGAGGGGGCAAAAGAAGACCTTAGGAACCTACACAGCGTCAACAATTCGGTCGCAGGTTTGGAGGCAGCGAAAACGCGCGGCTCGGAGTCTAACGCCCGGCAAAGTAGCACGTCCACGGGACATTTTACAAGAGCTCTGCAGAATGCTGTGAGGACGCCAGAGCGACCCTCACGACCTCGGAGAGCAGAGTGGCGAGGACTCAAGAGCCGCGGGACAGCCCGCCGCGAGCGGGGCTTCAGAACCGCATGTGCCCGGCCCGGAGCCGGGCGCCGCCATGGCGCTACGTCCGCGGTGACAGCGCTACAATCGCCCGCCATCCGCTCTCCTAGAGGATCCCATGGCCGCAAGAGCAAGCCTCCTCCTGCCTCAGACCCTTCTCCGCTTAGTGCGGGATCTATGAAAGCCTGGGGCTGAAGCAGGGCCGCGCTCTCGGGCTCGCACTCCCTCACTCTGCCCCAGCCAGGGACGCTTACCTTCATCTTGACACAGCCGACCGCCTGGGAGGCGTCACGAAAAAGAGGCCCAACTTCCGCTTAGCCCAGGTCACATAGCGCTCTACAATCTCGCGAGACTAGCCTGAGCTGGAGGCGGCGGAAGTGAGTTTGAGGAGGCGGTACTTCCGGGGGTGGGATTAACTAGACTACCCGGAGGCCGGTTTGTAGCGGCTTGGTGTTTTAACTTTCCGAATCTTCCTGGTGACGGGGTCTGTTGTTTATCCCGAGGGTTAGCCGCTTCCTAGCTAATTTTTCCCGTGTCCGACCAGACTGCCCCACTGAGGAGCCGAATCTTTCCGTTTCCGACCCTGTATCCTAGCAGTACCTAAAAGGGGAAGCAGGACCACAATTGTCGCCCGGGCTGGCCTGCCCCTCATCTCTACGGAAGATTAACAGTTCAGGATCTTGTCCTAGTCCCAGCGATTGACAGCAAGAAATCCCGAAAGCCGGGCTTTGTTCTGCATCGATCAGGGTGACTCCTGTAGTCGCCGGACCGCAGAAGCCAAGCAGTCAGTCAGGTTTACCCAGCACTGACGGCTACCGGATGCCTCAGAGTCTTGAGCCTTTCTGCTTTCTCTTTTCTTTTGCCAGAATTTTCCCTTTTGTGGGTAGGGTGGAGGTGACAACTCAGATTGGAGATTGAACCCAGGGTCTCATCACTGAGCGTCATTGTCATCTTCAGTTCTTTTTCAAATCACAAATTAACACCGTTTCCATGCGTCTCTTGTTTACTGCAGATACATACTGTTCTTTTCAAAGTCATTTTTTGAGACTGTCTTTATAACCCTGGCTGTTCAGAAACTTCCCTGTGTACACCATACTGGTTTGCTCACCACTGTCACCAATTTCTGTCTCTAAAATTTTAATTATGATAGTTGTCTTTTTTTTGTTGTTGTTGTTTTGTTTTTTCGAGACAGGGTTTCTCTGTATAGCCCTGGCTGTCCTGGAACTCACTCTGTAGACCAGGCTGGCCTCGAACTCAGAAATCCTCCTGCCTCTGCCTTCCAAGTGCTGGGATTAAAGGCGTGCGCCACCACTGCCTGGCTGACAGTTGTCTTTTTTTTTTTTTTTTTTTTAATGACTGGCTGGTTTCAGTGAATGTTAGTCTTTAAGGTTTATCTGCATTTTACTGTTTGATAGGATTTTCTTCCTTCTAAAGGCAGTGTGTGTCTATGTGTGTGTGTGTGTTATCACCCTGTGTGTACTGATTGATATGTGGAACATTCAAATAGCTTAATACATTATCCTTGAGAGTAGGAATGCCTCAAGCCCTCAGACATTAGAAGGTGTCTGATCTTCGTGCACTGGCACACGCCTTTAATCCCAGCACTTGGGAGGCAGAGGCAGGTGGATTTCTGAGTTCTAGGCCAGCCTGTCTACAGAGTGAGTGCCAGGGCTATACAGAGAAACCCTGTCTGGAAAAAAATCCAAAAACCAAAACAAAAAAACAAACAAAAAAAAAACAAAACAAAAAAAAAACCCCACCAACAACAAAAAAGAAGGTGTCTGATCCCTTTTAACTACAGTTACAGATGGTTGTCAGCTGCCATGAAGGTTTTGGGAATTAAATGCTGGTCCTTTGGGAGAGCAGTTACTAGTCTTTTGTTGTTGTTGTTGTTGTTTTTTGTTTTGTTTTGTTTTTTGTTTGTTGTTTTTTCGAGACAGGGTTTCTCTGTGTAGCCCTGGCTGTCCTGGAACTCACTCTGTAGACCAGGCTAGCCTCGAACTCAGATATCCGCCTGCCTCTGCCTCCCAAGTGCTGGGATTAAAGGCGTGCGCCACCAGGCCCGGCGAGCGGTTACTAGTCTTAACCACTGAGATATCTCTCCGAACCCAGTTACCTATTTTTAAAATTTAGATTGTTAGACCTGCCATTGGTGATGCCTGCCTCTAACCCTGGCACTATGGAAACAGAGACAGGACGATTGCCACAAGTTCTTGCCAGCGTGGTCTATATAGTAAATTCCAGGGTAGGCAGAAATACATAGCCAGAGCCTCAAGCAAACAAGTAAGATTGGGGTTGGAGAAACATGCATGTGGTGTGGAGGTGTCTTCTGGAGACAGGCTTTCACTGTGCAGCCCAGGCTGATGTCAAGCTCTGTGGCCTTGCTGGGGATGACCTGATCCTCGAGCTTCTATCTCTCAAGTGCTGAGATTATCACAGGCCTGTGCCACCACGGATCTGATCTTAAAGACTGGTCCCTGTTTTTAATTATTTTAGTTTTTGTACCAAGTTATTGGTCCACTTGGAGTTTTGTTTATTTATTAAACCAAGTCTCACTGTGTTGCCTGGGGGGGCCTTGTGCCTCTGCTTGACCAGTCCTCCTTTTCCAGCCTTCTAAGGGCCTGGGATTACAACACATGCCATTGAAACCTTCACAGTGGCAGCCCTCGCGCCTTTCCAGAGGTAGAATCGCCTCCTCCTTTCCCATGTCGGTATGCAGTTGTCCCAGCAGTACATGCGATGGGAGCTCTCTGCAAACTAAACCTGTCCCTTCGGTTTGTTATGTCTGTCCAGTGCCAGGTCACATCATTTTGATTGCCGATTTTGTAAGATTCCTAGAATAGGGCTTGTAATGCTAACACTCAAAAGGAGAGATGGGAGAGTCGTGAATTCCAGGGCAGTCTCCACAACCTAGCAAGATCTACACACACACACACACACACACACACACACACACGGCAGAAGCAGGCAGATCTCTGAGTTCAAGGCCAGCCTAGTTTACAGAGTTCCAGGACAAACAGGGCTATGTAGAGAGAACCTATCTAAAACTAGAGTGGAGGTGGGGAGGAGAGAGAGAACCCAGGTTTTGCTATGGGATAGAGAAGATGGCAGGGATAGATCCTAGGAGCTGTGTGGAAAGGGTCAGTATCCTCAGATGTTGTTCCCATGGTGGTTAGATAGCATCTGGAACTTGAGGCACACCTGTGCCCCAGATATTGGTTTCTAAATTCTATGACCTATTCAGAAAAACAAGCATTCTCTAGCAAATTTCACGGACTCCAGATCTCTGGCAGATAGACAACAAAGTAAATGTAGAGCATTTGTTCCAGAAAGCACGCACTGCTAACTAATGGACTTGTGTTAGCAGGGTACAGGACTGTGAATATGAAGAAAGTCGTACAAACCTGAAAAGCATGCTGTTCTATATAAGATGGCTTGAACTGTTAAACATTAGTATGTCTTGGTGGTATACACCTGCCATGATCGTAGCACTTAGACGAGGTAGGAAGTTGAAGAGTATAAGGTGAGCCTTAGCTACATAGCACGTGTGAGGGCTGGTCTCTCAGTCTGTGAACTGTTGGTTTCGTGGACACCGAAGTCCATGGATGCTCTGGTTCCTTATGTCAAATAGCATGATATTGAGTATTGCACACATCTGGCTTCCTGGGTACCACCTAATGCAGTATACATGCTATATAAATAGAAGAGTAATGACTATAAAAAGCAAATGTTCATTATGTGCAGTTTTTTTCTCAAATACTCAAGATTATTATATCTAGAAATGCAGATTCCATGGATACAGTTACACTTTCTCAAACAAAACAGTAAAATACAGGAAGAGAAGTTGTAGGGGAGGAAATGGATTGTAGTGTTTCAGAGAGCTGTTTGCTTTCTAGCCCAGTCTTGGACACACACACACACACACACACACACACACACACACAGGGAGAGAGAGAGGAATACAGAGAATCATTTTAAACACAAAACTTCAACTTAAAGAACAATCTCTACTTTTCCTTTTTTCATTTATTTATTTCTTTATTCACCTTACATCCAGATCAAAGCTTCCTCCCTCCTCCTAGTCTCACCCTTACAAATTGCTCCCCGCATTGCACCCTTCCTTTCACAGGTGACACACCCCTTGGGCACCACCCTACCCTGGGACACCAAGTCGCAGCAGGACTAAGTACATCCTCTCCCACTGAGGCCTAAGCAGGCTGTCCACCTAGGGGAAGGAGACCCAATGGCAGGCACCAGTCAGAGACAGCCCTTGCTCCAGTGGTTAGGGAACCCACATGAAGACCAAGCTGCACATCTGCTACAAATAAGTAGAGGGTCTAGGTCTAGCTCCTGCATGTTCCCGGGTTGGTGGCCCAGGCTCTGTGAGCCCCTACTGGTCTAGGTTAGTTGACTCTGTAGGTCTTCATGTGTATCCTTGACCCCTCTGGATTGCTCAACATTATCTCCAAGCAATCCACAAGATTCCCTGGGCTCTGCCTGGTGTTTGGCCATGGGTCTCTGCATCTGTTTCCATCTGTAGCTGGATGCAGCCTTTCAGGAGACAGTTACGCTAGGCTCCTGTCTGCAGGCATAGCGGAGTATCACTACTAATGTCAAGGAGTTGACTCTCTCCCATGGGATGGGTTGGGCCAGTAATTGGCTGGCCCTTCCCTAATCTCCGCTCCATCTTTATCCTTGCACATCTTGAAGGCAGGATACATTTGGGGTTGACGTTTTTGTGGGTATGTTGATGTCCCCCTCCCTCCACCTGAAGTCCCACCTGGCTACTTGAGATGGCCCCTTCACTCGACATGTCCCCAGGTGCTACAAGTCTCTCATTGCATCTGGAACTCAGCAGTTCAGCTCCGCTAGCTGCCTAGTAAGCTCCAGGGATAGACCCATCTCTGCCTCCCTGGAACGGGGATTACAGGGTCAGACCACTCTGCTTGTGTAGATGCTAGGATCCAAATTCAGGGGCACACTTGTGTGTTGCAGGATATTTGAGTGCACTGTGAACCCTAAATTGTATTATTTACTGGATAGCCCATAGAGAGTAAAGGAAGGTCAGGCAGATGCATAGAGAAAAGCACAGGAAGTAGGCGCTGGGACATTCAGTTTGAAGGGATTTTGAATCCTTTTTTTTTTTTTTTTCTCAAGACAGGGTTTCTCTGTATAGCCCTGGCTGTCTTGGAACTCCCTCTGTAGACCAGGCTGGCCTCTCAGAAATGGCCTTGAACTCAGAAATCTGCCTGCCTCTGCCTCCTAAGTGCTGGGATTAAAGGTGTGTGTCACCTCCCCCCCCACCCCAGCTGAAGAGATTTTGAGATGGCCGTGGAGAAGGAGAATCCTTCCGAGACATCAGCTGAAGAGGAAGGTCAGCTGGGTGCTATCTCTGCCTCTTGGAGCTAGAAGGTGCTCACCCTGGCTCCTGAGTCTTCATTGGTAAAAGCAAATGATTGAGATTTTGTTGAAAACAACCTACTACATGCTAAACAAGTATTCTGCTACATGTATGCATACATCCCCTGCCACACTACATGTATGCATATATCCCCTGCCACACACACCACACACACACACATCTCTAACCCTTAAATTATTGAAACGTTTACATACTTAAATTTCTATATATGCCGGGTGGTCACACACGCCTTTAATCCCAGCCCTTAGGAGGCAGAGGAAGGCAGATTTCTGAGTTGGAGGCCAGCCTGGTCTACAGAGTGAGTTCCAGGTCAGCCAGGGCTACACAGAGAAACCCTGTCTCGAAAAAAACAAAAAGAACAACAACAAAAAACTATATATATATATATATATATATATATATATATATATATACACACACACACACACACACAAGTTATCCTTCAAAATGAAAAAAGAAAAAAACCCTGAAAATTTCATTGAAATCTAGAGGAAATTTCATTGGTTCACATATCTCACAAGAGATTTTTTTAAAGGTTAATTTTTTATTTATGCATATGTCTATGAATCTGTATCATGTATGTATCACATGTGTGTGGCTACCTAGGGAGGCCAGAAGAAGGTGTTGGATCTCGGGGAGCTAGAGTGACAGGCAGTTGGGAGCTGTTTGATGTAGCTGGGAACTGAACTTAGGTCCAGCAAGTGCTCTTTCTTTTTTTTTTTTTTTTTTTTTTTTGGTTTCTCGAGACAGGGTTTCTCTGTGTGTAGTCCTGGCTATCCTGGAACTCACTCTGTAGACCAGGCTGGCCTCGAACTCAGAAATCCGCCTGCCTCTGCCTCCCAAGTGCTGGGATTAAAGGCGTGCGCCACCACGCCCGGCTCAGCAAGTGCTCTTAACTGCTGAGTCATCTTTCCAGCTCCCATAGCCATTCTTTGAAAATTAACGTGTCCTGTTATTTTCTGTGTGAGTGTGTGTGTGTGTGTGAACATGGAAGTGGCACGGTGCCTATGTGGAGCTCAGAGGACAACTGGCAGGAGTTGAATCTCTTTCCATCATGTTGGTTCTGTGGATTGAATTCAGGTCATCGGGCTTGGTGACAAGTTCCCTTACCTGCTGAATCATCCAGCCAGCCCCTTTTAGCAGAGATTTGTGGGTGGGTGGGTGAGATAGGTTCATTCTGCAACTCTGGCTCTCCTGGAACCCACTTTATAGATCAGACAGACTAACCTTGAACTCCGACATCACACTATCTGTACATCCAGTGTGCTAGGATTAAAGGCACACACCACCACGCCTTGTTTACAAGAGATACTTATTAGCATTTCTTCTAGGCTTGGCCCCATTCTTACCTGGCAACAGCCAGGTTTGCCTGACTCACTACAAAAGGGACTGATTGGCCCCTCCTCACCCTCTTACTCCTCTTTTGTTTTGTTTTGTTTTGTTTTGTTTTGTTTTGTTTTGTTTTGAGACAGAGTTTCCCTGTATAGCCCTGGGCTGTCCTGGCACTCACTCTGTAGACCAAGCTGGCCTCGAACTCAGAAATCTGCCTGCCTCTGCCTCCCAGTGCTGGGATTACAGGCGTGCGCCACCACTGCCTGGTCTTATTTTTTTATCAAAAACAAAACAACAAAAAAAGAAAGAAACGAGAAAGAAATGCGGCCAAGGGTGGGGTGCATGGCTGTAACTCCAGCACACACAAGGTAGAGGCTGGAAGATAGCTATGAGATCAGCTTCGCCTATCATGCTAAAATAAGTCACTTCTCTGTGTGAGTGGAAAAATTTCATGTAAGTCCATGGAGGGAACCACCAAACATTTCTAGATTGAATTTCTTCAAATTTGCACACTTCAGGGGCTGGAGAGATGGCTCAGCTGTTAAGAGCACTGACTGCTCTTGGAGAGGTCCTGAGTTCAAATCCCAGCCACCACATGGAGGCTTATAACCATCGGTAATAGGATCTGATGCCCTCTTCTAGTTTGTGTGAAGACTGCAACACTGTACTCACATACATGAAATAAATAAATCTTAGAAAGAAAGAAAGAAAGAAAGAAAGAAAGAAAGAAAGAAAGAGAAAGAAAGAAGGAAGGAAGGAAGGAAGGAAAGAGAAAGAAAGAAAGAAAGAAAGAAAGAAAGAAAGAAAGAAAGAAAAGCTGAGCACTTGCTTCTTGGGCTCTTCTGGTTTGCTTTGGTATAGGGCGTCTGTGTGTCCCTGGCAGGCCTGGAGCTCACGATGCAGACCCAGTTGGCTTTGAACTTAACTGTTTTCTCAGAGCCTGGGGTTGGTTGCCAGCACCCACATGGTAGCGCACAACCACCTATTACTATTCCAGTCCCAGAGGATCTGACATTCTTTTCTGGTTTTCCAGGCTACTATGTACATACAATACACATAAAACTCATGCAAACTGTATACACACATATGCATATTTTTAAAAAAAAAATCTTAGGGGCTGGAGAGATGGCTCTGTGATGAAGAGCACCGGCTGCTCCTCCAGGGACTGAGACTCAATTCCCAGCACCCCCTTGGCAGGTCAAAACTGTAACTCCAGTTTCAGGGGATCCAACACCCTCACACAGAAGTGCAGGCAGGCAAAACACCTGATGCACATGAAATACAAAAAATCTTTTTTTTTTTTTTTTTTTTTGGATTTTTTGAGACAGGGTTTCTCTGTGTAGCCCTGGCTGTCCTGGAACTCACTCTGTAGACCAGGCTGGCCTTGAACTCAGAAATCCACCTGCCTCTGCCTCCTAAGTGCTAGGATTAAAGGCGTGCGCCACAACGCCCGGCTTAAAAAAAAATCTTTTAAAAACTTGTTGTGTGAGCTTATTGATCCCAATCTTTCCCGCTGCTCCCAAACCCAGGCTCACTCTCAGGCCTCAAGATCTCAGGAATAGGACTTTCGTCCATTTCTTTCTCTTCCTGTTTTTCTTACTCTCATCCGAGAGAGAGAGAGAGAGAGAGAGAGAGAGAGAGAGAGAGAGAGAGATTTTAGATATATACAGCAGTCAGATTAATAAGCAATAGTTTTCTCCTTTTGCCTTTGTGTTGGTTCCAGAAATTAAGTCCAGGTTGTTGGGTTTGTACGAGCCTCACTTTTACCCAGTGAACTCTCTCTTGTGTACCCTGACCCCGTGAAACATCTCTTCCGTGCGCTCCCTCCCTTTCCTTTGTCTTTAGACAGCATCTCACTCTATAGCCCTGTCCGGCATGGAATTGGCTGTGTAGACCATGCTGGCCTCAGACTCACAGAGATTCATTTACTTTTGCCATCTGAGTGCTGGGATTAAAGGAGTGTTGTATCTCTGTGCCTGGATCCTTTCACTTATTTATTTAACTTAGTTGTTTGTTTTTTGGTTTTGTTTGATTTTGTTTTGTGACAGGGTCTCTCTATGTAGCCCTGGCTGTCTTAGAACTCACTCTGTAGATCAGGCTGGTTCTGCTTCTGCTTCCTGAGTGCAAGGATTAAAGGCGTGCACCAGTACACCCACATCAAGGATTAAAGGCGTGTACCAGTATGCCCATATCTTTGATGTGTAAAAAGACCGACTCAAGCTCCCTTTTCTTGGGGCTCTAATTTGCCCCAAACTCTCCTATGGGAAAGGAACACCCCATGTCCCTTAAGCTCCCACTCAATATCCATGCCTTCCTTCTGGACCATGTAAATGTCACCTGCTCTTTGATAACACTTTACCCTGTCTGGATTTGTCCCTCTTCATTTTCTCTTCAATCCTACTTTCCTCTGGCATTTCCTGATCTTTGGCAGAGTGAGGAAACATGAGTGGGTAGGCTACCTCCCGTAGCTGCTTCCAGAGATAAGATGGCGGGTGCTGAGGTGCCAGGGTTATCTCCCAACCCGCCTTCATCATCCCCCCCCCCCCAACTGGGGACTGTGGCGTTGACTAGTTCCTGACCTACCTAACGTGCCTGTGGCCTCAGAACCTTCTAGACCCACTAGGATGCTGCCAGGAGCTTGTTTCCTGGAGGTTCCCGGGGCCCAAACTTTTCCAGGAAGAGAGTGATTGAGAGTCTGTGTGTCCTCAGATAGGCAGCCTTGGCTGCCCCGCTCTGCCCTCTGAAAGAAAGATGAAAGAGAATAACCGCGTGCTGTACAGAAACTGCCTTTGGCACTGACTTGAATTTCTGCTGGTCTTGAGTTATGTGATGCATTTGCTGATAATCTACAGAAGCCCTTTGTTTCAGAAAACTGTGTAAACGCGTACCAAGTAAAGATAACTATTCGAAGCACTTGCTACCTAGTTTCAACAGTTACCCATTTGGGTCAATGCTGCTCCATTTGGACCTCCCAAGCCAGACTGACCCCTCCCCTATTATTGCAATATTGGCCTCCCATGTTCCACTGTATCATAAATACTTCCGTCTATATCTCTAAATGGCTTTTATTTGTCTTTGAGTTTGATCAGATTTACCCTTAAATAAGGTCCTGGGTTTATGAACTCCAAGTGCTGTTACCTCTCAGAGCCCTGTGCCCACCTCTAGGGCAGTCCTCCTCTCGTCCCCGGCAGCCGCGGGCTTGCTTTCCACTGTAGCTTTACGTCTGTCAGAACGCCAGAGAGATGAAGGCACAGCAGCCTTTTACCAGCTGTGGGGGGCTGGAGAGATGGCCCAGGGAGTCGGAGCCCCTCGGGCTCTTCTAGAGGTTTCAGGTTCAGTTCCCAGCACTGACACAGCAGCTCACACCTGCCTCAGTGAACTCCAGTTACAGGAGATCCAACATTTCCATCAGACATACATGCAGGCGAAATACCAACGCACATAAAATAAAAACCAATAACTAAAACACCTAAGTGTGGGTCTGGCGAGATGGCTCAGAGGTTGAGAGCACTGACTGCTCTTCCAAAGGTCCTGAGTTCAGATCCCAGCAACCACATGGTGGCTCAAAACCATCTGTAATGAGATCTGATGCCCTCTTGTGGAGTGTCAGAAGAAAGCCACAATGGCTCTTACATATAATAAATAATAAATAAATCTTTTAAAAAAAATCAACTAGCTGGGTGTGGTGGTGCCCGCCTGTAATCCCAGCACTTGGGAGGCAGAGGCAGGCAGATTTCTGAGTTCAAGGCCAGCCTGGTCTACAGAGTGAGTTCCAGGACAGCCAGGGCTATACAGAGAAACCCTGTCTCGAAAAACCAAAAAAAAAAAAAAAAATAAAATCAACTAAATGTGGAGCTGGGCACAATGGCATCCACTTAGAATGTCAGCACATTAGAGGCTGAAATCCGAAGAACTGTCGTTAGTTCAAAGCCACCCTGGGCTCTATGAGACTCTATGTCAACATGTACAGCAGCCAGACTCACTGAGTCACGATCTGCATTAATAATGCCCAGCCAGGTCCACAGGGACTCTTCTGCTGCTGTAGGTTGGTAGCGAGAAGTAGTGAGGCGTCTTTTTCCTCCTATTGGGTCTCACAGAGTAGCCCAGGCTGGCCTAGAACTTCAGGCAATCTACCTGTATCACTGTCTCATGCTGGGGTATAGTCATGATCCGCCATGCCTGTCTAAGTCGTCTTGATGGTTCAACAGTCCCCATGACTACCCCCTACCCCATCCTCCTCCTGAGCTGGTGGCTGGGGTGTTCTGCCTCTTGCTTCTCAGCCTGGTCCACTGCTCTCCAGTCAGGCCCCGTTGCCTCCCCTGGTGCAGGCTCTATAGATGTGTGGATGCCCAAGGAGACGGGGCCTCCCCAGTTTGCTACATCGCCCTCTCATCCCCGAGAGATTCTACAAATCTAATCCCAGTGAGTTCGTACTCTCCTAGCCTGCCTTTCCGGGCGGGCAGTGTCTTCGCAGATATTCAGCCCGCACCTTGACTCAACTCAAGTCAGATAAATCTAAGTCTCCATTTTCTCTTTCTTCTGGGCTTTGGATTAGTAATCTACTTTTTTGACTACTCGGGTCATTTGACATTGTCTCTTTCATGTCCTAATTTCTCTTTAGAGATTTAGCTTTTTTAAACCCTCCTGTGCTTTCTAGCCTTCACTAAGTCCTGCAGGCGTGAGAACAAAGCTTCCGTGTTAGTAGTTTGCGATATAGTACAACTTGTTCAAGTTAGGTATTTGTCAAGGAGTTGCCTGAAGCTCTGACTTGCTTCATGGACTTTTTTTTCCCCCCAGTCAAAAATACAGGTCAAAGAACAGCCCCACTTTGTGATGTAACGGGGGAGAAAAGGTATGGACAAAGCCCTGTTCAGGTACCCAGTTGGCCACAACAACGGGGAGGTCAAGCCCTGTCCCATAGGTTTAAAAGTGGGTCAGCTGGCCTCGAACTCACAGATATCTGTCTGCCTCTGCCTCTAAAGTGCTGTGATTAAGGGCATTCACAGCCATGTCCAGACTTCAGTTTTTTTTCAATTAATCCTGTTGCACTATTTTGTTTTTTTAATGACAGTCTCACCCTGTGGCTCTGCCTTGTCTGGAACTCATTATGACACCGATTTGGCTTCAAACTTGCAAGCCTCTCACCTCTGAATCCCTCATGCTGGGGTTACACAGTACTTTTGTTACATCCAGCTATTGAGTTGGGTTCTTTGGGGCTAAGAGCAGTCTTTTTTTTGTTTTGTTTTTGTTTTTGTTTTTGTTTTTGAGACAGGGTTTCTCTGTGTAGTCCTGGCTGTCCTGGAACTCACTCTGTAGACCAGGCTGGCCTCGAACTCAGAAATCCGCCTGCCTCTGCCTCCCAAGTGCTGGGATTACAGGCGTGCGCCACCATGCCCGGCCTTTTTTTTTTTTTTTTTTTTTTATTGGTCTTATATTATGCATCACTTATATGGAAATTCTTTTTTTTTTTTGTTTTTTGTTTTTTGTTTTTTGTTTTTCCAGACAGGGTTTCTCTGTGTAGTCCTGGCTGTCCTGGAACTCACTCTGTAGACCAGGTTGGCCTCGAACTCTGAAATCCACCTGCCTCTGCCTCCCAGAGTGCTGGGATTATAGGCGTGTGCCACCATGCCCAGCTATATGGAGATGCTTAAAAACCGCCTGCTAACTCTTTGCAAGCCGGAGCTAGGGAACAGCCCTCTATCCAGAGCATTAGGCCAAGCACACCAGAAGCATCCTATACCCTTCAACAGGCAAACCTTTCTGCCTCCCTCCTCCAGCTGATTTTTTGAGACAGGGTCTCCTGAAGCCCAGGCTAGCCTCAGATTCACTGTGTAGACAAGGATGACCTCCTTCTTCTCTCAGATACTGAGCTGACAGGCGCGTGCTGCCATCCCCAGTCCTCTGAGCTGCTGGCTGGGGGTGGAACCCGGGGCCTCGTGTGCGTGCCGATGAGGCTCGCTCGGCAAGCCTTCTGCCAACTGAACTACATCCTTAGCCTCAAAACCACCGATTCTTATCATTTATCCAGTCTCAACATTGTTTGACTGGGGTTTCAGCCCAGGTTAGAGCCACTTCTAGAGGCCAGCAAGAGCTCGCTAGCTAACAAGCAGGAGACACCTGACCCCAGCAGCCGTGGTGCCTACCTCTCCCCCTCCCCCTCCCTCTTCCGTCCTCCCTCCTCTCCCCTCCCCCTTTCCTCCCCCTCCTCTCATTCTGCCCCCTCCCTCTCCCCTTCCCTCGCATTCTTCCCCTCCCCCTCCTCTTCCTTCTCCTTTTCTTTTTTGGTGCTGGGGATAGAACGCAGGCCTTGTACATGATACATATACACTCTATCACCGAGTCACGCCCAGCCCTCTCCCTCATTTCTGAGTCTAGACTCTCAAAGTGAAAGCAAGGAGAGGGGGATGGGAGTGCACGCTGTGGTCCTACCTCCCGTGAGGCAGGGACAAGGGGGCCGTGAGCAAGCTATAGGCTCCACTGTGACCTGTTCAACGCACACGTTTTAATTATTTCTCTCGTTGCTGCAACCAAATATCTGATAAAGGGTTATGTCAAGGAGAACGGGCTTACTTTAGTTCACGGTTCTTAGAAATATAGTCCATTCCAGAAGGCAGACACGGCGAGCTGGTCACCTGTCGATGTCGGGAAGCTCCGGAAGGTGAAAGCCGGTGCTCATCGAGGTTTCTTCCCCTTCTCCTTCAGTCTGGGGGCCACAGCCTGTGGGACCCCACTGCTCACATTCAGGGTGGCTCTTCCTTCCTCTGCATCTCCTTGGTGATTCCAAATGAAGCCAAGGCGACACGATTGATTAGCCTTTATATTTGTCGCCGTACACTGCTCTCACTTGGCCCCTCACCAATGGTCAGACTTGGCCTTTATAAAGAATTACAGGCCAGAGTGAAACCGTACCCTTTTTACACACTTTGTGAACGTGGCCGAGAGTGGGCTGGGGGACCTCCAATGTATTTGTAGTGGGCGCTAGACAAAACATATCGGGGCATATCCGAAACATTCCCAGCTCTGGCTGCTGCTGGCTTATCCTGAGAAGGATCACCAGCTGACACCAAGCAAGCGGAGGAGAACTCTGGCCAAACAGGGAAATGCAAAGAGCGTCATCCCTAACGGGCCACTTCTTGCCTCGTTGGCTCGGGTGCCTACAGTTTTTGTTTTTCCCAGTAATGATTCTGTGGTTTGATAAGTTCTACTCGTGGAACAGGCTAAACTGGATACTTCCCGGCAGATATTTGCTTAAGTAGATATTGTTGCACACTAAAAATGCAAGATACCATGGCTGTGCGGGCTTACCTGCACGGTGGCATCTCCAGACCCTGGTTTCCTAGCTCTGTATCAGCAGTTCACATTTAGACCAAAGGTAATGTAATGGCTATTCCTGTTTGTCAACTTGACTATATCTGGAACGATCTACAATCAGAATGGGAGGGCACACACCTGTGATCCAGATCTTGAGGCTGGAAGACACACGTTTCTGAAATGGATCTTGGTATGGAAATCTTGAGGCATAGTGGCTATGAAAAGCTTAGGCCCAGGCAAGGTAGTACACGTCTTAGGAGACTCAGGCAAGGAGATCTCTGAGTTCAAGGTCAGCCTGGGACGAAGCAAGTCCCACATCCAGGCATGGTGGCACATACCTTTAGTCTGGGCCACACCCTCTGCTGGAGACCTACATAAGGACAGGGAAGAAGGAAGATTCGCTCTTCTCACCTGCCTGCATTTACTTGTCAGCACATCTGTTGGAACCTAGTTCTATGGAAGACCAGCTGAAACAGCTAGCCTCGTGGGCCTGAGTAACTGCTAGAGTCTTGGACTTCCCATCCACAGCTGCCTATTGTTGGGTTAGCTGGACTACGGACTGTTAAGTCACCACAACAAATTCCCTTTTTTTTTTTTTTTTTTTTTTTTTTTGGTTTTTTCGAGACAGGGTTTCTCTGTGTAGTCCTGGCTGTCCTGGAACTCACTCTGTAGACCAGGCTGGCCTCGAACTCAGAAATCCGCCTGCCTCTGCCTCCCAAGTGCTGGGATTACAGGAGTGTGCCACCACCGCCCGGCTAACAAATTCCCTTAATATATAGACTATCTATACGTTCTGTGACTCTAGAGAACCCTGACTGGTACCAAAAGTTGGTACCAGGGACCAGGGTGTTGCTGTGATAGGCCTGACCATGCTTTTGTTTGGAAGAATATATATTTTGGGACTTTGGGTTTGGAAAGCACGCAGCCTTCAGATGAAGATGTAGAACTAACTCTCAGCTCCTCCTGTGCCATGCCTGCCTGGATGCTGCCATGTTCCTTACTTGATGATAAGGGACTGAGCCTCTGAACCTGTAAGCCAGCCCCGGTTAAATGCTGTCCTTATAAGAGTTGCCTCTGTCATGGCGTCTGTTCACAGCAGTAAAACCCTGACAGGTACAATGAGCGAACTCACCACAGAACTGAGCAGCGCGCACACACACACACACACACACACACACACACAGTTTATAAGATCGAGTATGAAACCACTGATTGCCGAAGCACTGTAGTATTAGTAGAGCTCAATCTCACAATCACTTACCGGGCAATAGCTACTGATATTATTAAATGAGATCATTATAGTCATTGGGAAAGTGTTCTGATAAAAAAAAATGCAACAGTCATCAGCAGACCAGCCCGGGTGTCCCTGGAGGATTTGCTAACTTTAGTGTTTTCTGCCATTCATCCACAGCTAGTGGCTCACACAGTGTGTCGCAAGAAGGCGTTGAGGAGACGAAAGCATTAAGGCAGAAAATGCTGGCCTGCTATATTGATTACTTCAAGCTGAAATCACTGAAGGCACTGCACTTTCATAAAGAGCCAGGCAGCCTTTCTCCTATCTGTAGCAGGCCATAAGAATTCTTTGAGGGATAGCTAGAAATGTAGAAGGGAGTGGGTCTAACATGCTTTGGGTCCTAGAGTCTATCCCCAGCACCACAGAAAGAAAAAAAAAAAAAAACAACTAAAGGCGTTTTGGTGGGGGAAGGTTGTCCTATGCACACCGAAACCAGAAGATAGCTCGGAGTACTAGAGTCTGGAGATGTGAACTCAAGGAATTCTCTGCAAAAGCCCCCTCTTCTATTACCACCTAATTCTTCTGTCTCGTTTTTCTTAGTAGCAGCCCCTAGAGCAGTGATTCTCAACCTTCCTTATGCTGTGACCTTTAATACACTTCCTCATATTGAGGAGATCCCCAACCATAAAGTTATTTTCATTGCTACCTCATAACTGTTATTTTGCTAATGTTATGAGTCTCGGTGTAGCTATCTGATGTGTGAAGGGTCTTAGATGACCTCTGTGAAAAGGTCATTAATCCCAAAGGGGCTGCAACCCACAGGGTGAGAACCACAGCCCTAGATTCATTGTCCACGCACTACATAAAGTTATTGATCTTGGGCTGGGCATGATGGCTCAGGCCTTTAATTCCAGTACTGGAGGCAGATCTCTGTAAGTTTAAGGGCACCAGACCTTGTTTTTTAAAAAAATATTATTGCTCTAGTTTAATACAAAAATATCATTATTTGATCATTTCTTCAGGTTTCACCCTTATGAAGACCTCTGGCACATGTGAAATTAACAAAACTTTTATGTTTTTCTCTTGTCAGCCAACCAGCTTTTGTATTGTTTAGAATCCTAAATCTAGCCAGAGACCCTACATAAGGACCAAGAAGGTAAAATTACTTGTTCTCTCTCACAATAGAGGACTTTGATTTAAAGCCTGAATTGGGGTTGGAGAGATGGCTCAGAGATTAAGAGCACTGACTGCTCTTCTGAAGGTCCTGAGTTCAAATCCCAGCAACCGCATCATGGCTCACAACCATCTGTAACGAGATCTGACTCCCTCTTCTGGAATGTCTGAAGACAGCTACAGTGCACTTACATATAATAAATAAATAAATCTTATTTAAAATAAAACCTGAATTGTTTCGGACAATACTTGCTCCCTCAGTGGTTAAGAGCTAGTACTAGCTACTCTTCCAGGGTTCAATTCCCAGCACCTACATAGTGGCTCATAACCATGTCTAACTCCAGTTCCAGAGGCCAGTGCCCTCTTCTGGCATCTATGGGTACTGCACACATGTAGTGGTCCAGGTAAACATGTAGGCAAACAAAACACCCATACACATAAAAATAAAAATTTAAAAATATTGAGGACACTGGGGGCTGGAAAGAGATGAATCAGTGGTTAAGAGTTCCTGCTAGGCAACTATGACGAGCAGAATTCAGATCCCAGAACTCACGTAAGACACCGCTACATGTACAGTCACGTATCTGGTGCTCGACTGTAATCCAGCTCCAAGGAGAACAGAAGTAGGATCAGTACTGGGTCCATTGGCTACCAGCCTAGTCGAGAACAGGCAAACCCAAAGTTCAGGAAGAGACCCTGTCTAAAGGTAAAGGTAAAGGCAGAGAGTGAGAGAGGCTGTGCCTGGCACCTGCCTTTAGCCTTTGTGTGCGTGAACAGATTTGTGTAGCATTCTCCAGAGTGTGTGCACTAAGACAGACACCTCTCCACATGACTCAGTCTTTTAAAAAGTATTGAGGAGTCAGGCAGTGGCGGCACATGCTTTTAATCCCAGCACTTGGGAGGCAGAGGCAGGCGGGTTTCTGAGTTCGAGGACAGCCTGGTCTACAGAGTGAGTTCCAGGACAGCCAGGGCTACATAGAGAAACCCTATATCGAATAAAACAAAACAACACCCCTTATTTATGTGGGTCTATCATCAACTTTTCTACAATGCTAGGACTTTAAACTGCGGTATCTAATGCCTATGAATATGTAAATTCTATTGGGTGTCTATAGATCACACTGCAGCCTTTGGGAAGCTACAATACACATTGATTTTTTTTTCCAAGACAGGATTTCTGTATAGCCCTGGCTGTCCTGGAACTCACTCTGTAGACCAGGCTGGCCTCAAACTCAGAAATCTGCCTGCCTCTGCCTCCCAGAGTGCTGGGATTACAGGCGTGTGCCACCACCACCCAGAGATTGATTAAAAAAAAATGAGAAGGAATCTGGATGTGGTGGTATGTGTCTATAAATTCTAGCACTTTGGGGGCCAGCCTGGTCTACAGGAGACCCTGTTTCAAAAGAATTAAAAATAAAAATGATGCAAATGCTAAGTACTGTTACGGTACTAACAGGAAACATTTTGATCACGTGGACCACAAATTCAGAAAATTGCCACACACAGTAACTGTTTTATGTCAGATTGGATAGATAGATGTGGATAGTTTTCCTTTCTGGGAGTACAAGCTTGTGCTACTACACCCAGCGTATTTTTGCCTAAGCTATCGGGAGGAGAAAGATATGATCACATGAGAAAGCAGTTCTCTCACTGGGCCAGTTGGTGCTCAATATTCAGCAGTGGGAGAGCCGTTACAGTGCAGGGAGGCATTACAGTGCATTTTCATTTATGGCTCTGGCCTGCTCATTCTTGCTAGCCTGTAACTGGCCCTAGAAGGAGGTCACAGTCTAGGTTCTTCTCCGTGGCTTCCAGAAGACCTTCAGGAGCACTGGCTCTAGAGAAGGAAGAGGGCACAGACGGTGGGCTAATGAAGTCATAGGCGTGGTTTGGCCGGTAAGGAATAAAAAAACCCAACTGGGTTTGCTGATTTCCAGGAGATGCTTCTGCCAGCCGTGGAGACAATGGCTGTGTGGGTGTCCGAGAAAGAGACCTACAGATGTATTTACTTACAGGAGCTCCAGCCAGGAGAGAAGGCAGACCTGCCTGAGCAAGGAAATGGCAAACCATTGGGGATTGCTACCGTCTCTGCCACTGTCCTTACCTGGAACTTCCCTAGAAGGAGGCCCTGAGTTGCCACCGAAAAGAATAAAATGCTTTTCTGCCAAGATCTTACCTGCGCCGCATTTTAAAACTGGCTTACATTTAGAAACTGCAGAATACTGAACATATGTAGAACCATTAAGAGCCGATAGGTCATCCGGCCTGAACTTGATTACTAGCTTTAACATTCACACTGGTAGGAAGGTTAATAGAACCCACTACCCGGCATGCCACCGGGGACACCTAATGAGTGACATATGAACACTCTTCACAGTGCCCAGCTCACATTACTATATGTACTATATACGACTATATATGCATTATGTCCTGCACTTGTGTGTTCTTACCTGCTATACTGCATCTTCTGTAGGTTGGAATGGTTGAAGGTTTCCCCGAGTCTGTGTTACCCATAAACGACATAACAAACATTCAGTACTACAGAAACGCTCTCCTAGTGTGGGTGGCCCACGATGCTTGCTTGCAAGGGTCCAGAAAACCTGTTGCTACAGCCTTGAGGATCTTTTTACCCTAGCCAGCAGCGAGTTGGGTCTGATAAAGCTGTTCTGCCTTCAAGAGGAGCAAGAACCTTCCTTAGGCGGAAGAATTGGTGTCCCGAGCGCAGTGAAGAAAACTGCTGCGAAATCCCCTGAAGTCCAAAGGGGTCCGGGTCTCTGTGCGTTTTTTCTTATTTTACATTTTTTTTTACAAAGGGTAGGGACCGCTTTGGCGGTCTTTTCACAACCTGGACGCACGCGGACAAGAGCGACTCTGAAGGCCTTTGCCACCAACCACGGTGGAACCGGAGAGCTGGTGGCTAGGGTCCCGGCTTCCACCCGGGTCCGGATTCTACCTTGCGGGGGCCGGCCTGTCAGGTCCCGCCCCGGGGGCGTGGCCGCCGTGCTCCGGGACTCCCGGGGGCGGGGCCGGGGCGGGTCGGCCCCCGCCGGTGGCGGGCGGACTCAGCCGGGCTTGGGAGGCCCGCGGGGAGGCGCCGTATCCGGAGGCTGCCCCGCACCGCATAAAGCCACAGACGCACAGAGTCCCCCGCAGCCGCTCGGGCCGGTCGCCGCTGCCGAGAAGCTGCTCCGATGCTCCAGAGCGGCAATGGGCGCCCCGCACTGGTGGGACCAGCTGCGGGCTGGCAGCTCGGAGGTGGATTGGTGCGAGGACAACTACACCATCGTGCCTGCCATCGCCGAGTTCTACAACACGGTGCGGGACCCGGGGAGCGGCAGGGCAGGCGGGCGGAGGGAGGGTGCTGTCCCCGTGGCTGCGGCGCCTGGAAGCAGGCGGTGGATGACCGTGGACGTCCGAGGCAGAGTCACTCCACGCCCCCTTCTCCGGGCGCTTCTTCCAGCTCCGTTTCTGCACCCCTCTCCGGTCCCTTCCAGAGCTCCTCCAGCTCTTCCTGTCATTTTTCTTCTTTATGGCTCTATTGTCTTGTTTAGCTCTGGTGGTCCGGGAGCCAAGGGTCCGCTTCAACCCATTCTTCCAGTTTGGGTCATTTGGGGACGTGAGCCCACAGGGGCAGCTCCCTTCCTCCTGCCTAGGATCTTTGTGGCGTGACGCACCTGGGTCTCATTGTGCGTTTTTTGCGCTGAGTACCTGCTTTGGGCTCCCTGGGAAAGGGGGGCTCTGGACACGTCCAGAGGCTGGGCCCGCTCCCACGAGTCGGCATGTCCTTTTCACTAAACTATGACAATGTTGATCGAATTATTTTTGTCTGGAATCAAGTTAATCACTATGAGTTCTTCTTCTTGTTGCTTTTAGAGTTCAGTTTTGAGCCAGTTCCTGGTGGTGACAGTGAAATTTGGGAGTGATAATGGGTGGGCTTTCTGGGCTTGCCTAGGTCCCTACATATGGACAAGCGGAAATTTACAGAATTCCTGAGATTTTGGTCTTTGTGAAAGGGAAGGGCTGACCCTAGGAGAGGAAATGTTTCTGCTTTTTTTCCCCCTGGACCCATCGCTCAGGACTGTGGTACCCAGTGGGACTTTGCATGGTCATTTTTCTGGCATATCTTTTTTGTTGTTGTTGTTGTTCAGACACAGAAAACAGGAACTCTTGGTTTGAGTCATTGTGAGTTTGAGATTGTTATTTAGGATTTTTTTTCCCCCTTTTGGATCTCTGGAAAGAATGTCCACAGCAAGAATCAGGCATTATTGCCTGGATGGACTTCTAGTCCCTGGATTCCCCCGTCCTCTACTTTTGGTCCCCTAACCCCTGTTTTTGTTTGTATTGCTCTTGTATTCCCATGGGGAAACGACTAGGCTGTTGAGCAGTGAGCTGTCATACCCACGTGCTGGTGTGTCTGCTGCTACAACCCGGAATTCTCCACCGGGTTCTCCTCAGTGTTTAAAATGCACGGTTGTCCTCCCCAGCTGTACGCCCACTACTTTTTTATGTGGCCAGGTTAGTTGCTCAACGGAACCATTCGGAGACAGAGGGAAAGATCTAGTTAGTGGAAGTGGTCGCACTTTTCCTGGTATCCAGCCGGGTGGGGTGTTTATACTGCTCCCTTATATATACAGGCACCAACAGAAGAGGTGAAGCAGGGCAGCTGTAAGAAGTGGAGAACTGCTGAGAAACACTAAAGATTTCTCTAGAGTCATCGGAATGACAGGGTGGTGACAGGGTCTTGCACATCCACCATGGCAGTCTCCTGTGGAGTGTGAGAGCCCTCAGTCAGGGTCAGCCCTGTCATAAAGTCCCCCAAAGCTTATGCATTGCTGCTCTGAACCAGCCTTGAAAAGCCCCCAGGGCTGGAGGAGGGGAGGAATTGACATCCCTTCCCTTTCCTTCCTCTGTCCCCTTTGCTCCCCTTCCTCCTACCCTCCCCTCTTAACCTTTCTCTTTCTGCCAAGGGTCTTCCTGTATAACCCAGTCTGGGAGTAAACTTGAGGCTTCTCAAACAGCCTGTGCATCTGCCTGCCTCTTTGTTTCAATCCAACCCCACTGGAACTGCACAAGGAGTATAAAACTCTGTTGTGTAAAAGAGCCGCAGTGTTTGTGGCTGCTTAATCTAGCCCATCTACCTGGCAAACTTTTTCTTTGGGATTAATAAGCCACCACATTTTCTCTGGAATGTGGAGGAGGGTCACAGAGAAGTAGCCGGTCAGCTGAGTGGTGAGTGTAAACCCCCCAAAACCTCTCACTGTGGCTCTGCTGATCTGCTGATGCTTTTCTGGGCCTTTCTCTCTCATGCACAGAGAAGATCCATGAGTTGTTGATGATGCACATCTCCTAAGGCCCTTATAACAAGACAGCGGGCTTCATTATTCATTTGCTAATTTGTTTTGAGACAGGCTCTCACACCACATAGCTCTGGCTGGCCTGAATCTCATTGTGTAGACCAGGCAGGCCTCAAGGTCACAGAGATCTGCCTGCCTCTGCTTCCAGAGTATTAAGATTAAAGGCATGCGCAACCTTGCTCATCTCATCTAAGACAGGGACTCTTTATCTTTCAGGCTGGACCTGATCTCATTTTGTAGACCCATAGTATGTAGCCTCAAAGGCACCAAGATCCAGAACACCGGGATTTCAGTGTGTACTACCATGCCTGGCTTAATTATCTATTTTGTAAGAAACTGATAATTATTATCAATTTTGAGAAAAAAGTTTAAGGAGTTGAGAAAAATAAAACAATTAACAATTAGAGCAGAAGAATAGAGGGGGAGGGATCTAGACTCTCCTTAAAATGAGTCTTACAGGGTCATAGGTGACCATTACAACTTCAGTGACTACTGGCTACACTTAGCTGTTCGCTGTGTCGTGCTGACATCTGGTATTTTACCATCATTTGCCATGTATGCATTAGAGAAGGAGGGCAACAAGGCCCAGTTAGTTTATATTACTCATCAGAGTCAAGAAAACTACAGAGATGGAGTTAGAGCTTAGCCTTTTTGACTCTACCAAGAGTTCTCTTGTAAATATAATCGCCCAATATTTGTGTGCCTAGCATAATATATACAGTTCAATCGGTGCTTAACTTAAAATACTTATCCTGGAACGGTTTTATTTTCAGAATAACACACGTTTGCTTAATTAAAAACAAATAGTTTGTTTCCCCCAAGTGTTGGGGCAAGCACCAAACCAACCAAACAAACCAAGCAAACAAACCAAAAACCCCAGCTTCTTTAAAGCAGAAAAGTTTCTTTTTGATAGAAAAGTAACAGTATGACCATGGAAGTTATATAGTAACGAATTACTCTTCTGCATCCTCTCAGACATTTCCTGGGCATGTATACAGCACATGGAAGGGCCTGGAAGTCAGAGGCAGAGAGCTTGCCTGGCCCGCATGAGGCCTGGGTTCAAGTCCCAACATCTAGGTTTTGTGTTTACATGCAAAATATGAAGATTGCATTTGCACACGCTCAAAATTATTTTCCACCTCAACTGAAATCACACTGAACGAACTGTGTGTATGTCGCTTCTTTTCTAAGTAGTTCTTAGAGGTTGTCGTTTGTGGGGGTTTCTGCACACACCATTGCCAGCAGAGTGACAGTCCACATGCGGCAAGAAGGCAATCTGTTTGGACATGACTCTAGCTGGGTTTGGCCCAAACTTGTAAACTTGTAGAATATGACACTAGGCAGTTTATTTAAGTACAGAGTGCTTTTTTTTTTTTTTTTTTTTTTGGTTTTTCAGAGACAGGGTTTCTCTGTGTAGCCCTGGCTGTCCTGGAACTCATTCTATAGACCAGGCTGGCCTTGAACTCAGAAATCCACCTGCCTCTCTGCCAAGTGCTGGGATTAAAGGCGTGTGCCACCACTGCCCAGCTACAGTGCAATTTATAAAAATTTTCCTGTAACAAATTCCTGTGTACAAGGAGACATAATTACATAGAAACTCTTCTTAAAGTTCATGTCACTTCTTCCATGAAGGTGGGATTTATAGTTAGGATGCAGGTCTTACCTTAAGGGCGATCGGGAGGCTCTGGTATGGTCTTGGTCATGTAGAATAGATGGCTCAGAGGTCATCTGGGCTATTAGCTCCCTCTGGTCCTGGCTGTAGGAACTTCTTGGAGTCCCTGGGGACACAGCACAAGGATTACCTTGGCTACCAGCCACCCCATTCCTAGCTGAGACAACCGTATATGTTTAACATTCCTGGATTCCATAGTGCTTATCTGTGAGGGCCAAGACCTCTCTCTGTGCTCCCAACAGTCATACAGTCATACTGGCTATATAGAGCGATGGCCTCTTCATAGATTCTGGGCTGTGTTCCCTGTAACGGATTAGCCATGTTTCATTTAGCTAGTTAATTCCTTCTTAATGAACATCTGGACATGTTTTTGGATGCTTTATAGATTTCTATTTCATTTTGACTTTTAAAGAGGGATTCAGAGAATGTCCACACATCTGGAGATACTTTTTTTTTCATCAATGGGATTCAAACCTATGGTCTTGTGCATGTAAGATGAGCATTCTACTTCTGAGCTGCATGCCTGGCTCACATACATGTTTGTTGTTGTTGGTTTTTTTTTTTTTTTTTTTTTTTTTTTTTTTTTTTGGTTTTTCGAGACAGGATTTCTCTGTGTAGTCCTGGCTGTCCTGGAACTCACTCTGTAGACTGAGCTGGCCTTGAACTCAGAAATCCACTTGCCTCTGCCTCCCAAGTGCTGGGATTACAGGCATGCGCCACCACGCCTGGCCAAGTGTTTTATAAGTATCAATTCTCATTGGAGGATGGTTGTGTTGAAGAGAATATTCAGGTTTTTTGTTTGTTTGTTTGTTTCTGTCTTTATTTTCAGATATAGTTTCCCCCAGTCAGTAATCCTGACTGGCCTGGAACCTACTAATAGAAAACACACTGACCTAAAACTTTCAGCGATCCTCCTGCCTCTGCCTCTAAATGTCTGGGATTGCAAGCATGTAACACCTTCCCAGACCAATGTGTTCACTTATTTATTATTTATTTACTTTATTTTGATTTTTTTTCAGAATCCCACCAGATCTCGTGTAGTTCACATTGAGTTCCCCATGTAGCCAAGGATGACATCAAATACCTGCCTCTGCTCCAGTGCTGGAATTACAGGCGTGGGTGGTCATGCCTGACTTGGAAATGTTCACTGTAAATACTGCTTACTATCGCCACCAGGCCCAGCAAAGAGAGAACACAGCTTCCTCCGGCTCTCACTGCGGGCCCCAGTCCCTCTTATCCTTGGCTTCAGACACGTACAAGCATACAAACATCTCTTCGTAGCTGGACGGTGGTGGCGCACGGCTGTAATCCCAGCATTTGGGAGGCAGAGGCAGGCGGATGTCTGAGTTCGAGGCCAGCCTGGTCTACAGAGTGAGTTCCAGAACAGCCAGGAATACACAGAGAAACCCTGTCTCGAAAAAACCCCAAAACCCAAACCCCAAACCCCTCCCCTCCCCCCAAAAAAGCCGGGAGGTGGTGGCGAATGCTTTTAATCCCAGCACTTGGGAGGCAGAGGCAGGTGGATTTCTGAGTTCAAGGCCAGCCTGGTCTACAGAGTGAGTTCCAGGACAGCCAGGGCTATACAGAGAAACCCTGTCTCCAAAAAACCAACCAACCAACCAAACAACAAACAAACAAACAAACAAACAAACAAACAAACAAAAAAGCATCTCTCTTCCAAGGAGTCATCATCTAAACCTAATGTGGTGGCACACACCTTCATTCCTAACACTCAGGAGGCAGAAGTTGGCAAGTTTCTGAGAGGTCTAGGCTAACCTGGTCTAAATTGCAAGTTGCAGGACAGCCAGGGCTACATTGTTTCAAAAAACAAAAAGAACTTACTCTTTCTCCTCACTTATATGTCTAGGATAGTTTGTTTCTACAGAGAACCTTCCCTGGGTTGGATGTTGTAGATTTGTTTGCTTTGCGTTTTAAGACAGTCTCCTGTTGTAGCCCAGTGTGGTCTAGAACTCACTTTGTAACTCAGACTGGCTTTGGACTCACAGAAATCCTGCCTCAGCATCCCAAGTACTGGGCTTCTGGGTGTGAGCCAACATGTCTGGCTCCCTTGGGGGCTCCTTTCACATAGGCTGCTTTGGAGAAAAGTAGAGTCTGCATTGTGGTCACTGGGTCTGGTCTTTGAAGGCTCCGTTGAAGATGAAGGGCCAGCATCTCCGTTGCTGGCCAGCGACTTGGAAAACAGAAATTAGCAGGTATAGAAAAAAAAGAAAGAAAGAAAGAAAGAAATGTGCATAAAATCAGCCCATGGCCTCTTATCTCCTCCTCTGCACTCAACTATCACAAAAAGGAAAGCTAAGCTTTCTTTCTGTGTCCAAGTCTGGGTCCCCCTATCTGATGGACAGAATATGCCTGGCTGGAGGGCTGCCTAAGCATTTGCCGCTGTGCGTCTGTCACAGAAACCAGATCTGGAAAAAGTCACTGGGCATTGGGATTTGTAATAGCGGCACACACAAGCTGCAGAGATGTTGTTTGTAGACTGCATCGAGGTGTGCGTGGTGGGGCTGGTAGGAGGCGGTGCAAGCAGGCATCTGAGTAAACGTATCCTAAGCATTTTGCTTGAAAGTTTTAATTATTTTTAAAAACACTTGCGTTTGCTTATTTTAATTTGTTCACATTTTATTTTATGTGTACGGATGTTTGCTTCTATGTGTGTACACCACGTGGGTGCAGTGACCATGGAGGCCATGATGGAGACCAGAAGAGGGCATCAGATCCCCCTGGAATCGTAGTTAGAAGGGTGGTGAGATGCTGTGCTGGGAACCTAACCTGAGTTCTCTGCAAGAGCAATCAGCACTCCTAACCACTGGGCTGCATCTCCACCCGTGTTTGTTTGTTTGTTGTGTGTATGTATGTGCGTGTGTATGTGTGTGTGTGCATGTGTAATTTTGTGTATGTGTCTGTGACTGTGTACATGTGGAAGTCAGAGTGCAGCTTGTAGGAAGGAGTCAGTTCTCTCCCTCTGCCGTTTGGGTTGAGGGATAGAATTCAGGTCCTTGGATGTGACATTGAGCATCTCTCCTGCCCAGTTTTCTTGATTTGTACACCTGGAAGCCCTATGCCCCGGAAGACCCACTGGCTTCCTGGCAAACCGGGCTATTTGACTACCCCACAGGCAGGAGTAGGACAGTGCAGTGGAGGACTAGAACCCTGCACACGACTGGAATGCACAGACAATACCCTTAGCATCCTGGGCTGCTCCTGAACCCGTGTTCAGCAAGCTAACCACCGTGGCTTTTGTGCAGAATTCCCCATTCCATGGGAAAGGCTCATTCCAATGCATCAGGGCCAGAGCACAGTGTGTTCTTGAGATGATTTGGAAACAAATGCTGGATAGGAACCCACAGAATAAGGAACTCTTAAAGGAAACAATTAATACTTTTGAAGTTGTGGTTTAAAAATGTCTGTAGACAGAGAGCAAATCAAATCTTCAAGGGACAATTCAGCAATGAACTTAAAACAAGCTCCCTTTGGCCAAACTGTCCTATGATTTTAGAGACCCAAATTGTTTTGAAGGAGAGCTTGTTTCTCAGTAGAGATGGAGCCACAGAGTCTGTCTTTAGCCATAACTCATTTGTCTTTCCATATTTATTTTGGTATTCCTTCCTCTTTTTGTTTTGAGAACGGTCGCTCTCTAATTTGGGCTTTTCCTTTCCATATATTGATGCCTTTAAAAGGAACAGTGGTAACCAGCAAGCCCTGGCAGATAGGCTGTTCAGAAGTTTTAAAAATGTGATTTCAGTGTTGGTTTGGAGCATATATCAAAATAGAGCTTGGAATTGTGCTTACGTGTGAACTTAAAAAATAATGTGGAATTGTGGGAAATGTCCTTAATCCCAGCATTCAGAAGGCTGAAAGAGGAGATTGCTGTGGTTTGAGACCAGCCCAGGCTATACCTACACTATGAGACCCTTCTCAAAAGCTTAACAAATAAAATAACAAATAATAATGCAGGTGTAGTAAATGAACTCACGCCTTCCTGAATATCACATGAACGCATTAAGTGTGTCAGGAGTGTTCCTTGCCTGTGATAATAGGAATCTACAGAGCCATGTGATGGGACAGCTTGCCAGTGATAGTTGCACTTGGCAGAAGCAAGGAATATTAACAGGCATTAAGTCGACAAAGATACACTGGAGAAAAGGTCAAGATGCAAGATAGCGCTGGGCATGCTGTAATGCACATGTAATGGCCGTGCTCAGTAGGGGAAGGTGAGAGAGCCAGCAGTTCAGGTCAGCCTTGGCTACCTAGTGAGTTCAAGGTCAGCCTGAGCTACCTGAGATCCTACCACAACCAAGCAAGCACACCCACAAGTACATTATATTTCCTAGCACCCTAAAGGAGACTCTAATTTGCTGCTCTTTCCCCTGAAAAATAGCTAAAAACCAACGAAACAAGACCCCCTCCTGCTCTCTGCAGCAGTCAGTGTACAGTGGTGAGCTGAATCCTTGTGTGCTAAGATGAAAGGGTTAACAGGGTGATATCATGCGCTATGTTCATATAAATGCAAAGAAAAAGAGGGTTTGCATCCAGAACAGGGTTTATTTCTGGGGAGAAGGGGTTTTTGACTCTTAGGATGGTCCTTAGAGGGAGTGCTTGCCCCTGGACGTGAGGGAGGATGATTAAGACACAGTTCAGTTTTCTATTTCTTCTCTCTCTTTGCCCCTCTCCAGCACCCCCATTTCATCTACTTCCCTGCTACCGAATGAAACTCAAGTTTAAATCGTGGGATGGGACATTTGAGCACAGCGGGATGGCATTCACAGTTCTTCTTCTTCTTCTTCTTCTTCTTCTTCTTCTTCTTCTTCTTCTTCTTCTTCTTCAGATTTATTTATTATATGTAAGTACACTGTAGCTACCTTCAGACACCCCAGAAGAGGGCGTCCGATCTCATTACGGATGGTTGTGAGCCACCATGTTGGTTGCTGGGAATTGAACTCAGGACCTTCCAAAGAGCAGTTAGGGCTCTTAACCGCTGAGTCATCTCTCCAGCCCCTGCATTCACAGTTCTTAGGTATCATATGTGAATGGCCCAGTTGGAGGTGAACCCTGGGTGGGACAGTGGGAAGAGCCTGCTGGCTGGCTGGCTAGCTCTGGGTAATTGCTGCTTTGGGGGTCTTTCTGGGTTTTCATATCCCCTTAAAGCAAGTGATGGTTTTGAAGACTTTCCAGCCTAACCCTGAAGGGTGCCTGGCCCTTTAAATGGCTGTGCTCACAGCATGAACAGAACTTTGCGTGTATGCAATAGGTAAACCCTTGTCCCATTCCACCTTAGCCTATTTTTTTTCAGGTGCTGGGGATTGAACCCAGGACCCCATGCGTGCAAAGCGCTATACCACTGAGCTCAGGCCTCGCTTGCTTCTTTCCCCTTTTAAACATGTTTTTAAAAGTTATTTTTTTATACATAAAAATTATATGTATGGATCTTTTGCCTGCACTGTATCTGTGCACTACAGGCATGCCTTGTGCTCATGGATGTCAGAGAGGAAGTTAGGTCCTTTGGAGGCAGAACTTGAGACAGACGTGAGCAGCCAGCTGGGAACTGAGCTCCAGGTCCTCTGGAAGAGCATCCAGTGCTCTTACCTGTTACATCATCTCTTCCGCTCCTCAGTTACTTCTTATAAATGAGAATGGTTCTATTTCCAAGCCTGGGACCTCTGAGAACATTTAGTCACTCAAGGTTGTCAATCACACGTCAAGATTCTGTTCTATCATTTGACTGTTCTCTTATTTCTTCCCTTTCCAATACCGGTGTCATCTCTCCAAGAGGCACCTGAGTTCTGAGGTTTGCTAAAAAAAAAAAATTTCTTTCTCTGTACGTGCTCCCACGAGCACATGGCATATGTGCATGTACAACTGTGTGTACTTGCGTGTGGAGGCCAGAGTTTGAAGTTGGATACTGTCCTTAATCCCTTTCTACTTCACTGTCTGTAGAACCTGGAGCTCACACATTTGGCTAGACTCACCTGCAAGCAAGCCTGGGAAAGCCTCTCTCTACCTCCCTGGCACTTGCATCAAAGCATCAAATGTAGCTTTGTGCACGGGTACTGGAGTGCTGGCTCTCTAAACTTAAGTCCTTTTGCTTGTGTGGCAAACACTGCTGGACGAAGCCATCTCCCCAGCCCCTGCTGTGACACACTGGATTGCGATGTCCCCAGGGTGGTTTCTGAGGCCTGGGGAAAGCCCTGCAGCCTTGTTCTCGTCATCTGGGCTCAGATGCCCACGGGGCTCCTTTGAGCCATCATCTGATTCACTTCTCTACATCAACCGACAGGGGTGGCCATCCTTTCTTTTGGAAGCCCTCTTGTCCTTGGTTTTTTTTTCCGTGTTCATCTCTACTGCACTGTCTACTTTTACATCAACTTGACAAAAACCAGAGTTCCTTGGGAAGTGGGATTCTCAGTTGGGAGAATGTTCCTGTGAGATTGGCTTATAGTCAAATCTGTAGTGCAATTTCTGAATTAGTGATTGCTGTGGGAGTGCCCCGCCCACTGTGGGTGGGCTGGTGATCCTAGGTGCTAAAATAAAGCAAATAATGGGTGCGCATGCCAGTTCCATGGCCTCCGCTCCTCCTCTCCTGTGTTCATATCCGGACGGACAGTTTCTTGGAAGTCTCAGAGGAAATGAAGTCTTTCCTCCCCAAGTTGCTTTGGTCATGGTCTTTATCACAGCAAAAGAAACCCTCAGACTCTACCCTGTCTCCTCATTCCTGAAGTTTTCTGACAGTGCTAAGGATTGATCCTGGGCCCCCACACATGCTGGGGGAGTGTTTTATCATTGAGGTAGAATCCCAGCCCTCTTTTTATTTGTTCTTTATTTGTTTTTCATTGCTTAATTCACTTAACGAGCGTGTCTGTGTGTGAGTGCTTGCTTGCCTGCTGAGGCACGGATGTAGAGGTCAGAGGACAGCTTAAGGGAGCTGGTTCTCGCCTTCCCCTGGGGGGTCTCAGGAATGGAGTCCTGGCTGTCAGGCTTGGTGGCGAGTGCCGTCATCCGCGAGCATCTTGCCAAACTTGCTCTTTGGGATTTTAAAATTTTGAGACAGGGTCTCACTAAGTTGTCCAGGCTGGCTGTTAATTCAAGGCGTAGGCTAGGAAGGCCTTGAATTTGTGGTCCTCCTTTCTCACTTGCAGATTAGCTGGGATTACAGGTGAGAATAACCAGGGCTGGCTCTTTTTTTTTTTTTTTTTTTTTTTTCCCCAGACAGGGTTTTTCTGTGTAGTCCTGGCTGTCCTGGAACTCACTCTGTAGACCAGGCTGGCCTTGAACTCAGAAATCCGCCTGCCTCTGCCTCCCAAGCGCTGGGATTAAAGGTGTGCGCCACCACCGCCCAGCGGATTTGGATTTTTCAAGACAGGGTTTCTCTGTATAGCCCTTGCTGTCCTGGAACTCACTCTGTAGACCAGGCTGACCCTGAACTCAGAAACCCTCCTGCCTTTGCCTCCCAAGTGCTGGGATTACAGGCATGCGCCACCACTGCCTGGCCTTTATTTTTTTAAATAGTTATTATTATTACTGCTAATATCTTTTACACCGTTGGTAGGAGCATAAAACAAAAGAGAAAGAAGTGTCTCAAAAGCCCACTGTTGAACGGAAAATCACCAGACCACCTGGTGCCAGCCCCACCCCTGCTCCTATAACAAATAACCTTACACCCAGACGTTTTCGATTTCAGAAGGTTCTGACAGTTCTGGAAATGCAGAATGAGGAGGCTGCAGATTTGTCCTCTGAGGCGGGCATGGCCCCTTTTCTTCCACCTTCTGCCCTTTCTGTCTGTCTTTCCGCCCTCCAGCTTCCCCTCTTCCTTCCTTTATTTATTTGCTTTATTTTACTTTTTGTGATGATTCTGTGGGTTGAAGTCAGGGCCTCACAAATGCTGGATAAGCATTGTACAACTGAGATATAGTCCCAGCTCGTAAAACTTAGAGGGAGGGGGCTGGAGAGATGGCTCAGTGGTTAAGAGGCTCTTCCAGAGGTCCTGAGTTCAAATCCCAGCAACCACCACATGGTGTCCGTAATGAGATCTGACATGCTCTTCTGGGGTGTCTGAAGACAGCTACAGTGTACTTACATATAATAAATAAATAAATAAATAAATCTTAAAGAGAAAACTTAGAGTGAGGTGGAACCGTGCTTTACGTATGGCTTCTGAACGCAGGAGATGTGGCTAAAGACTGAGACTTGCTATATGTGTGACATTTACATTGGGTTTATAAGGCTTACTATAAACCAAGGAATGTATATTTCATGATAAAATAAAAAGATTATAAAATATTTCTATATCAAATATATTTTATATTTAAATGTCAACATATTTTATTTTGAATATTTTGAATATTTTTTCTTTCATTGAGTTACTGGTATTTTAAACAATTATTTATTTTTATTTTATATGTATGGGCGTTTTGCCTGCATGTACGGCTGTGCACTGCATACATGCATTGCCTGTGGAGGCCAGAAGAGGGCATCGGATCTCCTGGGACTGGAGTTAAGGTTGTGAACCTTAGCATGGGTCCTGGGAATCAAACCCAGGTCTGGAGGAGTAGCCTGTGCTCCTAATTGCTTAGCCAGCTCTCCATCCCATGGTTTGCTTGTTTGTTTATTTATTAATTCACTTATTTTTTGTTGCCTAAATTCAACTAATCAAATTCCCAGTCCTTTAGCCTCAGCTTTTCAAGAAGTTGGGATATAGGTACAAACTATCTTCCTAAGCTAATACTATTTTAATAGTGATTACATATTCTGATCATAAGATAAAATATTATTATTTTTTTAAAGAGTTGAATGCTTCTTGGAGATATAATAGGTTTAAGTACAGATAAAAATTGCAAGTTAAAATCCAAGTTTTTTCTCTTGTTTTTGGAACATGGGGGTCGGGTGGGGGTTGGGGTAGGGACAGACTTTCGTGTCGCCCAGGCTCGTTATGCGGTTGACTCTGTCCTCGACCCCCTGATCCTCCTCCCTCAGTCTGAGTGCTGTCACCACTAGCTCTGCCACCCTCCCTGGCAAAATGATCATATTTTAAAATTGGAAAGAAGCGTACAAACTTGATTTTCTTTTAAAAATAGGTTTTGATTAGGATAAGAAAACTGATAGAATAGCAAAAGCACATCCCTTGTGTGGAAAGCAATAGTTGTTGATTCAGAAGAAGAGTTTAGGGAATTTTCATAAATCAAAATTATTCATGTAACCCACCCTTACCCCCGGGGACTGACCCCAGGGTTTGATGCTAGAGGAGGGCTCCATCTCTGAGCTAGGCCTCTAGCCTTGATGGTGCTGTTTACATTTGATCAAAAGAGGCAGCAAGGAGCCCGTCAGGGTTTCTCTGTGTAGTCCTGGCTGTCCTGGAACTCTGTAGACTGGCCTCGAACTCAGAAATCCTCCTGCTTCTGCCTCCCAAGTGCTGGGATTACAAGCTTGCGCCACCACGCCCAGTGGTCTTTAAGAGGTTCTAAGTCTCAGTGTTATCCACGTTGTGCCCCGTCCCCTCCCCTCCCCCTCTCGCTGCCCCCCTGCCGCCCTGCTCTTGCTCTGTGTGTCTGCAATTTAAAAGGTGCAGAGCTTGCACAGGATGCATGGCCACATTCACCCTGGTTTGCAAAGGACACACCTGGAACAAGCATCTTTACTTCGTTATGCTTTTACTTAAGACTCATCTTTTCCCGTTTCTCTCCCCGCCAGATCAGCAACGTCTTGTTTTTCATTTTACCGCCCATCTGCATGTGCTTGTTCCGCCAGTATGCAACGTGCTTCAACAGCGGCATCTACTTAATATGGACTCTCCTAGTTGTAGTGGGTAAGTGGAGTCATGTGGGAACGGGACTGAAAGGGAGGAAGTGGGACCCCACATGTTTCCTGTCCCTTTTGAACACAATGTTTTGTAAACCAAAGTCACTCTGACGCCTTAGCCATTGATCCCCTGATGCCAAAAGGACTCTTGAGTGCCGGCTTGATAACAAGGCTGCCTGTGACTATCTCCCGTCTCAGCATCTGTGGGGCAGCCACAGCGTCACGTAGTTTTCTGAGAACTTCGGAAGAACCTCTGAAACAATTGAAGTCTGATGGGATGTGGCTCCAGAGGACTTAAAGAAAAATATTTAGACGTTTGGTCCCTCATTGTTCTGCGAAATACTTGAGAGGAATTTCCATTTCCTCTCCGGCAGTTTGGGAATTCTTAACAGAGAGATAGTGTTGAGTTTTATTTACTGCCTGTTATCGCGAAGGTTCAGAGGATGGAAACAGAGTGTGCTTGGCTGTGGAATTCTTACTGTGGTGATGTGCTGACGGTTGAGCCCAACTTGAAACCTTCTTTCTAGTCTCTAGGTCTGTATGCCTGGGCCCTGTGAGTCTGTCTGTCTGCCTGCTGTCTGCCTACCTTTCTTCTTTCCTTCTTTTTTCCTTTTTTCTCTTTCTTTCTTGAGAGTGAGGTAGTTCTGATAGCTCCTAGAGAGGGGCCATCCTGAAGCAGTGAGCCTGTTCTGCATTGATCTTTTTTTTGGCTGTGATTGTTTCTAGGAATTGGGTCTGTCTACTTCCACGCAACTCTTAGTTTCCTGGGTCAGATGCTCGATGAACTTGCCATCCTTTGGGTTCTGATGTGTGCTTTGGCCATGTGGTTTCCCAGGAGGTATTTACCAAAGATCTTTCGGAATGACAGGTAAGCCTTTTGCTAGATGCGGTTATCAGTGCAACACACTCCTCAAGCAAATCACTGCCTGAGTGAGCTCAGCTGGTGACGAGCTCCTCCTACACTAGCTTATCACCTACCAGTTTAATGATCTGACTGGACAGCTGAGCTGAGAAAAGCTGTTTGACAGAGAAAAGAAAAAGTGCTTGGAGAAGAGCTTATATCATGGTAGAGACAAAAGCTCAGAGATCTGGCTTGTGTGAAAACACGTCCAATGGGAGAGACATTTTTGGATGGTATTTCAAAGTCTTTTTTTTTTTTTTCCTGCTCACATATGTAATCCAGTGCAGACCAATCCATGTCAGACTGTCACAGTGCCGTATAACTCGAGCTCTAGGGCTCTGTCACCTCTGGCCTTCGTGAGCACCTGCATGCACATACACACACCTATACATGTAGTTAAAGATAAAGTAAATAGAGAAAAACGTGTTTGCTTTTTGAGGCCTGAATGGGAGGGATATTTGTAGAAAATACTGGCTACAGAAACCACATGGTACAATTGTGTGTGTGTGTGTGTGTGTGTGTGTGTATGATATCTTACTTTTAGGATCAGTCAAGTAGATAACATACACACAGATTTATATCTATGTATAAAATGAACATATTTATTGTTGCTTTTAAAAGATTAAAGTTGTTTGTTTGTCTTTTTTTTTTTTTTTTTTTTTTGGTTTTTTGGATTTGGTTTTTTCAAGACAGGGTTTCTCTGTATAGCCTTGGCTGTCCTGGAACTCACTCTGTAGACCAGGCTGGCCTCGAACTCATAAATCCACCTGCCTCTGCCTCCCAGAGTGCTGGGATTACAGGCGTGCGCCACCACTGCCCAGCTTGTTGTATTCATTTTTATTATTTCTTTATTTTTTGGTTTTTCAAGGCAGTGTTTCTCTGTATAGCCCTGGCTGTCCTGGAACTCACTCTGTAGGCCAGGATGGCCTCGAACTCAGAAATCCACCTGCCTCTGCCTCCCAAGTGCTAGGCTTAAAGGCGTGCTCCACCACTGGCCAGCTCACTTTTATTTTATGTGTATGGGTGTTCTGCCTTTGTGTGTATGTCTGTGTTCCATGAGCATGCATTTTCCTCATGGGTCAGAAGAGGGTCTTTGAACCTCTAACGAGTAAGAGATGGCTGTGAGCTGCCGCTTGAGTGCTGTGAATAGAACTGGATTCTCAGGGAGCGCAGACAATGTCTTTTTTAAAATATTTATTTTGTTTTTTATTATGTGTATGCTTGTGTGTGAGAGTGTGCATGTGTGCGTGTAGTTGTACATGGAGTTCAGGCGATGTCAACCTTTCCAAAACTGGAGTTCCAGGTGATTGTGAACTTCCTGTTGTGGGGGCTGGGTACTGGATGTGTGTCTTTTGTAAGAGCAATATGCACTCGTGCCCGACCACTGAGCATCTATCTCTCCCGGCCTCCTGGTTTGGTTTGGTTTTGGGTCAGAGTCTCATGCAGGCCTGGCTAGACTAGAACTCGTTAGGTAGCTGAGCTGAGACTTGAAGCGAATTTTCCTGCCTCTTCTTCCTAAATGTGTGTGACTTACAAGCATGCACCACTATGCCTGGCATGCTCAATATGTGTTTTCATATATGTACAAACATTTTGGCACTCCGGGGATAACAACCTTTGGCTGTCATTAGCTCCCCCACCCACTCATCCTCCCCCCATCCCCCAAGGCAGAGCCTTGGCTGACCTAGAACTCATTTTGTAGACCAGGCTGGCTTTGAACCCACAGAGCCTTCTGAGGGCTGGAATAAAAGGCATGTGCCACCATGCCAGGCCCAGAGATACCTATGCTTACTGCTATTCTAAACTAGTTGATGTTATTAACAAGGAGCGTTGTTAATTTTAATATGAAAGATTAAACTTTAATTGGGATAGAGGAAAAATACTCTTTAAGTGAATTAATCTTTATCCTTCAAAATATGACTTGAATTATTTCTGAATATCATCTAGATTTAGAATTATCCTCAAGAAATTAATTAATTAATTAATTAATTTATTTATTTATTTTGGTTTTTCAAGACAGGGTTTCTCTGTGTATCTCTGGCTGTCCTGGAGCTCACTCTGTAGACCAGGCTGGCCTCAAACTCAGAAATCCGCCTGCCTCTGCCTCCCAAGTGCTGGGATTACAGGTGTGTGCCACCACGCCCAGCTAGAAATTTATGTTATTAAAAAAGAAGAGAAAACAAATGGATAGAACTTTATCTTGCCTTCTAATTAAAAGAGAAAAGCATGCTATAAGATCTCCCCATTCCTTCTTTCTTTCCTGTTTTCTCTGTCTCTGTCTGTCTGTCTGTCTGTTACTGGAAATTGAGCTCAGGTCCTTACACATGCTCCGTTTCTTAACTCCATGTCCAGCCCCAGAAATGTGCTTTATAATATGTCCAGGTTGCTATGGTGACCATGGGGTAAAACTTGATTCATCTCAGGAGAAGCCGCATAAGTGCAGGGTTAGGGACCAAGGGCATGAGGCAAGGTCACAAGGTGGTTTTGCAGGTGACGACTTTTAACTTTGCCCACCAGTCAGGTGCCCACCAGTCAGTCACCTCTGGTGTTGCACTCTGCAAGGCTTAGGGATTGACCTGACTGGTGCAATAAGGGTGTAAAGAGATAACAGACACACAGACAGAAAAGCTGGGATGCAATGGCCATGGGTCTTTGGAGCACACCAATAGTAGTGGAACTTCAGTGCCTTTCTTGTATACATCTGAATAGATGAGTCAGGGTTACTGTATACAGCTGAAGCAGGAGCCAGGGTTATTGTATACAGCAGAAGCAGGAGCCAGGGTTACTAAATATAGCTGCAGCAGGAGGAAGGTTTACTGTATACAGCTGAAGCAGGAGGCAGGGATAGTGTATACAACTGAAGCAGGAGGCAGGGTTACTGTATACAGCTGAAGCAGGAGCCAGGGTTACTAAATATAGCTGCAGCAGGAGGAAGGGTTACTGTATACAGCTCAAGCAGGAGGCAGGGGTATTGTATATTGTATATAGCTAAAGCAGGAGGCAGGTTTAGTTAAGCTTGGCGGGAGGTCCTTGTACAGGATCAGTCTCAGGCTGTAATTATAGAGAGGAGGAAGCCTCTGTGGACATTTTCCACACGTACTGTCAATATCCACAAACAGACCGTGGGAAGGCTTTGCCAATCCTGAGTCCGAGGCACTGTGGTCTTTATCTTGACCATGCTTATGTCATCAATAAACACAAACTCAGAACACATCAGCTCCTTTCTCATTCTGGTGAGTGTTAGTTTCTGCAACAAGGAACCACTTTTTCCTAAGAACTCTTTTTTGGGGGGTGGGGATCTGAGTGAAAAATTGAAGAAATGAGAATCAGGATTTTCTCCATTTGTGTCATCCTGTAGTCCTGGGTTGAGATTCCAAGAAGCAGGTTTTTGTTTTTTGTTTTTATTTTTTTAAAGATTTATTTATTATTATATGTAAGTACACTGTAGCTGCCTTTGGACACACCAGAAGAGGGCACCAGATCTCATTATGGGTGGTTGTGAGCTACCATGTGGTTACTGGGATTTGAACTCAGGACCTTCGGGAGAGTGGTCAATGCTCTTAACCACTGAGCCATCTCATCAGCCCGAAGGGAGCAGTTTTTATCCTATTAATTATAGACACCTTGGCCTGGCGGTGGTGGCGCACGCCTGTAATCCCAGCATTCTGGGAGGCAGAGGTAGGCAGATATCTGAGTTTGAGGCCAGCCTGGTCTAGAGAGTGAGTTCCAGGACAGCCAGGGCTACACAGAGAAACCCTGTCTCAAAAAAACCAAAATCCAAAAACCAATTATAGACACCATTTTTCTTTCCTCATTTCAAGGAGTAGAAGTGGGAGATGTTGCCAGGCGGTGGTGGCGCACGCCTTTAATCCCAGCACTTGGGAGGCAGAGGCAGGCAGATTTCTGAGTTTGAGGCCAGCCTGGTCTATAGAGTGAGTTCGAGGACAGCCTGGACTGTACAGAGAAACCAAAAAAAAAAAAAAAAAGAAAGAAAGAAAGAAAGAAAAAGAAAAAGAAAAAAAGAAAGAAAAAAGAAAAGAAAAGAAAAAAAGAGAAGAAAAGAAAAAAGAAAAGAAAAGAAAAGAAAAGAAAAGGAAGTGGGGAATGTTTAAACAGGAGATGCGGGGTGTTGATGTTGGTGATTGAAATCTATCAACTTAATAATGAAAACAGAGTGAGATGCAGTGTTGGGGACTTACATGGGACCGCCCATCATAGCCCTGTGAAGTGTTACCCTAAGGAGCTTGTGACATGTGAGAGAGCACTGAGCCCTGGGTGTGGGGAGAGTCGTTTGGAGACCGAGAACCACATGTCCGGTCTCCTGACTGGAGGTGGGGTTGGCTTCCTGCCGATGGGGCTTAGGACCTGGATGACCTGGCTTGCAAGTTCCTGATCTCCGAACTCCCCCGGGGCATACACCTTGCACCGGGCTGAGCAACATGGCCAGGGCTGTCCCTCGGTGCTCATGGCTCCCTGAGGCACACAGTGACCAGCTCTGCTTGGGGTTTCTGAGATTCATGGAGATATGGGGACCTCTGGAAGAGCAGTCAGTGCTCTTAACCGCTGAGCCATCTCTCCCGCCGGCCTTCAGAATTTTTATCAGTAATCCCAGCACTCAAAGCAAGGTGATACACAGTTCATACACAGACTATAGACGCAGGCACATGCGTGCACAAACTCATGTGTGTGTGTGTGTGTGTGTGTGTGTGTGTGAGTGCCCCCCCCCACACACAAGGGGATCAGAGAACAATGAGATGGGTGTGTAGAGTCTCTTACAGAGCCCTTGTGTAGCATGCATAATGCTTTGAGTTCAACTCCTAGCACTGCAAAAAAAAAAAAAATTTTTTTTTTTTGAAAAGAAGATGAAATTAAATGTGATATATAGAGCCTTGCTTCTCAGAGGAAGAGGACTTAGTAAGTGCTAGAAGCTACTATAAAACAGAAATCTGGACATACATTTACAAAATGTCCTAATTAGGTTTCTGGTGCTGTGATAAACACCATAACTAAAAACAAGTTGGGGGGCAGGGGAGGGTGTTTCCAGCTTATGCTTGTATTCCAGCATGAAAGGAAGTCAGAGCAGGGACTCCCAGCTAGAGCAGAGATGGTGGGGAAACGCCGCTTACTGGTCTGCTCCCCAGACTCAGAGCCAGCTACCTACCTTATACCGCCCAGCATCCCAGAGTGGACTAGCCCCACCTCTCCATCAATCACTAATTAAGAAAATGCCTCCAGAGACCTGCTACCAACCGATTGGATGGAATTACCTTCTCAGCTAAGGTTCCCTCTTCTCAAGTGAGTCTAGTTGACAGAAACTAAACAGCACAAAAAAATAACCCTATCTATAGAAAGTTAGTGTTCATCATACCAATATGATAGGGTAGAAAGAGACACAAGGTCTCATTTTACTTGGAAATCCCAGCACTCTTCAGAATATACACTCAACTAATTATAATTTTAGATTTTTTTTTAAATTTTCAGACAAAGTAAGCAAAGAAAGGGGGGGTGGGGGTTATTATAGGCTAATGGAATATGCCTCACATGTACTGTTATGATTCAGTCTTACAAAACCTACAGCCGGGCGGTGGTGGCGCACACCTGTAATCCCAGCACTTGGGAGGCAGAGGCAGGCAGATTTCTGAGTTCGAGGCCAGCCTGGTCTACAGAGTGAGTTCCAGGACAGCCGGGGCTACACAGAGAAACCCTGTCTCGAAAAACCAAAACAAACAAACAAACAAAAAACCAACAAAAAACCTACAGCCAGCCTTCATTTTTGGAGTCCACTTTGTTTTTAGTATCTTGACTGGCCAGGGAGCAGGCTAGGTCCTGCCTGTCTTAGCACGTGGAAGGCTAAAAGTTTAAACTGTCTGGGCCTCAGTGCTCACTGGGCGAGCTTCCCAGGCCAAGTGCATAGCATCTTCGATAGCAAGGGCTGGCTACTTTAAGTAGCTATGTTTGCTTTCTGATGGTCGAAACTAGTGAGTCCTAACCATCTAAAGGGACATCTCAGGGTTTATGGACATGGTTTTATCCTTCATAAATTCCATCCCACTTTACAGGAGTAAAGATGACGTTATCAAGCACTAAATATAAAGACCAGGATCAGTTAAACCTCCTCTTTAAGGGGTATGTAATGGAACAGTGAACGCTTCTTTAATATTAGTGGTCAGGAAGTTGGATTTCTAGATTTGTGTTTGGGGAATACGGAGGAAAAAGGTACTAAGAGTTCAGTCACCGTGAGCTCTCACACGACTCTGTGGGCTGTAGGGACCACCTGTCGTCACAGGTAGAACACACACTGTCAAGGCCCTTCAATTCTGGACATCTCTGGCTCCCTAATACCTAGGGCCTCTGGTGACTCTTGCTCGAGTGTTTTGGGCTGGGCTGGCTTTCTGCTGGCCGTGTGACCTCTGTTTACTTTGACTGGTTGCAAAACTGTGTGCGTGCACAGGATGTCCTTGTTGTCCAGCGCATTCCTCCACTCCCTCTGGACCCAGTGTGGGGAGGTGTCTCCGGCTGTCCCCGAAAGCATTCCCCTTTAAACTATTTGGCAGTATTATACAGAGCCTCGGGGGAATTACAATGGCTGCCCAGTCGGCTCTCCTTCAGAAGATATTATTAACAATAACATTTTTTTCTGTCTTGTTTGCTTTGTTCTGTTTCATTTTGAGACATGGTCACACTCTTAGTCTAGCTGGCCTCAACTCAAAGCAATCCTCCTGCTTCAGCCTCCGAAATGCTCAGATTATTCCTCAAGTAGTGATATTATTAACACAGTATTTTTTCTTAGGGGCACATTACATGCCTGGGCTCTGTATTAAGCGCTGCTGTGCTCTCGAGAATGTCATGGGTGTTAGCGGTTCAGTTCCAGTGGGAAAGTCTAGAAGAGTTAAGCTTCTTAGGAAGGTCCCACAGCCACTGAACAGTGCGTTTGTGGGTCCATCTGCCCATCTATCCATCTGAAATGTCTGTGCTTTTAATTACTATATTCCTCTTTGTAACCTGTGCTCAAAGCTTCCAGTTCACTGGGTGTGGAAGATGCTATACCTTGACATTTTATTTTCTTCCCTCCCCCTTCCCTCCTTTCACCTTTCCTTCCTTCCTTCCTTCCTTCCTTCCTTCCTTCCTTCCTTCCTTCCTTCTTTTCTTTCTTTTTCTCTTTCTCTCTCCCCTTCTTCTCTCTCTCTCTCTCTCTCTCTCTCTCTCTCCCTCCCTCCCTCCCTCCCTCCCTCCCTCCCTCCCTCTCTCTCTCTCTCTCTCTCTCTCTCTCTCTCTCTTTCTTTCTTTCTTTCTTTCTGTCTTTGAAGTAAGGTCTCATGTGTCCCAGGGTGACTCCAAGCTTGCTAGCTGAGGATGGCTTTGACCTTCTAATCCTCCTGTCTCCTTCTTTCATGGGCTAGGATCACAAATATGCACAAGCACACCCAGTTTTTGAGGTGTAAGGGAGGGACCCTAGGGCTGTGTGCATGCTAGGGAAGCACTACGCCGACTCAGCTCCAGCTCCAGCTCCAGCCTTCAGATCTCTGGTTATATGTTTCTAATTGAAGTGTGTGTGTGTGTGTGTGTGTGTGTGTGTGTGTGTGTGTTAGAGAGAAAGAGAGACAGAGAGAGGCACACACACACAAAGACAGAGATAGAGAGAGACAGAGAGAGTATAATATTTCATAGTAAAGAAAACCTTACAATGAAGTCCGGAGGGTAAAACAACATACAGACATGGTCTATGGCGAGAGAATAAGGAAGCACATGGGCTTGTCTTGTGACAAAGACAGAAGATGGAGGGAATCAGAAAGAGACCAGCAAAATGTCCTACTAGCCTTGGTGTGTAGGGAGCGTGTAGGGAGAGTTGCCCAGTGCCCCAGAAGCCATGTGCCTGGTGCTGGCCAGGCCATGCTCAGGCCGTGCTCAGGCCGTCCTCGGGCCGGACAGGCAGCCTTGCTTCCGGTGGTTGAACAGTCCCGGCCTGTCAGGAAGAAAACACGAGTCTCCTGATCATTCGGGCCTGCTTCCTTTCACATAGGGCTGTCCCCCCTCTGGTTCAGTGCTGCAAAGCATGTTCATTCCAGTCAGAAGGTTGGCAGCTTGATCAATGATTTCCTGTGCCTTGATGATAAATGCCTTTCCTCTTTAGAAGATAAATCTGTATTTTGAAGGGTCAATGCTTTTTGAGTTCTTTATAATAGAACTTCATTCCAATCCGTTTCCTAGCTGTGACCTGTTCCGGGGCTCTCGGCCAAAACAAATTCTGCTAATGACAAATAACAGAAAGTACAGGAAAATCATGAGCTCCTTAATTTAAGTTGTGGATAAGGCCTCTAAGAGTGGCTAGGCCAGGGCCTTTTTGCTCTATAGATCAGGAAACAGAGTCCCTGGAGAGAGGAAGAAGCGCGCTCAGGATCACGTCGCCACTTCTGGCTGGCTCCACTTCTCTGAAGGCTGTGAGGAGAGTGCCAGACAACTATCAAGTTAAAATCCTGTCAAGACAAACTTCCAGTTCATGCTAGACCTACAGGTTGCCAGGAAACATCTTATTTGATTTTTTTTTCGTAAAACCTTTAGTTTTGTAGGATGGGCACATTGGAATTTTTTTCTTTTAAAGTAGTAATGTTTATTCCCTATTAATAGACTCTGGTGTCTCATAAAAGTCATCCATATTGACCTGGTAGAGCTACTTGGGGCTAGGTGGATTCTGTGAAGTTTTATGAGTACGCAGACAGAGTTGAGTAGCTGCAGCCAAGAGCTTAGAACCCACAAAACCTAAAACCCTTTACAGAGGGATTTTGAGACGGGTTATGTTAAGTAGTTGAAGCTGGTCTTGAATTTCTGCTCCTCCTGCCTTTACCTTTCAAGTTCTGGGAGTATGGTCCTAGGCTACTGTTTTTGGCTTCTACAGAAAGGGTTTGTCAAGTCTTGCAGATCTGATAAAACCCAGAAAGACAAGAGGGGGGTGGTGGATCATTACCTCCCTAGAGACTTGGGTTGATTGTGGCGTAACCATCTTCCTAGCTTAATGTTTTCATAGTCTTTGATTCCCAGCCGTCAGCTCCTGGACGCAGAGAAGGAGGGCTTTTAGATCTGGCTCATCTGTGACCTAACGGTACTCAGTGTACAACAGTGGTTCTCAACCTGTGAGTCACGGCCCAGCCACATACCCGAGATTCTGCAGATCAGATATTTACATTATGATTCATTACAGTAGCAGAATTACAGTCATAGAGTAGCAATGGAATAATTTTATGGCTGGGGGGTCTCCACAACATGAGGCACTGTATTAAAGGCTCACAGCATCAGAATGGCTGGAAATCACTGGTGTAGAAGTTCTCGATTTGCACAGATAGTGCCGGCTGCCTCTCACCAATGGTGATAAGCGATGGGAGGGTGCGTGCGCAAGGCCTTGGGTTCAAATCCCCAGCACGCGGTAGGAGGAGCGTGTTCAGCAGACAAGCATGATTTCCTTTGTTAACGGATTTTCTTTACTTTCCACTGACTTAGGGGCAGGTTCAAGGCAGTGGTGTGTGTCCTGTCTGCAGTTACAACATGCCTGGCGTTCGTCAAGCCGGCCATCAACAATATCTCTCTGATGGTTCTGGGGGTTCCCTGCACTGCGCTGCTCATTGCAGAGCTGAAGAGGTGGGTGCCAATCTTCCTGTCTCTTGTTGCCTAGGTAACCATTTTCTTCTGGGAGGTTGTAGGTGAAGGCTTCAGGTTCATATGCAGAAATATGTATACATTTTTAAATATTCATTTTTGTATTTTTAATATATTTTTTAAAAATCTATATATTTTATTTGGTGTGTCTATGTATATGCCTGAATATATCACACCAGGAGTGTGTAGGAGCCCACAGAGATCAGAAGAGTAGTCTGGCCCTTTGGACTGGAGCTTTGAGATGACTGACATGTGTGCTCAGACCAGATCTGGTCCTCTAGGAGAGTGGTACATGCTCTTAACTTCTAAACCGTCTCTCTAGCCCTTGCGGAAACATTTTATGGGGACTGGAGATATGGCTCGGGGGTTAAGTACTTGTTGCTCTTCCAGAGATACTCGGCCTTGTTCCTAGCCTCTCAATGGTGTTCTGAGCATCTCCCAGGCATCTAACACCCTCTTCTGACTCTGCAAGTACCAGGCATGCACATGGAACATGCATTCAAACAAAACATCCATACATACAAAACAAAAACAGTGAAGGAATTCCCAAATATTGTATTTTAGGTCGTGTGTGTGTGTGTGTATGTGTGTGTGTGTGTGTGTGTGTGTATGTGTATCTTCCAGCCACAGAATACATATGATCACTTTAAGATTTGCTGAAAACATTGTTTTTATTGTAGCTACTTTAAACATTTGAATTTGAATTCAATTTGAATTCATACTTCTCTTACTACCAACACTGAATGTCTCGATTTTTTTTAAAATCCGTTCTTGCTGTGTAGCTGAGGCTAGCCGAGGTTAGCCAGGCTAACTCATATTGATATTCTCACTCTTCATTAGTGCTAGGGTTATAAGTGTGAAATGAGTACCCATGAGTGACTTTTTAAAAAATTAAAAAACAATATTGTACGTGTATGGGTGCTTTGTCTGTATATATGTCTGAACATCACTCGCATGCCTGGTACGTGGGGAAACCAGAAGAAGGTATCAGATTCCCTGGAACTGGAGCTAAAGGCAGTTGTGAACCATCATATGGTTGCTCGAAATTGAGCCTGGGTCCTCTTAAAGAACAGCCAAGCGCTCTTAACCCGTGAACCATCTTTCCAGTCCCTAAATGTAGTTGTTATTTTTTGTTTGCTTTGTTTCAGATAGGATTTCTCTCTGTGGCCCTGTGGCCCTGGCTGTCCTGGATCTCGCTCTGTAGGACTTCCTTTGCCTCCTGGGATTAAAGGTGTTTGCCACCACACCGGGTTTGCGCGGTCTTTCTTATCCGTAGAACCTAATTTACTTAGCTGCTTACCTGACACCTATAGGAGTCACAGGTATTGAGAGTTTGGCAAAGCCAGGCTCTTCACCTGTCTCTCTTATCCCCGGTTATCTCTGTAGTGTTTCCAGCTGTTCTAAATAGGGGTACTATGTGTCCAGATGTCCGAGTCAGAAGCTCTCTCTCCCGGAACATCTCCTCTGGTCTCTCTCTCCCGGAACATCTCCTCTGGTCTCTCTCCCAGAACATCTCCTCTGGTCTCTCTCTCCCGGAACATCTCCTCTGGTCTCTCTCTCCCGGAACATCTCCTCTGGTCTCTCTCTCCCGGAACATCTCCTCTGGTCTCTCTCTCCCGGAACATCTCCTCTGGTCTCCGTCACTGTTCTTCTTGTTGGCATGCCAATTCCCATAAAATTCAGTCTTTCTTACACATCTCTGCTGCCCCCTGTAAGTTGAGGGTGTTGTGTGTCGTTCTGTTCCCCGCCCCAACTCCACACTACACACACACACACACACACACACACACACACACACACACACAGGAAGCTCCTCCTTCTGACTGTTTTCTGCCATTCTGACTTCTGTGCATTCAGTTGAACCCAAGCTTGCCTGGAGCAGGTCTCTCTGACTCGGGTCTGCTCACGCTTCCCCCTTTCTGGCTCTGTGTGATTGATTGACTGTGCTGGTCTCTAGTCTGGAGCTCAGCCATTTATATATGGTCCTATGATCCTCCTTTACAGCACTCACTGTGTCATTTGACTTCTGCTTGACACAGAGGGACAGAGAGACACTGTGTGGACAGGACTCAGGTCTTTTTGTTCCCTGCTGCAACTCAGTTACTGCCCAAATCCCAGTAAGGAAAAGGAAAGGGAAGGTTCCCTGCTTTGGTGATATTCCCAGAGAAAGGATGCTCTTGGCGTCCTGGGATTTCCTTCCAGGATCTTCCTGGTTTGTCCTCACATGACATGTCATGCCAAGCCAGTCTGTCCCATCATGCCTTGCTTTGCTCAGGGGACAAAGAGGAAGGACTGTGTTTTATCGCTCTGCTTGTCTCTAGCCTTCCTTCCTGAAGCTTGTCTGGCCTTTAGAGTTGCAGTGTCAGTTCTGAACCTTCTCTCACCAGGAGAAAATGAAAGTTTATGCTGATTCGGGGTCATGACCTGATGTGCTGAACTTTGGGATGTTTAAATCACGTTGCTAAGAGACTCTCTTGCATTTAAAATACTTTAAAAACAACTTTTCCGGGGCTGGAGAAGTGGCTCAGTGATTAAGAGCACTGACTGCTCTTCCAGAGGTCCTGAGTTCAATTCCCAGCAACCACATGGTGGCTCACAACCATCTGTAATGGGATCCGATGCCCTCTCATCTGGTGTGTCTGAAGAGTAACAGTGTACTCACGTACATAAGATAAATACATCTTTAAAAACAAACAAACAAACGAACAAACGAACAACCCCAACTTTTCCTGGGGGCTGGAAAGGCTTTCGAGCACTTGCTTGTTGCTCAGGCAGAGGGCTGGGCTTTGATTTCCAATACCACATTATGGGTTGCAATAGTCCCAGTTCCAGGGGCCCAGACACTGTCTTCAGGAGTCTTTGCACACCAACGCATGCACATGGTGCACACATATACATGTAGGCAAAATGCTCACACACATAAAGTAGATATACCTACACATCTTTTTTAATTCTTTTTTTTAATTTTCTATATTTTTTGTTTGCACCTACACATTTTTAAACGATATTCTAAAACACATCTTTCCTCCTTCTGAGAATGATTACTGTACTAATTTTTGCTATAAATTAGTTTATTTATTCACTTTACGTCCTGATCACAGCCCTCTCTTTCCTCCCAGTCCCTCATTCAGATGGCCTCTCCCCATTCCCTTTATCTCAGAAGGGAGATGTCCCCTCTAGGTACCCACCCACCCTGGCACCTCAAATCACCACAGGACTAGATACATCCTCTCCTACAGAGGCCAGATAATTATTTTATTCTTTTGTTTGTTTGTTTGCTTTTGCTTTTGGTTTTTTTTTTTTTTTTTTTGAGACAGGGTTTCTCTGTATAGCCCTGGCTGTCCTGGAACTCACTCTGTAGACCAGACTGGTTATAAATTCACCTGTCTCTGCTTCCCAAGGGCTGGGATTAAAGTCACGTGCCACCAATGCCTGGCAATTATTTTATTCTTAAAAGCACCTTAAGAATACAATAAAGGAGACTGGGTGAGATCGTACATGCCTTTAATCCCAGCACCAGGGAGACAAAGCCAGGAAAGTCTTTGTGAGTTCAAGGCCAGCTTGGTCTGCATAGTGAATTTTGGGACAGCCAGCAGGGCTACAGAGTGAGACTGTCTCAAAAGCAAAACAAAATACCCCACCCCCAGCCAATAAAGGATCTGTAAGCGAAGAAATAGTGGGCGTTGCCCTTGGGGGTTTGTATCTTGAAGTCTGATCCTGCTGCATATATTCATTTTACATTGCTTGTTTCCTTCTGAAACTTGTCCTCACTTTGATGTTCTGACAGAAAACCCCAACAGTGAGACTAGAACCTGGTGGAGCCAGGTTTGGGGCGGTCCTGAGGGGACCTGACCATCCTGGTCAGCCGCTGTAGCAGGACCTGCATTCTCAGGAATAGAGGGAGACACAGAGGCACCGCCCTGGGCTCCAGGCTCTCCGCTGACCTCTGTCTACTCTGCCAGCCCCCAGTGGCCCCGACTGACTGCGACTGACTGCTCTCACTGCTGCTTCTCACACTCCCCGTCCGACATGCCGCTCTGTTTCCCTGTGATCCTTAAGCCAACATTTCTAAATTTAGTTAGAAGTAACGATGTGTGGAAAAACATTTTTTAATTATAATTTTGTTTTAATTTGTACGAGACAAGGTCTCTCTATGTAGTCCTGGCTGTCCTGGAACTGACTTTGTAGACCAGGGTGACTTGAGCTTAGAGGTACACCTGCCTCTGTGTCCTAAGTGCTGGGATCAAAGGTGTGCATCCCCACACCTGGCTTAGTTTCCCTTTTTTTTTTTTTTTTTTTTTTTTTTAAGATTCCCTTCCTTATCCTTCCGTCATCTTCTCTTTCCATTCCTTTGATCACACTTTATCACATAGTCTGACTTTGAATTAGTCTGTAATTCTAGTCTTTACTCCTTGGGAATTAAGAGCAGAAAGCTAAGCCGGGCGGTCGTGGCACACGCCTTTGATCCCAGCACTTGGGAGGCAGAGGCAGGCAGATTTCTGAGTTTGAGATCAGCCTGGTCTACAGAGTGAGTTCCAGAACAGCCAGGGCTGACTCAGAAACACACACACACACACACACACACACACACACACACACACCTGCCACCAAAAAAAAAAAAAAAAAAAAAAGCGCAGAAAGCTACATAACGGCTTTGAAGCCAGTTTGGACTGCACGACATGTTTCAAGCAACAAAAACAAACATTGATAAATATGCATCACCTATCCAAGTTCTATCCAAGTCACTGGAGTCCAGCTGAAATTGTGCCTGTTCTTTATTAGCTTATTGATTCCTCAGCAAGCACTATTTAACCCCTGCTTTGATCCAGGGACTGTTGCTAGGTAGTAGGTATCCACTAGTGAATAATATCCTACTGCCACTGACCTTCAGACGTGAAACAAATAATTGCATAAATAATAATAGACTGTTTCAGCTTGTGACAGCGCTCTGAAGGGAACCTCAGGGCTCACCAAGAGGACGCGATAGGAAGAGATGGCCACCAGAGGGCGCAGTTCAGGGAATTCAGGCCTGAGGTGCAGAAGGTGGGCTCAGGCTAGACACTCTTTGGGAGCTTTGGTTTACCCACAGGAGGGCTAGTGGTTTTTGTTTTGTTTGGATAGGGTTTCGGTATGTAGCCCTGGCTAGCCTAGAACTTCCGATTTAGAGCAGGCTGGCCTCGAACTTTCCATCTGCCTCTGCCTTCCAAGTGCTGGGATTAAAACCACCACCACATGTCGCTTATGCGCGTGCGCTCTCTGTCTCTCTTTCTGTGTCTCTCTCTGTCTCTGTATTTTGCCTGCATGTATGTCTGTGTGCCACATGCCCGTGCTTACATCCCGATGCCCTTGGAGACCAGAAGAGGGTGTTGGATCCCCTGGGACTGGAGTTACAGACCATTGTGGGCCACTGTGTATTTTGGAACCCTATGTGATTCTGTCTCTTTGCTCCCGGCACTTGTGAAGTAAGTCGCTTTGCCTGGCCTCATTCTGCCCTGACAAGCCAAGGGCAGCAGGGCCTGGTGGGCGTGCTCTGAAGCCTCTTAAACCACGAGCTAGAATTAGTATTACTCTTTCCTCTTTTTAAGTCACTTGGCTCAGGTATCTTGTCACAGTCATGGTTTGCTGGTAAGTTTTTTGTCAAGTTGACACCCACTGGAGTCATGCGAGAAGAAGGAAACTCGGTGAAAATGCTTCCATCTCACTGGCCTGTAGTAGGCAAATCTCTGGGGGCGTTTTTCTTGGTTAAGGGTTGGCGTGGGAGGACCCAGCCTACTTTGAGCAGTGCCAGCCCTAGGGAGGGACAAACCATGAAGAGCAAGCCAGCAAGCAGTGTTCCTCCGTGGTCTCCTCCGTGGTTTCCTCCATGGTTTCCTCCGTGGTCTCTCCGTGGTTTCCTCCGTGGTCTCCGCCGTGGTCTCTCCGTGGTCTCCTCTGTGGTCTCCTCCGTGGTCTCTCTGTGGTCTCCTCCGTGGTCCTCCAGAGCTTCGCTTTGAGTTTCTGCCTCGGCTTCCCTCTGTGGTGGCCTGTGACCTGGTTTGTAAAGTGTAATAACCCTTTTCTCCCCAAACTGATTTTGGTCATGATGGTTTTGTTACCGCAAACAAGGTTAGAGGAAGTTAATGGTTTCTATGTGTTGTGGACCTCTGTTCTTTCAAACACACTTTTCAAAGGTGGCATTCAACCTTCCTGTAAGAGCATTTTTTCGTGTTTTTTTTTTTTTTTTTTTTTTTTTTTTTTTTTTTATCAGAGCTTGCCAGCTGCTGTTATTCTTTTGCTTCTGAGTCTATCAGGCAGTGGGACTGGCCGTGCATGCGGGGCCTTTGACATCTGTTCATTCGCTCAGCAAATACTGAGTTAAGCCCTTTCTTGGATGCTCAGCCCCAGGTCCCCCCCCCCCCAACCCCCCTGCAAGAGCATAACTGACTCAGGAGTGGTCTGCGGAGGACAAAGGGCCTGGAAGAAAGGTTTAGAACCTCTTTAGCTCCCAGCTGTTGGTGGGCTCACTGGGAGTTCCCCCAGGCACGGAAATCCTCCACCTTAGGACTAATTCTATAACAAGGGGGAAAAAAAAACTGTTGCATGTTTCAGGAAACTAGTATGTGTTATGGAAATTATTTAATCCCACCCCAGGGTTCCACCCAGCCTTCGCCATTTAGTTCCCAGATAAAAGACACACACATTGTTAGGATTCTGTCTAAGCTCCACCCCACAGTTACCTGGCAACAGCCAAGTATGCCCCTCCCCACAGTACAGCTGGCCCACTATAAAAGGGGGTGCTTGCCCCTCCTCTCTCTCGTGCCTCTCTGGCATCTCTTACTCTCAGGTTTTTTCTTGTCCTCTTGGGCTCTTCCCTTCCCCCCTCTCTCCACGTAGTCATGGCTGGCCTCTACTTCTCTACTCTCTCCTTCTCTCTGCCTTTCTCTGCCTCTACTACTCCCTTAACTCCCCTCCCCATGCCCTAAATAAACTCTATTCTATACCGTCATGTGTCTGGTCCCTCGGGGTGGGGGTGGGGCAGGGATGCCTCAGCATGGGCCCACTGAGGCACCCTTTCCCCCACATACCCCATGGAACATATTCTTTTTTTTTTTTTTTTTTTTTTTTTTGAGACAGGGTTTCTCTGTGTAGTCCTGGCTGTCCTGGAACTCACTCTGTAGACCAGGCTGGCCTGGTCGGAATAAAATTGCTATTCATTTAGCAATTTTTTAAAAGATTTATTTATCTATTTATTTTGTATGTGAGTACACTGTAGCTGTCTTCAGACACACCAGAAGAGGGTGTCAGATCTCATTACAGATGGTTGTGAGCCACCATGTGGTTACTGGGAATTGAACTCAGGACCTCTGGAAGAGCACTCAGTGCTCTTAACCGCTGAGCCATCTCTCCAGCCCTCACTTAGCAAACCTTGAGAGCTTTTTCTATTCCCAGAGCTGCTCTCATGCTAAAGACACTGGTGAACAGCTTAAGTGACAGTGGGGGAACAAACAGCAAAATAGAAGATGCCAGAGGTTACATTAAAGGAGGAATGGGCCAGGTGGCACACCTTTGATCCTGTGCTCAGGAGGCAGAGGCAGGAGGAGCTTTGTAATGGTAATTTTAATATAAATGTAATCAGTAAGCTAATACAGCAGCTTTAATAAAAAAAATCCTATCTAGTTTTCCAATAAAGACACCAAGATTTATTTTCAATTTTAAGTACAATAACTAGATTTATAATTTTATTCCAATACTATGACCTAATCTGGCTATCAGCCAACCCCCTGAGATATTTGCATTTTTGTATCATTCTGGCCCTCTGGGCGTCAGGTGTGTTCTGCCTAGATGTCTCTCCAGACTCCTTCCTCATGGCGAATCCTCTCTTCCTCTCCCTCCTCCCCTGGCTGGCGGAAGTCCCACCCTATTCTCTTTATTACCTGGCCATTGGCTTGTCCAGCTTTTATTGACAAGGCAGGGAATAAACGATGAGCATTATTTACACAAATTTAGACTACTGTGTTCAGATTTCAACAAGATATAAGGGCAGAGAAATCAGCATTTGAATAACACAAGGATAAACTTGATACAGCTCACAATAACATTCTGCCTACAGAGATCTGTGAATTTGAGGCCAGCCTGGTCTATAGAGAGAGTTCTAGAATAGCTAGGGCTACACAGAGAAACCCTGTATTGAAAAACTAAAACCCTAAATCCAACCCCCAAGTCCCCCAAAAGGAGGAAGGGTCTTGGGAGGGGATGGGTTTTTAAATTATTAAAAGTTGTGCTCACAAAAGGGCTGTATTAGTTACCTTTCTGCTGCTGTGACAAATGCCATGGGATAGCAGCTTAATGTTTCCCTTCATTGAAAATAGATGTCTTTGTACGGCGTATTCTGGTTACCGTTTCCCTCCCTCTACTCCGCCCAGGCCCCTCCCATCCAGATCCACATCCTTTCTGTGTCTTGTTGTAAAACAGATATCTAAGGAAAGATAACGAAATAAAATTTTTATTATTATCATATAAAATTAAAAATATAAAATATATAAAATATAAAAACCAATAAGATAAATGAAAAACAAAGAAATTGGAATATGTCAAAACAACCAAACAAGAAAAAGAGCCGATGAAAAAGCACAAGAAAGTCATATAGAGGCCGGGCGGCGGTGGCGCATGCCTGTAATCCCAGCACTCTGGGAGACAGAGGCAGGAGGATTTCTGAGTTCGAGGCCAGCCTGGTCTACAGAGTGAGTTCCAGGATGGCCAGGGCTACACAGAGAAACCCTGTCTCGAAAAAACCAAAAACAAAAAAGAAAAAAAGAAAAAAAGAAAAAAGAAATGCCCTGACTTAACATTATGTGACAAAGAACCTCTAGGGATGTGTTTGGGTTTGTTTTGTATTGTCATCTGTGGCTGGGCATGGGACCCTCCCACCCTTAAGTGTTTGTATCCCCTAGTGAGACTCCCTAGGAGAAAACTAATTTTTCTTTTCAGGATGTTTTTCCTACTTAAAAATATTTTAAAATTTAAGTGTATTTCAATTGTATTCTTTTCCTCCTCAATATCCTCCAGATCCTCTCCTGACCTAACTTTAAGTTCTTTCTCAAAAAACAAGCCCACAAACTTCAGTACAACTCAGTGCAAGCAGCTATCGATTGCGGATGGCGTTTGGGTTAGGGATGGAGTGTGCTTTCTTCAGCTCCAGCCCCGTCTGGGGTGGGCCCTGTACATCCGCCACAGCCTCTGTGAGCTCAGATGTGCACTGGTCGTGTTGACTTAGAGGAACTTTCTTCCTGGTGTTCTTCATCTCCTCTTTACACCCGCATGTCTTGCAGACAGGTCATTCATGTAGATTCTCTCCAAGGGCTAGCCTCGGCTTGGAGAGGGGTTCTGATGAAGGGGTGTCTGGGAGCAGAGAAAGCAAACAGCTTGAAGTCAAATCGTGGGTCTGAGCGGGCAGCCTGTGGTCAGCTGAGCGGACTCCAGGCTGCTCTCTGTGTTCTGCTCTGCTTTATGTTGTAGAAATTATTAAAGTCCCGGCCCGGAGTTTCTACCCTGCCTTTGGTTATTGAGTTCACAGATGAAAGACACACTCACAGCCTTTTTATTTACAATAAGACCTAAACAGCACAATAGCTGGACAGCTGCCTACCCTCCATGCTGTTAGAATCCAGTTTCCTATCGATAACTCGGAGTCATTACTTACTATTAACTACGTTGGGCAGCCCTAAGGGACACACCCTCTGGACCCTTACTTAACCTGTGGTGACTTCTCCTCCTCCTCGCTACACATTCTTTTTCTCTTCCAAGCCTGGGAAACCTAAGTCACACCTATGTCGCTTCTACCCAGCTATTGGCTGCTGGCATCTTTATTCACCAATCAGATCTAAGTTGGCAGGGCTACAGGCAGACACCCACACTCAGTATTACAATACAGACTGCAGCACGTCAACTGAGATAGCTAATTTTCTGCTCTCTACACTAGTAAAAATTCTAAAAGCCCCCTGGGTAGCTTTTCCGACCTCAGAAAAGCTGCTATAAAAAATTCTTGAGGGCTGGAGAAATGGCTCAGTGGTTAAGAGCACTGATTGCTCTTTCAGAGGTCCTGAGTTCAAATCCCAGCAACCACATGGTGGCTCACAACCATCTGTAATGGGATCAGATGCCTTCTTCTGGTGTGTCTGAAGACAGCTATAGTGTACTTATATATAATAAATAAATCTTAAAGAAAACAATCTTGGATCTTCCAACCAAGTAAAATCCTGTTAGAAAAATTTCAAAAGTAATTCTTGGGTTTTCTTACCAAAATCAGAAAGCCAAAAAATTTCTAAAAACAAATTCCAGACAGCCTTCTCTGGATAGCTGCTAGAAAAAAACATCCTAAAAGAACTGTGCTCACTCTCTTAAGTAATTCTTGGGATTTCTGACCAATAAATCCTATTAGGGAAAATTCTAAAAGAGCTGTGTTCTCTCTCCAAGGGTTTCCTGAGTAAAATCAGAAATCCTGTTAGAAACTCCCCTTCCCTCCTTTTTCTTTTGTTTTTTTTTTCGAGACAGGGTTTCTCTTTGTAGCTCCTGGTTGTCCTGGAACTCATTCTGTAGACCAGGCTGGTCTTGAACTTAGAAATCTGACTGCCTCTGCCTCCCAAGTGCTGGGATTAAAGACATGTGCCACCACGGCCCGGCTAGAAAAGATTCTTGAAGAGCTGTGTTCGTTCTCCAGATAGCTCAGCCCTTTCTAGAGAAAATTCTAAAGAACCGCTATTGCTTTCTGTCAGCTCATCTCTTGCAGACCAAAAGCCCAGGTTTTAATTTACATATTAATTCAGTTATTTATTCTAGGTTCTCTTTTGATTATGCTATGACTCTCCATCCTATGACCAGCAAGTACATAAGTACATTTTTCTTCTTCTTCTTTTAACATTGCAAAGTAATTCAGAGATCTGCCTGCCTTTGAAAATTTAGCTGGGTGGGACCTTGTCCTGAGAAGGCCATTCTGTCTACACCTAGACCTAAATAAAGTAGCTCTGTCCCAGGCTGACCCTGAACTCAGGAATCTGCTTGCGTTTGTAAGCATAAATTAAAAACACTTTGCTGGAGCCGGGCGTTGGTGGCGCACGCCTTTAATCCCAGCACTTGGGAGGCAGAGGCAGGCGGATTTCTGAGTTCGAGGCCAGCCTGGTCTTCAGAGTGAGCTCCAGGACAGCCAGGACTACACAGAGAAACCCTGTCTCGAAAAACCAAAAAAAAAAAAAAAAAAAAAAAAAAAAAAAACAAACACTTTGCTGGGTGGAATCTTGTGATCACCACTCCCTAAATCTCTTTATCTCCTTCCTTTGTATGTTTCTGACCACTGCCTCACAGTGCAGCCGCTTCTGTCCTTTTAGATCTGTGAAGCCCCTCATACAATTCGTATTGCATCCTTTCCTTATATTTATGAAGAGTTGATAAACTCTGTATTTTCAAACTCATGTTTTTAGAGTTCTTTTCCACAGCCTTACGGGCTGTCCAGAAGGTCCCAGCATTTACTGAGCGTTTTGCTGAGACGTTAGCCACACCTTCAGCCCCCACACCCAGAGTCATTAACATTAACCCGGAGGACATTCCTTGCAGGAACCTGAAAACATGTATGTTATTATACAAACAAGCCTTACGCCCACAGCCGACACCCATGCTCCTGGAGGCTCAGGCCTGCTGGCTCGATCCTACCAGGTCATTCTGTCCCTACCAAGGCCACACTGGACTCGGCAGTTGAAGGGTTTGTCCTTGGGTTGGTGTTTATCTCTAGCACGCAGAGGACCTCCGGTGCTAACTAGTCAGAGGAGTGGGGCAGGCGCGGGCTTCACTCCTCTGTGTCCTGTGAGTCATGTGTGTGTTGTCTTTAGCAACAGGGTCATTCTGTCAGTGGGTGAAAAGCCAAGGCAAGTTACAGGAGGAAGGGTGTGCTGGGGCTTACAGTTCTAAGGCACAAGAGCCCATCATCATCACGGCAGGAGGCTTGGTGGCAAGGTCAGGGTTCACAGGAAGCAGGGAGCGCAAACTTAAAATGACGCGAGTCTTTAAACTCTCCAAAGTGGCACACTTCTCTTACAAAGCCGCACCTTCCCATCTTCCCAGACAGCACCGCCAACTGGGGACCAGTTCATTCAATGGGCTGGTCTCCCTCTCACACCCACACAGGCGTCCTGGGTGACGCTGAGCCTGGCTCCGTGAGAGCAGGGCACTCCGGTCAGAGGCAGAGCAAGCACGTGGGAAGGCTGTGGGGCCCATTCATGCAAAGGCCTGGGGGGTCTGAGGGACAGTAAAGATCTACCGTAGTGTGAGCGAAGGTAGTGAAGGTATGGAGAGAAAACGAAAAAGGAAGGGGCGGCGGGATTGGGTTCTGAAGGAAAAGCTAAGAAGCTGGACGCAGAGTCTGGAGTCTGTAGGCAGAAGGAAAGACTGGTTGACCCATGTTTTGTATCTGCTTTAGACATCCGAGTACCCTTTCAAGAGGGTGGGTGGGTCTATGTCTCTGGAGTCAGAGGCCAGGCCTGTGTGGAGAAGATTATCATTGAGTCACGTGCATACACGTGATGTTTACATCAGTGTGAGGGCCAATGCCACCGGCTGGAGCAGTCAGAGGTTTTGAACCCAGGGGAGGCAGTCAGCAAACCCCGTGGAGACCTGACCTGACTTTCTCTCCCTCTCCCTCGCAGGTGCGACAATGTGCGTGTGTTCAAGCTGGGTCTCTTCTCCGGCCTCTGGTGGACGCTCGCCCTCTTCTGCTGGATCAGCGACCGAGCCTTCTGTGAGCTGCTGTCCTCCTTCCACTTCCCCTACCTGCACTGTGTGTGGTAAGCTCCTGCCCTGGGATGCTCGTGCCCTGGGGTGCTCGTGCCCTGGGGTGCTCGTGCCCTGGGATGCTCGTGCTCTGGGGTGCTCGTGCTCTGGGGTGCTCGTGCCCTAGGGTGCTCCTGCCCTGGGGTGCTCCTGCCCTGGGGTGCTCCTGCCCTGGGGTGCTTGTGTCCTGGGGTGCTCCTGCCCTGGGGTGCTCCTGCCCTGGGGTGCTTGTGTCCTGGGGTGCTCCTGCCCTGGGGTGCTCCTGCTCTGGCGTCCTCCCTAGCTGCAGGGCGAAGTGCTCTCTGCCAGGAGCTGGGCGGGCTCAGGGGAGGGACACAGAGCAGACCCTTCTTCTTTCCCTTCCTCTTTTACACATCTTAGTAACAAAAGTAAGGCAGAGTGTGAAAATGGCTCCAGGGAGCTGGTTTAGCCAGACCGAACTCTCCCAAAGACCTAATTGTTAACGCGACACAGCGGGCACAGCGGGCGCAGCGGGCGCAGCGGGCTGGCAGCTCCTAAATTGTACTTGGGAGCCTTGAAAACCGAGTCTGCAACCTGAGCTCGCCGGTCTGGAAGGGCGGTGGGGGAGGGGAGCCGATGTGACGCGAGGACAGGCTGGTTCTCCCCTGGAACCTCAGGGCCCTCGGACCAGGTGAAGGCTCGGACTCTGCGGGGCATCTAGGGACAGTCACTCGTATTCTTTTTACAGCTTCAGATAAAGCCTGGGGCACTGAAGTCTGTGCCTGCACATCACTCACTGTTTGATCATGAGGGAATACAGTATCTATATTTTGGGAAGCCTGGGAACAGGCTCTAAAGTTCAAAGGGAAGAAAGTGGAGGCTACAAAATCACAAACAGAACCCACGTTCAGGAAGGGGAGGAAGCCAGGGGGCGGGGTAGCTCAGTGGTAGAGGGTCTGCCCGGCGCCCTGCCCTTGGCCACAGACTCTAGGGAAAAAAGGAGAAAGGGCCTGGGGGAGTAGCTTTCCTCCTAGGACCTGCTTCCGCTCGAACCCAGGACAAGGCAGTGCTTCTGTCTCAGTCCTCACGACTGCTAAATACAGAAGGTGGCAGGGGGCAAGAGAAATGGCTGTCCTGGTAGATTAGCAGCGTCCGGGGGGAGTTCTACAGGGCTTGGTTTATCCAGAGTCATCTTTGGAACTTAGAGCTCCCAGTGTGAACTGGGCATGCGGGCCACACCTGCCATTCCTGCACCTGAGAGGCTGAGGAGAGAGGCTTGCGATAAGATTTAGGTTAGTGTGGACTACACAGTGAGATCCTTCACACAGACACACAGGCGTAAACACATACCACACACACATACACACACACACACACACACACACACCAGGAACTGTGTAGACTACACAGTGAGATCCTTCACACAGACACACAGGCGTAAACACATACCACACACACATACACACACACTCACTCACACACACAGCCACACACAGCCACACACACATATTCACACACACACACACACACACACACACACACACTCACACACCAGGAAAAGTGTGGACTACACAGTGAGATCCTTCACACAGACACACAGGCATAAACACAGACCACACACACACACACACACACACACACACACTCACACACACACACCAGGAACTGTGTGGACTACACAGTGAGATCCTTCACACACACACACACACACACACACACACACCAGGGAAAGTGTGGACTACACAGTGAGATCCTTCCTTCACACAGATACACCGGCATAAACACAGACACCCCCCTCCCCACCGACACACACACACCAGGAAATTCTTTACCCAAGTGGACTTCAGCTTGAGTGTGCATGCAGAGCTGTGGGAAATGTGAGTTTTGGTGTTTCTGGGACCGCATTCCAAGGACCAAGTCATCAGAGCAGCACACGCTGAGGTGCTGGCTCATGGCGTCTGCTTTGTTTTCCAAGGCCGAACCGTCTTGTCTTCCTCTTTATGGTGTGATTTTGTTCATGTAGGGCGGGTGCTTGGTGCATATGTGCTGTAGCCTGTGTGAGGTGTGTGTGTGTGTGTTGTGTATGTGTGTGTGTGTGTGTACATACATGCGAGTGCACTCGTGTGTTTGTTCCTTTCTCCCACCACATGGATGCCAGGGATCTAACACATCCTCAGACTTGGAGACAAATGCTTTTACCCACCTAGGCATTTTGCCAGATGCATGAACTAATTTTTTAAATTTAATAAAGATTTATTTATTTATTATATCTAAGTACACTGTAGCTGTCTTTAGACACCCCAGAAGAGGGCATCAGATCTCGTTACGGATGGCTGTGAGCCACCATGTGGTTGCTGGGATTTGAACTCAGGACCTTTGGAAGAGCAGTCAGTGCTCGTAACTGCTGAGCCATCTCTCCAGCCCCTTAAATTTAATTTTATATGTGCATGGGAGTTGTGACTGCAAGTGTGTATGTGTACCACATGCACGAAGTACACGAGGAGACCAGAAGAAGGAATTGGAGCTGCTAGAACTGCAGCCACAACCAGACGTCAGCCACCACGCAGGTGCTGGGAATCGAACTCCAGTCCATACCAGACCAGCAAGCACATTTAGTTATCTTTCCAGCCCCATGAAGGAATTTTTGAATAATTTTAAACACCATAGACATATAGAAAATGGCTCTCATCATTCTATTCCTCAAAGAAAGATTGAAGTATATCTTTGCAGATTTTATAGTATACATACACATCTCTGAAAAAAATATTTTTTCTCCTTCATTGCTAATGAAAAATGAAGAAGAAAAGAACGGCCAGGCCTGACGGCACACACCTTTAATGGCACATTTAGGAGGTGGAGGCAGGCTGGTGTCTGTGAATTAGAAGCTAACCTGGTCTACATACTGACATCTAGGCCAGCCAGGACTACATAATTAGACAACATCTCAAAAGGGCTGGAGAGATGGCTCAGTGGTTAAGAGCACTGACTGTTCTTCCAGAGGTCCTGAGTTCAATTCTCAGCAACCACATAGGCTCACAGCCATCTGAAATGGAGTCCGCTGCTCTATCCTAGTATATCTGAAGACAGCTACAGTGTATTCATAAATAAATAATTCTGAAAAAAAAAATCCAAAAGCAAAACTCAGCAACAACAAAAAACGTTACCTCTTCCATCCATTTACAGGCATGCACCCACTAATCATCCTGTTTCTATAGAACTACAGTGGCGCCTTTCTATCTGTAATGCACACTTGTTCTAGGCATAGGCCACACTCCTGTCAGGCACGTCCAGGCAGTGAGTGGCCCCAGGCCCACATGCGCCCACACGCCACACAGGATAGTTATGAATAAGACCCAACATGTTTGTAGATGACGTTCTATCGCAGTATTGAAATGTTAGATAACTCTGTCTAGATCACGCCACCCCTCTCCTTTAAGACAGCAGTGTCTTAGCCTGTGTCTGTAGCCCAGGCTAGCTCTGAAGTCATTGCATACGTGAGGATGGCCTTGAACTCATGATCTTCCTACCTCCATCTGCTAAGTGCTGAGAATCTAGGTATACAGCACCACTTTGGGGTTACGCCCCTCTGGGGATTGAACCTAGGACTTCACGCATGCTAGGTAAGCACTGTAGCAACTCAGGACCATGCTCACCCTCCCACTCCCCTGGGCATCTCTCTTTACATAGATGTGTGGGTGTAGAGAGATATATGTCTTTATTATATATTATTATATATATATATTATAATACAAAGTATTATATATATGCTTCATTACATGGGTGCTTTGTAATTCACTTAGCCAATCTGCCTATTAATAAGTATCAGATTCTTTGTGTCTACAAGTGTGGGTGTGTGTTGCACACATATGAACACCTATGAACACATATGAATGCATGGACACGTCATGCAGGGGAAAGCCACAGCAAGCACCTGTTATCTCCCTCTGCTGCTGTCTGCTTTCTTGCCTTGGTCATAGGGTCTCTTACTGAACCAGAAACTCGCCTCTTCAGCTGGGCTGGCTAGCCCACGAGCTCCTGGGATCTGTCTCGCTGTCCCACGGTGTTAGGGTTGCAGGCGCACTCCCCACTGGGCGTTTGCACTGCGGGCCTCATGTTTGCAGAACAAGAGCTATTTATTTTTTTCCCCACTAAACCATCTCCCAACCTCCATATTCTGTCATTTCTAATTTTTCACTTTTGTACATAATCTGTAAAAAAAAACACATATATTGATTCTAATCTTCATAGGTTAAATTATAATATAGATTGTAAGATAGCAACCCAGTTTTCTATTTTTTTTCCAAGTCTTCTAGAACTTCTAAGGTCTTGGACTAGGGATGTGATTTAGTCGGCAGAGATTTGCTCCCTAGCAGTACATACTGAGAGCACTAGTACAGGGTCATAATTTTAATACTTGGGAGGCAGAGGCAGGGGGCAGCCTGGATTAGAGTGAGGCCTTATTTTTTTATCTTATCTGTCTTATTATTCTTTTGTGTGTGTGTGTGTGTGTGTGTGTGTGTGTGTGTGTGTGTTTTGTTTTAATATACAATCTCACTATGTAGTACCAGTTGGCCTAGAACTCACTGTGCACCCCAGGGTGGCTCCGATCCGCAGAGAGCTGCCCGCCTTTGCTTCCCAAGGGCTGAGGTGAAAGGCACGCGCTCCATGCCCAGGTGTTTATTCCCCGTGTGAGAGAGTTTTACTCTCCCAGGTTGGCCTCACATGGACTCTGCAGCCCCAAGTCTGGAATTACAGGCAGGTGCCACCGGGACAGACACGGTTTTGTCTGTTGGCAGTGCTGGTCATCTCACACTAGGCAAGTGTCCCGCCGCTTCTGGGCCAGTTCTTCGATCCCTTTACTGAAGTCTGTGAGGATGCTCGGCCCACAAGCTCACACGCAGGCGCTATTAACTGCTTTAAAGCTTTGCTAACCTGATAGGGAGAAAGGCGTGCTTTGATTTTTATGTCTTTAAAAAGACAGTAACCACTGGATATCTTTAAAAACATAATCTGAATGGTTTGGCTTTAGGATGTAATTTAATTGTAGTCTTTCCAACTTGCCATGTTTCCTCTTTCTAATGTTTTTTGTCTGCAATGGCTATGTGCTGTTTGTAATGCAATTTATTTATTTTATTTTATTTTATTTTATTTTATTTTATTTTTTTGTTTTTTCGAGACAGGGTTTCTCTGTATAACTCCGGCTGTCTTGGAACTCACTCTGTAGACCAGGCTGGCCTCGAACTCAGAAATCAGCCTGCCTCTGCCTCCCAAGTGCTGGGATTACAGGCATGCGCCACCACGCCCGGCTTTTTTTGTAATGCAAATTTTAATTAACTGCTCATTAGTTAATCATTGTTTTTTTGAGACAGAGTCTCACTATGTAGCTCTGACTAGCCTAGAACTTGATTGTAGACCAGGCTGGCCCCAAATTCACAGAGATCCAACTGCCTTTGCCTCCCAAGTGCTGGAATTAAAGGTGTGCCACTGTACCCAAGATGAAGAGGTTCTCAAAGCATAAAGAACGATACATGGAGCCGCCCTGTGTGCCAAGTCCAGCTTGTGGTTATCCTTGGAGGCCAAGTCCTACCTTCCTTCCTGTCCTTCATCAACCCCATCTTAAAGCCAAGCTCACACAGCATTGATTACGATTAACACTTTGGGTGTTATAAGTTTCAGGTCGTTGTCACATTGAACAGATAGTTTCTTATTCTTTTATTATTATTTTTTAAAACAGGTGAATATTTTTTTGTGCTGTATTTATGGTTTCTGTGCCTTTCTTAGACAAGCCTCTTCCATCAAAGTTTATAAAAATATAGTTTTTGGAATTTGTATTACAAGCATAGGTGCTGGAGAGCTGGCGCAGCAGTAAAGAGCACTGGCTGCTCTTAGAGAGGACAGTAGTTCAGTCCCAGCCCCCAGGTTGAGTGGATCACAACCACCTGCAACGCTCATTCCAGGGGATCCTGCGCCCTCTGGTGGCCTCTGTGAGTACTGCATATACTCGCACACACATAGAAAGTAAACCATTTTAAAATTATCTTTTTGATATTTTTAAAGTAACTAATTTTTACATTTATTTATTAATTTGTACCTTATATATGTATATATGCATATATACATATATATGTGTACACACACACACACACACACACACACATATATATATATATATATATATATACACATATATATGGACATGATGGGCGTGCCTTAGTCCATGTTTGGAGGTCAGAGGACAGCTTTTGGGAGTCAGTCGGCTCCTTCCTTATATTGTGTGGCTTCTGGGGATTGAAGTCATCAGACTTGGTGGCAATCACTTCATCTACTGTGACAGCTCACAGGTCCATATTTTAAATCTTTAATTCATTTGGAATAAGCTTTCAGTATAGTGTGTAAGGAAGGATCTGTCTCCCTTTAAAAGACTTCTTTCTTGTTTTTTTTCTTTTCTTCTTTTTGTTTGTTTGATTGATTGATTTTTGTTTTGTTTTTCAAGATAAGGAGGGGTTTTCTGTGTAATCTTGGTTGTCCTGGAATTACCTGGTCTCAAACTCAAGAGATCTGCCTGCCTCTGTCCCCTGAGTGCTGGGATTAAAGGCAGGCAACATCATGGCCAGGATTTATTTCCTGAGAAAGGCTAAAACTGAAGTTTTAGACCGGTAAAGATAAATTAAAGACAAAGGGAAAGCTTCGAGCATTCTTTAGTACAGGCTAATTTCCAATGAAAAACACAAGCTGTACATCTTACTACGGTTCTTGAGATCTAATTCTGGGCTCATCCGTTTCTGCCTTGGCATTTCCAGTTTCATCCTTGGCTTTCAGTCCTACTGAGAAGGCCCCAAAGGTATTTGGTCCAATTATTTAGTTTTTTGTTTTTGTTTTTGTTTTGTATTGTGGCTCTGGCTGGCTTTGAACTCACGGTGTTGTCTTGTACTTGTGACACTCCTGCTGAGCTGGTCTCCTAGAGAGCTAGGGTTACAGATCTGAGCTACCATGCCATTTCAATGGGACTGTTTTGAATACTAGGGCAGTCTCAAGTGCCCAAGGTTTATCACACCCCTTCTGCCATTGCTGGCTGTAAGGACAGTGGGAGGGGGTGTGGCCCCGGGGAGAAGCATTGCACCAGGCTCACCGCTGCCCTCTCTTGCAGGCATATCCTCATCTGCCTTGCTGCATACCTGGGCTGTGTGTGCTTCGCCTACTTTGATGCTGCCTCGGAGATACCTGAACAAGGTCCAGTCATCAGATTCTGGCCCAGCGAGAAATGGGCTTTTATCGGTGTCCCCTATGTGTCCCTCCTGTGTGCCCACAAGAAGTCGCCAGTCAAGATCACGTGATGGCAAGGCAGTGGCCGCCTTCTCTACTTCTCTTCGAGTGTGCTCTGGGCTTCCGTTTGCTAGCAAAGATGGCCGAGGGGGTTGAGGAATCCGTGTGGTGTGGGTGTTTAAAATTCTGCTCCTTTGTGATTTCACTGGACCGCTGTGCCTGGCTTCCCCGGGTTGGGAAGTGGAGGGCTCAGGGACACAAGTGTGTCTTCCTCCGTATCCTTGCCAGGCACACGGGCTCGCTGGGTCATGTCCATCATGACATCGACGGCGTAGTTCTTTGGGAGACCTAGGGCAGCCCGAAGCTTCTTGCTGGAGAAGGTGGCTCGCTGTAGACCCCACCATGTCCAGGCTCTCTCATTACACAGGACTCAGCCCCCTGATATACAAGGCCTTCTGATTTTGTGATGGAAGGTTCCAGAACTTTTCATCTCGCCGGGAGAAACTGTCCTTCGACAAAACCAAGTGGGCAAAACACAGGTGGGGCTGTGACCGAGGCGGGTGGCTCGACGCTCGCACCTCTGAGCTTTCCCAGGTTCTCCACGGGCTTGTGGTTCTCTCCACTACCTCTGCTGAGAGACGGAGCCGCGGCTTCAGAGGGCAAAGCCAGTAACGCCCTCTATGCCAAAAGCTACACTCCATTTTAAGCACACATTAAATAGTGACACTATTTCTGCTCTTCTGGAGTGCAGCAGCCTGAGACCCACAGAGAATCCTTCTGTGTGTGTGTGTGTGTGTGTGTGTGTGTGTGTGTGTGTGAGAGAGAGAGAGAGAGAGAGAGAGAGAGAAGATTCCACGCGCAGCTCCCTCTGCTTGCCCCTTGACCTCTGTGAGAGCAGAGCCTCATTGCAATCCTGGAGGCAGCTCTGGGGTGTGACTGTGGAGCTCCTCTGAAGCTCCTGGAAAGCTTTTCTTTTCCGGAAGCTTGCGGTGTGTGGTTACCTCCAAGTCTCTGAGCCCATTTTCCTGCTGTTTTAGGGGATGCGTGCCTCCTCTGAGGGATGTAACTTTTGTTTCCGTAATACCTGGTGCTACCTGGTTTCTCAGAGCACTTTGCTCTTCTGGACGCTGGGCAGTCACTACACTCTGATGGGCTGACTGCGGGTCACGGGTAGGAAGGGGCAGACTCTGACAGGAATGTCTCTCACCTGCATCATCCTGTCTTCACTGGTCTATCTTCAGGGTATGAAGTGGAATGGGGTATCTCAGGGATGTTTGAAACTCAGGCACCTTCTGCTTTCTGGCATTCCATTGTGGGGGCAGTGGGGTGGGGGGATGGAGGGGAGGGGGGTGGGACAGCGCTCAGGGGTCTGGAGTTGGAGCACCGTTCTGAGCCGTGTCCCGAGGCTGAAGGAGCTGGCTGGTGCTGGCACTTCCAGGAACTCTTACTCTGTTTAGAACCTTCACAGGGTCCCAAATGGAAACTGGACTTAGTTTTTAAATGGATAGGCTTCATTCTGCTTTTGTGGCTTTTGAAGTTTTAGAAGTAACTTGCTGGGCTATTTCTTGTTTATAGTCACAAATATTTATAGAACACGATTGTGTGAAGTAAGTTGTCTTTCATTAAAATTTATAGCATTTACTGAATCTTCCAGGTAGCAGACACACAGTCACTTGATTGGTGATTTCCAAGGCAGAAATACTTGCTTTTGAATGATTGTATATGTTATTTTACTGTAGCTTAAAATCTATTTAAAGTGATCTTGAGCTAAATGTGTGTGGCAGCCTAGGGGCTCATGGACCGGAAGTGCTGCCGAGTCCTTTGGGTTTTGGGGTCTAGAATGTTTCAGGGGGTCAGAACCAAACTCCCCTTGTTTCTGGTTCTTCTTCCCAGGCACTGGGGCTGCGCTTATATGTTCCACACTATAGAAATGTCCTGAAGACGACACCCAGTTGCCTTCTTCTGGAAGGCTCGTCTGGGGCTGGGGAGTTGGTTCAGCAGTTGAGAACACATGTTGCTCTCCCGAGGGCCCGTCCATGACAGTGGCAGTGCGTGCCCTCAAAGTCAGGGAAGAACTATTTCTTTTTTCTTTTCCTTTCCTTTCCTTTCCTTTCCTTTCCTTTCCTTTCCTTTCCTTTCCTTTCCTTTCCTTTCCTTTCCTTTCCTTTCCTTTCCTTTCCTTTCCTTTCCCTTTCTTTCTTTCTTTCTTTCTTTCTTTCTTTCTTTCTTTCTTTCTTTCTTTCTTTCTTTTTTTGAGTCAGGGTTTCTCTGTGTAGCCCTGGCTGTCCTGGAACTCACCCTGTAGACCAGGCTGACCTCCGCCTGCCTCTGCCTCCCAAGTGCTGGGATTAAAGGTGTGCACCATCACTGCCCGGCAGAATCATTTCTTTTTTTTTTTTTTTTTTTTTTTTTTTTTTAAATCAGGAAAAGGACTTATTCCCTGGGGCCTCTGCTGACATCCCTAGGTAAAGGGATGAGAAACTCATGTGCATGAACATGATTGGGTGAGAGGAGCTGAGCGCCTGATTCTGGCTCAGTGGGCTGCTTCCCAGGTGTGGGCTGCTTCCCAGGTGTGTGCGCGGCTTCCCAGGTATGTGAGGCTTCCCAGATGTGGGCCGCTTCCCAGGTGTGTGCTGCTTCCCAGGTGTGTGTGGCTTCCCCGGGTGTGTGCCGCTTCCCAGGTGTGTGCGGCTTCCCAGATGTGGGCCGCTTCCCAGGTGTGTGCTGCTTCCCAGGTGTGTGCCACTTCCCAGATATGTGCCGCTGCCCAGGTGTGTGCTGCTTCCCAGGTGTGTGTGGCTTCCCACGTGTGTGCCGCTGCCCAGGTGTGGGCCGCCAAAGCTGCCTTGGGAGGGAGTGTGTGTGTCTGGGGGCAAACAGAACATTTCCCCTTCAGTCTGAGACCCAGCTTTGTTTGCTCTTTCATGTCTGAGGCTGGCCTCAAACTGATGGTGAGACCACAATGCTAGGTATAACTATGGAGCGAGGTACCACACCTACCTTAAACAGAACTCTACAGCTTGCTGGCATGGGTCTGACTAATCAAGGGAGGAGATACATATGAATCTAATTTTGAGCTGGACTTTGGCCATTGATCTCCTCCTCCTCCTCCTCCTCCTCCTCCTCCTCCTCCTCCTCCTCCTCTTGTTCTTCTTCTTGTTCTTCTTCTTCTTGTTCTTCTTCTAGCTTTACATGTTCAAAGAAAATCAGGACACTACAGAAAAGCAGCAGCAGAAGAGTTGCCCTCCCTCTGCCCTAGAGCCTCCATTGGCACTCTATTGCCTTTGGGGTGAGTTCCCTTCCTGTCCTTTCTGCCCTACCACAGCTGCAAGGAGATGCCATTTAGACCGTTTATCCTTGAATGGAATAGGCATGCCAGCATTTTCACGGAGAGCTAGCCTTCTCTCCTGTGCCGAGGCTGGGTTCTGAGCTCACCACTGGCGCTACCTTTCCCAAGAAGCCTGACCTGAGAGGCTCCTAAGACATGAACTGACTTTGGCGTTGCAAAGCTCGGACTTCATGGATTCTGTTGTGTTGAGGGCGGTAAGGCTGACGTGCTCTCCTGAATCTGCTCCTTTCCGGCAGAGGTGACATCGATGAGTGATGTCCCGGCTGCTGTTCCCAGCATGGGCCTCAGGCTCTGTTGTGTTCCGGATCTGCCTAGGATCTCAGGACAGAGGAGGTCATGGATGTTACCAGTGGTCATGCCTGTCAGTGATTTTACAGTTTTGATCCATTGTTGATTTTTTAGGAGGAGAATTCTTCACTCTTTAGTGCCCCATGATGCCAAAGCCGGCTCTTCTGAAGTTTTCTTTCTGTCCGCTTCCATTTGTAATGTCATCCACGCAGGGAAAGGGTGTGTCTGTCTGGTGAAAAGTGCCTGCACCAGTCACGGCCAACAGCGTTGTGCTGAGGATCGAACATGGCGCTGTGAAAATGCCGCCGCCCATTCTCTTGACTGGAGCTCTCAGGTGTCTGAATCTTCCCCACGCGTCCTCTTCTCCCAGCCCCCACCCTGAGCCAGCGCTGGGATTTGAACCTTCCCTGGCTCTCTTCTTCCCTCTGGGGACACCCAGCTAGGGTCCCCCAGCTCCTCTCTCCAGCTGAACGTGGATTCTTCCTAACCAGGGCTTGACGTGGGCGTTGTCGGTCCCACCGGCCGGTGACACATCTGGGCCAGATTGGGCTACTCAATAGACTTTGTAGACGTTATTCTCCCACAGACTCTGAGACATCGCCTCTGTCTTTTCTTACACATCAAGTCAGATTTAAAACTATTTTATAACCACAATAATTAAACCAAGCAACTAGAGTATTTTCAGATATACACTGTGTTTTATACTTTATGTAGAGTGTGCTATGCATAGGTGGTGTGTACCCTGGCTGAGGGGATATTAATCATAGCTCTGGGGGTGGTGGTGGTGGATTTACAGACCTTTTGCACTTTATGCTTTTTTGTGTGAACTCTGATAACCATGGTCAATATTAAAGTCATTAACTGGCATTTTCTGTGAATAAACATGTATATGTATCTGTTTCTGAAATAATTTCTTTCTTTAAACATTTATTATTACTATTATTATTATCTCTGTGTGTATGTATGTATGTATGACACATGTATGAATGGCAGCCCTCACACTGTGGAGACTGGGCTCTTCTTCCCCCTTTATGTGGGTTCCAGGAGTTGAACTCAGGTTATCTGGTTTGGGGGATAATTGCCTTTACCCACTGAGCCATCCACTTAACCTAACCTATTTATTTGTTTATTCTACCAGAGTCTGATGAAGCCCAGCCTGGTCTTTGAAAACACACACACACACACACACACACACACACACACACACAGCTGAGGATGACCCTGGACTTCTTTTTTTTTTTTTGGTTGGTTTTTGGAGACAGGGTTTCTCTGTGTAGCCCTGGCTGTTGTGGAGCTCACTCTGTAGACCAGGCTGGCCTCGAACTCAGAAATCTGCCTGCCTCTGCCTCCCAAGTGCTAGGACTACAGGCGTGCGCCACCATGTCCGGCTGACCCTGGACTTCTGATCCCCCTGCCTCTACCTCCCGAGTGCTGGGATTACATGGTGGTGGTTTGAATGAGTGGCCCCCACAGGGGGAAGGATGAGGAGGTGTGTCACTGTGGACAGGGGGAAGGATGAGGAGGTGTGTCACTGTGGACAGGGGGAAGGATGAGGAGGTGTGTCACTGTGGACAGCTTAAAGTTTCGAGGAACCTCCCACCGTCTCCAGTGCACTCCCCACTTGATCATAATGTGAGCACGGCTGTCCCTGCCTTTGCGCTGTCATTGTGGATTATAACCTGTGGAGCTGTGGGCCCAGATGAATACTTGCTTTTTTTATAAGTTGCCTTGGTTGTGGTGCTTTATGTCAACAGTGGAAAAGTAACTAAAATAGCCACCGTGTCTGGAGCATCAACATTATTCCTGAGATATCTTAATGAAAATGTATGTTTTTCCTCCTTCCCTCCCTTCCTTGAGGCAGGATCTCATGTTGTAGCTTAGGCTGTCCTGGAACTTTGGGCTCCTGAATGCTTGGGTTGCAGGCACGGGTCACTACTCTGAGCAGTTCACGGGCTGCAAAGCACGATGTATTTGTCTGGCTCTACCTGTGAGAGGTTTGGGCATTTATGACGTGTATGCTTCAAAGAAGTTCATTGAGGTGTGAAAGGAACACGTCAAAAAAAAAAACCAAACAAAACAAAAACAAAAAACAAACAAACAAAAAACCCGTCCTAAGCACAGAGTACCGACAGCGGTGCCCTGGGTCAGGGCTTCTGTGATGTACCAGGTACCATCTCACACAGATGACTGCCTCCTGGAACCGCAGTCAGTGGAGGCAACGTCGTGTGACATTTCAAAGCTGTCATTCTCACATAGAACCCCTCCCCCATTCCTCCCTCCCCTTCTCCTTTGAGAAAGGGAGCACCCCCCACGTAACACCCCAAGCCACTACACTCCTGCTACCTCCCCCAGCACATCAGGTGGATGGATGCAGGACTAGGCACATCCTCTCTCACTGAGGCCAGTCGGGCAGTCCATTTAGGGGAACAGGATCCCCAGGAGGACAGCAGGTTCTGCATGAGGAGAGTGGGAGGAGGGTGGGAGCTGATACTGAGATGTAAAGTGAATAAAAAAAAATGTAAAACAAAGACCAAATATCTATTTATCACCTATCTATCTATCTATCTATCTATCTATCTATCTACCTACCTACCTACCTATCTATCATCTATCTACCTACCTATCAATCTATCTAATCTATCATCTATCTACCTACCTATCTACCTACCTACCTACCTACCTATCATCTATCTATTATCTATCTATCTATCTATCTATCTAATCTATCATCTATCTACCTATCTATCATCTATCTACCTACCTACCTATCTACCTATCATCTATCTATCATCTATCTATCTATCTATCTATCTATCCATTCATCTATCTATCTATCTATCTATCTATCTATCTATCTATCATCTATCTATTATCTATCTACCTATCTATCTATCTATCTACCTATCACCTATCTATCTATCTATCTATCTATCTATCTATCTATCTATCTATCTATCTATCTATCATCTATCTCCCTTGATTTTTCAAACACGTTTGGAACTTTCATGCCCTGACTGCTATGTGGGAGGACTTACTACTGAAGGGATTTTCTGTGTTGGGGTCTTCTCGCCATCTCTGCCTGTGTGGCCGCAGCTGGCAGCCTGTCCTTGCTCGACAGACCTCACACACCATTCACAAACCACAGTCTGTGCATGAGGTGTACAGGAATCACTGTAATGAGTTCCCAGGTCTAATGTCTTGGCTCCGGTCGCCCCCTTTGGTGTGTGCCCCTGCTGTTTGCCTTTGTTCAATCTGCAGGCACTCCTGATGACCCACGAACCCTGGAGTCTCCGCTTTTCTCTCAGAATGTGTTTTGTGAAATAAACTGGGCTGTGATGTAAACAAAACAACAAAAAACCCCCAAACCTGTCAGTGGCTTTGGCGGCATCTCTGCGTCTACCTTCTTACTGTTACTAACTTTCTGTGACCGTCATTCCAGTTTAAGGTTAAATTCGGTGACCAGCATTATCGGTTTTGAAAACTAGACTTTTCAAAGCGCCTTCACCCACTGAGCCCTTTCCCCAGCCCCTCACACTGGCGCCTTGGTGTAATGAGTAGCTGTGGTTCATCCCTTTCTTCTTCTTCTTCTTCTTCTTCTTCTTCTTCTTCTTCTTCTTCTTCTTCTTCTTCTTCTTCTTCTTCTTCTTCTTCTTCTTCTTCTCTTCTTCCTCCTCCTCCTTGACACTGGCAGCCTTGGAGCCTTTTGGTGTCTGATGAGGCTGGGTCCTCTCTCTATGGCAATGCGCCTGCATGTGATTTCCTGGGGGAATGGTGGTCCTAGGAGCTACACCCCCCAATAAAGAACCCCCTCTGTGCAAGACTAAGCAAGGATCTAGTTTTGAAACTGTGTCCTTGTTTCTGAAAACAGGATCCCTAGTCCCGTGGTGCTGGGCGGTGTGGACAGACCCTAGGGAAGCTGAGGGCTCCGTATTCAGGAGCCAGTGCAGGGAAACCCCAGGCTAGCCCTTCCAGGCCAGGCCAGCTAGTGAGATCTTGTTTGGAAGAAGAAGAAAAAAGGAAAAGAATCAAGAGAAGAAGAAAGAGGAGAGGAGGAGAAGGAAGAAAGGAGGAGGAGGAGGAGGGAGAGGAGGAGGAGGAAGAAAGGAGGAGGAGGAGAAGAAGAAGAAGAAGAAGAAGAAGAAGAAGAAAGAAGGAGGAGGAAGAAGAAAAGAAGAAAGGAGGAGGAGGAGGAGGAAGAAGAAGAGAAGGAGAAGAAGAAGAAGAAGAAGAAGAAGAAGAAGAAGAAGAAGAAGAAGAAGAAGAAGAAGAAGAAGAAGAAGAAGAAGAAGAAGAAGAAGAAGAAGAAGAAGAAGAAGAAGAAGAAGAAGAAGAAGAAGAAGAAGGAGAAAGGGATAAACTGCAGCTACTCATTACACTAATAGTGTAATGAATGTAGTGTGAGGGGCTGGGGAAAGGGCTCAGTGGGTGAAGGCGCTTGCTGTCAAGCCCGCTGACCAGAGTTCAATGTCCAGGATCAGAGGCCCCTGCACTCCCAGTTCCATTCCTTTGCAGAGCACCTCGCAGTGGCCAGGGTGCAGAATCAGCCATGGTCATGGTGCTGAGGATGCTTCCCCCTCCCCACACCCCGGGGTGGGCAGGAAAGAGACCGGAGCAGAAAGGGCCACGGACAACGCCTTCTTCCAGGACGCACGATCAGTGGCCGCTTCCTCCGGCTGGACCCCACCTTCCACTTTGCGTCACCTCCCCAAATTATGAATCTATCCATGTATCAATGTGTTAGTTAGTTCACTGATGAAGTTAGAGCCCTCGCGAGCCAATCACTTTCCCAAATCCCATCGATCTGCAACCAAGCCTTCAACACGGGGGTGGGGGTAGGGGTGGGGGTGGGGGCTTTCAGATCAAACCCTAACAACCGTAGCCCACGCTGACGGCTGTTTTTCTCCAGTTCTTTGAGACACTGAGGTTTTTTTGTTTGTTTGTTTGTTTTTTTTTAGCTTCCATATACAGAACATGCGATATTTGTCTTTATGTGCCTGGCTTATGTCCTCCAGCTCTGTCAACTGCCACAGATTCCAAGACTTCATTCTTTCATGTGGCCGAGTACTATTCTCTTACTTTTATGTACTGCAGGTGCTTCCATCAGCCGATGCCCAAAGCAAGAGCCGGTGGGTCACCAGCTGAACCCTGGGCCCCAACAGTCTGTCTTCCTTTTGTTTCACACATGTTTTGGTCGCAGCTGCAGGGAGATGCCTAACAGAGGGTGGGTCGGGAAGAGCAGAGGTAGGGGGCTGTATACTGGAGACTCTTCTCCTGTCTGTGGCTCAGCACGGTGAGGATAATTTACAACAATTTAATGTACATTTCAGAAAGAACTGGGAGAGAGGAATTCTCAGGCCCCTCGCACAAAGAATATTAGCTGGTCGCTGGGATGGAGTCATAGAGATGTGGTTCTGTCGCCACACAGCATATACACAACCATGGCGTGTATAAATATGTGCGGTTATTAGATGTCACTGAGAAGGACTAGATATTACATTCAAAGACTTTCAGGGACTAAATAAGGCTGGGGAGGGCAGGCCAGGGTGTTTTGAACAAAGAGAGACCTTAATTTTCTGCAAGATTTCTCTCCAGGCTTACTGTTTGGATGGTCCTTAAAGTGGGCTGTGGTTTTGGATTTGACATATATTCTGTTTCATATATTGTTGTATATTTTGGTTTCATACTGTTGAATTTTTCTAAAGTTTAGAGTACAGTATCTGCATTTTCCTTCCTGCGCCCCCTCCGCACCTTTTTGAGAGAGTAGCAAGGAGACAGATACCGCCCTGGCTGGGCTAGAACAGCTTTGTGAGATCCTCCTACCTCAGCCTTCCGAGTGCCTGGGGCTGCCTGTATCCGGCCACTGCCACTTTTCAGGGTTCTGATAGCCTCTTCCTTCACCGCCTCAAGTGGCTCTGTTGTCCCTGACCGTCTCCGACCAGTGACACCCAATGTACGTGTGGAAGTGACCGAAGGTAGGGCCAGAAGGACAAAATAAAAAGTTTAAATGGACGAATGAACAAGGCTTTAAAGGATTTGCTATTCTGTGAACAATACAAACAAGAATAATCAAGGGGCCAGAAGGGTGGAGAGAAACTAATGGAGTCATCGCGCCTCCGTGTGACTCTTTGTGGTATTGCAGTTAGTGGTGCACGCTTGTCTCCAAACTCAATGACTCAAATGTCTGACAAATTTTGCCAGTGTTTTCAGGGCACGTGTATTTCCTTGGATTTTTTTCAATAATTTCTCTGACTTCATTTCCATTATCTCTTCCCTCAGTAACTCACTTTTATGGCCTAGGATGTTGGATCTTACTAGAATTTTAAAAACTTTTCCTCAATGTAATAAAGCAAATATTTTCCTGCATGTAAAACTGGTTTAATATAGATATGATCCAAAGGAAGTTTTTGTCTGTATGTCTGTCTATCTGTCTGTCTGTCTGTCTGTCTGTCAGTCAGTCATGCGTCCATGCATCTACCTACCTACCTACCTATTTGACATGGTCTCATGCTCATGTAGCTCGCCTTAATATTACTTAATATAAATTCCAGGATGTCCTGCGATTTCTGATCCTCCTGCCCCCATCTTCCAAGGCTGAGTTCATATGTGTGTGCACCTGGTTTATTGAGAGGTTTGTTTGTTGTTGTTATTTGTTTTATAAGATTTATTTATTTTATATGTGTGAGTGGTTTGCCTGAATGTGTGCCTAGTACTATTTGGGGGCCAGAAGGGGGTGTTAGATTCCCAGAAGCTGGAGTTGTGGAGGGCTGTGAGCTGCCATGTGGGAGCTGGGATCTGCAGCTGCTCCTTTGTAAGACTAAGAACAGCAAGTGCTCTCAACTGTGGAGGCATGGCTGAGGCTCCTGGGAGGACATCTCCACCCACCCCGCTCTGGGACCAACAGTCCCATTACACACAAGAAACATTTCAACTCGAAGCCAGTTAAGGCTGAGTCCTGCTTACCTACCTTTTCATTATTTCGTAGAGCTGGGACCCAGACCTCACTCTTGCTTCCCCCCCCCCAGACAGGGTTTCTCTGTGTAGCCCTGGCTGTCCTGGAACTCACTCTGCAGACCAGGCTGGCCTCGAACTCAGAAATCCACCTGCCTCTGCCTCCCAAGTGCTGGTTTTAAAGGCGTGCCCGGCTCACTCTTGCCTTGCTCGAGACAGCCCGTGTGCCTGCCCCGACAGCGCACACACTGTGTGCTCTGTGCCTGGTCTGTCCTTGCCCTCTTCCTGGCATGTTTTGCGCTTTCTGACTCTGCCCCCTTAGGAGACTCTTCTGAGCAGAGTGTGGTAGCACACACCTGTAATCGCAGCACACAGGAGTTAGAAGCAGGAGGATCTCTGTGAGTTCAAGGCTACTCTAGTCTACATAGTGAGTTCCAGGACAGCCAGGGCTACATGGAGAAATCTCATTTAAAAAAGTTTAGAAGGTATGATTAGTTGAGACAAAGACACTGGATTTAGGTAGACCCGAAACACGGTGGCTGACATCTTTTAAGGTAAAAGAGAAGGAGAGTTCGGTACAGGAGGGACAGGGGAGAAGCCATGTGACCGTACATCAGGACTGAAGCAGTGCACCTACAGGGCCACCGGGTCAGCCAGCAAGGTGGAGGCGGCACGCGTGGGTCTCTAATGTCTCTAGAAGGCACCTGGCCCCAGACACCTATTTCCAAACAAGTCACATTTGATCTGGGTAAATGTGGGGGAGGGGGTGGCTTTTCAATCTACTCCAGGGTCTCTATAAGACACTTCCTACATCAGCTGAGAGTGTGGGAGTCCCCTCCCCATGGTTAAACTCTGCATCTCACACACACACACACACACACACACACACACACACATTCACAAACGCACACACATGCACACATACACATACACTGACATACATATACACACACATACACTCACACATACACACACTCACACATGTACATGCACAAACATGCACACACACATACACACACGCGCACACACATACACACATGCACACACATACCCACATGTACACACACATACACTCACACACACACACTCACACACACTACAGTCACCCTCACACATGCACACACTCACACACACACACACTACAGTCACCCTCACACATACAACATGCACGCCCAGGTTCTTCTGTCACTTCCACGGTTCCCACGGGAGGGTCCATGCTGGTTTTCCATCCTCTTGGTCACAGCGACTGCTGAGAGGGATTTGTAAGCAAGACGGGGAACAGTGGGTGCGAGGGAGCTCGCCGGTGTCCACTTGCCGTGAAGTCCCTCTGTTCTGGAGGCTGGGGTGCTGGGGGGTGCAGCCCTCCTGTCGCCCACACCCCACCTATGCCATGACACCCTGGTGTGTGTTCCCAGGAGCATGCAGGACCGACATGTCGGTCACGGGTCCAAACATTACTTCATCAGTGAGTTCACAGAGTAGGGGACATGGTGGCCAGAAGGCCGTGCTGAGTAAAGTCTCCTTAGGTAGGAGAGTGACATGCAAACAGACTTGAGGGGTGTGTGCAGGGGGCAAGGAAGGTAAGATGTCCTCTGGGACAGTGCCTGGGGTGTGTGTGACAGTGGCTTTCAGTTTGTGTAAAGGGTCCCAATCAGTTCTCTGTTGTTAAACACTGGCATCATCATCATCATCATCATCATCATCATCATCATCATCATTATCATCATCGTCATTATCTGGAGTTGACTGGGTGACAGTGGAAAACATTTTAGCAGCAGCTATCTTTGATCCTTCTAAAAAGGACCTAGTGAAAATTCTTTCAAGTCTCCTTGGTCAGTGTTGAACAGAAGGGAAAATCTGCTGTCCAGGTTGCATTGTCTGGTAGTGATCCCATCCAGGGGTCGGGGAGCGTGGGGTGGTTCTATCTCTTTTCAGAGAATGGTGGGTTTTGAGTTTTTCAATTATATGGACCATTGATTAATAAGGAGACACAAATCACGAAAGGCAAAGGAGTGGACTTTTTTCCTTTCCTTCAAGCTCAGCCAGGGGACCTTCCTCTTCCCTGGGGTTTGCTTAGATTAGACACAGAGTGGAGGGGGTCCTCACTTGGGGGGACTGTTTCGCCTTCCCTGTGTGCATTCTGCTTACAGGACTGGGGTGGGAGGTGGGGTGAGGGAATGTTCGTGTCCCCAGTAGAAGGGGGCACTGGTCTTAATCCGGGAGCATGTAGAATCTTACTCCAGAGAAAGCCAGTGGTCAATACAGGGAAACAAAACAGACAGAAACACATTCACACACACACACACACACACACACACACACACACACGGCCAGGGGTGGCTACCATACGTTCGTATGACTGACTGAACAGGCAGAGGGATACAGTGACATCTCATATGGGTCCTGATCACCGAATCAGCAGCCCCATCTGACCTCTTCTCTGTGTGCAAACGGAAGGCACCTGAATGGGCCTTGCTCCTGGAGGCGACAGACCAGGAGACTTTCTAATTTGTTTCCTTTTGGGCTGGAGACTCCAGATTCATGTATACAGTGGTGAGGTAGTGGCTGATCAGTCAGAGCCCTGGGAGCTATCCTCCCCCCCTCCCCAGCCCCCAGGAGCTCCTTGACCATTGCGTTCCTCCTCAGTGTCTTAGTCAGGGTTTCTATTCCTGCACAAACATCATAACCAAGAAGCAAGTTGGGGAGGAAAGGGTTTATTCAGCTTACACTTCCACACAGCTGTTCATTACCAAAGCAAGTCAGGACTGGAACTCAAGCAGGTCAGGAAGCAGGAGCTGATGCAGAGGCCATGGAGGGATGTTCCTTACTGGCTTGCTTCCCCTGGCTTGCTCAGCCTGCTCTCTTATAGAACCCAAGAATACCAGCCCAGAGATGGCACCACCCACAAGGGGCCCTCCCCGCTTGTTCACTAATTGAGAAAATGCCCCACAGCTGGATCTCATGGAGGCATTTCCCTAACTGAAGTTCCTTTCTCTGTGATAACTCCAGCCTTTGTCAAGTTGACACACAAAACCAGCCAGTACACCCAGTCTGAGGGACTCTGGGACCTTGGTGGGACATTTACAAGAGAAGACCGCTTGGATGTAGATTGAAGTCAATCGAAAGTCTTTATTAGCGGGTGACGAAACGACGGCAGGTGCTCAGTACTGACCCTTTCTCAGCTTTTAAGTACAAAGGCCATGTTCTGGGTTGACATACTCCAGTTAATAAGAACATTTATCGAGAAGTGGAACTACAGAAGCCAAAGAGCAAGGTTAGTATATTAGAGACTTTCTTCGATCTATGGACTTTGATGGATTAGGTCTTTGTTTTCACGTTGGCAGGTGGTGCTGTCTGCACGCCGTGTTTTACAGCCTGAGTAGCATTTCCATCATGGAGTCAGTTGTGCTAAGGTTTGGGGCCCTGTAACAGAATGACTGACCACGGCCTGGAACACAGATCGACGTTACCGTGACTGACGGTGGTCTGGAATGCCAGGATGTCCTGGCATACTGCCAGCCAGCACATCCTCCGTGTGCCTGGGTCCACGGACCCCTGTTTAGTCAGGAAGCGAGTGGGCATGTGAGAAGGAGGGGCCTCGGGATGAAAAGGTGGCGCCTCGGTGGCCGAGGCTGGCTGTGGACAAACTTTCCAATAAGCTGAACCACCGCGTGCTCTGAGACCCACCCAACCTGGAAGAGCAGTGGGGAGGGACACCAGCGAGAGTAGTCTGGCCCGTCCAGACAACCTAAGCTGAGTCAGGGCAGTGGCCTTAAAACCAGCCGAGCCTGTCTCCCAAAGGTGCCTCCCTCCTCAGCCCAAGTCAGGGTCCTCATTCCCACCAAGCATTTCTTCTTTGTCTGAAGTTTGAGGAGAAAGGGAGACGGGAGGGGTGCCTTGTCCTTCCTCCAGGGCTGAGCGCAGCTTGGCATGGGGCCACGTGCCCGTGTTTGGGGACAAAGGCCCCAGGAACGGCATCTGGAGAAGTTCTAGCCAAACTTCCCCTTGTTCCTTTTGTGCTTTCCTGCTGCCGAAGCGTTGACAAGATGACAGGGCCACCCAAGTTCCCGCTCTTTCTTCAAGCTAAAGAAAGCTAACGGAATAAGAGCGCTGATGAAGCCCAGGCAGTCCTTGCCCTGGCTCTAAGCTTGCACGGTCCTCTTGGACTCTCTGTGATTTTGGAGGGGTCTGCCATCAGTCTGAGCCCTGGAAATGGTGTTGGTGCCACGAAAGAGGGGACTGTTGCTTTGTGTCACTGGCCTCACTGCGTGTCCCAGGCTGGTCTGGAAGCCACTGTGTTCCAGACTGGCCTCCGATTCTTGATCTCTCCGCCTCTGCTCCCCAGTCCTCAGATGACAGGCGTGTGCCTGCGTTCCCAGCTAGAAGCTAATAACGAAGTTTAGTAGTCATGTCTGATGTCGGAGGGCACTGAACAGTGGGCGGTACAGTGAGGCTCAGAGGAGGAAGACGTCCAGGAGCTCAGACGAGGGCCCCACCCTGAAGCTCTTCACTTGGCCCCTGGGGGGCACGGGGCCAAGAGAAGGCCAGGGTGCTCTGCTTTAGAGCGATATGTGAGGCCTGATTCCTTTCGCAGTCACGGCTTAGGCTAAGGGCGTCGTGAACCCTAATCCACCCTCCTTACCTCTTGCCTTGGGGTCTCTCTCCAGGGGGACCCCATAGACTCCGTGGGGACTAAGCCAGAGATCTGACTTTCGACTGCGGCCGCTGGCCACTAGGTGTCAGTAGTGTCTCTGCAGTCCAGGGGAGGGGAGCAGCAGGTACCCTGGGGGAACTGGGAACCGCTGGAGGGGAGTCGCTCCTGAGGGGTGGAACCTGGACTCAGGGCAGTGTTAGCGACAGCCAGCAAGTGCTCTGTGTGGAGAGTGATGGGGCTCTGAGACATTTGCCAGATGGCTTTCTGCCTTCTTGGGTTATCCTAAGAGAGATTCACCTCCCTCCTGCTTGCTGCAAGAAGGGACATTGGAGCGCCTGTCTCAGCGGACCTACAGAGCGATTCCCCTGGGCAAGGCAACTGATTTCAGTGCTCAGGCCAAAATCTGGACGCTCAGCCCATGGTAACCTGTGAGTGAGTCTCAAAGGAGAGGTGAGGGAGGGCCCGTTCCTGGTCCTGCTTCTCATGTGGGTCAGGCACGGTGCCTGAGCCTGGCCCCAGGGTCTGCACCACAGAAAAACCTGGCACACATTTTACAACTTTTTATTCTGGCTTCCAAAATGATACTTTAATTGCCTAATCACTGAATGTACAGTAGGGCCTCACACATCCGCTAGATGATTGAATACACGTTTGAGAGCGATAGTGTAGAGATGGAGGGAGACCTGGGCTTTCTCTCAAGGGGACAGTCAGCCATTTTTATCACATCCCCAGTGTCTGGAGCCAGAGAGACAAGGCTGAATTCCAATCAGCTACTCTTAGCCTGGGTCTCTCCACATGTAAAATTAGGGCAGCATTCATTAATGCATGATCATTAATTTTACATCAGCTTGGCTGGACCAAGCGTGTCCTGATGGGCAGACATTATTGTAGGTGTTTTTGTGAGGCGAGAGTATGTTTGGCTGCTAGACTGTGAGTCCTGGGTCACCGTGGAAATGAATTCACCCATCAACCGAGGCTCAAACAGAAAAAAGCCTGGCTTCATCAGAGCAAGAGAGACGCCCCCTCTCATACACTGCTTGCAGACATCAGCTACAGTAAGGCTTCTCTTCCTCACTGAAGAATATCAGTTGTCCTGTTCTCCAGCCCATTTGCTGGGACCACACAGCCTTGACTCCTGTGGGTCTCTAGCATACCCTACCCCTGCAGACTCTAGACTTAGCAGTTTACATAATTGTGTGAGATGTTTTCTTCTAATAAATCTCTTTGCATCTCATAAAACATCATGTGGGTTCTGTTTCTCTGGAGACCCCTTGCTATCCAGGAGTATTAACTGGAAGTAAAGTATTAAACGAAAGCACCAAAACAACCAGTATCTAGGTGGTTTGTTTTCCTCTGTGGTATCCAACTTGTCAGCTCTCTTGCTTAAGCCTTAGAAAGATGCCTACATCCATAGATTAAGTACATTAGAGAGTACCTCGGAAGCACCCAAACCTGACAGTATCACATTAGGAAATCACAGTACTCCCTCCTGGAGAAGTCTGATCAAGAGTCAGCCTAAGTTTGAGGTTTCCACTTTTTCTCCCTGTGCCTTCTGTCATCTGAAACTTGTAGTTTCTGGCTTGTCTGTAATCTGTCTGTTGTGTGTTTGTCTTTGCCTGTATGAAATATGGCTATTTTTTCTCTGTGTCCCCAATAAATGGACTATGTTGTGCATTTATTAAATGGGATAGAAAGTATCATATGAATGAATGAAGGATACTTGATAGAAATCTTCACAGTTTTACAAGGGATTAAGTCACTGACTCCAGCTGACCCCTGCTGACACAGACAACAGATAGTAATATAAGCATGCTGTTCATCAAGACATATGCATTTGCTGGGTTTAGCGCTGATGACAGGTATTCACCACACGAGATTTCCTCTGACTTTTGCAGTTTTCAGCAATTTATCACATATTCAACATACATGCATCCCTCTGGGTCAGGGCAAGGAAGAGACATAATTTAAGATTAAAGTTGTGCATTAGCTTAGGTTTTTTGTGAGACCAGGTTCCTCTGGGTAGCCTTGGCTCGTTTGGAACTCATCCTGTAGACAAGGCTGGCCTCAAATTCACAGAGATCCACCACCACTACCTGGTGTGCACTGTTCTCTTAATGGCAGGTCAAACAAACAGGCTGAATACTCAGCAGGTTAGCAGTTTTATATTTTTACTTTTTTCCAAGACAGGGTTTTTCTGTGTAACAGAGGCCTGACTGTCTTGGACTTCCTTTGTAGATCAGGCTGGCCTCGAACTCACAGAGATCCGCCTACCTCTGCCTCCTGAGGGGTGAGATTATGGGCATGTGCCGTCACAACTGGCTGCAGTCTTAAATCTTTTTTTTTTTTTTAAAGATTTATTTATTTTATGTATATATGAGTGAGTACACTGTAGCTGTACAGATGGTTGTGAGCCACCATGTGGTTGTTGGGAATTGAACTCAGGCAGGTCTCTCTGACTCCGGTCCTGCTGGCTCCAGCCCAAAGATTCATTTATTATTATATGTGAGTACACTGTAGCTGTCTTCAGATACACCAGAAGAGGGCATCAGATCCCATTACAGATGGTTGTGAGCCACCATGTGGTTGCTGGGAATTGAACTCAGAACCTTCGGAGGAGCAATCAGTGCTCTTAACCGCTGAGCCACCTCTCCAGCCCCAGTCTTAAATCTTAAATGACCTCAAGATGTGTTATTAACTTTGGCTTTGAGGTCCAGCAAAAGTTTCAGTGTCTTAGAGTGTAAGAGATGTTTTCATAAGACTCTAGCCGCATCTAAGGAGGGGAAACCTTCTTCCTTTGAACTCGGAAATCCATTGGCCAACCTTCCAACACGTCCTACCTTGATGGACTAACGGCCTGGCTTCTGTCACATTATTCCTTTGAGGGGAATGCTTCCCCAGTTTCCCCCTTTACCTTCTGGCTCGGGTTTCCTGAGCTTTGGGATGTGAGGCAGATGGCTGTCTGTTTCTTGTCACAGGTTTCTTGGGTGGGTAAGAGTAGGAAGCGGCAAGCCCCGTCTCCTCCCTCCTCCGTGGGCGCTAGTCAGCCATGCGAGCTTCGGAGTATGAGGGCCAGGGGGTGGGAGCTTTATCATTTTTAAGACACAGACCTCTCCTCAACCCAGTGCCTCTGAGCACTTGATAGCAATTAGTAGGATCATTTTTAGCAGATTTGGAAACCTTGGTGTCCCTAGTGCACTGTGGAAATCTAAAATACTTTTTCACTATTAACGTCTTCCCTGTTTTTAATTGGCATTATCATAAAACCACCCAGGCTCACGTTCAGGGTGCTTTATGATACTTACCGATCTGTACCATGTGAAGCTTAGCTTGAGTTGAATTTCAGGGGCCACAGAACACATGACCACACGTAAGGCAGCCCCTCTGTGCTGTCCTCCACGTCTGTGGCTCGGAAGTCCCCATGTTTCTCTTGCTCAGACCTTGTGAGCCAGGTGGCTTTGCGTTCAAAAATTGGTAAATGGTAACATATATAAACGTGTATAGGACATGGATGTTTTAAAGGTCCAAAGAATAATACCAACAACAAAATGCAAGGACTGGCAAAAATGGTTCAGTGGTTTAGAGCACTGGCTGCCCTCGGAGAGGACCCAGGTTCTATTCCCAGCACCCGCATGGCTACTTATGATTGTCTTTAACTCCAGTACCAGAGCAACTGGCACCTTTTCTGGCCTCTGCAGGCATTAGGCACACATGTGATGCACAGACATACATGGAGGCCGAATACTTACAAACATAAAAACAAAACAACGTGAAACAAACAAACAAACAAAAAACCAAAGCAAAACTAAGCCAAACAAACAAACAAAACCCCCAAACAAACCATAAAATTAACAAAAAATCTCCCAAAAGACAAAACCCCCAAACCTCGACCTCACATCCCAAAGGTAAGGAATCAAAACATGACATGTCTCTTCCAACCTATGTATCTGGAAACCCCTGCTCACCTGCAGGTGTTTTAACGTGGAGAGTCCATGTCCCAGCCAACCCCTTGTTTTGAGCCATCTTGGGAGTCAGTCTCTTTCCCTCCATCTCTCCCCCTCCCCCACAGGGCACCCTCTGTGCAGTCGTAGGCCCCTGCTTTGAACTTGTATAAATGGAGTCTCACACTAGGTCCCATTTAGGACTTGTTTCCCCATCATCTTTCATGGGCTTCCTCTTACTGATGTCTGTAGTCACGGTTCACCCAGCCTCCCTGGTGACTAATTATCCCTCAGTAAATATAGCAGTGTCTCCATCCCTCACTGTCAACAGACAGAGCAGCCTTTGTTACTGTGAGTGGTGTCTCTCAGGACCATCTTAGATATCTCTTGGCACAAAAGACTGTGTTTGTAAAAACCAGTCTCTTTCCATCAACAATGGCTGTCCTGCCAAGGGCCAGAACTCCATAAACCTCCCTATTCTTGTGAAACCCTTGTGTGAGTACCTGTTTGCCCCAACCCTGGATGCCAGAAGTTTCTGAGACTTGACTCTCTGTCAGTTCCTTCCGGTTCCCACTGATTATGAATTAGCTCACTGTGTTGGGCTGTGAGGTCAAGCTCTCCCATTGAGATGACACAGACACCATCCTGTGTTAGGATAATGACATAGGATAATGTCCCGTGGACATCCCACTCCCGTGTCCTTGCTTGTCCAGTTTGGGTCCCTGTGCTCCCTTTTGCAACACTAAGCTGCCTTACTGAGTTACTTCCGCTTTGGACGAAGTGTGGGACTCTGGGAACACCCTCGTGAGACACAATTCCTAGAGGATAAGACTTGCATAGCTTTCACCTTATCCCCACAGACAGGAAATTGTTATTTATGAAAAAGTGACGTTTGTAATCAGAGTAACAGCTTTGCCATTCCCAGAGACATTTCCCAGAGACAGGTAAAAGGTGAAAAGGAATGGATTTATTTACAGTTTGAGTCTGAGAGTGTTGGGGTTGGTGTATTCAGATGCAAAATTCTGTAACCCTCAACCTGGTTGCCTCAAGACCAGATTCTCATGCACACCAGCCTTTGTTGCACAAACCTCGCTCCCCTAGTTAATTAGTCAGTAAAAGGCTAAAGCCTGTGGTTGGGTAGTAGAGAGGCTTCTGTTAGGGTCCTATAGGCAGGCCTTCCTGGGAGGGAGAAATGAACTCTGGGAAGAAGAAAGAGGAAGGCCCTTTCGCCAGAAGACATCAGGGGAATGTATATGACACCGGCTTGGAAGCTGACCACATGGCTGGGTGAGGCTAGATGGTCAGTTAACTCAGACGAGCTGGTTGAGAGTCTACTAGATAAGGCCTAAGCTTTGAAATATTTAAAGGTGTCTGTGCTGTTATTGGGGGGGGGGGTACTAGTTGATTAAGGAATAACTGCCAATGTATTAATTTCCAGCTTTAATTAATATATAGTATATTAATAATCTTTTTTTTTTATAAGAGGGAAAGATTCTTGGTTTCTTTCGTTGCCTGTAGCGATGTTGCAGTTCGTGGACAGGACGAAGCTGCAAGGAACGCACCGTTAGCGCTGGGCTAAGTCATGCTAAGTGCTCAGCCCGTGAGGCTAACCTTTTCCAGGGGGACAGTCCCTCTTCGGCAGCCAGGGTTTGGGGCTGTTCTCACCAGCAGCATGGGATTATTTGGAGAGATTATAGCTGCGTACAGAGCCCTGTGCTAATTTAATAATAGAAATCTATTATCAGCAATTCTTGGTAGAACCGATTTTCCAGGCCTTGCTAAGCAGGGCTCAGAGCGCTGTAACTGAGGCCTCTGTGGCCGACAGGAAGTACCGCTTCTTCGCGGACTTTGCCTAAATTTTCCTGACTGCTGTTGAGACCTTCTCGGAAGCTGACAGTTTTTTTTTTTTTCTAGTTCTTCTGTGAAGGGATTGCTTGTATCTTTTGTACATTTTTTTCCCCTACAGAAAGTAGAGCAGTGGTTACCCTGGGTTGTAAGGGAACGAGAGGGAGGGAGGGTAACTTTTTTTTTTTTTTTTTAAACTTCGTTTTGGTTCTTTGTGAGTTTCACAGCATGTACCCCAGTCCCCATCATCTCCCTGACCCCTCATATCCACTGTTCACTCCTGCAACCTCACCACCAATACCAACACCAACACCAACACACACACACACACACACACACACACACACACACATCCCATAGGAAACATCTCATCATGGAAGCGGTAGTGTGTCGCCGTGTGTCCCACAGTATATCTGCCTCTTTACACATCTTCACTTGCAAATGCTCGTTGTAATGAGTCCTCGGTCTGGTCGGAGGCCTTCGGCCCATCAGAGCTACCCCTCCCCCATGTTCTCTAGTGCTAATATGAACCTTGGACATCCACACCGACCCCGTCACTCTATAGCTATGGACTCAGACATGGCCGTCAGCAGCAGCTCGGGCTGGGACCTCGCCATGGCCCCAGGTGGCAGGGCTGGCCGCTCACAGCAGGCTGCTCCCCTCCACCCTCCAGTCTCCAGTTCCATCTCTCTTCACAGTGCTGGGGCTGCTGCCCCTGTCTTTCCATCCGTCCACCACATATTCACACAGTGCGGTGACTCTCGTGACAGGCTGGCCACTGGGCTGGTGAGTGCCTATGTGATATCCTCAGGCAAGCAGGTTTCTATGGCCCACCCATGCTGTGGGGTAGAGGGCTGGTCTGTGGGCATCGTTCCCCACGCCCACTGTGTGGCATGGAGAAACGCAGGTCTCTAGCTTCCTCCCCCAGTGCTGTGCTGCCTGGATTTGATGTCACCTGATGTTTTTTATGTGTTCTCAGCATAAAACAGCTTTGACCACCAAGCTAATGAGCAAAGACTGTCATCTGCTGTGCTCCTGACTGATATAAGAACACCACCACCGGGGCTGGAGAGATGGCTCAGCGGTTAAGAGCACTGACTGCTCTTCTGAAAGGTCCCGAGTTCAAATCCTAGCAACCACATGGTGGCTCACAACCATCCACAATGAGATTTGATGCCTTCTTCTGGGGTATCTGAAGACAGCGACAGTAGTATACTTACATGTAATAAATACATAAATCTTAAAAAAAAAAAAAAACACCATCACCACCAAGGTGTCTCTTTGCCCATTGCCGTGTGTGTGTGTGTGTGTGTGTGTGTGTGTTCTGTACATCTTTCCTTTTCTTTCTTTAAACAACAAACAACAAAAAACAAAAACAAAACCTTTTCATTGGTTCTTTGTGAATTTCATGCTGTGCACCCAATTCCACTCATTCCTCTGTCCCTTCATATCCACTCTCTGCCCTTGCAACCCCCCTAAATAAATAAAATAAAATAAAATAAAATAAAATAGAATTAAAAAAATCTTGCTGTGGAAGCTGTAGTGTATGGCTGTGTGTCCCATGGTCTACCCTTCTGTCCGTACATCCTGACTTGTGATCATTGCAATGAATCCTTGGACTGCTTCGAGGCCTATTACTGCATAGATTTCTGTTACACGCTATCAATACTGGATTTGCATGGGACTGTCCTCTTCAAAATCCTGTTGTTGCAAATGTCATGGAGATCCTGCAGCTTTCACACACTCCAGCAGATCCTAGATGGGATTGACGTTGGGGTGGGCCGAGTCAGAACCCCGGACCTGGGCCTGGGGGGTAGCTGAGTTGGTGAGCCTGCCAGCTCTCCCTCACGTACACCTGCACCGCCATGGCGAGCTCTCCAGCACTTCCCGCCATAGCTTATGTAATACAGCAGCTAGCAAGGGGCAGGGGCAGATTTCCTGCTCTCAGGGCTGCCCCACCAGCACCTGGGCCAGCTCAGGTGGCAGTCCAGACCAGGGGCATCTGTTTGGCCTTTGGTGGTAATGTGGGTCTGGGTCATCAACATAGACCCCAGCTGCCACAGGATCACAGACCCAGACATGGCGCCCAGCAGCAGCATAGCCCTCAGATATCCACGTGGTCTCTGGCGGCAGCCCAGACTGTGGACATCTGCGTGGCCTTTGGTGGTAGCTCAGGACACAGACATCAACACAGATCCCTGCTGCAGGAGGACCGTGGACCCAGACATGGCCCTTGGTGACAGCCTGGGCCAGGACATCACCATCTGCCTGTTCCTCACTTTGATTCTCCTTGAGTGTTCCTCGAGGTTCCAGTTCCACCAGTGGTTCCTTGAGGTTCCATCTTCCTCCACAGTGTAGAGAGCCCTCGGCTTCACTTTCTTTTCGTCTCCACCGAGTACTCCATCTTCCCGGTCTCTTCATCATACATTCGTTCACTGCAGTGGCGCCCTCTGCTGGCTTCTTGGGGCCAGTGTCTTTGGATGCTTCTCTAATGGGCCTTGTGGTGGTCCGAATGAGCATGCGTCCCATAGGTTCTCAGATTTGAACACTTGGCTCCCCGTTGGTGGTGCTCTTTGGGGGAGGCTTAGGAGGTGTGGCCTTGCGGGCAAAATCTTTATGAGAGGTGGGCTTGGGGATTTCAGTGCCTCTCCCCACTCTACTTCCCGTCCTCCCTGCTTCTTGTTGTGGTTCAAATGTTAGCACTTGGCTTTTGCTTCAGCTGCCTTGTCTGCTGCTTGCTGCTGTGTTTTCCTGCCAGGAAGAACACTTATTACTCCCTGGACCGGCCAGGCAAATAGGCCTCCCTTCTATAGAAGGTGTTACATCACTGGCTAGAAGAGTCAACTAGGCCAGGCTGTCTGGTTTTTCTTCTTTCTTTCTTTCTTTCTTTTTTTTCTTGTAGATTTATAACCCAACATTTTTGTTTTGTTTTGTTTTAAACACAGGGCCTTTCCCCTGGGATTAAGTGCTGAGATTGTGTGTACCACACTCAGACTACCTTTTGGTTCTGTCAAGGTCAAACCAGGTTAAATTTGCCTTCAGGATCAAGGCGAAAGAATGAAAACCTAAAGAAATATGTGTATCCGTGAAAATATAATTTTTTTTTTCTAACAAGGTAGCCAGACAAGCGCCCACATATCCTGAACCTCCATTTCCCCTTTGTATAGATTATCCAATCGGGCCAAACTGTGAAGTTGAGCTCCCACTGGTGAGATGAAACCAAATTACTACCTGCATCAGGAATAAAAAGCAGAGGCCATCTTGGCTGTATGTGACCCGTAGCCTGGTTTGGGTTCTGCCACTCACACTCTTTTGCAGAAAGAAATTGCCTTGCTGGGTAACTATTCTTGTGTGCTCCTTTGGGCAGGACCGCAATTATTCTTTTCCAACATATCTAAGACTCGGGGAAATGAAAAACCAGGGCAGGAGCAGGCGGTCCTTTTGGTCTCGTTTACCTGCAAACTGCTAATATGTGATTTATTTGAACAAGAGGGGCAGCTAGCTTCCTCTTTAGTGGATCTCAGAAGTGAAATTCCAGACATGCAGTGGAGCGGTGCTGGTTCTAGCTGGAAACTCATCCAGCGAATGGGCAGACCCCACAGAGACCAGCAGAACTGGAAACTCTGGAGACCTTCAATGTGTATTTTAAACTCCTGCAGCTCTGGTGGAGTCAGGTTCTAGACCGTCGTCATCTCATGAAGGAGAAGCTCTAACCTTGACCTTTCATTCTGTAGGCGGCCATTTCTCTTTTCTCCACAAATACATAGCAGCCATGGTGGTTGCCGGGTTGCCGGGCGGTGGTGGCACACGCCTTTAATCCCAGCACTTGGGAGGCAGAGGCAGAGGCAGACGGATTTCTGAGTTTGAGGCCAGCCTGGTCTACAAAGTGAGTTCCAGGACAGCCTGGGCTACACAGAGAAACCCTGTCTCGAAAAAAACAAAACAAAAAACAAAACAAAAAAATAAAACAGAGAGAGAGAGAGAGAGAGAGAGAGAGAGAGAGAGAGAGAGAGAACGTATTTGGCTCCCTGGATTTTTGTTGCTTCAGCTCAGACTGCTCAGTACCTCGGCTTATGCAGCATTCTGAGAAGAGCTTGGATGTGACCATGTGACCAGAACATTCTCCCTGCCTGAAGGAGCCACAGAGGCCAAGAGAAGATTGTGAGGGTTAAAGTTATGTTATCAGTTTAAATTACTGGGCTTAAGAGATCTATAAAGCAAAAAATGCCTCTAAACCGTAAGCCCCTCTTGCCCAAGGACACATAACTTCCTGGAACACTGGGGGTTGTTGTGAGATAACAAGCCACGAGTAAACAAGCCCCATTGCTCCAGCAGCACGCAGTGTGTTTGATCACATATAGGTAGGAGGTTCGTGTGCAGGAAGGACATAGGATGTATGTTTGCCTCAGACCGGATGAATGCAGGAAGTGTAGGTTTTGACTTTATTAAGCACCCGACTAATGTAACCCGAAGCCATTCTCTGGGGACCCTGGGTATGGGCCTAGCCAGTGTCCATTGTCCTGGCTAGTATTTAACGAATACTGCCTCAAGTTTGGGTCAAAAATTGTGGTGGTGTCTTATTTTCCCCGGAAGGATTAACAAGGCCTCCTCACCATCTCTGGGGATGTTTTCAAGGTGGTGTCCACAGCGCTCTCCTGAAGCGCATGGGTTGAGAGTGACTCTGCTCGTGGTCCAGAAGGGAAGAAAATGTTTCCTCTCGCCTGGTCCTCTGAGTTATTGCCACTGGGTGCACAGAGTTCACGTCAGCAAGGACCAGAATCCTGCCACCTGCTCCAGAGCATGTGTCCCCCACACCTCGGTTCCCTTGCCGGGAGCCCCGTGGGAGCTGCTGGGGCATCTCTGGGGACTCAGGGCTCTGCCTGCGTTCCCAAGGTCTTGTACAGTCACAGACCTCTGCGTGGACTGACAGGCTAAGCACTGCTCACTGCTTATCCGGGACTCACAGGCAGGATATGAAAGGATGAGGACTACAGGCTGGGAAGGTCCCTAGCGTCCTTTCCCGCCTCGCCTCCTGCGGAGAAGCTGAGGCAAGGGCGGACACCGCTGGGTCAGCAAGGTCACTGCTACGGATGCGCCGGCCCCATAACAGGAAATGCATAACAGGAAATGCCTGCGTGACTGGCGTGACCCTGTGCATGGCGGCCACGTAAGCGGAAATGACTTAACTAGTTTATCCAGCCTCTATAGGAAACTGATTGGTTCTCAGAGAGCGCGGACTCAGATAACTTAAACTTATTGGCTTAGAAGCTATGGAGTGGCTTGTGCTGGACGGGTTCTGCTATAAGCCTATAAAAGCTGCCCTGATTCTGCATGCGTTGTTCACAGTCACCTACCCCGCGTGGGGGAATGGCTGTGACCCCAGAGCTCTGGAATTAAAATCCTCCTGCTATTGCATTAAGACTGTTTCTCGTGAGTGATTGGGGTGACGGCTTCCAAGGCGTGGGGCGCTGGGGTGCCCCCGTTTTTCTTTTGGGTCTTACAGATAGAAGGAATCGGAAAACTAAGGGACATGGGAAAAGAAAGGAGCCCCTCGGCCCAGAGCATTCAGTCTGATGCTGAATTGTTTAGAATTCCAGCACAGTTAACTGAAATTTCTGTGAAGGTTGTCTACATAGAGATTCGATTCCATTACGCTACCTATTTGGAACATGGAGATATTTCAAGTAAGAATGTTAGGCTAGAGATGAGCCTCGCTTACGGCCTAGGTGTACATAATGCTCGAGTCTGGCCTTTCTCCTTTCCCAAAAGTAAACGGGCAGTTTTCTAGGAATCTCACACACACAAAAAAACCAAAACAACACAACAAACAAACAAAACAAACCACATTTACAATAAAAGACATGTCTTTTATTCCTTGTGCAATCCCTATGACCCATGGTTTTATTTAACTAGATTGCAAATTGACCCAAGGTACCTTGAGAACTATGCTATACTCTCATCATAAAAAGGGAAGAAAGTTGGATCTGGAGAGACAGCTCTTTCAGAGAACATGAGTTCAGTTCTTAGCAACTATGTCAGGTGGTTCGCAGCTGCCTGTATGCCCAGCTCCAGGGGATCAGAGACGCTCTTCTGGCCTCTGAAGGCATAATGACATACACACATATGTAGTGTGTAATTTAAAAAAACAACACACCATTGCCTTTGCCTGTGACAGTGGCGGATCTCCGGCCCCGGGGCTTGCCCGGGACCTGCTGCAGCCACTGGTTCACTCTTGGCTTCCTCTTGTTCCTCCCAGCTTGGCTTTGCCAAGCCGCCATCACCGACCCGGCTTCACTCTCTCCACCGACCTTTGCTTCAGGGATGAAGAAGTCAGACAACTTGGTTGCTTTAGCACTCGCCAGCTAGCACAGTTGCTAGGCACAGAATCTCCTGCCCTGAACTCGTCAGCTAGCCCGTGTCGGCCGCCTCCGCTGACCTCCTTGGCTATGGCCGGTAGTGGTAGTAAGGCTGCTGGTTCTAGCTGCCCTGAGATCCTACACGATACCTGTGTGCTCTCGTTCCAAAGCCTGGCCGAAAAGCCCCTTCTCTTTCCCCGCATCTCCTTTTCCTCCTGAGATCTGGAAGTCTCACCAGTCCCTTCTGCCCAGCAATTGGCTGCCGGCCTCCTTTAGCGACCAAATCAAGAACCAGTTAGGGAGCCAGACTTTAGTATCAGCACCTCCCCCTATACACACCCACCCACAAACACACACTCCACACACATAGCACACAATATACCACATACACACCACACACACATACCAAACACACACACATACCACACACACATATTACACCCTCACCCTCCACCTGCCTATACATACACACCACATATATACACACACCACACCACACATACCCACACATACATACATACCACACATATCACATGAACACATACCACACACAACACACATCCCCACTCTCCACTCCCCACAGACATACATACCACATACACATACACCCACACCACACACATATAACACTACATACACACATGCCATACACACGTATACACATACCACACACATACATACACAGACACTCCATATACAAACCACACACACACACACACACACACACACACACACACACGAATAAAAAATTTGAATAAACTTTTAGAAAACAAAGGGAAAAAGGGAGATGGAGGTGTGTCCCTTAAAAGCCCCTTGAACAATGGGGCTTCAGAAGCCACCACTGTACAGCTCTCCTGGGAAGCCCACCCCACACTTGGGTGTGTACTGTCCTTTTTGTGACCACCTCTCTCTTTCCCTAATACTTGTGCTTGTTAGCTCTTTCTAATAAATGCCATCTCTGCTCCATGCTAACTTGGCTGTCTTAGTTCTTATTCTATTGCTAGAAAGAGACACCACGACCAAGGCACTATAGAAGAAAACATTTCATTGTGTGTGTGTGTGTGTGGGGGGGTTGCTCACAGTTTCAGAATGTGAGTCTCTGATCACCATGATAGAAGTGTGGCAGCAGGCATGGCGCTGGGGCAGTAGCTGAGAATTTACATCTTGATCTGAAGGCAGGAGGCAGAGAGAGAGGGAGCCTGGGCCTGGCTTGGGCTTCTGAAACCCCACGGCTCCCCACCCCCCACCCCCCACCCCCAGTGACACACCTCCTCCAACAAGGCCACAGCTCCCAGTCCTTCCCAAACAGTCCCTCTACTGGGAACCAAGATTCAAATCTATAGCCTATGGGGGCTATTCTCATTGAAACCACTGCATTGTCCTAAAAGTTCTTTTCTGGGATGAAGTCAAGCGTCCTTAGAGTCCCCTGAGTAGAAAGCACACGTTGCTTCACACTGCACCCCAGCTGGTGGGGGTTTTTCTTACCCGTGGGAGCTGTGTGATATGGAGGGGTGTGAAGATCAAGCACTGTCTTTACGCCCGCGCTGAGCACCTTCTGGGCTGTTTGCTATAGTTTAAAACCACTCCTCTCTTTTATAAGTGCTCCCCTCACCTATAAGAGCTGTGAGGGTTTGTAGCCGATTTACCAGCTATCTCCCCAAGCCCAGCTAACCAGGCCGAGAACTGCCACAACTCAGAGTGCGTCGTGGAATCTGGAAAGGAGGGGCAGGCAGTGTGGTTGTTTGTGTGTAGCATGCCTCGCAGTGGCTTTGTCCCTCAGTCTGGAGCAGGGGAGTGTCTGGAGGGGGTCTGTCGAGTGGGAGGAAGTAAGGCCAGGGGTCAGACACGTCACACAGCCTCGACAGCTTTTCTGTTCCTTCCTGAAGCCCTTTGGGGCCTGTGAGGTCCAGTTTCCCATGACAGCTCATTTTTACCTCATCCTCCCCCCCAACCCCCGCCCCCCCACCCCCCGTCTTTCATACGTTTTTTTGGGTTTTGTTTTGTTTTTGCTGATGCTTGATCAAGTTGTATTGTGTTTTAAAACCCAAAAGAGGCTCCGTGAGGATAAGATTAATCCGCAGGGAGAATTATCAGGCAGAGTTAGGTCTCAGGTAAGGGTGAACTGAACAGGTGCTTCCCTGCCCCCACCCTGCTGCCCTCTGGATGCTGAGAGCACGGTGGTGGTGACTGGACACAGACTTTGCTCCTGTGCTCGCCTGCAGGGACACATCCCTGCCAGCTAGCCATCCGTTGTCTTTCCTTACTTTATTAGCTCAACATATTCCAGAAGGAGAAAAAGCATGAAAAACAACAACGACAGCAACAGCAACAAAACTATTTTTCCTGTCCCCTCCTGTCACTTCTGAAGCCACCATGGCAACTGCTGACTGAAGTGTCTGTGTGTAAAATGTGCTTTGTCCTCTGGGAGAAAACAAAGAATTCTTAAAGAGCAGCCTCCTGCATTGGCAGGAGAGCGGGAAGGGCTTGTCAGCATCCAACCTTCCTCAGCGGAATTCTGGCATCTTCCTGTGTGTCTTGACCAGGACTGTTTCGGTTGTCGTGGTATAGACGCACTGTCCCTGTCCCCCTGTGTAAGCATGCCCCACTCCGATGCTCTAAGTAAGCCTGGCTCATGCTCTCTACTTGTATGTGTAAGTATTCCTCACTCTTCGGCTTTCACAAGTTTTTGCATGTTCCAAAATTCACCTAAAAGAATTATTTTTGTTGCAAGCAGTGGGCGATGGTGGAGAATACGAGCAAGGTGAGGCAGGAGGTTGCCAGTGACTTTCTGGTATGTCTGTCTGGCATCCATGTTGGCTTGACTCCTAAATTTGTTCCTTACTAAACTATGTGGTTCTGGCCAAATTGTTCTCCCAGGAAATGAACTGGGCTCTTTAGAGTCCATTAATTCTGGGAAATTTTTGGTCAACTTTGGAGAGTTCTCCTGTGCACAACTGTGATAATGAATGACCATGTTATGCGGATGCCGTAAGAATAAACAGATGGAGCAGGGGGTCTTAAAATTGACTGTTTGTTTGTTTTTAAATAACAGTGTCAGAAAGCACCCAGATCAATTAAATTAACATCTCCGAGTGCGGAAGCCATTCATCCATCTTAATTTTCTTATATTCTCAGCGTTCAGCCAAACATAAGACAGCGAGACAGTGCTTCTAATAATCATTCAACGAGCAACAGCTGCTTTAGGAATATAACTAAAGGCTGACCCAAAACTCCCCGAATGAATGGGCGATTGAGAGCCCAATTCATTTCCTCTGGAATGTTTTTGTCCAACAGTTATCTGAGCATTCTCTGTGAGCCAGGATCTGTGCCAGAGTATCCTTTTCCAATTCAGAATAAAAGCTCATATTACTTTCAAGGGAAAATTTAAAGACCTGAGGTATACAGTTCATTTATCAAAGTGTTTGACATGTGGCCCAGTAAGCTTTAATTGTCAACTTGAGAAGAACCTAGAGTCACCTGAGAAGGAAATCTCAATTGAAAACTTCCCCAGATAAAATCGGTTTATGGGCATGTCTACAGGGCACGTAGTCTTGGTTGTTAATTGATGTAGGAAGGCTCCGCCCACTGTGGGCGGCACCATTCCCTGGGCTATGTAAGAGAGCTAGTAGAGCATGAGGTAGACTGAGCCAGGAAGCAGCATTCCTCTGTGGTTTCTGCTGTTCTTCCTCGGCTGTGAGTGAGTTCCTGGGTCAGAGATAATGATGTGTGGATACTAACATGTCGACCTTCAAGTTCCTACTTTGAGTTCCTGCCTTGACTTCCCACAACCATGGACTATAAACCATACGATGAAATGCCCCCTAAATTGCTCTTGGTTGGAGTGTTTCATTATACAACAGGAATGTGACCAGAATGCCATGCCACTTGAGGACCCTACCTTATTCCCAGAATCCACACGGAAAACCAGTGTGGTGGCGTCTACTTATAATCCTAGACCCTAGAGGGAAGACAGACAGATAGATCGTTAGGGCCCATTGCCCATTTAGGCTAGCCTACTTCGTGGGCTTCAGGCCAGATGACAGACACTGTCTCAAAAAACACATGTATAAAAAACCCTCTAAACTCAAGGTTTATGGTCCTGAGGAATGACACCCATGGTTGACTGTCCTTTGGCTTGCACATGCATGCATACCCACCCCACAAACACACATGGGTGCATGTATGTGAGAGTGCACAACACATGCATACACACACACACACACACACACACACACACACACACACGAGGGGGAAGGAGAGGTTTAGGTTCTCTAGGGCAACCTGGCTGGCCTTCCCATCATTCATGACAACTACTTGCTATCATCACTGTGGGCAAGCTTCAGCCGCTTGGTAATTCTTGGGGTCACCCTGGGCCTCCATGGTCCCCTATGCCCTTCCCTGCATGCTCCCCTTTGTTATCATCTTCTCACACTTCTTTCTGCTTTCTACCTGGAGAACTTCACAAGATGGAATTCCTGAGCCAGGACTTGAAGACCCAATGGCTGCCCAGCAGTGATTGTTAGAGCCTGCTCCTCTATAGTGAATGAGACACAGTGGCCTTCAGTCTTAGGATTCCTTGAATGCCCTGCAGGGAGCAAAGGATGACTTTTCAAGGCTCTTTCTTACAGGAGCCTGGCACAGTGGTCTATTCTGATGCCCCACTCTGATGAAGTGTCTAGGCTCAGGCAGTCGTCTTTCTCCTTCTCTTTCATACCTGTCTCCATTGTCCGGGGATCCAGGTTCCCTCAAATGCAAGGATCTCCTGGGCCATCCATAGCAGCAGGGCAGCTTATGGGAACTGTCTCAAGAATCTGGGGTCCTGAGAAGGGGGTGGAATCCCACAACATTCTATCTCTGGGGAGCAGGTGGCTTTTATGATCGTAGCCACTCCCTGAAGGAAACTCTACCTCCTCCAGCAAGCGTCTCTCCTGTACCATAGCCTCCTCGTGGGAGAGAGGTTATCGCAGCTCTGCTGCAGTGCTGGCAGGTGCTGCTGGGCCAAGACCCCAGTGGGGATCTAATATGAATCGCAGTCACCAGATGATTATAGAGTAGCCCTACTTGGAAGCAAGGCACCCAGTGGCTTTCTGTACAGCCCTGGGTCACCAGGAAGCAGGGTGCAAGGGTTAAACGTGTGTGCGTCCTCCCTGGGCTGTGGACGATTCTGCAGGAGATGGTTAGGGAGATCTCATTTAATGTTCTAGACATCTTATCCATGAGGCTGCTCTTCCAGGCTCAGACTATGCCACTGCATAAAGCTGCCAACTTTCTGGACAGGTATCTTAGTACATAGACACCTACACATACCCAACATATATGTAAATATACCACACACACATGCACACACACCACACATATACATACATACACCACACACATGCATACATACCACACATATACATATATACACCATACACACACATCACACATATACATACACCACTCACACACCTCACATACACACACATACACACACAGAACATACACACACACACACACACACACACACACATATATATATATATATATACACACACATGTATACACCATACATGCAGACATATACAAAGTAAACAAGATTTTAAAAAATGGACTAAATAAGCATACTATGTTTTATTGATTCATATATCCAGTCGGACACATGTGTTATTCTAGTTTTTGTTTTAACATCTGGTTTAGGTTGGGATTCTTCAGAAAATTGTAAGTTTGAGCCTCAGACTTCACAGTAGGGGCTCCCCATCTTCCAGCTGTTACCCAGTACCTTAGACATTATTGTTGCCCAAAAGGGCAGAGTTCTGAAATGTTCCATTTCTATAACTTCGGGAAGAATGGTTTTATTTCCACCATACACTGAACAGTGCTAAACTTAAATGCAAACCAATGGCCAGTTGCATGAATGTTTTAAAATTTTATTTACTTAACATGTATGTAATTCAGCCATTAGAAACAATGAATTCATGAAATTCTTAGAGAAATGGATGGAGCTGGAGAACATCATACTAAGTGAGGTGACCCAGTCTCAAAAGAATACCCATGGTATGCACTCACTGATAAGTGGATATTAGCCTAGAATCTTGGGACACCAAAGACACAATCCACATATCAAATGATATCTGACAATAAGGAAGGAGTGGACACTGGTGCTGGAAAGGATCAAAACATCAGTGTAGGGGAATACCAGAACAGGGAAGTGGGAAGGGGTGGATGGGGGAACAGGGGGAGGGAAAAGGGCATGTGAGACTTTTGGGGGATGGGGAACCAGAAAAAGGGAAATGAAATGTAAATATAGAATATATCCAATAAATAAATAAAAAATAAAAAAAGAACAACAAAAAAAAAGAGCGACCTATGTTTATGAATTCTTAAATTGATTTCAACTCTCATAATGTCTAATTGCCTGGGCTTATTTCTGGAAATGTAGCCTTTTACAACAATTTATCACATCTTGTACTGCAATGTTTACTGCAATTGAATAAAAAAATTCATGTTTTTTACTTTCTCCTTAAAAAAACATGTATGTATCAAGTCTTATATTGTACCATGTACCTTGCTGAGCATTAGAGACATAAGAATAAATAAAACATAATTTCTGCCCGTGTTAGCTCTTGCTGCACAATACCTGAAAGTTGGTGGTTTAAAAAGAAAGTAGTAGCAAGCAGTGTTCTGGGCCGGTAACGTGGGCTGTTTAATCACTTTTTTGGTCTCAGCTGAGTTTTCTTGGCATCTGTGGCCAGCTGTCCTCTGAGCCAGTTAGGGTTAGCTGGTCTAGGGAACTCTCAGCTGGGCTGAGTCAGGTCTGACCCACATTCTCTCCTCTCTAGTGAGCCAACTTGGCTCATTTATATATAAGGATGCGACCAATATATACTGTATAAGGAGCATCACAGAACAAAAGGAACAGAGGTAGCTACACTATGAGCCAGCTTGTCAGAAAGAAACAAAGACAGGCAGATTCAAATGCAAGTAGATTCTGAGTTCAAGAGCGGGACAGAGCTAATTTAGGTCCAGGTGCAGTTGGAATGGTGATTCCAAGGCAGGCCCCACCCAGCTGTTTCATTGTCTGTGCTTATGTTTGCTGTCTCTTCCTAAGAGCCAAGGGGCTAAGGTCGTGGAGTGGTGATTCCTGAGATGGTCAAGAGGGAACCTGGAATAAATAACTGAATCGATATGTAAATAAAAACAACTGGGTTTTTGGTCTGCATGAGATGAGCTAGCAGAAAGCAATAGCAGTTCTTTACAGTGATTTTCTAGAGAGACCAGAGCTGTCTGGAGATCTCTGGAGAGAGAACACAGCTCTATAAGACTTTTTTTCTAACAGGACTTTTGATTTTGGTTGGAAAGCCCATGGAGAGTGAACATAGCTCTTTTAGAATTTTTTATAGCTCTCTTAGAATTTTTTCTAGTAGAAGTTTCCAAGAATTACTTAGAGAGCTGTCACCGCTTTTTAGAATGTCTTCTAGCAGCTATCCAGAGGAGGCTCTGAAGAGCAAACACATCTCTTTTGGACATTTTTTTTTTTCTGATTTTGATTGGAAAACCCAAGAATTACTTTTAGAATTTTTTTTCTAACAGGATTTCTGGCTTATCAGAAGATCCAAGAATTTTTTTATAGCAGCTTTTCTGACTTTGGTCAAAGAACCCATGAACTATCCAGAGAGCTTTTAGAATTTTTACTAGCAGAGAGAGCTGTCTCAACCAGAGAGTTATTATAATAGCAAGAAAAAGCTGTTTAGAGTAGAGCAGAGCAGAACACACACACACACACACACACACACACACACACACACACACACAAACGCATGCACGCACGCACATGCACACGCACACGCGCACACACACACAAACACACACAAGTCTGAAAAACCATCTCAGCAGAACATAGACCACCAACTGGACCCACAACTTGACTTTGAGCCATTTGTTTTGCTGCTCCTAAATACTCCTTCTCTCAGCAACCCTGACCTAGATGAGGCTGGTCTTTGGCACAAGTGCTAGGATTACAGGCATGCATCATTATGCCCATCTGAATGCCTGTTGATAGTCATTGCTAAGATACTTGGAAAAGTAGGGAAACAGTGATGACTATCATAAATGATTTAGCTTCTTGATGTTTGGAGCTCAAGAATGGTCAGAAAGGCATAGAAATATATCAAGTTACATATTATAAGAAGTATCTTTCCATTTTCCTCCCTCTCTCTTCCTCCTTTCCTTCCTTCTTCCCTCAATCTTCTCTCCTTTCCTCCTTTCTTCCTCCTCTTCTCCCTCTTCCTCTTTTTTCTTTGTTTTTTCTTTTCTTTTCTTTTCTTTTTTTCTGGAAACAGGGTTTCTCTGTGTAGCCCTGGTTGTCCTGGAACTCACTCTGTAGACCAGGCTGGCCTCGAACTCAGAAATCTGCCTGCCTCTGCCTCCCAAGTGCTGGGATTAAAGAAGTGTGCCACCACTGCCCGGCTCCTCTTCCTCCTCCTCTTTTTCTTGGTCTTCCTTCCCTTTCTCTATCTTTATCTCAACAACACTTGACATTTTACATCGTGGAACTCTAATAAATCTAGTAATAAAACTCCGTCTAAAATGACGACCCTGTACATTTAAAATTTTAATCTACAAGAATAGGAGGAATACACAGATCACCAAGCTGCTGGACATATCTCCAGCTATATGCTATTATGGTCTGGATATGAAATGTCTCTGTGATGGTTAGCTTTTGTCATCTTGACATAAACTAGAATCACCCTGGAAGGGAGAACCCCAATTGGGGCATTGTCTCCATCAGGCTGGCCCATGAAGAAGCCTGTGGGGTATTTTCTTGATTTATGATTGATGTGGGAGAACCCGGCCCACTGTGGGTAGTGCCGCCTCTGGGCAAATAGTCTTGGGCTGTAGAAGAAAGGTAGCTGAGTGTGAATCTGGGAGTAGGCCATGAAACAGTGCACCTTCCATGGCCTCTCTTTAAGTTCCTGCCTCCAGCTTCTTGCCTTGAGTTCCTGTTCCTGTTCCCCTCAGTGAGGCTCTATATCCTGTCAGATGAAATAAACACTCCCCCCTTTCAACTTACTTTTGGTTGGTGTGTTATCAACAACAGAAAGTAACATAATCCCCTTGTGGTGGCTTGAATAGGTTTGGCCCTTATAGATTCATGTGTTTAAATGCTTGGCCATAGGGAGTGGCACTTGTTGGAGTAAGTGTGGCTTTGTTGGAGAAGTGTGTCACTGGGGACACACTTTGAGATCATATTTATGATCAAGTTCTATCCAGTGCAGAATCCAGTCTGCTCCTATATGCCTTCAGATCAAGATGGAGAACTCTCAGCTCCTCCAGCACCATGTAAGCTGTAAGCTGCCGTGCTTCCCGCCATGATGATAATGGACTAAACCTCTGAAATTGTAAACTAGTCCCAATTAAATGCTATCCTTTATAAGAGCTGCCATGGTCCTGGTGTCTCTTCACAGCAATGAATCCCTAACTAAGACACTGTAAACACCCTCATGAATTGAAGTTTTTGTTTAGGGCTTATTGGTCCAGAAGGAATTGATCTGGTTAGATGGCCCAATCTGTTGACTTCGTAGCTGAAAGAGCTAGAGGGAGGTGGGGCCTGATAGGCGGAAATAGGTCACTGGACAGGAGACACTTGAGGATCTCTCTCCTGTCCTCTACACCTTCTCTGGGTTTCTCTGCTTCTATGCATCTCTCCTATGCACCCCCCAATCTGGTGCTCTCTCTTTCCCACACCACGGGCCCACAGAGATGGTAATAAGTGGTTCTGCACAGACACCACTGATGCAGTGAGCTCTAACAAGTCCTTCCTGCTTCCATTCTCTCTGTTGAGGAAAAGCTAACTCCCCCTCCTCCACATGCACACACCTCTCTTTCTTCAGCTAGAAACAGAAGCCATCTTGTTATGACGCAAGGGATGAAACAACCAAAAGTGGGAGCAAAACCACAGCCGGAAAACAGGATCTCCAGGGCTGGAGAGATGGCCCAGTGGTTAAGAGCACTGACTGCTCTTCCAGAGGTCCTGAGTTCAATTCCCAGCAACCTCATGGTGGCTCACAAAACACCTGAAATGGGATCCAATGCCCTCTTTTGGTGTGTCTAAAGACAGCGACAGTTTACTCAAATATATAAAATAAACGAATCTTTAAAAACAAAAACAAACAAAACAAAACAATAGCCAAAGCGAAGCATTTACTTCTCATTATGCCAGAGAACAAACACCAGTCCAAGTCCGCCATGTGTGCCAATCATTGCTAATTACACAGAGCTCACGCACCGCTGTCCACTCCTCTTCCCTCTAGGTAATGGGAAGGAGGAAGAAAGCTCTAGCGACATCTTCTTAGGCCCACCAGGTGATGTTATTTTATCCAGCCTTTCGTCCCATATTGCTAATTCTCTTAGATTTTTTTTTTTTTTTTTTGAAGAGGAGCCCTCTCTGAGGATCAGTGCCTCGTATTTCTGTATACAGCACTCTGCCTGCATGTATGCCTGCAGGCCAGGAGAGGGCACCAGATCTCATTACAGATGCTTATGAGCCACTGTATGCTTGCTGGGATTTGAACTCAGGACCTCTGGAAGAGCAAACAGTGCTCTTAACCTCTGAGCCATCTCCCCAGCCCTGCCTCGTATTTCTGATAGAAAATATTTAATCTCAATTATTATTGAGATTGTATATAGAGGTTATTAGTTGGTCTCAATTATGGGGTTTCTAGCCTGCTTTTTGATCATTCAGTTCCCAGATAAAAGACACACAACTCATATTTATAATAAGCTTTTAATGCACTAGAGCTGGGTAAATATCTACCCTCTAAGCTCTTAGAATCCACTTCCCCATCAATAACCCCGAGTTATAACTGGCCATGTTCCTCCTGGGCCGCTCTTAACTCCAGTTGGCCAGCCATGACGTCATGACTCACCTACTCCATGACTGCTCTTCCTCTCTCCATCTTCTTTTCTCCCTCCTGGTCCTCCCCTAACCCCGCCTGGGAACCCAAACTCCCCCACCTCCCATCGCTCTTCTGCCCAGCTACAGGCTGTAGGCATCGTTAGTCATCAGTCAGGGATAACTTGGGGAACAAGGTTCCACAGCATCACTTGGGTCTAAGTGAGACTCTCCTCGTCCCTGCTGCAACCAGGGCCAGTATTTAGCATTAAAACACACAGCAACAGACCAAACCTTAATATGTCTTTTTTTTTTTTTTTTTTTTTTTTTTTTTAGGGTTTTTTGAGACAGGGTTTCTCTGTGTAGCTCTGGCTGTCCTGGAACTCACTCTGTAGACCAGGCTGGCCTCGAACTCAGAAATCCGCCTGCCTCTGCCTCCCAAGTGCTGGGATTACAGGCGTGCGCCACCACCGCCCGGCTTTAATATGTCTTAAAGAAGGTGTTGGCTTTAAAGACAAAGCTTGGAAAAACAACAACAACAACAACAACAACAACAACAACAACAGTAACAACAACATGACCGGGGAGTCTGGGAACTGTAGCTCAGCTTACGGAGTCCTTGCCCAGCACCATGCAGCCCCGGACACACCGGCTGCCGAGTAGCACAGGAACCTCATCTGCCTATTGTACTTCCTGCCACTGCACATGTTTCTGTGTGTCAGTCAGTTTTCTACCACTGTGACAAAGCACTTGAGGGAAAAATCAATTTACAGGAGGAAATGTTTGGTTTTGACTCATAGTTTCAGAGAGATCGGAGCATGGAAAATTGGCCCTAGTGTTTCTGGACTGTGCGTCGAAGAAGAAGGTCATTGTGGTGCAAGACTGCTCACTTCATGGTGGCCAGAGAGGGAAGAGAGATGGGGAAAGGGATGGGAGGAGAGGTAGAGGTAGAGGTAGAGAGAAGAGGGAGAGGAGGTGGGGGATGAACAGAAGATATATTTTCCCAAGCCGAGTCCCCAGTGGTCTATTTCCTGCAACTGTACACCACCTCCTAGCATTTCCACGACCTCCTTATAATGACATCAAATATGAGATTATCAGTGCACTAAAATCCCTCAATGAAGCCAGACCTCCTGATCTGGCCCATCCTCTAAATACCGCTGCACTGGGAACTAGTCCTTTAAGCTTTAGGGGATCATTCTGAATTCAAGCTATAGCTGTGTGTGTGTGTGTGTGTGTGTGTGTGTGTGTGTGTGTGTGCGCGCGCGCGCGCATGTGCAGGCATCCTTGGCGATGAGTTGCATTCCTCGGGTGCTGGAGGTACAGGCCATGGTGGGCCACTTTACATGGGTGCTGGTGACTGAGCGTAGGTCTTCTGCAGGAAGAGGATGTGTCGCTAACCACCGGACCATCTCTCCCCAGCCCGTCTGTATCACTTCAGTTGCTTTAGCCTCTCTTCCCTGCATTGTCCTTCCATCACTCACGTTGCATTGCGAGGGTTCCGGTACCCAGCCTTCAGGACTCCTCCCACATGTGGGTGGGGCTTGGCATCACTTCCCACTTCCGTTATCGCCTCCACCAGCTTCCTGCTGGCTTTGTAGACCCTGATGATATGACTCCCCATATATAGCTGCGATGAATTTGCTGGTTCTGTCAGAGTCCATAGCTGCTCTGCTCTGTCATTTCTGGGCCTGTGGCAAGGCCTGGGCCTGCTTCCCACTCTCCGGCTCTGAATTATGGGTAATTAAAAGGCAAACATGGGAACAGAATGCACGAGGGGCCTTGTCTGCAGATAAGAGACTGTCATTGTCCACTGTCCTTTTAATTGGGGCTCTTTCCCGTGTTCTGGGATCTCGTGAACACCCCCTTGGATTTCCCATTAAGTGGGCACCAGCGGCTAAGTGACAAGTGTCGGTTACACTAACCAGATGGCGCACACTGCTGTCCTTCGTCCTTATCTAAGACATAGTAAAGCTTGATGGCTGTTATCCCTGCTTAGTTCGTTGTTATCTGTCAAGTCACTGGCGGATCTGTTTGATTCTGTTCTTTTTAGCTTTAGAAGGACGGATATTAGAGGAAATAAGACAGAGCAACTCTAATTCAATCAAGGGAATAAGCCACGACCTGTTGAAAAACGGTCCCATTTGCCTCTACCGCCCTTGCTCGGTCCATTAGCGGGTGACACGGCACCTCACAGCCACCATCCCTGGCTTCTGCTGGCGGCTGATGTTCACAGTGGCAGGCCTCTTCAAATCTGAGTAACCGAGTCTGTGGCTGACTCGCCTTTCCTTTGACACCGTTAGTAAAGATTCTGTCAGCCTCTCCATTAGGAAAAGATGAGTGATTCATCTGACAAATTGTGTGTGTGTGTGTGTGTGTGTGTGTGTGTGTGTGTGTCTTCTCCCGTGAGGACTGATAGAGTTCTACAAAGCCAGGTCACCTCCACTGTGTCACAGAATAGTCACTAACCCCATGTGGATATTTAAATTTAAATTAATTAAACAAAAAAGAAGGGCTTTTCTTCCCCAAAATTGCATCCTTTGCAACACCCCAAGTGCCCAAGAAACCCCTGTGCCTAGAAGCAACAGGTCAGGGGTATTTCCACCACTGTGGGAAGTTCCTTTAGATGCTGCCGGCTGCAGCTTGGTGGGACTTATAATATGGTCTTCTGAATCTAATGGAACTTAGTCCAAATCTCATTTCTTTTCTACACAGCTGAATGACAAAGCACTCCACTCGCCTCCCTGGAGGGCTCAGCTCCCGAGTCTGTTGAGGAGTGGTTTGCCTGACTCCCAGCACAGTGTGAGGACCAGGTGGGATGCTCCTTCTGAGAGAGCCCGCTGTGTCACATACACGGGACAGCCTGGTTTCAGGGGATGGTTGCTGTATAGATAAGTGCTGGGCTCCCACATTACCAAGAAGGTCTATTTCATTTCCTGTAACTGTTGGCTCTTCCTAGTACTGAATAATAACAGTTCTCACCTCAAAGGGAACAAGAGAGTTTATTTTGAAGCTAAATATGAGTGACTATCATACAGATGTATGTTACCCCAAACATCATATTCCAGTGTGGTAACTAACCACCTCAGGAAAAAAAAATTTATAGTAACAGAACAAAGATAGAAATTGAGTTTTTTTTTCAAATATTGAGTTGGTAGGTTATAGCAAAGTGGGGAAATCTCTGTTATCTGGTGACAATAAGCTTCTGAATTTGTGGGAGCCTTAGGCCTCTTTATATTCTCTGACAGAATTTACTTAGTAGTCACAGGGTGTCCAGGCACATGTAAAAGTGAGCACTAAAGTCTCCCCAGGAGTCTAGAAACAGCCCATGATAATTTGATTCTGTACAATAGCCTGTCTGTCCACAGTTAGCCGACGAGCCTTACAGAGGAGGTGACACAGCTGGGACCTTTGCTTGAGTTCTTCTGTCAAGGCAGAGCTCATAAAGGCACGTTATACGTTACCTTCTTTCTCCCCATCAGGCAGTATTGGGCTGTGGGACATATGTGCATGTACTGGAGAAACGGTGGCTTGGTGGTGCCCCCGACAAAAGCAAGGCCTTCTGGGTGTTTTTCGTATACTTAGACCTCCTTCCAGATGTCACATGATGTGTCAGGGCCTCATGGCAACTTCACAATATTTGCATACGTTTTCATTCTTATTATGTTTATCCTGGGCATATGAGCGTATGCACGTGTGGAGTGTGTTGTCGTGACAGGCATGTGAAAGTCAGAGGAGGATTTCTCTTTTCACCCCGTGGGACCCTCGGGGATCAAACTCAGGACATTAGGCTTGGCAACAAGCACCTCTACCCTCTGATTCATCTTCACCACTAATTTGCATACATTTCTAAGCGCCCCCAGGCAGGCCAGTCCTGCTCCTATCTGTTAGATCCCTCGAGAACCCCATGTAATATCAGACATATCTTTAACGGCATCATCTCTGCCTTTTCTGGTAATATTCCGATGACAGCTGGCTCTCTGGATCCCCTGTTTCTGTCCTGTTATTCCTAGGCTACCTGATAGGAAAGCCAGCGGGTGCATCCTCTTCCTGAGGCTACAGGCATTGGGGAACCAGCGTCGTGATCGTGATATGCCATTTTGCCAGTAGAGGGCAGCATCACCAAGAACTTCTTTGCAGTTTAATAGTGTGGGTGGGCAGTCAGCTTGGGTAATCTCTCTGTTCTCGCTGTCCCTCTTCTCACCTTGCCCTGCTTTTGGCAGTCACACAGAGAAGGGGTATCTTCAAAGCGACTCTGTTGTCTCAGCAATTGATGGCCAGGGAGGGTGGCCCAGAAAACAGCGGCAGCATTGGCTGGAGGCCTGCCGGCCCGCTCTGTCGAAGGAGTATGGAGAAACTGCTCTCTTTACCCGGCCTGCATCTGACAAGGCTCTGCCCCTGCAGAAGACGACTGTCTGGGAAGCCCCTGCCAGCTACCCACTTCTCAGCCTTCGCTCACATGTCTCCTCCGTATGTGCTTGTCCCTAGATGCCTCTTCCCAGAAAGAATCTGAGTCAATCTCTTGTCATTAGATTAGTTCTTGCTAAACCATGACAGATGTCAAAGCAGCTGATGGAATGATTATATCCGCCCTGCCCCCATGCCAACAGGCAAAGGCAGGTAAAGTACTAGAGGGAGAAGGAGGGAGAAAACCATCAGAAGTTCAGAGCAGGGGAAAGCTCCATTTGGGCAGTTCAACCTCCAGCCTTCCTGGTCGGGAGGTCGACTCCTCATCTTTTGGTTTAATGTTGCTTTAGAATGAACTACCCTCTCGGCCTTTTGTCCCCTCCACGCCCCACCTCGCCCCAACTCCGCCCCTGCCCTGCTTTGCCCCACTCAAAACAAAACTACCCTTTGGTTTGGCCCGAGTCGCTTTGTGCTTAAGTCTTGGCTCTGCTGAGGAGATTTTTCTTGGCCTAGACTGGTCTAGGGTTCTTTTCTGGGGACACTGTCTCTTATAGAATGAGCACATACATTCCAGTTCTTATTCTCAAAATTTCAATCTGTGACTACCAACATGCCTCTCTCCTGGGGTTCACAGGGGCAGGGTAAGGAGGTCGCTCTCAGTGGTCCCCGGGTCCGATTTATTTGGGACTCTCCTATGGAGATTCTACTCTTGCCCATGATTCTGGGTCCTGGGATGAACTTTTTCTCAAGGATGTGAGACATATGCTAGATCCTACACAGAGCCCCTAAGACCCCAGAAAACCCTTCCTTATTCAGGATGCCAAGAAGGCTCCAAGAAGCCATGGAGTCACTTGCACTGGTGGGGACAAATCAGTTAGCAATGTCCCCTCAAAATCATTGTCAAATCCCGGGTGACAGAAAAGGCGCTATCTTAGAGTGCTTATGAAACCCAAGTTGGTCACCGGCATCCAGGCAGGAGAGCAGAAATGGGCGGGGTGGGAGTGGCTGGCTGGGACAGGGAGTGTCTCTGTGTGCTGACTTTCCCTGGCTTCTCCCTCCAGGCATCTCCTAGATCCTCCTCCCCTGTCAAAATCATCTTCCAAACCGAAAGAACATTGACAGGGGTGGGAGATAGAGTGGAGTGGAGGAAGCAGGGAGGTGGGGGTGGGTGGGGGCGGCGCTGGAGAGAGCAGGGAGGTGGGGGTGGGGGTGGGGCGGCGCTGGAGAGACGAAGCTCAGAGCTTCAGAGAGCTTTGCTGCTTTCCCAGAGCACCAAAGTTTGGTTCTTACCATGATGGGTGACCTACAACTTCCTGTAACTCCAGAGAGGATCCTAATGTCCTCTCGGGTCCCCGTGAGCACCCACACACATGCGCTTTCTCCTCTACACATACACAAAAGGTAAAAAAAAAAAAAGATTGTTTTTTCTGGGCCACCCTTTAAAGATATTAGTGCAGAATGGAAAGTTCTGTCCAACACAGGCAGTGAACCCCAGTGAGCTCTTGCATACTCATCACCCTCCTCAGCTATGGGCAGTGCACAGTCTCTTCTTGCACCCCTAAATTATTCGGGAGTAAGCCCTAGCCCTTTCTTTTCGCTATGTCCCCTGCTGATGAAGAACTTTTGGTGGCAGGAGAGAGCCCAGACCGCCTCCCTCTCTGATGCGGTGCTGGCCTCCCTTCCAGCCTCTATTTCTACCTTTCCTATTTCTCCCCTCCCCACCACACTGAGCTGTGCTCCCCATCTCCCCTCCCCACCACACTGAACTGTGCTCCCCATCTCCCCTCCCCACCACACTGAACTGTGCTCCCCATCTCCCCTCCCCACCACACTGAACTGTGCTCTCCATCCATTGCTGGGAATAAACATTTCCCTTTCGCAGACCTCTCATTCTTCCACTGCACCTCCGAGGCCATCCCTTCTCTGGACCCCAGATAAAGTCAGCCCCCCTCCGCCCCAGCCCCCCAGCCCCACCCCGAGCCAATAGCACAGCTTGCCACACCCTAGGCAGTGTTCTGGGAGGCTTTCATTAGAGTCTACAAACTAGGGAAGTGTAAGTGGCAGAGCTGGGATTACCAGCTCAGGACTCTGGCTGTACCTGGTTCAAGGCTGTACCCGATACCCACCTGCTTCTGTAGTCTGTGCAGAGGACAGCAGATGGTTCTACACTCCAGAGTGAACCCTACCTGGCAGAACCCCACATTTGTTGCAGAAAGCACACAACATAGGATTCTGTGTGATATCTGGAGAAACTTCAAAGACACCTGCTTCCCAGAGCCAGCTGTAATTCCCATGGTGATGAGGACCCTTAGCTGATGGGACTCTTAATCTTTTTCTTAATTTCCCAACCCTTCTTATGGCCTTCTTTAACAGAGGCAGTCTGCAGCTCTCACGTGGGCTGGAGAAGTGGGTGGGGCTGGGCTTTACATGCATAGTTTAAAAAGCTTATATAGGTGCCTCTGATTTGCATACAGGTGCAGCCTCTTGGTTGGTTGGATTCTTTACTTTAATTCAAGATGAGGTTTCTCTGCGTCCCCTGGCTGCCTAGGACTCACTCTGTAGGCCAGGCTGGCCTTGAGCTCAGAGATCTGGCTCTTTCTTTCTTTCTTTCTTTCTTTCTTTCTTTCTTTCTTTCTTTGTTTCTTCTTTCCTTCCTTCCTTCCTTCCTTCCTTCCTTCCTTCCTTCTTTCTTTCTTTCTTTCTTTCTTTCTTTCTTTCTTTCATACTTTCTTTTTTTTTTTTTTTTTTTTTTGTTTTTGTTTTTGTTTTTGGAGACAGGGTTTCTCTGTATAGCCCTGGCTGTCCTGGAACTCACTCTGTAGACCAGGCTGGCCTTGAATTCAGAAATCTGCCTGCCTCTGCCTCCCAAGTGCTGGGATCAAAGGCGTGCGCCACCACCGCCCGGCTTAGAGATCTGGCTTTTAAAAATGTGTAGCCCAGGCCAGCCTCAAGCAATCCTCCTGCCTCTTTCATCACATCTTACCAGCATACACCATCAGAATGTGGAGAGACAAGACGCCAGAATAAAGCTCAAGCAGTGATCCAGATATGGAGGATGGAATCTGAGGATGTTGGGCATGGACAGTTCCTCCCTCAAGCGTCAGGCTCCTCTCGAGACCATGTCAGGGCGAGGAGAACCAAAGTCATTTTCATTGTGATAGACAATAATTTTTTCCCTAACCCTGAGGTCCAGCCCAGCTACAATTGCAATGGATAGCATGTTCTGGCGAACCACTGGAAGAAACAGATGCCATCAAATGTTCACAACCTTCCCTCACCGGAGTCAGCCGCAGGGATGCGGGTCATTGCTGTGCGAGGCAAACGAAGCTGTACACCTGCGTCCCAACAGTTTGGTGACTATACGGCTAGGACACCTATGTCTCTATCTCAGCCCTATCTCTATCTCACCCTATCATCTCTATCTCATCTCTATCTCTATCATCCCAATCTCTATCTCTGTCATCTCTATTTCATCTCGATATCTTTCTATCTCTGTATCTCTCTATCTATCTATTTGATTTCTGTGGTAATTTTTTCCCTAGAAATTCCAATATTAAATCCTCAACAAAAGCCTTTAACATTTTCTGTGCAATCTCACTAATTCTCACTGTTAGTCAGTCTCACTAGTTCACTGTCTGGCTATGACCTAACCAAGGACTGAACTTCTAAGCCTTTTAAATGAGCAGGTTTCTTTTCACAGTATTTACCTGTTCTGCTTGTGATTAAGTCTTCAGTCCTGAGACCTGTCTGCATTGTGATTAGAGGTGGGCCCAAGCTTGCTGAGTTGCAAAAACACTTCAGGAGTATTTATCATCCTGAAATAACAATTATTTTTTTTTAATTTTTATCCATTATTTTGTTTATTTACATTTCAAATGTTATCCCCCTTCCCGATTTCCTCTCTGAGAACTCCCCATCCCATCCCCCCTCTGCTTCCACAAGGGTGCTCCCCTACCTACCTGCCCACTCCCGCCCCCTGAAATAACTATTCTTAAACATTCACTTCTACAGATGTGTAATGGGACCTTTGAAGGGTGTTGGTACCTGCTTAGTCCTAATGTGCTGGTTTGTAAGTGAGTCTAGAACTGTCCACTAGCAGGTGCTGCCTATACTCATCTGTAACTGTTTGGGAGAGGCTGCCTGGAAATACCTCTGTTGAGTAAAGCTAGTGGGAAATGGCATTGTAACGGATTCTGATATCTGAGAGGGGTGAGAGAGCATTCGTGGAATACTTTATCCAGTATTGCCAACTTACCATTTGCAAGGGGGATAGTTCTGTCTCTGTAGAGGTATAGAATGTGGTTCATATTCAAGTTGACCCTGTTGTGTTAACAGTCTCCTCTGAGATGTAAATATTCTATCCTGATGGATGTTCCTTAAACAGGAAGATAAGCAACTCAAAAAAAGCTTCAGGAAGTTCCTGAAACTGACCAGATTCACTAAGGCCTCTCATGTTGGAGTAAGTAATAAAAACCAAGAGTACCTCTCCAGCCAAATGGAGCTGAGCTGCAAAGAAACTCAGAGAAGCAAGAGTGTAAGGAGACTCTGAGACCAGATCAGCTGCCTAGACAAAGTAGAAACCAGCGAGCTGCCTGAAAAAGGTTTACAAAAGCAGAGGCACCTGAAAAGGACATTCTCTAATCTGTTGAGCTGCCTGCGGTGTGCACAGTGTGCTACAGGTTCCCAGCTTTTGTCATCTGTGGCCTATGCTGGGGTGGTGCAGCTGCCTTTTGAGTCATTTCTGCTCCTGTAAGTGGGTTGCTTACACCCACACTCTTGTAACTAACCCCAATAAAACTCATTGGTTCATCAGCTTGGACTTTGGTGGTGTCCAAATTTAGGTCTGTCATGGGCTCCCTATCTTCGGTGGGTGGGAATTCGTGTCGCATCTCCCCATGGAAAGTTTGGTCATACAACAGACCCTAAAGACAAGACTGGCTGAGCAGTGTTAGTGTGTACACATCACTGTGCTTCTTGGATCCTGGGAGCTTGGTGAGTACAGAGCTCTTAATACCCTGGATGAGCCTGACCCAGAGAGAAATGGACTGTCTCTGGATTGGGGCTGCTGACTGGGCTAGGGTTTTAGATTTGAGAGTTGCCTTGGATGTTTGTGATGAAGAGAGTTGGGAGCGGTTAGTGGTAGCCCTGGGTGTGATTGATAGTTTCTGAGGTGTTCAGAATTGTTACAGTACAAGACAAACACAGTTGGGATGCCTGTAGTCACCCAGCTTAGATGGTATTGCGATGTCCCAGTGAAGATGCTTTCAGAGACACAGAGAGGTTATGTAATTTATTCATCTTATGAGGTAGGAGGAGGGAATTAACACTGCAGCTCTGAGTCTACAGTGAGCTAGGTGAACTCACTAAATCCAACAATCCCCAGAGCAGCAGTATAATAATGTCGCTGTGTAGATTTGGAGCAGAGGATTTAGAGTCCTGGAGAAGGTAGCACATAATTACACAGACATAGGCACAGGGAGCCAGACAGAGTCTAGAGGTTAGAGACTCCTCTAGATACTGAGCACAGCATACTTTTTGATATCATTTCTACATGTTGGTTATTGCCAATGACAACTATAAACAAATGCTAAGGGAATACTGAACCGATGTGCATGCTACCAGTAAGTATTTCTTCCTATACAAATGTGGTTCTGTGTTCCATCCAGCTGCTGGGGTGTGGAAGCACAGCGGGGAGGCGAAATGTGGGGAGCATACCTGACCACATTTACCCTGCGCCGCTGCTTAGGGGGTGGGAAAACACAGTCTACAATGTAGGGGGCTGAAGCTGGGGTTCCCTGACTCTCAGGCATCCAGTCACCGCGGGAAAACTGCACAGAGGAATCGGAAACAAAGAGTCGGGATGGGGCAGGGGGAGGGGTGTGAGGGTGTGTGTGTGAGGGGGTGGGGCGTGTGATGAGGGTGGGACGGGGGCTCCCAAACTCCTGGATATCCAGGTGCAGCTGGGTTGAAAGGAGTTGGGAATGGAGATGGGAGTTGGGTGGGTCAGGGGAGGGAGGTGAAGACTCTGCTGAGCCTGGGGCAAGGAAAGGGAACTCCAACTTAGCTCGTCGGCCTTGTCCTTAGCTTGGCTGCAGTTGTCAGGGGGTGCAGAGGAGCCATCTGTGGGAGGCATAGACAGCACAGCTCAGTAGTCGAAGGCCTTCTCCAAGATCCGCATGGTGGTTCTTTTTTTTTTAAATGCTGTTTTTTTTTAAAAGATTTATTTATTTATTATATGTAAGTACACTGTAGCTGTCTTCAAACACTCCAGAAGAGGGCGTCAGATCTCCTTATGGATGGTTGTGAGCCACCATGTATGTGGTTGCTGGGATTTGGACTCAGGACCTCTGGAAGAGGTCAGTCAGTGCTCTTAACCAGTGAGCCATTTCACCAGCCCCCATGGTGGTTCTTGATGAAAAAGACAGTCCTTGGTTCTAAACTGTTTATTGGTTGTTCATTGAGGAAAATGGGTGCACACCACCTTCTCAGGGTGAGCCAGAGATTAAATATCTTTTGTAGGAAGGAATGTCCAGGAAAGGAAGCGATTGGCTAAACCCTCAGGGTCTCTAGATAACTCATTAGCATGAGGAACTCTGCTCTGGACTGTGTGACCGATGTGTCTCGTGTTCCAGGCCAGGAATCTAGGGAGCAGGGAGATATGTACTGTCTCAGGTGGGCACCTGAGTGCCGGGGTCTTGGATCTACACCTCCTTACTAAGTTTACTGGTGTGGTCCATTGTCCCACATACAAATAACTAAAATGCTAGTAAAAATCACCTAAATGGGTCACCCTGTGGTTCACCAAGTTGAGTAAGTATTCCCTTCCCCCTCCTAGTCTCTCTCCACGCCTCTCTCTCTCTCTCTCTCTCTGTGTGTGTGTGTGTGTGTGTGTGTGTGTGTGTGTGTGTATGTGTATGTGTGGTATGCCTGTGTGTGTCAGTGAGGGCCTCCCTATGTATTGGTGTGCATGTGGGGGTCAGAAGACAACCTTGGATGGTGGTACTCCTCTTCCACATTGTTTGAGAAAAGAGCATCTCCTGTTCTTTTCTGTATGGCTGAGACCTGGAGATTGTGCTGTCTCTCCCCACCTTCTCGTAGGTGTTAACAGGAACTACAGATGTGTCTGCTACAGTGTCCGGGTCTTATATGTGCTCTGGCTGTCTGAACTCAGGGTGTCAGGCTTGCACACCAAATGCTTTACTTATTAAGTAAGTAGCTCTCCATCCTTTCTGCTTCCTTTCTATGATGTTGAGAATAACGACCAGGCATTGGACAGATTAGGTAAGTACCTTAAGGTTGAGCTAAAGCCCTAGCTATCAAGAAGTATTTAAGAGTAGTGAAAGCTGTATTTTGAAAAGCTAAGCATTACTAAGAGATTAGTTTAGTTACTTGGCGGGTAAGGAGAAGGAAGGATGGATCCGGCATTTGGAAGGGACTTCAGAAATGACTGTGAGCTATTGGACATGCTCAGTATGCATTTTGAGCATTTTCTGTCTGGAAAAGAGTTTGTGTCCCAAAGAAATTAAAACCACTATAAGTATTAGGGAGCAAATCTGGGGAGGGAAACAAGGTGGTTAAAGTCATAGCAGACAAGCTTCAGCAGTTGCAAGTCCTGAGGTCTCAGGAGAATCACAGGGGAACGTTGTGTAAGATCTGCAGGCTAATTCATCTTGACCCTCCGTGAACTCAGGAAGATGAACGTATGAACAAACAGACTACTGAGATGGAGAAAGAGACTGAGTGTGAATATTGGTGGCCAGCTGGCTTGGGGCCCTTAACCTAGAGAATTTCATCAGAACAAGATATGCTGATCAATATGAGCAGACTGTGTTTGAGAACACGATCAGGCCAGACTTATACCTTTTAGCAGTGTTTTGTTTGTCTTGTGGTGTCTAGATTTCAGTACTGGAGTTTAAAATTTTGTTTATTATTATTAATGTGCATTTATGCCATATGGGGGCATGCATGTGCATGTGTGTTTGTATGATGTGTATATGTGTGTGTACACATACCATGGTGTAGTTATGGATGTCAGAACCAACACAGTGGAGTTTTGTTCTCTTATTTCACCTTTGCATAGTTCCTAGGGATTGGACTAGAGTAGCCAGGCTTGTGCAGCAGTGGAGTTTTTTTTAAAGCAAATATTTAAGAGTTTGCTATGGGCTAGATTTAAACACTACATATTATCACATTAAAATGGGATACTATTAACATTTGAGGCAGACACTTTTATCAAATTCCCTATATTGTGTATGATAAAAATTAAGGCATTGAGATTACATTGCTGGATGCTTCTGTTTTCCCATTATCTGATTATTCTTATTTAGTGCCTTTATTTGCTTCTTATACTTCCCTTTCATAAGCTCTGTGTAGATGATAAAAGCAGGAGAAAATATTTGTGAGTAACAAACCAAACTCCAAGTGTAAAACTCACAAGGCGCACTCCCCTCCTGAGTGTCTTCCTGTGACTGGCCGGTGGCAGGGCAGGGGAAGGCTTAGGGTCTGGCTTTTGCGATGTTGCTCACTGCTGCTAATGTGATAAACTGTTACGACTTGTCTCACTGCTGAGCTCCTTAACGTACCAGGGTACGTGGATTCAATGCATTAGTAATTAACGCTAAATGCCTTAGTTAACCAGCAATTTGTTGGTGTCAATTAAGGAAGTGAGAGACGGAACAGGGCAGAGAATGAGAATGAGCCAGAAGATTAGAACAGATTGTCAGAATTAGTTTGGGGGACAAGCAGAGCAATTCAGTCAGAAGCTGAGAGAAGCCACTTTGACTTAGTCAGCTCAGAGAGAAGTTTGAGCCAGAACAGCTGAGTTGAACAAGCCAGGCAGAGCTCAGAGAGCTAGAAAGGGTGAGCTTATTCAGCAGTAAGTCTCCAAGACTACAATTACATCCAGCGAATAAAAGTTACTTTTATACCTTCCTTTTCTTAGCCACTTTTGGATTATTTCAGCATTTCTTACAATATCATTTTAACACATCTATTGGTTTTAAGTTATCTCCAGCCCCCTTGGAGGCGTGGTTCCACTCTGTAGCTTGGGCTGGCCTGTGAAGCAAGACAATTACATGCATGCACCATCAAGTGTTAACGAAGGATATTGAGATATACTTCATTTCATATTTTAAGTGGTTGCTTTGGGTCTATTTCATATTTAGGAGATTATTATATCGAACGTTTATTTATTTTTATTACATAAAATTGATACTGTTAACTGTTCTGTCAGATCTTTCATGTGTCTCTGACAAAACAAATTATAAGGAGGAATATTAAAAACAAAAGAAAAAACAAAAACAAAAAACAAAATAACGACATTGAAGGGGCCTGGAGAGATGGCTCAGTGGGTAAGAGTACTGACTGCTCTTCCAGAGGTTCTAAGTTTAAATCCCAGCACCTACATGTGGCTCACAACCATCTGTAATGAGATCTGACACCCACTTTTGGTGTCTGAGGACAGTGTACTTACATATCATAAATAAATAAATCTTAAAAAAACAAAACAAAACAGTATTGAAGCACTTGCCTTTGGTGCCATTTAACTAAGAGCAAATCCAGATTTGAATTCTCTATACTTCATGATCCCTTTGTTTTTCATCCTGTCTGTCTATTGTGTGTTTTATGAGTCTGAATCTGTGCCTGCCTGAAGTCTGTTTTGTGAATCTGTGTTTGACAAAGGGCTTTGCTTTGTATTTATTGAACAGCACAGAAAGCATCACACGGAAAAGGAATGGGATACTTTATAGAAATCTTTAACAGAGTTTATAAGGGATTAAATCACTGACTCCAGCTGGTCCAGATAACAAACAGTACTAAAAACAGCATTGTTTATTAATTGATATCCAAATGTTGTGGACAACGATATCCACTCATGCTGTGTTCAACCTCTATGTTTGCTGCTTTCAGCAAATGATACACATTTATTGTTCTGGTCAGGGGCATGAGATAGCACATAATTTAAGATTACAGCTATGTATCAGCTTAGGTTGTGAATGTGGATTACATGGGAAATCCAAGGTAAGTAAGGTTGGTTATTACATTGTTCTCCTATATAAACAGTAGGATAGCAGTCTTGAGTCTTAAGTGACTTCAAGGTGTATTAACAACTCTGGCTGTGAGGTCTAGGAAAAGTTCCAGTTTCTTAAATTGTAAGAGACATTTTCACAGTATTGCACCACTAAGGCTAAATTTCTTGGTTCCTTGGTTTGGGCTCAGGGTCTCCCTTGTTCTTTCTTGCTTCCCCTTTTGGCATTTCCTTCTAGCCCATCTTCATTCCTTTGTGACTTCTCATAGTCCCACAAAATAGCTTTCTACAAGGATAATAAATTGCAAGGGGGAAAAAAAGACTTGATGGCGACTCTAAAAGCCAGAAGGTCCTGGGCATATGTTCTACAAAGCCACTAAACTGTGGGGACTCAGGGACCCACATCCACTACACTTAGCTAGTACCCAAACTGGAGCAACAGCAGCCAAAAAAAAAAAAAAAAAAAAAAAAAAAAACCAAAAAAAACCAAAACCCAAAAAACCTGAATGCCCATTATCAAAGATGAGACCAGATATCTATATTGAGAAATAACTCAAATGCTATAACTCTAGATGTCTTGATCCTGACACAAATAGACAACATGAAAGGAACCCAACACAATGGGCCTCCTTCCGAAGCCAGCAACAATATTGTAATAGGCCCCAAGAATACCAATGTAGCTGAAACACAAGACAAAGACTTCAAAATAAAAATAAGGAATATGTTCAAGGACCTTACAGAGAATATAAACAAATTCCTCAATGCAGACTATGAAAACACAGTTGAGTAAAATAATGAAAACAATTCAAGACATGAATGTAGAATTTAACCAAGAAATAGAATTGCTAAAGAAAAGACAATCTTAAATAAAATGAAAACCTCAGGAACTGAAATAAAATGCTCAGAAGTAATCGTCACTAACAGATTATACAATATGGAAGAGAGATTTTCAGGTCTGAAGACAAGGTAGGAGAAATAGCTCTGTCAAAGACAACATTAAATCTAAAAGAATAGAGCTGGGCGTGGTGGTGAACGCCTGTAATCCCAGCACTTGGGAGGCAGAGGCAGACAGATTTCTGAGTTTGAGGCCAGCCTGGTTTACAGAGTTCCAGGACAGCCAAGGCTACACAGAGAAACCCTGTCTCGAAAAAACAAAAAAACAAAAAAATCTAAAAGAATATAGGTACAAAACACCTAGGAAATCTGAAATGGTATGAAAACACCAGGGCAAAGGCACAGAAAGTTTTAAACAAAATCATAGAAGAAAATTTCCCCAATGTAAAGACATGCCTATCATTGATATAAGAGGCATATAGAACACCAAACAGAGAGGACCAGAAAAGAAACTCCTTATGGTACAAAATAATCAAAACACTAAAGGTACAGAACAAAGAAAGGATAATAAATTGCAAGGGAAAAAAGACTTGATGGAGACGCTAAAAGCCAAAAAGGCCTGGACATATGTTCTACAAACTCAGAGACCACAGCTGCCAACCCCCACTACTATACCCAGCAAAAATATCCATCAGAATTGACAGAGAAGGAAAAACATTTCATGATAAAAACAAATTTAATTAACTTCTGTTCACCGATCCAGCTCTACAGAAGACACTAGAAGGACAACTTCAGTCTGAAGAGATTAACTGCACTTAAGAGGACACAAGATAAAAATAATCCTAAAACAGCAGAAGACACCCAAGTTCTTGTCCTGGGCTCCATGGCAGGAACCACTTTGATGAAATAATATGTGACTAAGAGATGGAAAAGAGGGAGTATGGAGTGGAGAGGTGCGGTAGAAAGCAAAGCCCAGAGGTTCATGCCCTGTGGAGAGGGTTGGGACTGGAGACTCAAAGGTGGTGAGGAACAGGTGGATATGAGGATCCTGTACAACCTCCTGGGGCCATGGCCGTGTCTGGGCCTGGGCTGCTGCCAAGGGTCATGACTGGGACTGTGGCTCTACCAAAGCTATTTGTGCTTATGTCTGTGCCCTAAGTTGAAACCAAAGGCTGTGTGGATGTCTGAAGGCCATGTTGCCACCAAGCAACATATTGATCTGAGTGGCTGGTATTGCTACCTGAGGCCATGGTGATATCTGGGCCTATGCGGGTGCCTGAGGTCATATAGGTGTCCAAGCAAGTACTGAGGTGGCTCTGTCCCTCACCTGTGGTGGGTGAGCTAGCCCTGTCTCTTGATGGCCATCACACTCAGGAGAGCTGCCCCCCCTCTTGCTTGGGCAACCTGGGAGAGCTAAGTCTGGTGGTATGGGTGGAGGTAAGTTGGCCTTGATGGAGAGCTGTCCCTATATCTTGCCAGCTGCAATACTTGGGAGAGTGGGCCCAACATCTTGCCTGGACCCTGGTGGTGAGAGCATGGGTGAACCAACCCTGCCCGTTGCTAGCTACCACACTTGGGAGAGATGGTTCTACTCCTCATCTGCTGTGTGGTGGCAGGGGCACAGATGAGATGCCCTGCCCCTAGTCCTATTCCCCTTTTCCCCCACCAGTTGCAGTAGGTGGGTGAGCTGGCACCAAGGACATGAAAGTAGGAGAGCTCTCCCCAGACCTTGCCCAGGCAAAGGGAAGAGCTGGCTCTTGTGGTGTGGGCAGAGGAGGGCTGGGAACTGAACAATTCAGCTTCCACGCTGGCCCAGATCCAGGGCTCTCAGTTGGCTTATTCCAACATCTACTCCATCTGTGGACTGCTGGAGCAAGTGAAGGGGTCAGTCCTGCAGACTCAAAGCTGCAGGATCTGTATGGCACAGGGCAACCAAGTTCTGGGCAGGATTCAGTATTGATAGTGTAGCAGAAACCAGAGGCCTCTAACCGGTGACTTATCCCAGTGAACATGTGCAAAGCTGTCGGGAAAAGGTTATACTGTGTAATGTACTGTGACACACCACATCTTCTATGGCGAGATTTTTTTCTTTAGACAGGGTGATTTTAAGGACAGAGGATATAAATGGGATTGGGGTTCAGCACGTGAAATTCACAAAGAATTAATAAAACATTTTAATTCTAAGCTCAACTCCAAGTGGATCAAGGACCTTCACATAAAACCAGACACACTGAAACTACTAGAAAAGAAACTGGGGAAGACCCTTGAGGACATTGGCTCAGGGGGAATGTTCCAATAGCTTATGCTCTAAGATCAAGAATAGACAAATGGGACCTCATAAAATTACAAAGTTTCTGTAAGGCAAAAGACACTGTCAAAAGCACAAATTGGCAACCAACAAATTGGGAAAAGATCTTCACCAACCCTACATCTGACAGAGGGCTAATATCCAATGTATACAAAGAACTCAAGTTAGACCCCAGAAAACCAAATAACCCTATCCAAAAATGGGGTACAGAGCTAAAGAAAGAATTTTCACCTGAAGAACTTCGGATGGCTGAGAAGCACCTTAAGAAATGTTCAACATCATTAGTCATTAGGGAAATGCAAATCAAAACAACCCTGAGATTTCACCTCACACCAGTCAGAATGACTAAGATTAAAAACTCAGGAGACAGCAGGTGTTGGCCATGTCCTTGGTGCCAGCTCACCCCCCTACTGCAACTGGTGGGGGAAAAGGGGAATAGGACTAGGGGCAGGGCATCTCATCTGTGCCCCTGCCACCACACAGCATATGAGGAGTAGAACCATCTCTCCCAAGTGTATTCCAGAAAGAGGAACACTTCTCCACTGCTGGTGAGATTGCAAGCTGGTACAACCACTCTGGAAATCAGTCTGGCGGTTCCTCAGAAAACTGGACATGATACTTCTGGAGGACCCTGCCATACCACTCCTGGGCATATACTCAGAAGATTCCCCAGCATGTAATAAGGATACATGCTCCACTATGTTCATAGCAGCCTTATTTATAATAGCCAGAAGCTGGAAAGAACCCAGATGTCCCTCAACGGAGGAATGGATAAAAAAATAATGTGGTATATATACACAATGGAGTACTATTCAGCCATTAGAAACAATGAATTCATGAAATTCTTAGAGAAATGGATGGAGCTGGAGAACATCATACTAAGTGAGGTAACCCAGTTTCAAAAGAATACCCATGGTATGCACTTACTGATAAGTGGATATTAGCCTAGAATCTTGGGACACCAAAGACATAATTCACATACCAAATGATGTCTGAGAAGAAGGAAGGAGTGGACCCTGGTTTTGGAAAGGCTCAATGCATCAGTGTAGGGGAATACCAAAACAGGGAAGTGGGAAGGGGTGGATGGGGGAACAGGGGGAGGGAAAAGGGCACTTGGGACCTTTGGGGGACTGGGAACCAGAAAAAGGGAAATGAAATGTAAATAAAGAATATATCCAATAAAAAAATCCTAAAACAGTCAAGAGAGGGAAAAATACATCTCCACAACAAAATAACAAGCATTGATAAGCACTGCTTATTGATAACTGTCAATATTGGTGGTCTTAGTTCCCCTAAAAAAGACACAGACTAAGAAATTGGGTTAAAAAGCAGGATTCATCTTCCTGCTGCATCCAATAAATACACCTCATCTTCAAGGGTACACATTACCTTAGGATACAAGGATGGAAAAGGTGTTCCAGGCAATTGGAGCTAAGAAGGGACCAGGTATAACTATCTTAATATCTGACAAAATAGACTTCAATAAAAACTAATAAGAAGAGATAAGGAAGGACACTACAAACTCATTTAAAGAAAAATCCACCAAGAGCGTGTTGAGTACTGAACTATCTATGTACCAAAGGTAAGAGCACCCAAGTTTATAAAAGAAGCACTCCTATGGCCAAAATCACAAATTGGCCCTCACACAGTGATCGTAGAAGATGTCAATGCCTTCAGTTTGGCAGGATGCAGGCTTTTAGAGCATGTCCTTATGAGTCTCTGAATTTACCCAGTGTTACCACATTTTCTACCTTTTCATCTCCAATTAGATTGTCTTAGGGATTCTACTGCTGTGAAGTGTTACCATGACCATGGCAACTCCTACAAAGGAAAACATTTAGTGGGGGGGGGGCGGGGGAGGTAGCTTACGGTTTACACATGTGGTCCATTGTCTTTGAGGGAAGCCTGCGGCGTGCAGGCAGACATAGTGCTGGGGAGGAGCTGAGAGTTCTACGTCCTGGTCCACGGGCAGCAAAGAACACTATTGTTCAAGCAGAGCAGCAGCTATGGAACGGGAACAACCTTCACCAATCTGATAGAAGTTTAATATCTAAAACATATGAGGGAACCCCCAAACCTGGCATCAAGAAAACAAAGAATCCAATTTAAAAATAAAATATAGAACTGACCGGAGTTCTCAAAAAGATAAAACACAAAAGGCCGAGAAACACTTAAAAATGTTCAATAGTCTTAGCCATCATTGAAATGCAAATTACTTTGGGGGGTTCCATCCTACCCCCCCCCCGTCTGAATGGCCAGGATTAATAAATCAAAGACACCACATGGTGGTTAAGATTGAGAGAAAGAGGAGTACTCATTTCTTATTGGTGGGATCACAAACCTGTACAGTCACTAAGGAAACCAGTCTGTATATTCCCCCCGCAGAAGCTGAAAACCAATCTACCATAAGACCTAGCCATATCCTCTTAGGCATATATTCAAAAGACTCTATATCTTTCTATAGAGATACTGTTCACCAATGTTCATTGCTACTCCGCTCATAATATCCAGAAACTGGAAACAGTCTAGATGTCTATTGACTGGTAAATAATGGAAATGTGGTACATTTATATAATGGAGTATTATTCAGCTATTAAGAACATTTTCAGGTAAGTGGGTGGGGCTAGAAACAGTCATTCTGAGTAAGGTAAGTCAGACCCCCAAAGACAAATTTTCTCTTATATGTGGTATTAGAACTTAAGCTTTAGTGATGGATATTTCAATTAGAATATTCACAGAGGTTAGGTGCTAGTAAATGGGCCTGGGGGTTGGGGTCGGGAGGAAGGGATGTTCCAAGGAGGAAGAGATAGAATATGGTGTTACAAAGAGATAAATAAGAAACTGGAATAGGAGAGTTAAGCAGTGGGGTATGGGCGGGGAGGGTAAAGGGAAAGTGTGGGAAGGGACAACTATCACTTTGCTCCACTATGTCCATAGCAGCCCTATTTATAGTAGCCAGAAGCTGGGAAGAACCCAGATGTCCCTCAACGGAGGAATGGATACAGAAAATGTGGTATATATACACAATGGAATACTACTCAGCCATTAGAAACAATGAATTCCTGAAACTCTTAGACAAATGGATGGAACTGGAGAACATCATCCTAAGTGAGGTAATCCAGTCTCAAAAGAACACTCATGGTATGCACTCTCTGATAAACGGATATTAGCCTAGAAGACTGGAATACCCAAGACACAATTCACATATCAAATGATGCCCAAGAAGAAGGAAGGAGTGGCCCCTGGTCCTAGAAAGGCTCAATGCAGCAGTGTAGGGGGATATCAGCACATGGACATGGGAAGGGGTGGATTGGGGAGCAGGGGGAGGGAAGAGGGCTTATGGGACTTAAGGGGGATCCAGAAAAGAAAAAATAACTTGAAATGTAAATAAAGAATATATCGAATAAAAAATGCAAAAATAAAAGATAATTCTAAGTTGATTGAAAGTGGAATTATAAACATTTTCAGATAACATTGAAGATTTACATGGAAAATATTTCTGGTAAAATTCAAGAAATAAATAGACAAACACATTAAAATTGACTATTTCATGGAAAATTTTACATAAAGAATGGTTGATGTAAAAACTCTTTCTAAATTAATTGAACGTGGAATTAGAGACATTTGTGATAAAGTAAAAAATTTATATTGGGAAAAAAAAGAAAAGCTCTATGGAAACACTACTGTAGAACTTTCCTAAAACATACACTTAAGTGAAAGGAATTTAAGTGATTCACCATATAATAGGGGAGACAATGCCCCAACTAAACGACATATGCCACCAAGTAAAGCCCTCAGTGCCAGGAACAGGTTCTGTCTTGTTGAGTCATTGACCAAAGGGGTCCCAGAGACTCTCCAAACATCACAGATTATTCCCAAGGCTATTGGTTACCCTCTACAATCTGGTGGTAAGGCCCCATAGCTGAAGACATCACTTACTTTTGTCATTAAACATGGAGAAGTCGGGGGCAGTATAAGAGTATATGATTAACATACACTGCATAAAATTTAATATATGAAGGATGTAATTTTTAAAAAATAAAGGAAGATTTATTTAAAATTAAAATCACATACATTCTCAGACAGTTAAATTATAGAAGGACCTGATATTCCTATCTGAATGTCTTCCAAGGCTTGGACTCCATTTGTAAAGACAGACATAATTTTTAAGAGATAATACACCGAGAATAGCTGAGAAATCCCTCAGGGCTCTCCCTTTCCAACTAAGGCTCTGGAGCATATTTTATGATCCGAGATCTGTGTGGGCATTTTGAACACACGCTATATGTGAGGCAATCAGAACTGACAAATTAGAGACTGGAAAAGTTGCATAGTCTCAAGAACAGAATAATGATAGACATCATCATCATCATCATCAAATCATTATTCTGTGCTCAGCACAGCCATCAGCACTTAATTCAAACATCCTGGAAACAGAGAGGAATTCATATTCCCAGGCTATAGCAGAAAGCAGTGAGCCCAGGCAGCTTAACTCCGAAGCTGGTGCTCTGACCTGCAGTACTGAGCTACACCTTTAAACCAGGCTCCGTGAACAAACCCTTCAGGAAGACAGACTTCTGAGCTTCTGTATGAAAGACTTTTTATTAGCCACAGACATCCAGACTCTTCCACAGGAGATGGAGAGGATAGGGCCATCCATGACCAGAACTACTTGTTAAGCATCTGGTAGATGTTAAACTTCTAGTGGGCAAATGGAGAAAATTAGAGACCTTTCTAACTGCAGTTTTGGGAGAATATTCTCTAAACACAGAAAGCTCAGTATTCTGTTTTCTTTCTGAACTATTTCTTACAGTATCTCAGGGACTATATTCATTTCTCTATGTGACATGTCACTCTGAAGACAGCAGCAAAGGGAGAAACGCCCAGGCGGCTACCTTCTTCTCTTTTACAAGCTTTGCATGTCGTGTCATAGCCGAGTGTGTAGGAAGCTAATCAAGCGATATCGCACAAACGGAATACAAGGTATTGCAGTGACCTTGGGGCTGACCACGCTGGTCTCTTCATGGGGAAATCTAAGCCTTAACTCCTTTGACACCCCTGGCTCCATTCCCAGATGAGACCTTTCCAAAGCTGCTCCTGGGCTAAGGAACAAAACCAGGGTTCCCTTTGTCCATTCATCAAGGCTTCTGAGAAAGCTTTGGGATAGCCTTGCTCTCAACAATAGGCTTTTTCATGAACTGTGATAGACTTTTATAAATCTTGCTGGGAGGATTAGCCCACACCTTCCTCCACTCACAGTTTTATGTCTTCTCTGAATGAGAGTGCCGCTTTATTTGAATGCTAATAACTCCGAAGAGCCACCTTGAGTCTTGAAGTTAGAGAAGCCAGGAAACTGCCATCTAGGCTCCCAGTTGGTACCACTCTCCATCTAGGGACCACAGCAGCTACCTCTCTTGTTGCTGTGACCAAACATTTGATGAGAAACAGTTTATGGGGGAAAGGAATTGAGGGTAAAGTCTGAAAAATAGAAATAAAAAGGAAAGGAAAGGACATGACTGCTCCTAGGTATGGTGGAGGAGAAAGTTTATCTACAATAAACTTCTCTTTCAGAATAGGATAAATCTTGTTCTTACCCAGAGTATAACCCAGGGTATAATCCGCACATATTTAGGGATTAAGGAAAAGTATGTAGAATATTTACTGAATTCTGTGATTTAGATCTGTTGGGAATGAATTCTGGAGATCTAAAAAGATCTCGGGTGCTTGTTCATGATCTTTTGACTAATAATTTCTACAAATTCTGTGTCTCAGCACTGCCTACAAAATGTCCTCAGCATTAAAATAGTGAGCTTTAAAAAAAAAATCAAAATTGGGGGGAAGGACTAGAGAGATAGCTCAGTGGATAAAAGCATTGACTGTTCCTCCAGTGATCCTCAGTTCAATTCCCAGCAACCACATGGTGGCTCACAACCATCTGTAATGGGATCTGTTGCCCTCTTCTGGTGTGTCTGAAGACAGCGACAGTGTACTCATATACATAAAATAAGTAAATATTTTTTTTTAAATATCAAGATTGGAATTTGAACATGCTTCATTAGTAAAACTGTTTCCAAAGCCAGTTTCTCAAGACTGTCATGGCTTGTGTCATGTGACCATCAGAGGCCCACAAAGGAACCAAGGAGTCAAAAGATCGTGAACAAGCACCCGAGATCTTTTCAGATCTCCGGGATTCATTCCCAACAGATCTAAATCACAGAATTCAGTAAATATTCTACATACTTTTCCTTAATCCCTAAATATTTCCTTATCCCTTTGGAGTCAGTCTCAGGGTCTGGGTAAAATTATATGTGCACAGGTATGTATGTGTGCATGTGTGTATGCATGCATGCATGTGTGTGTGTGTGTGGTGTTTGCCCGTGCAGGTATGTTGTTGAAATTTAGACCTCTAGGATATCAACTGGGTTTTGTAGAAATGTGGATTTCAAGTCGCATAAACTTGATAAATATATTGACCTAGACGAGCCCCAGGCTTAGGCGTAGCTGAGCTCACTCCTACTTTATTCTATTATTATGTTCCTATTTTTTCCCACTTTAAAATTTCCCCAGGGAAATTTCCCCCATGAAGATGTCAATAAAATAAAAACAGTGAGAAAAGGTCTATCTGTATTCCATAAGGAACGGATGAAAGACTCCATCAGCTTCATGACTAAACTGAAGTCAACACTGTGGAAGGTAGCCTGCCATTTTTCTTATACAAAGATGGACACAGAGTTTTTTAAAAGTCATTGCATTGAATACAGCGCAATGGAATTCATTTTGGGAGGCGAGGAGATGAGAGGGATGTAGGAATCATGCTTTCCTTAGGTGGGGTTAAACTGATCAGCCATGTTGAAAATAACAGGTCTTCATTATTGCTCCAATGGGCAATCTATCTACCAGGACTGTAGAGAGCCTTACTGGGGTGCCATACCACCTGGCAGGAACTTGATATTGACCAAGGTGAAGTTTCTTCCCAGCCTCTGAGGGGGAACTCCTGTGTTAGCCATAGGTGGCGTGCTCAGACCAAGGTGAAGCCATTGTTCTTCAAGGACCTGCAGTTCCCTGAGAAACACTCGCCACCTGCAGAGCAACAGAACCGGTCCTGGGGAGAAGCTTCCAGCCTTTTGTGAAAGGGTTTTCCCCTGCCTATATATTTGGAGTCCTCCATTAAACTTTGAGACCTTGAATAGCAGGTGTTGTCCTTGTCTCTGTCTCTTTTTGCCGCCTTCCCATACATCCCCAGCTTCCCTTCCAGGTAACCCGTTCGATGTAACTGTGGACAGTTACACAGGACATTAAAGATCTCACTTTGGAGTATGCCTTTGGGAATGTGCTGTCTCTCCATTTTTACCTTGGAGAAATCTTCAGAAAGAATCAAGGATCTGTCCAGGGAGAAACCTAGAGACTCAGAAAAGTTTTCAACCAACATTTTCTGATATTGGTCACTCGGAAAATATCAGGCAGGAAAACCTGTTTGGCATTATTTTCTCAAATGGTCTCGTGTGAACAGCAGATACTGGAACTTAAGCTTTGAGATGACTCCTCCCTTGTCCCAGTCCGAATGACTGCACCCAGAGCCAGATCAGCTCAGCAGGAGCTCTGTGCACCGCCAGCTCCACAGCTCGGGGGACCACTGGGGCCAGCTCGCTCGGCTTGCTGTGAGGCCGCCATCTTGCCTCAGGTCACTGTGGATGGCTGGCAGCTGGGGCCAATGCGTGGACAGAGTCCTAGTCTAATATAGACTACCCTGTCAGGCTCTTGCCTGCACCCACAGCCAAGATATTTGTTGTTCTTTTGAGATAGGTTTTTACACTGTAGCTCAGGCTGGCCTGGCATTCAGTATGTGGCCCAAGCTAGCTTTGAACTCATGGCAATGTTCCCACCTTAAGTCTCTTAACTGATCGGCTTATAGGCCTGAAGCACAACACTCAGATTCCTGCTTGAATATTTAATGTTTCTAATTTTGGCAGGATATGGAGTTGTGTGTGTATGTTTGTGTAGGAATTGGTTTTCAGTTACACAACATGGCAAGACTATAGCAGGGGCTGCAAGGCAAGGACTGGCGGAGGTGCAGACATCTTGAGGTAGTGGATTGAAGTATATCAAATAGAACAGTAGTGCTTCTCAACTGGGGCACTTTTATTCTATAAAATTTATCTCCTGATATTTTTAGGAGAAATTTGGCAATGTCTGAACATTTAAAAAAAATGTATCTGGTACTTATAGGGTAAAGCATCCCATAGTGCACAGGATGGCATTTACCAAGCCATTTTCCAACTGCAAATGTCACTAGTGCCAATGTTGAAAATTTTGTGATAGAGGTGTTGGGAACAGAAGATTGTAGGGCTCAGTTTATGTTTCAATAACTTGGTGTTGATATGGATATGTGGCATATGTTGGGTAAAACACGGCTGACGCTGGACATGAGGGAAGAGGGCTGTGGCGCAGCACAAAATGTCTGACACTGAATGTCTGGGCAACCTCAAGTATACAGTGATGTAATCTGTAGTTTAACTATTTTTTGACACTTTTGTATGATACTATAGAAATGTGGGTTTGAGGTCAAGTCCCTGGACCCCCACAGCCTCTGCCAGCCTGCTTATGTACGTATATCTGTAGGCCTGTAGTACAGTAAAGACACAAAGTTGTTAGTAGCAAGTTTGGCATTGTGATCAGGATAAAAAAGTAGGAAAAGAATAAAGAATCCCATGAAATAATATAACCCTATGTGATAAACACATATACATACATGCATGCATGTACACACACATGTGTATCATACTGTAGTTTAGGAATCAGTTTTATAATATCATCTATCTATCTATCTATCTATCTATCTATCTATCTATCTATCTATCATCTACTACTATCTATCTATCATCTATCTATATGTTTCAATCAACCAATATCATCTATCTACCTCTATCATCTGTTTATCTATCTATCTATCTATCTATCTATCTATCTATCTATCTATCTATCTATCATCTACTACTATCTATCTATCATCTATCTATATGTTTCAATCAACCAATATCATCTATCTACCTCTATCATCTGTCTATCTATCTATCTATCTATCTATCTATCTATCTATCTATCTATCATCTACTACTATCTATCTATCATCTATCTATATGTTTCAATCAACCAATATCATCTATCTACCTCTATCATCTGTCTATCTATCTATCTATCTATCTATCTATCTATCTATCTATCTATCTATCATCTACTACTATCTATCTATCATCTATCTATATGTTTCAATCAACCAATATCATCTATCTACCTCTATCATCTGTCTATCTATCTATCTATCTATCTATCTATCTATCTATCTATCTATCTATCTATCATCTACTACTATCTATCTATCATCTATCTATATGAATCAATCAATCAATCAATCAATTAATCAACCAATATAATTTATCTACCTCTATCATCTGTCTATCTATCTATCTATCTATCTATCTATCTATCTATCTATCTATCTATCATCTGCTATAAATCCAGGTGGGACTGCTAAATTCACAGACCCAAGTGAGGGGACAGGGACTTGAATAGAAAACCTATCAATGCTGACAGGAACACAGCCAGTAGACTTCAGAACAAAGCTGGTGCTGATAAGCGTGGTCCAGGTAAGGAGAGGGTAGCACGGGCAATGAGATGGGACTGGGCTCAGAGTCAGTAGTGTAGCACCAGCAACTATGGTTCCAGTAGACCCGTCCTGGCAGTGTTTGGGATCCCAGGGCCTTTGTGTTATGCCAGGAGGTTGAATCTCTAGATGGTAAGCGAAGGATGTGACTCAGTTATCTTACCTGCTCCAAGATGGCAGATCTGCTCACTGGTTGCGAGACCTTTCAGAACCTGGGAAGATGCTATAAAAATGTGGAGATGGAAAGAAACCAAGTTCATAAAATCCACACTGGTGTGGTTTGGCAATCAGTTTTATAATCATTGGAATATTTTACATATATTTTTATTTCAAAGCGTTTGAAAGAAATTCAATACAGTGGGTAATCTTGTTAAAATTTGAAATGTGCAATTAGGTCTGGCCTAATGACTTTTAAAAGTGGAGTTGACTTTAATACTGTCAACAGTATTAAAATTCTTATGGCAATCCGGTTTAGTATAGCCTTTACAAATTTGATTTGCTATAAGAATTGCTTGTGACATAGTTAGATTTTGCTATTTTTGGTTTGTGTAAATCTATCTGGTTTTTGAGGCCACTGAGAGAAACAGATGTGTATATCAAATGCTGGAGAGAGTTCAATAACTCAACTCATAAATTAATCATTTAAACTTATAAGTCGATTAGTCATATTCAGATGAAAAGGTGATCATACATATTTATATACAAACATTAGATTTATCATGAGACCTTTTTTTCCAGTCTTTTTAAGACAGGGTCTCACATACCTGAAATGGCTTTGAACTTACTGGGTAGCCAAGGATGACCTTGAGGTCCTGATCCTCCTGCCTTCACTTTCCAAGTGCTGAGTCCTCAGGTGAATATCACATTTTTTTCCCCCTGATTTTCATAACAGTATGTCCAACAGGTAACAGTGGTTTTTTACTATATCTAATTAAAACCTCATTTCCTAGCCATAGATTTCTTAGTGAACAAATGACCACAGACATGTAAAAGTTCAAACAATCATCAGGTAAAAGATAGAAGCAACGGTAACTCTGTTGCCCCAGGCCAGCTTCTGGTTCCTTCCATGAAAGTCCCACCACTGAGTGTTTGTTTCATGAGATGCTGAGTGTTGAGACTTAATGCAGGTAATGATCAGCCCACCCCTGCCCCCACAGAAAAAAAAAAACTACACACACACACTCTCTCTTTGGAGTCAACTGTTTTATTATTAGTACTTTTACACTGAGGAGACTTAGTTACATAAAGTGTATTCAGTAAGTTATCAGTAATACAAGCACAAGGATGCAGACAGTGGAACATGGAAGAAAACCCTTTATCAGAGCGAGACCTCGTGACCCAAGCACATCACTCCAAACAGCCTATGTACAGGTGCCATCCAAATTCCGGTTGTGTAGAGACAGACTCACAGAGTAAATGACACGGAGTCGCTGAACGTCTAGCCAGCCAGAGAAAACTGCTCACAACAAACACAAAAGGACAAAGATGACTTTAAAGTACATCCCCTGGAGTCCGGAGGGGGTGAAGACAGGGGCTAAGATGCTTCTTTAGAATGCAGGCAGACCAAGGCCATATGAGACCCAGACCGCTCCTAAAAAGATCCTTCACAAAAATGGCATTCTGATAGGTTTGGATCTTTCCAAAATATATTCATTCAAAAATTCTAAAAATTGTTTTATTCTTTTGATTCACATAGTTACAGTACATATTAATGGGGTTCAATATCATGACCAAATCTGGGTCACAGGTTTTACTGTAGGGTATGGAAAAGGTTTGGTTGTCAGTAATTGTGCATCCCCAACAGAAGATCTTGAGCACATTTTTATATTTTTTACATAACCCCATTTAAAAGGCAGGTTACACCTTATAGGGTATATATCTATGTTAGGGTCAACATTAATAATATTTCTGTTTTAAAAATATGTAACTTTTCTTTTGTTCTAACAGTGGGTTCATCAAATCAAGAGGATAGTGTTTGTTACTCTTCCTTTTTTTTTTTTTTTTTTTTTTTTTTTTTTTTTGAGACAGGGTCTCATGTAGCCAAAGCTGACCAGGAGCTTTCAATCCTCCTGCCTCTACCTCTTCACTTCTCCGATTGCAGCTGTGCTAGTGTGCCTGGTTTGCAAGTCACAGTTTTCCCATGCACCTCTCTGAGTCTGCATTGTGAAGATGGAAGCTGTTGCTATGGAGACTTGAAAGAACAAGGTTAGGTAAGGAGACCAAAGTGGACTCTCCCGAATTCAACCAAAGCTCTCTCTATTCTTGATGGACAGTCTGACTCTTTGAGAACCTTGGGCCTCCACACAGCCTGGGATAGAGGAATGTCACCGACTCTGCATTCAGATATTTTTCTTTAGGGCACGTTGTCTGTTCAAGCCTGAGATTATCGATGGGGTTGTTCTATTTAATGCTGGGGCGTAGGTAGCCGACTTAGCCATCCTGCTGAGGTGGATTGTTCTAGGCTTTTATGTGCCTTCTAGTCATCACCTCAGCTTTCACTCTGATTATGATACAAAGTGTAATATTAAGGGTTTTAGTCTTGAGAACTTCTGTCCATATCTATACATGAGCAACTCACCGCCCCCGGTTAGAAACTGTGTTTTGTCAGAAAAGGAAATTAATGACCCAGCACACCATGAAGTCTATTGTTTTTGCTTGTCCTCCCAGGGATGTATACAAATATAGGTGTAAGATATTATTGACAGGCTATATATCTGCTTGCCATTTTTATAAGGGAACTTCTTAGACACACCATATATTTATACAGAAACACAAGCACATCCTAATTTTTTTCAGGCGCGTTTGCTAATCACCCATTCCAATCTCCATGTGGGTAAATCTTGCTTAACATAGCAAATGGATTCCTGAAAAATAATCTAGGATTTTTTTTTAAAAAGGAAATATTTTCAGTGCAATAGTGGAACTTGCTATTTAAAGAAACCATGCAACGAGCTGCTTTGGAAATGAAGAATTCTTCCATGAAATGAATAATTTCTTTGATTTTCAAAGTTTGATTAAAATACACACCTAAATTTTTTTTAGTCGATTAGGATTGTCTAGAACAGTAGTTTAAGTAATAAAAACAGAACAGATAAACTTCATTTTACAATGAACAACACACAGAATGACCCGTGGACTGTTTATTGACTATATCCAGAAGCCCTGAATATATGCATTATTGGTATTTTATGGCTTTAATTAAGACAATCGTCTCTTATGAAATACTATAAAGTGCAATATTAAAAAAATTAAAAAACCCAAGAGGCATCCTTTGTCCTTCAGTCTTATCCTGATGGTAAGAATTGGAGAGTCATCAAGTTAACTGGCAAGGAATTTTCTGCCCTTAATTCACGCATGCAATTTCATTCTGGACATGATATTTCACTTTTCTCTTGTTTGTGTGTATGTAACATGATTTAAGAAAATTGGTATCTTTTTTGGCTAGCTGAGTGTTTTAGAGGCCTGTCAGTGTGCAAGGTCTTCATTATTTATATATCTATTATGAAGAAATTGCAACCGAAGAGAAAATTCCCATCCTTTGGTGACCAGTTTCCCAGGTCAGGAAGTGACTTTACTCTTTCTATGCACCTACTACACGAGGAAGTAAATACACTGTGGGACTCATAACAAGAGGAGCTCCGATCCTTTCTCTGACCTCGCATTTGAAACGACTTCCTACCAGGGATCAACACAGGCAAGCACACACCCAGAGCCTTGGGATGATTTAATGTGGCTCCTTCTTGCTTCCCTTTTGACTCTGTGGAATGAAGATACAAGATACAAAAGGAGCTTCAGCCTCCATCTCAGCAGCCTTTTATGATAACACTGTGCCCAGTGTTTATCCTGACACCAGACAACCAACTATTATTGGTACCGTGTTCAAGTCTACTGGTCCTTGGAAGGCGTTTGCACTATCGTGCACCTCTGTGGTTACAGATTCTGCCTGCCATTCAACAGCGATTAGAGTGGACTCCTCTACGGGTTAGTCATGCACAGGAAAGTGCTGTTGAGGGTGAACGGCTAGAACTTTTGAATATGTACACTGAGGAGGGGCAGTGACAACAGCAGGAAGAAAAGGAAGAGGAGAGAAAGGAGGAGGAGGAAGAGGAGAAGGAAGGAGAAAAACACCTAAAAAGTGAGCAAAAATCAAGGATGCTTCTGATGAAAATAGGTACAGGGTCCTACAGTGGCAACTTTCAACCATGTCATGGATAAAGATCAAAAAGTGTTCAGAAGCAACTGACCTCTGCCACAAAGGGAACACAAAAAACCAAACCAAACCAAACAAACAACGAAAGGGTGAAGTCGTCAGCTGTAGGGTCTTAGGGTTAAGCTGGATGGGGACTCTTCTGTCAGTGTTGAACACTGACCTTGGTTACACTAGGAACTCTCTGCTGAGATCCCATGATGACCTACGACCAGTGGTCCTTTGTACTGTAGTAACCAGCAGACAGAGTCTCCCCAGTGGAATCGGTCTCGGTGGGAGCCCATCCTTAGGCATTTATTAATTTACCAGTCCAGCCCATCAGTCTTTGCCTAAGCCAAAGTGCCTAAACTCTCAGGACTAGTTGGTCTCTCAAAGCCTGACTAGGTCATGCATTTGTTTGTCCTATGTGTGGCTCTCTCTCCCACCCTTTCTTAAAGACCTGAAAGCTAGCAGGGCATAGTGGTTCACTGTAGCTGTCTACAGATGGTTGTGAGCCACCATGTGGTTGCTGAGAATTGAACTTGGGTCCTCTGGAAGAGCAGTCAGTGCTCTTAACCGCTGAGCCATCTTTCCAGCCCCATCTCCCACCCTTTCTTAAGAAAAGACTCACATACAAGATTAAAGACTTTGGTGCCATTTAGGTAGTTTAAAGCGAGGTTGATTGTCTATGTGTGAGAAAGGCATGTGGATGCATGCTGTCTGGGCGCTCTATGTGGGAAGCAAGCTAACTTCCAGATGTACTGAATGTGAGCACATCTGTGATCGCACGGAAGCCCATGTCCTCCATTCTGTGGTGCGACAGCCTTGGTGGACCCAAAGTGGCCAGTGACATGAGAGAAATAGCTCGAAGGTGCAATAATATGTATTGGATCTGAGCTGGCTGTATTTCCTTTATTGCTTTTCTTAGCTATATATTTCAAGGCCTATGAAGCTGTGAGATTTAAAAAGGACCACAAAGATCCAAAGGCAGTGAACTGAACTCAGACAGACACTGGGGCAAGGCACAGGTACCTCTCTTTCCTGAGTCCTTCTCAACATGTGCTTTTCAAATAAATGTAGGATGAGTATAGACTCTAGTAATTGTCTTCAAATGTCTACTATTCATAACCACTTTAAACATCATAGATATATTTGGCTGCTTTCTTAGAAATCCTATTACCAGCAAATTATTTTCTCTCCCCCGTCCCCACTTTGAGCTTTATATTTTTCTACCAACTCTCTCTTAATGGGAAGACCTTGTCTGCTATTTGGAAAGAACGTTGTGAGAAGCATGGGAATTGAGGATGACAACTTAAAAATATCAGGTCAGGTGAATATGCAAGAGTGGACGTCAGTTTCCACAGCACGCTTTTTTCTGGAACAGACCTGCTGTCCGTAACATGCTACTTGCTGGAGTCCCAATCTTTCTGGGTGCAAGGAAGAACGGAATTTGTCTGTGTGTGCCTGCACACTCAAGCGTGTGTGTGTGTGTGTGGCCTGCACACTCAAGCGTGTGTGTGTGTGTGTGTGTGTGTGTGTGTATGAAAGCCCACCGAAATTCTCCGAAATGCTTCATTCAGACAGGCATCAAACCCTACCAAATGCTCCAGTGCAATTCTCTCCATAGAATACTTCAAATCCCATCTTCCCCTCTGACTGGCCAGCAGCTCTAATAGTTGTCTCTTCTGTGATCAACTTTCTGTGAAGGTGGTCTGGGTGTGGATAACCTTCCTTTACAGACCCCATCCTACTTCATCTCAAGTCACAGAGGCGTTTAAAAGATGTGGGAAGTGGTGGTGTAGGAGAGCCGGCCAACTCTCACTGGCCAGGGCCAGGAGCAGATATATATATATATATATATATATATATATATATATGTTAATGTTACCAAAAATTTAATCACGGAGGCAGCTTTGTTTTTCTGAGAGGCCCCCAAACTACCTGACTCGTGTCTTCCCTATAAAATAATTTCTAATGGCCCCTGTCAGAGGCCTTGCAAAGCATCTTCCTTGAATATGAGATGGTCCTCGCCTCTTTTCATGGCACTGAAGTGAGGCCTCAGACACTCTGCATCATCTGCTGAGCTCATGAGTCGCTCCATCTCTGAGCCTCTGCACATGTCCTCTGCCCTGCTGACTCGGTCTGGCATGCTTAGGTCCTGGGAAGTTGAAGAACACCATTAATCTCATGCTTCCTCCCCTCAGAGACTGGCCCAGTCCAGAGGGCAGGTGGATATGTCATGGACACTCTCAAATGCAAATCTAGGGGTTTCAATTTTAGGTTCCTCAGTCTGAACCAAGTTCCTCTCCTGTTCCAGGGTTGCCTAAGGCTATAGGAGAGGTGACAGCAAGCAAGACTGGCTTGGTTTTTTCTGAGCAAATGGACCTATTTGGGTATAATTCCTTTATTTTAGGATGAGCAGTAAAATTTTGGCTTGAATTTTTGATATTATTTGATACCTTGTTCTGATGAAGCCAAGAGTCAGCAGTCTAAAAAAATTTTTCCCCATGCCTCTTGTTACATATTTTGGCTTCTCTGAAAGCAGTAGGAACCCAGCTGGCTATTTCCTACATTCTGTGGGCTGGAGTGTTTGAATGGTATGCAAATGTTTGTGTGTATATGTGCACAGAATTTAAAAAAAAAAGCCTCTTGTTCAAAGATGTTCACTTTGGTCAGTGTGCATGAGTTTCCTCTTCCTTGACTGTCAAATTCGATGACAGTCAAATTTGCTTTGGGATTCCAAATGTGATTGGGCCAATAGGGTGATGACATCATTGATATTGTTTGTCAGCAGATCTAGTACACTTGCACACACTGACAAGCAAGAAAGAGACTGAATCTATCCTGTAGGAAGCAGTTTTACACCAATGTGAATGATTCCAGGACAACATATGGCCATGTAGTCACAGCCAAGGCAGCAGGAGCCAGCAGCGGATCTCACGGAGGGGGACTCCATGGAAGTGGGGGCTGTCTGCTCAAAGCAACTTCTGTTAAAGACCACAGCCCTCCCTGGCACCTGGAGTGCTGCCTGGCTTCCTGGTGAGGAAGGGATAGTAATCGTAGGAGCAGACACTCCACGACCTTTCTTTCTTTACAGTCTATTTGTAGTTGTTTTCTCGTTTTAAAAAAAAGTTATCCATTTTAAGCAATAAACCAACCAGAAAGCAGAATTTATCCAACAATCATCATACTCCCATCCAAATGGCCGGGGCGAGAGTCTGAGACTCTAAAACTGAAAACTCGGCTTTTCCTTTGTCTTTGTAAGGAAGCGAACCAAACGCTTGCCCCATACAAAGTCCAACCCTTGATAAATGGGGCATGGGTTTCTCTTTCACCACTGAAATCCTAACTCTGCATTGTTGGAGAGACTTGAAAGCCAGTTTCTTAGGCGGCAGACCTTTTTACTTCTTGTGTCCTCAGGGGGCCTCCACTTTGAAGTGCCCTTAGCTTATGAGTGGAGGGAGGTGGTAGGCTCGCCTCTGCCTGCTGCTGCCGCGCTCTGTGAACGGAGCATCTGTGGATGGGATGCTCAGGTTGAGCAGGGGTACTGGGTTACCCGACCTTCTCTTTCTTTTTTCTTTCTTTCTTTTCTTTCTTTCTTTCTTTCTTTCTTTCTTTCTTTCTTTCTTTCTTCCTTCCTTCCTTCCTTCCTTCCTTCCTTCCTTTCCTTTCTTTCTTTCTTTTTTTTTTTTTTTTTTTGGTTTTTCGAGACAGGGTTTCTCTGTTAGCCCTGGCTGTCCTGGAACTCACTCTGTAGACCAGGCTGGCCTCGAACTCAGAAATCCGCCTGCCTCTGCCTCCTAAAGTGCTTATTCATCTTTGAGTTCTGCATCCTGCCTCCCTGTGTTAAGGGGGTGTTCACAACAGTCAGAAAAGACATAATGCCAGATCAGGCCATGAATAGGTGGTGGTGACATTCTCCGTGTATGATGTGTGCCGATTTACATGCAGGTGGCCACCTCTATTCTCTTCTTCAGTTGATTTTTAAGGAGAAAGCATTGTTTAAGGAAATGAAAAACTCTGCATACTTTTTCAGTTTAATTTGCTGCCAATCAGTCCCAGTTTCTACTGAAATAAACCTGAGAAGTCCTACGAGCTGTTAGACTGGGCTGGGGGACACTCTGTGAATGAGATGACCCCCCCCTTCCCCGTGAAGCTGAGCAGGCGATCAGAGTGGCTGCTTCAAGGCAGTGCAAAGGAACGATGGGGCATGTACCTTCCGCACTGTACTTGGAGCGCCGGTGAGGTTAGGATGGGAGGCGGGATACAGATGCATGGGTCTACACACCAAATCCGTGACACAGGACTTGGAAACTGTTCTGGGGCTGGGGGTGGGGCACACACCAAATGGTTAAATGCCTCTGCAAACAAACCTGAACAGCCTCAACCAAACACTGCCCATCCTAGTTTTGATCCACTGGGAATGATCTTTAGACACTGCAGCCCTTTGTGACCACACTGGGAAATGCTCTGAGGAGCTATGCCCTTATGTTCCCGTCGGGTGGCAACCCCCACTAAGCACCTCTGCTGGATGGTGGTTTTCAGCACGCACCTCAGCACTCTTGGCAGGACTGTGGACTGTGTGGGAGCCCTTGGCATTAAAGCATGTCGGATGACAATCACGGCTAAGAATGCTCTTGTTCATTTGATGACAGTGGGCCATGCACTGAAACATGATAGGTTCAGTTTATATAGTTTTTGCTGTCCTAGAAAAGCACTAATTTGGTTTTTCATTCACATCATCTACTTGCATGCTGCGGCATTACAAGAAAACAAAGCAAACCCAAACGGCCTAACCCTCAGCAGATCCCCTTCGCTGTCACCCAGTTTCACCTCTGTCTTAGGGAATCACGAGGGTCTCAGAGCACCCCAGTTGGGGATGAGTAGGGTGGTTCTTTTTGGCTTGTGAGAATATTTTAGAGGTTCTGACTGGGATCCTACAGACTCCCTCTATTAAGCTCTTCTGCAAAGAATCTCACTAAATTTAGTACATCCAAAGCAGGCTAGGGATCACAGCAAAGAGCACTTTGCCTACCGATTCTGTTAATTCAGCTTTTGCACTTGAGGAGCAAAGCACAAACTGAAGGTTGAAGGTTGATGCCCCTCTTCAAACAGGTACTATAAATATACTAGAGCTATCCCTGAAAAGATGCATTTGCACTTAAATATATGTTTTATATATATATATGTATATAATTTTTCTTCATGTTTGTGTACAGTTATGTATTAATCTATAGGTATAGGAGGAGAGGTATTGTACAGAAACAGGCAAGATTTGTATGCTCATGTGGATATATTTATAATATTTATATTTATATGTATGTATAGCCTCTGTCCTCTTTTGCGTCATCATAATGAACGTACCTCCGACCAGCGAGGAGTACCTGTCAGTGGTGATGGGGAGGCGGTCCTCTTTGTCTCTTACACGGAGTCATTTCATCAGGCAAGGGCGAGGTGCCTGTGAAGTGAGCGGCCCCGTGGGAATCCATCCTTCCTCCAACCTTCCAAGGAGGGACACTTGCCTCCCAGGGCTGCGCACAAGCTGCCTCTTCTCAAGACTGCAAGGAGCCTGGAGCCCAGAGCCGGGAGGGACCATCCATGCTGTTGGTTTAAGATATGGCTTTTCCACTAGATGGAGACAGGGCACTCGAGAACTTTGTCTTCCAGGAGGACGCTGACCACCAGGAACACGAAGTAGAGGCCAAACATGATGAAGCCGAGGATTTTGTTCATCCGCCATTTGCAGAGGGCGATGGAGAGGATGACGAAAAGCAGCATGATGAAGAGGAGGACGATGGCACAGAAGAGGCCATTGCTGCTGACAGTCACTGGCTTGAATCTGTGGATGATGGTGTAGAGGAGCCAGGGCAGTGGGAGCCTGGGAGGAAGAGAAATGGGCAGGAGAAGAGGGGCGGGGAGCCGTCAGGTGTGGTGAAGAAGCACCAGAGGACGCCTGCCTATGGCTTGACGAGGGTGACACTTTAGGGTCTCTAGGACAAATGATTGGCTCAGGAAACTACCTTAGAGAAGTCGGGAGACCCTTGGACTCTTGACTAACTTCCTGACTCAATTATTCTCTAGTGGACAAGATCAAAGATGTGACTGCTGTCGTGACCTCTGAATTTGATTCAAATTAGGTTTTGTATTCTTTCTAGAGGAGATTACACTGTGCTCTCAGCCCTGAAAGGTGAACCAAGATTTGCGTGGGGTGAGGGGAGGACAGGGCATCAGAAAAAAGGGTAGAGGCATGAGTGGTAAAAATGGAGAAGGAGCCTCTAATCTTTAGAATGGAGACAGAGTAACAAGGACTTCTTTGAGAACCTAAAATGCAGTAAGGTTGCATGGTGGTGGCGGGGGACCAAGGCACAATCTCCAGTCTGAAGTTTATTCTGGGAATAAACTATTTACTAAATTTAGTAAAGTTTATTACTAAAAAGGGTCTTGGGTTGGGCACAGTGGCACATGCCTTTAATCCCAGAATTCAGGAGGCAGAGACAGGCTTGTCTCTCTGTAAGTTTTGAAGCCACCCTGGTCTACAGAGTGAGTTCCAGGACTGTTTTACTACATAGAACTATGTAGTAAAAAAACCCACCCTCTCACCCACCCACCCAACTAACCAAAGGGTCTTATATTTATAATAATTAATTTTTAAAGCTTTATTATAGATTTTCCTACTAGCTTTCTTGCTTTGAACTGAATTTTGAATTCTGACAACAACCATTGTTTCCTAATTGGAGTGCTGATTTTGACAATCACAAGGAAGAACAGTTGTTGGGAACACATAGGAGTTAGTTAACTGAGCCTGGAGGATAAACATGGCTGGAAATATGGGGTTCCAGTGGTGTACTGCCCCCTGAGCGTGGTTAGGAGGGTGCAGGTGTGGCCTGGTGTCTGGGATGTTGGGGAGGACCACAAAGTTTGAACCACAAAGATTTCTAATGGAAAAGCAAAATAGGACATAAGCATGCTTTTCTTTTCTTTTCTTTTTCTTTTTCTTTTTCTTTTTCTTTTTCTCTTTCTTTTTCACTTTCTTTTTCTTTTCTTTTCCTTTCCTTTTCTTCCTTCCTTCCTTCCTTCTTAAGCTAATAGGTTTTGAGTGATCATATTATGTATGCATTTTCGAATTCCTAGGCCTAGCATGTGTAGACACATAGGGGTGCTATGCTGACTTAGGCAAAGCTCAAGTGACCGACACCATGGCCTGTGACATTAAAACAGATCTTTGCTCACGAAAGCCTGCGAGGGAGATGCCTACTTCAGTGCATCATGCTGGGCTGGGGAAACCACGACACTTGCCTCCCTCTAAACTTTGCACTATGGCTGTATCTTGACCATGGCCCAAAGCCAGCTGTTCCAGATTTGGTCCCTAGCCTGAGGTGAGGCTCTTGAGAGGGGATGAAATCTTTAGGAGGTAGGGTGGAAGGAAGCTGGGTCACTGGAGTCACGATCTTGAGTGGGACTTTGGGACCCTGGCCTCTTTCTCTCGTTTTCTTTGCTATCTGCCCACAAGCGGGCGCACAGGCCTTCTCTCACGTGTTCCCACTGCGACACACTGGTTACCCAAAGGCCAATGTGATAGGGACAAGAGGCCACAGGTTGACGCCTCTGAAGCCACGAGTGAAAATAAATGTTTTCTCCTTTAAGGTGATAGAGCGTAGATATTTGTCTTGGGGCAGGAAGCTGAGCAGCCCGTAGTCACACTTACACACATGCACAACTGATTTTGGGAAAGGGGAAGCAGGTAGCACTTCTGACAGTTTGTAAGACTCTTCGGGGCGTGACACTTCCCACCCACTTGATCTGTCAGCTCTGTTGTCAGTGAGGCAACATAAGGACTGAATGGGTCACAAGTGCGACTCGACTAAGAAAAAGGATCATTTCCGCCTTTTTTTGATAACGAGTTGGGGATCTTTTTAAAATTTCTAGCAGTAAAGAACTAGTTAGATCATGAGTAAGCCAGTGTAACGTCACGCGGCTGTTTAAAACCACAGCTTAGCGACCCGGGTTACAGAACAGCTGGGAGAGTGCTCGCCCAGCACGCAGGACGGAGCTTCATCTCCTTTGCCTAAGACAGAAATGGTGCCGCAAACCCAGCACGTGGGGTGTCAAGCCAGAAGAACCAGGAGTTCAAGATCATTCTCTTCGACATAGGCTGCCTGGCTGCCTGAGACCGTGACTCACCAAACCAAAGCAAAGCAAAGCGAATCACAAACTCTGCAAGCCATGCGGTAATAGTAGGAAAATACGGTGTAATTTTAATTTAATCTTTCTTTTTTCCTTTTTATTTTCACCTTTGAGACAGGGTCTCTTGTAGCCCAGGCTGGCTTTGAACTTGCCGCTTGGCTGACTCCTGATCCTCCTCCTTCCACCCCTCACGTGATATCTAGTGATTGAAGTACTAGGATTAAAAGTAGAGCCTTGTATATAATTTTAATTAAAAAATGAAGGGCGCACATCAAACTAGCCAGGCAATTTCAATCATGTAGGATGTACATATTTTGAGTGGGTGTCAGGTCATCATTAATTTCTGTATGTATCTTCTAAAACCCTCACCTACTACTTATGTATGCAAAAGGAAATGCAGGCAGAGAAACTTTACACTCACTATATTGTTAACGACACACTTGGTAGGACGATAATAAAAACATAAAATTGAACAAATTTTGAGAAAGTTTTCTTTTTTTTAGGAAAATAAATATACAAACTGTATCAGTACCCATTAAAATATTAAAAAATATTTTGTCTGTTAATGCTGCTTTAAGGAATTTATTATAATGAAATAATACCTACGATAGCATAAAGCAAAAAAAAAAAAAAGATGATCTATTAAAAGACTCTGGTTAGACTGTGCAAGAGAAGACACGCTTGAAGTCGGAGTGTCAGTTCCAAGGACTATAAAAACACCGAGCAAAAGGTGCACATGGTTGGCCAGGTGACTAGGAGAAGCCACTTCGTGCCAGGCCTGAGTGGCTTTAAGTTGGAAAAGATAAGTGCCCTCCAAGAGAACAAAACTGGATATTCTCTAAAAAAAAATTATTAAATATTTGCAGAAGAAGATTAAAAAATAAAGGGCTTCTGGTAGCAGGACTAGGGAGATTCTGAGAAACTTTCCTTTCTTACTATTTATGCATGATAAGGTAACCATGAGCTTTCATTTGTCTGAGTATGTACCTTTGGAAAACACAACGAACATGTTTATCTGAATGCTTACAATTCTTAGATTGTCATAGGCTCTTTCTTTTTCACACGACAGATCATTCTCCCTCCCCCTCCCTCGCTGGGCCCACTGAGGTGAGTGTAAATCTGTGAGCAGCAGAGCTGACAGATACGGTTCATCCCAGAGCAACCTCTGTGCAAACACCCATCTATCTGTTCATGTGATAAACACTTGTGAGAGGCCGTGCATTGGACAGTGGGCTAGGCTTTGGTGAGTTCATTAGGGGGATGCTTGAAAGGCTCACAGACTGGCAGGAAGAAATAATCATAGTGAGAATATAATATGCAGGGTCTATAGGGGCAGGAGCCCTGGGGATTTTGACAGATCTGGAGAGACGAGTCAGGGTTTCCTGTAGACAGATGAGGAGGCTCTTTAATGGGCAGGCTGCAAAGGCACAAGGACCTAGGAGAGGGCACCTTGGTCTTTGACAGAAGAATCAGACATTGCAAACTCACAGTTGGATTGTACTCTGAGATAGAGTACTTGCCCTTAGAGATCCTATTTTAATCCCATTTACCAGCTACACTAGCTCTGTGCCTTCTAGTTTCCATGCAGAGATGAGGTTGATCATACACAATCCATATGACAGTTGTGTGTTTTAAGTTGCTAACTCTAAGCACTATATGAACAATGATAGATATGTGTATAATAGCTTAATTGAAAGGAACAAGAACAGCCTTCAAGATATTCAATGAGAAAGTGGATTTTCCCAACGTCATGGTCAAGAGCCCTATTATCCTGAAGGCATAGAGACTCTGTGACTTCGCTTCTCAGGAGCTGACATTCAGGGTCATTTGCCAACTACTTTTGACAAGTTATATGAATGGGAGAGATGACAGAGGCCCTGTCAATCCAGCTCACTACAGATCATTGCTACCAAGAATCACTCCAGTTTGTTCAGTTCAGAGAAAACGTCTTATCTTATGCCTTTCACAAAACCTGGGCTGCCGGTAGTTTTCAGGAGGAGAATGTCATTGTTGGGCCTGGGTGTGTCCCAAGCTGCCTTTGATTCCAATCTTACCTGGTCAGGTTAGTAATTAGAGAGTGGGGAAAAAAATACCATGAAACTATCAGAGGCACCCCAGTCCGACCTGCACAGTGCATATTCATACTGTTTGCTGAGGGTACTTAGGTAAATGAAGTCTTATTTTCTAGACCATTCTGTATGTAAGGATTTGTTTTTGCTGGTCATAAACAGCCAGCTGGTTAAACGGAGCCCTGCTCCCAGGCGTAAGTTCAGTTGATACTTGAGAAGTTTGGGTTGGAGAGCCAGCCCATGTTTCCACAGCTTCTAGGAAGACAAAGGCAGGTGGGGCTGGTGCGCATGCATATAGAACACTGTACTCACCCCACAGTGATGTCAAAGATGTTGCTTCCAACAGAGCTGGACACAGCCATGTCTCCCAGGCCCTTTCGGGCCACGATGACACTGGTGATAAGATCAGGGATAGAGGTCCCAGCAGCCAAGATGGTCAGACCCATGATCTCTTCACTAATGCCGATCGTCTCTCCAACCTGCATGTCACAGCAGGGGCAGATGTGAGGGTTGGAAGTCACAGACCCCAGTGTCACTATGTGACTCCTTTTTACTGAGCCCCGCCTCTGTTTTGGAATACGTGCTGATACGATAAAAAACGAACAAGCCATAATCACTGATAAAGGACTTTATTCTGCTTTAACATCCACACTCAGGAAGTCAGCAATGTGTATGTGAAGATTAAGCAGACTATCTCAAATAATAAAGAGCTGTGGAGACTCTGAGTCCAGCTACCTACCATACCGTGTCTTCTCAGACAGAGTAAGGGAAGCTGCAAGATTCACATAAAGAGCCAATGGACTTTGAACCTAAGGCCAGCACCTGACAATGGCGGCAAGTCCTAGGGCCTTTAATCTCCCATTGAGTGTTAAGATAGAGTCTCAACTTTTTCTTAATACCTCCTGTTATTTCTATCACTCTTAAACACTTATAACCTGTATTGCTTCCACAGGGACCTCAGCAGCGGGTGTACTCAGGCTTGGGAATACGAATCTAAATCAGCAAAACAGCTATGTAGAACCAACATCAAGGAATCAGAGGGCTTCAGGCCCAAACTGTCTTAAGGCAATTGAAAACTGTTCCTTGTAAAGTGTATTGCCTCTTGCATTTCTAGCTATTAAGTAGGGATTATAATACCTTTCAAGGGGGTTGTGGGATAAACAACAGTTTGTAAATAGTGCATCATTATTGGAAAATGAGAAGGTGGAGTATTCTATTTCATCAAGGTGTTTATTTAAGACTGCTGAGCTGTGTTTGGAGAATTGGTCTAGCCTCAGCTAGAAGCTCCATCCATCCATCCATCCATCCATCCATCCATCCATCCATCCATCCATACTGGGGATCAAACTCAAAGCATTGTGCATGCTAGGCAAGATGTTTATCATTAAACTACACATGAGAGAGAGAGAGAGAGAGAGAGAGAGAGAGAGAGAGAGAGAGAGAGAGAGAGAGAGAACGCTATGCTGAGGGGCTTGCTCAAGACGAAATAGACACTGAGATAGACAGAATCTTGACTTTCTTCAGCCGGGCCTTAGGTGAGAGCAAGATGCAGCCAGGTTTGCCTTTCTCCACAGAGTTGTCTAACAACAGCTCTGTTGATTTGACTTCTGACCACAAAGATACGCCTGGAGAATAAGAAAATCCTTTTCTGAAATACCCCTTGTCTGTACTACACTCAATATTGCATGAGTTTCAAAAGGCAAACACATGCTTAACCCCTTGACAGCCAAGACTAGAGACAAACAAGGCAGATGGTGGCGTACGGCCTTACCTGGTGTGCCCACCACACCATCAGATACGAGAAGACTGCGATCCAAGTGATGGAGCCGAAGAATGTGACAGGGAAGAACTTCCTGGAAGCCTGCGGGACAAGCAGAGCCGAGAGGGTCAGCGTTGAGCTTGGTGGCACCTTTTGGGCCGTGGTGGATCCACAGCCCAAAGGCAAAGCCATCTTTGCCGTTGCCATGATTTCTCTCACATTCCAAAGGATGCTACCTTCCCTAATCAAACTGCGAGAGGAAAAATTCATTCTAGGAAATTGAATCAGTGGAAGCTGAATGGCTGCAGAACTCGGTAAGACATCTTTATCTCTCCCTTCCTCCTCCTCCTCCTCCTCCTCCTCCTTCTCCTCCTCCTCCTCTTCCCACTTCTCTCTCTGAGACAAAGTTTCATACCCTAGGATAGCCTAGACAGCCCAGAATTTACTATGTAGCTAAGGTTGACCTCAGGTCCAAATTTCCTGCCTCAGCCTTTAAAGTGTTGTGACATGTGTCCCTGTGTAAGGCTCTGGAAGCCACTTGGGAGAATGTCAGTTCATACCTGTAGCTAGATGCCCAAATGTCCTCTACCCCTGCCCTTTATAAGGTCTGGATTCTCTGTCATTTCTTCTGTTAAACTTCTTGCATCCTCCCTCTATCTCTCCCCCCACTTTTTTTAAGGCCAGAATCAGGCCACCAGAACCTGCTGCTGGCAAACCATGTGTCATAATAACCTACATGCCAAAAACCCTTATGTGACTGATTATATGGAATAGAAATGGGAAGGTGGAAAATAATTCATCTTAGAGTCCCATGAATTATCAGGAAAGCCACTGCCACAGATGGATGGAGGTAGCCATTCTCTAGGACACTAACCTCACACATCAGTTGGAGCGGACAGAGGTGGAGATGCCCAATCAGAGCCATCTCTAAGGGGGAGGGGCAGGTCAGGTACAGTCTTGGGAATGTGTTTCCTCCTGCGTGCTACTCTGATGTATATTACAAGTCCCACATTCTTGCGACACTGGACTTTGTGTCACCTTGGGCTTGTACGGTGTGAGAGCACTCACAGTTCCCTCAGAACATCAGTCAAAAATCAGGCGCCCAGAAATGTCTTCTTTCAGGACCAGCAGGATAGCCCAGTGTGTAAAGGTGCCGGCTGACAAGACAGACAACCCGTGTTCTCTCCTTAGGACCCATGTAGTGAAAGGAGAGAACCAACCCCTGCCAGTTGTTTCTGATCACATGGACTAAACAATGAACAAACAAACAAATACATGCTAAATGCAACATTTCTTATTTAATCCCATTCCCAGGAAACGGTGGTTTGTGCTGAACTAGTTTCTGCTGTTTGCCTTGGTGGAGAACATGATCTACACTTCGTTAGACAACAGAATGCTGTTTGAGAGCCTACTGCACCTTCTTCTTTTTTAATTGTCTAAAACTTTTTTATTATATTTAACACAAATATACCAAGCATAAAAATGATGGACATGTTGTTAAATGAACATAAATAGATAATGTCTTTTGTTTGTTTTGTTTTTAGTAGAACTTAAGAACTTGGCTCTTAATAAATACAATTTTTGGACAATGGAGTTCACTGTAATAAGGCTGTATTTCAATGTCCCTCACATCACCAAAGGATTTTACCTCCATAGTAGCTAAGCTAAGAGTTGACAGTTCTGCCACGCCAAGGAATGAATTGTAGGCACAATTATTTGGATACAGGTTTCCTGCTATGGTCAAAGCTATTTGACTTGAGTGATTATCATCATTCTCAGTCCACAGGGAACAGGTTACATTCATTTAAGAAATGGTGTGTGTATTAAGATGGTCTATCCACGAAATCATTCATCAACTGTTTCAATGAACAATGGTTCTGTTTGGAGGGTGGCAGACATTAGGTGAGGGTAAGATTCTGGTTCATTGGTTGTGATGATTTTGAAAAGCATTCATCTTTTCAAAATCATCAACTTATAAGGTCATCTTCAAAATTGATACAATAATTATAAATATCAAGCAAAAACTTTAGTCTCACTCTTTGTTGTTCTATTACAAGCCACCTTCTAAATTAATTGTCTTATGTTTCTTTTGGACATATAAATAAATTTGAAATATGTAAGCTGTTCTGAAAACCATACTATCGTGTAAAAATATCAAATAATCAATCCTACTAATAGGCTGAGATAGGAGAAGCATGATTTAAAGACCATTATGTGGTACACAGCAAGACACTGTCATGTACAAACAAGCAGAAAGTGTATATGGATTGTACAATATTGGACCTATTTCTCCAATTACCAAATTAGAGAGACCACTGAATGACAGACAACAGATTTCTAATTCTTCACATTTTTGAATTTCAATCGATTAGGATATGTTGCTAATATTAATTTTCATGTTAAGAGATATTAAGGAAAAGTGATTGTTACTTCCTGTTATTTTTGTTGTTAGAGGTGAAATTATGTTTGTGTGGGTTTGTTGAAAGATTACTATCTTGCTTTAGTTTCCTTCCTTGTGTTGGTGTTTCAATCTATTATCTTTTGTAGGGCAGGATTTGTGGAAAGATATTGTGTACATTTGGTTTTGTCATAGACTATCTTGGTTTCTCCATCTTATGGTGATTGAGAATTTTGCTGGGTATAGTAGCCTGGGCTGCCATTTGTGTTCTCTTAGGGTCTGTATGAGATCTGCCCAGGATCTTCTAGCTTTCATGGTCTGGTGAGAAATCTGGTGTAATTCTGATAGGTCTGCCTTTATATGTTACTTGACCTTTTTTCCCTTACTGATTTTAATATTCTTTCTTTGTTTAGTGCATTTGGTGTTTTGATTATTATGTGCCGGGAGGAGTTTCTGTTCTGGTCTAATCTGTTTGGAGTTCTGAAGTTTTCTTGTTTGTTCATGGGCATCTCTTTCTCTAGGTTAGGGAAGTTTTCTTCTGTAATTTTGAAGATATTTACTGGCCCTTTAAGTTGGGAATATTCACTCTCTTCTATACCTATCATCCCTAGGTTTGGTCTTCTCATTTTGTCCTGGATTTCCTGGATGTTTTGGGTTAGGAGCTTTTTGCTTTTTTCATTTTCTTTGACTGTTGTGTCAATGTTTTCTATGGTATCTTCTGTACCTGAGATTCTCTCTTCTATCTCTTGTATTCTGTTGTTGATGCCTGCATCTATGACTCCTGATCTCTTTCCTAGGTTTCCTAACTCCAGAGTTTTCTCCCTTTGTGATTTCTTATCGTTTTTAGTTCCATTTTTAGGTCCTGGATGGTTTTGTCATTTCCTTTGCCTGTTTGATTGTGTTTCCCTGTAGTTCCTTAAGGGATTTTTTGTTTCCTCTTTAAGGGCTTCTAGCTATTTTAGCTGTGTTCTCCCGTATTTCTTTAAGGGAGCTATTTATGTCCTTCTTAAAGTCCTCTATCATCATCATGAGAAGTGATTTTTACATCTGATTCTTGCTTTTCTGGTGTGATGGTGTATCCAGGACTTGCTATGGTGGGAGAATTAGGTTCTCCAAGTAACCATGGCTTCTGTTGCTTATGTTCTTACGCTTGCCTCCCACCATCTTGTTATCTCCAGTGCTACCTGCCCTCGCTATATCTGACTGGAGCCTGTCCTTCCTGTGATCCTGGTTGTGTCAGAACTCCTCAGAGTCAAGCTGTCTCTGTGATCCTATGATTCTGTGATCCTGAGATCCTGGGTGTGTCAGAGCTCCTGGGAGTCAAGCTGCCTCTGGGACCCTGAGATCCTGGTATAACCAAGCTCCTGTGATCCTGTGTTCCAGGGCGTGTTAGAGCTCCTGGAAGTGGAACTTCCTCTGGGAGTTGTGAGCCTGACTAAGAAGTTTGTGCCTAAGGTCTGCTTAGGGCATGGGCCCTAAAGGACTTAAAGGCACCTGTGTAGCTTCCTCTTGGTGTTATAGGACTGGCTGCAGAGTTTGCACCCAAGGTCTTCTCAGGGTACTGACCCAGTCAGACTGTGATATCCTACCACCCCTTCTTGCCAATGCTTTTGATTCCAAAGCTTTCTATGCTGAGAAAAACACACATCATGCTTTGACACTGTTATCGAGTTCAGGGCAGTGGGGCCTGCAGTTCATGTAAATAGGGGAAGCATCAGTTGTCCGAAGAGCTGCCATGGAATTTGAAGGTTCGTTGGAGAAAAAAAAAATTCGTGTGTGACAGTCTTTCAAGTTTGAAGCACAGTGATAGTTTAGGGTTCCAGACAAGGCTTGTATTCTCTGTTAATTTCAAGCTTTGAGTAAATCTTTTTTATTAGCATATTATTCACCTAGCTCTTAGACTTTACAAGAATTTTTTCTCTCTTCCAGTGCATTCTGCTTTGTAGATGAACATTCACTGGGGTGACTGCAAGACCAAATAGGCATATTCAATTGGGAGAGGGCATCATGCCACATTGAGCAGGCCAGACATCACCCTTAACTTCTTCCCTATGCTCCTCCTTCTTAGAAGAAAAGCATTTGGGGTAAGGACTCTGGTCTCTCCTAGAGCCCTGAGCACTTCAATAGATGATGTGAAAATCCCCTCCTCCTTCCTAGAAGAAAAGCATTTGGGGTAAGGACTCTGGTCTCTCCTAGAGCCCTGAGCACTTCAATAGATGATGTGAAAATCCCCCCACCCCCATCCCAATTGGAGTCTACGCCTTCAATTCCCAAAGCAGATTTCTTGAAGGCTGGGAACTGGATTCCTGAGATAAGATTCCCACACCAGAGAAGACACAGAGCTTGTCCAGGCAGGGCCCTGAGCTGACTGGGCTTCCCAGCCTTTCCCTTCTGACAGCTAGTTGCTGCTTCAGGATGCAGGGTTCAGTCTCCCAGGGTCGTGCTCTGTCACGGGCAGAGACAGGCAGTGACAGCCACACGAGGCTGCCTGTGACTCCAGTAGCAACTAGATCAGGATCCTTCCTGTGTCCTGAGAGGCACAGAGCTACAGTCTACATGATGCTGAGACATCCATCCCGCGTGCCCTGGAGCAGCCTCACGGGCCGTTCTGTGTGCAGCCTTGCGTGTTTACTAAGTGTATCTATACTCCTCTTTACTTTTCATTTAATACATTTTAAAATGTCCCCTTTGCATGTCTGTTCATTGGGATGGCACCATCAGTCAGAATCAAAATACTAAGATTCCCTCATAACACTGAGCTGTAGAACATTCCAAGACAGATCGACAAAGCCAGGGGTGAGACTAGGGATATAAAGGAACCAAATGGAAACCAATCCATTAATGAAAACTTGCCCAATTCAATATTGGATACTTAATATTCTTTTTTTTTTTTCCGAGACAGGGTTACCCTGTATAGCCCTGGCTGTCCTGGCACTCACTCTGTAGACCAGCCTGGCCTTGAACTCAGAAATCCGCTTGCCTCTGCCTCCCAAGTGCTGGGATTACAGGTGTGCGCCACCACCGCCCAGCTGATACTTTATATTCTTAATTAGGATACCAATGAATAATTAATAGGTGCTGAAAAGCACCAAATGTTGAATCAGAGGCTTATTAAAAAAATACAAATATTCTTAGGTGAATTTCAGGGTCCTCATCATATACTAGGAGCAGGTAAAGATTGGGTACCTACTTTGTATACAGATCTTCATCTAGAGATGAAATTCAGGTCAGCTGACTACACAGTATGTGTGCCTAACACTTCCTGAAGAAAACAGGGCCAAAAACTGCTCAAAAGACACACAGCCACAGGCAGCGCAAGCATTATCATCATCATCATCATCATCATCATCATCATCATCATCATCATCATCACCAGGATGCCAGGATCTGTTACCAATAGCAGAAAATTTTTAAAAAGCATCCAGGAAACAGAGGCCAGCGCTCCAGCTGTTTGGCCATCTGCCTCCCCAACCTCCCATATTGTTCTCGCTTCGGAAGTTGCAACCCTTCATGCGCCAGCAGCTTGGCTAATTGTTTCTCTGTCAAACTGCCTTGCCATGCCCAGTCTCACAACCCGGGAAGTCACTTCTCTCATTTTGTTTCTGGACCATTCTCCTCATTTGGACTCCATGGTTTCATTCTGGATATCACTGCCCGGGAGCATCTGTACAGGTATTAGGTTACCAGTCCCACTGGAAGAGAGAAAACAGCCCTAAAAACCCAGGTCTAACACATTAGGTGATAGTCAGTAATGGTGGCTCATTTTGACATCTGTTAGGATAGGCTTCATACCAATTAGCAAATGAGCAAATTGTGTCCATGTGCTGTCCATTTTGCTTCCCGTGTAATGGTTAGGTACCTAATTGACAGCTAATGTTCCCATTAGACGCTTTTAGGAGAGCAGTGTGATATTGGTTTGCAAAATGTCACTGGACGATAGCTGGCTGAGCCAGCGGGCTGTGTCCTCGCTGTTCTAAATTTAATTGTCACCGAGCATCCACTTTGTGCAATGTCCTGAAGAGTATACTTTGGGTGGAAGGGATGGGGGTGTTGCTATGTAGCCCAGGGTGTTTTCGAATTTATTATTGTCTTGCTTCTGTCTTCTGAGTAGTGGTGGTCACAGGTACTTACCATTAAGCCTCGACTGAAGCATACATTTTTTTTTTAACATTCATGTATATATTTATCTGTTCATTCATTCATTCAATCATTCATTCATTCATTTAGTGTGTGTGTGTGTGTGTGTGTGTGTGTGTGTGTGTGTGAATGTATGAGAACAACTCATGGGGGATTGTTATCTCTTTCTACCATGTGGGTCATAGGAATCAAGTTTAGGCCGGAAGGCTTGGTAGCAATCGCCTTCACCGGCTGGGCCATCTTGCCGACTTTGGAAGTATACATTTAAGAAGTATCCCACAACAGTCCTACTAAGATGAAAACATGGCCACTGGGCTAAGATAATGGGGTTCGAAATCTCTGCTCTCAAGTGAGCAGGGATTTTTCGCTTAGAAAGAACTGTCTAATCTCTTTAAGTTTTGGTTTCTCCACTTGTAAAATGCAAGGAGGAAGCAGTCGCATCTAAATGCTCTGAAGATCCACGTACACAAAAAGTTGGGCAAAGCACCAAGGACATAAAACGTGCCCAGATAATAATCACAGCTGTGCCTGCACACTATCGTCTTTATTGTGGGTTCTGAGAAATGAGGAGGCTGATCCCTGGGTAGGTGCAGTGACTGTAGACACCTGGTGTGGTGGAGTCTTAGCTTTCCTCTTAGTAGCTGACTGTGATTGAACAAACCACTAACCTGCTCTGGGTCTCAATCACTTCATTCTTGCTACATCACGTTTGGCTCCTGCTGGATAATCAATAAAAACCTGGTGAATGAATAGATGACTTAACCTGCAAGCTTCTAGATGGGGGCTCAGCCTCCTACCTAGCCCGAATGGGTCATGATTTCCTGTCTCAAGAGCTATGCTCCTCCTCTGTCTGAACATCCATCTCATGCCATGGGAGAAAATAACATTGGGTGCTTTATTTATTGTTTTCAGTTTCCTTCAAAGGTATGTTTCTCATCAAGGATTACACTTTAGCCCTTTCCCTTTCCAAACAAAGTTGTTAATTTAAGAAAACTGTAACTGTGAGGCTCCTACTTAGTGTCTGAGTGGAAGGTATGCAGTATTCAATAAGCATAGGCATAACATTTGCGTAGAAATGACATGAGGATAAAAAACAAGTGGGAGTAATATTTATTCTGAAGTTAGAGCTGCACAATCATGCTTTCTCTGTAATTATTGGTAAGCTTTGGGATTTTCATCTCCATGAGGAATTTATAAAAAATTCTACTGAAGAAACAGAGATGGTAGGCCCAAAAAGGAGCAACTATTTGTTAATTTTCCTACTCTTTTCCTGATATTATCTCCCGCGGCCTTTGTGGACATACATAAGGTCCGCGGCAGGACTAAATCAAAGCCACCCCTCCCCAGCTGCCAGCACATTACTCTGTGTGGTGGTTTGAATATGCTTGGCCCAGGGAGTGGCGCTATTAGGAGACGTGGCCTTTTTGGAGTAGGTACGGCCTTGTTGGAGGAAGCGTGTCACTGTGGGGGTGGGCTTTGAGGCCCTACTCCCAGCTGCCTGGAAGACAGTCTCCTTCTGGCTGACTTTGGATAAAGATGTAGAACTCTCAGCTCCTCCAGCACCATATCTGCCTGCCTGCTGCCACGCTTCCTGCCATGATGATGATGGACTGAACCTCTGAAAGTGTAAACCAGCCCCAATTAAATGTCCTTTATAAAAGTTGCCTTGGTCATGGTGTCTCCTCACAGCACTGGCAACCCAAACTAAGAAACTCTGCCTTTCCCAGCAATAGGTGATCTCTATTTATTTTCTCTGAGGTCTGAGCTGGCTTTATATTGGCTTCAATCAACCAAATGTGCTGGCAGGGATGGAGTCAAATCCCAAACTGGATCTCAGGAGGGTTTTTGGAGTTTTCCTTCTCATAGTTCTTGGTCCTTTTCTATCCTGTGACTAAGTCCAGACCAGACTACATAAAGATTAGCGACCTTGCTGAGCACAAGCTGCTTCAGCTGAGAGGCTCCTACAGCAACCTGCTCCCAGGAGAACTGTCCAGCTGAGCCTAGCATTAGCTTCCCATCTTCAGAATCGCGGGCTGAAATACTCTTCTTTTAAGCTGAGTTCGAGATGGTATGTTACAGAGCAAAAGGAAAATTGATGTAAGAAACAATCTAGTAAAACTCCCCTGTAATAAATATAACCAGGAAACATCCTAATGGCTTGTGTATCCATGGGCAAGGTTCACTTCATTCGGGCCTCTTGCATGGGCAGGGAGGTCCGCATAGCTGGTCTCCCAACCAGTATGCTCTCAGAGTAAGCTGAGACTATTGTGGACAGGCTGGGGTATAGAGTCCCCTTCAGTCTGCAATATGGTATTGAGGCTGATCTCTTTATTTTTGCTTTTCTCAATCACAGAATGCCAAGGCTGGGAGGGACCCTAGACATCTTAGAGACCTTTATTTAATAGCTGACAAAAATGGGGACCAGGGAAACGCATTTCCCAAGGTTGCTCCTGTAAGCCAGGAGAGGGGGTACGAAGGACCATAGTCAGGGCAGTGGAGTGAGCACAGCCAGGAGTGGGGGGGGGCTGAGGCCCTAGCCTCCTTTCACTGTTGCTATGGATTTTGCTTTGAGTTCTGCGTAAGTGCTTTTTACTTGTGGTCATTATTGCTATGACGAGACACTCTGACTAAAGGTAACTTGAGGAGAAAAGTGTTGATTATCACTGTTGATTATGAGAGGAAGTCAGGACAGAAGCTTGAACAGGGCAGGAACCTGGAGGCAGGAGCTGATGCAGAGGCCATGGAGCCACACCGCTGGCTGGCATGATCGCCGTGGCGTGCTCAGATCACCTTTCCATAGAACTCAGGACCATCAGTCCAGGGAGGGCAGCACTCAAATGGACTGGGCCCTCCTCCATCAATCACTAAAATGCCCTGCAGGTTTTCCTACAGCTCCATTTATGAAAGCATTTTCTCATCTGAGGTTCCCTCCTCTCAGACAGCTTTAACTTGTATCGAGTTGACAAAAAAAACTTTCCAGCACAGTAAGCATACTTTGGTTTAGTTATTAAACTATGAATTTTGTGTTATTATGCTCTTTAAGGGCCTATGTGGTCCTTAGTGCTGAATATTTGCTGAGGAAATCTGAACATAAGTAAGTGTTCCCTTGGTAGTCTCATTTCTGCTTGGAATAGCATACCGAACCCAGAAAAAGACAGAAAACGGTCCATTTCATATTGTGGCTGATTCTTGGGAGAAGCAAGGAAGGCGATGGCCAATCTTCATTGTCTTGACAGGATTTGGAATCATATAGGAGAGATACCTCTGGGTTTGTCTTTGAGGGCACACACCCAAGGAGGTCTGAGAAGAGAAGGCTCACACTGAATGTGGGTGACAGCATCCTATGGGGACCCCCAACTGGGTCAACAGAGGGAAATCAGTGGGCGCTAGCATTCACCCCTCTCTGCTCCCGACTGTGAGAGTCACATGACCAGCTGCCTCATGCCAATCAGCCATGCTTTCAGGCCTGAGGGAATTTATTCTTTTAGAACCACCAGCCCAAATCCAGCCTTCTCCCCATCGGCTGCTTCTGCCAGGTAGCCGGTCAGAGCAGTTAAAAGAGAGACTAGCAGAGAAAGCAAGCTCCGCCAGTCCTGCCTGCAGGCTGCCTGGTGAAGAATGTGTCAGCGGAATCACCTGGAAGAGAGTCCCATGCAGCTCCATGTTCTCCTGAGTCAGACCTGTCCGGATGGAGCGGTGAGCTGTGACAGTTAGCACTCACTGGGAACTCGGCTGGACTGAGAATCACCCGGGAGACTTGTGAGACACACCCCTGGATAGGTCTTTAAAGGTCTTTCAGGGAGGGTTAATGGGGGAGGGCAGACTGGCCACAGGGGTAGATAGAAGAAAAGGGAGAGGGGAAGGCCACCAGAACCCCAGCACCCCTCTCCACCTCTTGCCCACTTGAGGTGAAATGCGCCCTACCACGCACTTCCGCTCCCAAGATGCTCTGCCCACGGGCACAGAGGAAAGCAACAACTGACTCATAGCCAGATAGCCCACCACTCTGCACAGCATCACATTAAGGCTTCTGTAGAGAGTTAGGAAACTATTCCTAGTCTTCTGGGTTTTCTTTGTGAAGTAAACAAAAACACTGGGTCAAACTGCATAGACTGGGAATGGTGGACATTTTAGTTACTTTTCTTCTCCTTGTAACAAAAGCATTGACAAAAGCAGCTTAGGGAAGAGTTTCTTTTGGCTCTCAGTTAGAGGGTACAAAGGCAGCTGGTCAAATTGTATCCAGTCTGGAAGCAGGGAGAGAAGTGTGTGGGTGCTCAGTCGCCTTTTCCCTTTTTCTGAGAACCCAGACCATGGTATGGCACCACCCACATTTCCGGTGGGTCCTCCTTCCTCCAGTACCCTAAAGCCTCTCACAGATATGCCCACAGGCTTGTGTCTGGTTAATCTAGATCCTGCTGAGTATATCAACCATCGGAGGGGATAATGAAGACACCTCAGACCTGTCAGCGCAGTGTGAGCCACGGGGGAGGGGATCCGACACCTCAGATGCTTTGCTATGGGTTTCGGGAAGCTAGTCCTTCCAGAAGAACAGATGCCCCACAGTTGTAACAGGAATTAAGAAACTTAACTTTGCTTCCCGGGGAACAGCACCTGCTGCCTGCGTCCCTTCCCAGGGAAGCTGTGCTGTCAGGAGTACTTCCGTGAATCCTCTCCTAGTGTCTATTGCTTCGTAAAATGTGCCTCTCTACCAGGCTGGGTTTTTCACAGTCCAGGCTAAAGGCATAGGATTTTTCTTCTCACCACTGCCCCAGGCCAAATAAGGAAAGTAGGACCACCGGAAGGACCTTGAAGACTTCTGCTTAATTGACTTACATGTATTTTATTGAAATGTTTGAAAGTTGTTTTATTATTATTATTATTATTATTATTATTTTATTTCCAGATTTCAACCTTCTGGTGTCAAGCAATCTGAGGGGAGGCCATGTGGTCGCAGAGACCTGGGTATGCATCTCAGTTCTATCCTCTGGAAAGCGACCGGGTATGATTTGGTCGACTTACTGTTAGGTCTTTTTCTTTACCAGCTGAAGGGACTCTGGCCAGCCTCGGCATGGTGAGCGTGGCTCTGGCAGGCCTGGCCTTTCTCCCCCCTGCTAAAGCCCACTAGATGACATTCCTAAAGCCGGCCCCCAAGGTCTATTCCCTTATTTGACTACTTCCTCCTCCTGAGGCTGACTACCAAGGGCCAGCTATCAAAATACTGATGTCCAGCAACCAAAGGCCTCCTAATTAACAGGCCCAATTAAAATTAAACATCTCATCCTAACACAGGGCTTCCCCCTGTAACTTTATAAACTGCCATTTTCCTGCAGGCCAGTCTAGTCTGTGTCCTCTCTAGTCAGAGGCCGTCCTTTGTTAATTCCCTTCTGGGATAAATAGCTGTACAACTCCTCTCTTGTTCCTTCCTCTTCTTCCTCTTCCTCTATTTCCTCCCCTTGGCTCTTATTCCCTGCCCTTCGTCCTTCTGGGGTAAATAAATCTCCTTTGTCCTGGCTGAGAACTTGGTTTTGGGGGTCCTGAGCTGATATTTTTTCTTTCACCAACAATACATGTATATCCTACTATAGATGTTTCTGGAGATCCCACGATGTCGTCCCTTGAAAATATCGGTGCAGAGTCTGATGCAGGACAGATGGGCACATGCTTCTGTCATGTGTGTGCTGATGCCTGGGCCCTATCACTCTCACCACTGTTCCCACCTCCGGGGCAAACATTAACGGTTCAAGATCCCGAGTTTACCAACCCTGGGATAGAATGTTCCTTTGGTAAGTCTGTACTTGGATTGCATTTTGCTGTCTGACTGATGGGATGGTATTCACAGCCTTTGGCACCTGACAATCTTAAATAAATAATATATCGGTTATAGAGATGGCAATACAGTTGTAGACGGGATATCATATATGTAGGCAGTTGCAATTCTTTAAATTATTTTTTAAATCTAATATATAGCCAAAAAATAAATAAATTCAAGGAAATGCAGAGTTGCTTTCCTGCTTGGACCTTGAGTTATACTCCTTAGGAGAAAATCGCTATGGCGGATTTGGGTTCTTTGACATTTTTCTCATTAAGAGATTCATATGGCATGTGACACTGGTATGTATTCCAGGTCAACTATTTTTTATGATTTAATATTTGAAAATCGTGTATATATGTATGTGTCTATGTCTGGGTTTGGACACAGCTGCCTGCAGGTTCCCTCAGGATCCGGAAGGTGACATCCCCACAGCTGGAGTTACAAGTGGCTATGAGCCTCCCACTTAGTGTGGTTTCTGAGGATTGAACTTAGGTCTTCTGCAAAAGCAGCATGAGTCATTTTTTTTGCCTCTAGGTGAACGCCACCCCCTTTCTCTCCCTTTGTAAAATGCTAGACTCTCTCTACATATCCCTGGCTGTCCTGCAACTCACTATGTAGATCAGGCTGGCCTTGAACTCATAGAGATCTGCCTGGGGTAGAGACAAACCATCCCCAGTGCACCTGCTTCAATTCCCGTCCCACAGGATCCATGAGCAGAATAACGTGGTGGTTTCACACTTCTAGTTTCTGGGTGGTTCACATTTTTTTTTTTAGTCACTGAACAGTCACTGTGATCGAAGTTTCAGGCATGTCTGTAAAGAGGCTTACACGCATGACACCTCCCCTTTCTCTTTAAACACAACCGGAAACAGACCATGGTGGCAAACATGCTTTCACAAGGGAGCTGCTTCCACAGGGGTTCACTCACAGGTTTGCGGACGTCAGGTAAGGTGATCCAGAGAGGGAACACGATGGGAAGGACGATTAGGAAGGTGACCTGCTTGCGGGTGTTGGCTGGCCAGGACAGGCTGAGGGGCTGGTCGTCTTCTCCCTCGGCACTCTCTGTGGCGGGCTGTAGAGCAAGAGGACAGATATAAACAGGCAGAGACAAGGGGAGTCGCAGTGCCACAAAGGGCAAGACCGAGAGCAGGCGAGGGCTGGCTAGAGTCCCACTGAAGCTTCCCCAAGCCACCCGGCTGCTTTCACAGGCTTTGTTTTGTTTGTTTTTTTTATTAATATTTTTTATTTTCTATATTCTTTGTTTACATTCCAAAGGCTTTCCCCTTTCCTAGTTCCCCCCTCACCATATGTCCCATAAGTCCTCTTCCCCCCCTATTCCCCAATCACCCCCTCCCCCATTTCTCTGTTCTGGTACTCTCCTACAAACCTGGATCCAGTCTTTTCAGGACCAGGGTCCTCTCCTTCCTTCTTCTTGGGAATCTTTTGATTTGCTAATTGTGCCTTGAGTATTCAGAGCTTCTGGGCTCATTAATATCCACTTACCAGTGATTGCATTTCATGTGTATTCTTTTGTGATTGGGTTAACTCACTTAGGATGATATTTTCCAAATCTAACCATTTACCTACAAATTGCATGAATTCATTATTTTTAATTGCTGAGTAGTACTCCATTGTATAAATATACCACATTTTCTGTATCCATTCCTCCTTTGAGTGACATCTGGGCTCCTTCCAGCTTGTGGCTATTATGCATAAGGCTGCTATGAACATAGTGGAGCATGTGTCTTTATTGCATGCAGGGGAATCCTCTGGGTATATGCCCAGGAGTGGAATGACAGGGTCCTCTGGAAGTGTCATGCCCAATTTTCTGAGGAACCGCCAGACTGATTTCCAGAGCGGTTGTACCATCTTGCAATCCCACCAACAGTGGAGGAGTGTTCCTCTTTCTCCACATCCTTGCCAGCACCTGTTGTCTCTTGAGTTTTTCGATGCAAAAATGCTAAATAAAATTCTTGCCAACCGAATCCAACAGGCTTTCTTTTTGTAAGAGCACCCCATCTGTCCCAGCCTGAGGCCCAGGAACAAGCAGCTCTCCACCCCTCCAGAGCACTCTAGAAGTTTCTCTTCATTCCTTGGGGGTATCTTATGGCCTCTCATGTTTATCAACTGATTATTTAACATCAGCCATAGTTATTACTCATGACTTTTTTTTTTATCCAACTGTGTCTCTTATTCCACTGTAAAAACAGTGGGCTTCTTTATGATATTTGCATATAATGTGCTTTGATAGGATTCACCTCATCCTTTCAAAAAAAAAATCTCCTTTCATGACCATTTTATGATTACCAATATCTGCTGATCTATTGACCCGTGACCCCATCCCCCCATCTCCTTTTCCCTAGGGCTGTGATTCAGATACCTTGGCAGGAAGAACACAGGTTTAAAAAAATTAAAATCTCTTGCTATCCCCTTTCTCTCCCCCTCCTCTTTTTTCCTCCAACTCACCAGGCACACAGAACTCACTTCAGAAGCCGCTCAGTGATAAGCCTGAGAGGTCCTTGCTACCTCTCACCCACCCAAGAATAAGCTCAGCGTGTCTCCATGGGTGCTCCTAACTTGCTTAATCGACGGGGTGGCTTCTAAACTATTTCATTCGTCATTAGAGGCACATCATACAAGCACATGCCTTAGGACTCAGAGAAACAGGGCTAAAGCATACCGCGGGATCAACTCTGAGGATACCGGGATCGTCTCAGAGGCAGAGCACAGACATGCTGTCTCTGGTGTGGCAGCCTGCTTTGGTGGCTTCTACTGCAGTCAGCAGCTCTCAAGCCCCAGGGTCAGAAGGCACAAAAGGTGGATTTGCCTAGCGGGATGACCACTGGTCCCTGAGCTGGGGCCACAGTGTCAGCACCACAGCACTGCTGACACTATCCAGAGCTGCCCATGCTGCTTGTTTCAAAACGAAACAGCAGCAGTGGGACAGAGCAGCAGATCTAAAAATACCAATAAGTGCTCTTGCAGTGATGTTTCCTGCAGATAGCACAGAGAGCATCTTCAGGCTTTTGCACATGTTTTGTGTACCAGGGCTGGGCTCCTTCAGTGTCTGTGTTCCTAAGGAGGGGCAGTTGGAAAAGGCTGGGGCCGGATGGCTTAAGGGACAAAGTAGTGAACTGGGAGGTCATGACTGGGTATGTACAGATTTATTTACTGGTTCACATTACGGATGAACAAAAGGTCTTTAAAAAACTCAAGGGATTGGAAACCATACTGGGAAAGACTGAAAACAACAGGTTTGTGGCAGTAGGTAAGAATCCACAAAGTACCAATAGGAGAGAATTAAGGGGATCAAATAAAGAAGTTGACAATGTATTTTGGTTACCCAAACCTTCATCAAACACATACCTCAACCCTCTCCAACCTGCTTGTTAACATGATGAAGAAGCCGCTCTCTCCACCACTGTCTTTACTCTTTCCTGGGAGCTCTGTCCCTGATCTTAGCCACCCCATCATCCTTGGAGGAGAGGTGACCCACAGAGACAACCATCCCCTGTGGGCTTACAGACCTATGGTGCCATCTGGGTACAAGAACGATTATCTGTGTGTCACAGGGCAGTGGAGATTAAGAAGGCTGGGGACCTATTAAGTTTTCTTCCAGTGAGGTCTTCTTCATGTAACCAAATGAATGGCTTTCCTGTCCACAGCCTGGTAGTAGGCACCGAGAAGTAGGCATGGAGAGGTGAGGTACTATACTGGCCTTCATGGGCACATCCTATACATGTACACACAGGGTTTAACTCAGCAGAGGATTGGCTTCCCTGAAGACAAATCAGCTCACCTGATGAATTCACCAAGCTCTTTCTTCCGGGGTAACCCTCTCCTCCCCACTCTGTCCCCACTTCCATCCACAATTCAACAACTTCTCCCTAAACTCCAAGCTATCCTTTTTGAGAAAAAAGAAAAAAAAAAAAAACCAAACCCCAAAGCAGCGCTTTATGACTCATATCATTTTAATGACACCAACAGATGGTGACATTTCATCAATAACCTTCTGCTTGTAACCTACGGATTAGCCCTTCTCTCCATCTGCCAAAGTCACCAGGCAGGCAGTGCCACTAGCAAAGAGCAGAAAATAATTGTCTGTTTGGATGCTTAAGCTCTCTAAACACACCAGTGCCCGGCGCAAACAGTTAGCTGTGTTGTATGGGGTCCAAGGGTGGCTGCTGCTAGGGCAGGAGTGAAGAAGAAGAAGAAGAAGAGTCTTAGGCTATGCCAGTGGGAGTCTCCACTCTTGTCAGGGTGAGGGCGAGGGACACTTCCTATGCAGGGAAGTGAAGGGACCTGGAACCCTGGGGTGGATGAGAGAGGGGCCTCAGAAGCAAGCTGTCAGAACACTTCAGAAGAAATTCTTTTCTTTCGTCTTCTTGCCGGGGAAATCTCACTCTGGCTCAAGGGCAACAGCTTGCAAGCTGGTTAGAGACACAGCAGAAGAACATGCTGCTCCCAGTTCAAGGCCTGTTTTGTCTTTGTCTGAGCAGGAGCTGCAATGCTCGAATTAGGCTTGGCTCCAAGCAAGAGGCCACTGAGGTCAGGACAATGAGCTCCAACTTGTACTAGAGTTGTAGGATGCTAGCTTTGACCTTGTGATGACCCACGCTTGCCTCCTAAAGTGTCTGAAGAAATCCCCTAGAAAACAAGGCAAGGAGAGCAGGCTACACCAGAAAGAATCCAAGTGATTTTTTGACATAAAGGCTTCACATGGTTTGGTGTCTGCTGGGGTCCTGTACAAGCCGCACAGTTACACAAAGCTAGGCTAGTGGCTAGCTCTTTAGGACCTTGCAATTTCTTATATAAAAGAACCTTAGAGAAAAACACATTACTCAGCATGGGGCAGTGGGGGTTTATATCTATAATCCTAGTATTCCCAAAAGCTGAGGCAGGAGGATTCCAGTCTTCAAGGCCAGACTGGGCTATATGGTGAATGGCAGGTTTGCCTAGGATATATAGAGAAATGCTTCACACACACACACACACACACACACACACACACACACACACACCTTTAAGTAGTTGCCCAAATGATGGGTGGTGCATTAGCTCTCAGACCTAGGAGGATGGGGAGATCAGGCAACAGAGTCAGGACTTGCAAACTCCAGTTTCCAGATTTCTTAAGCAGCCTCTCCTTTTAGGTATAAAGTCAATTATGAAAGTCTAGGGCTCCTGCCTAGGAGAGGCAAAACCAGATGATCCCAAGGCACCCACGGTTGGCTACTTGCAGGATTTGTGGCATCCATTTAGCATCTTGGCACGTACGCTGTAGGGATTCACCAGTCCAGAGGTTACCGCTGAAGCCCGAACACTGCTTCTCAGAAGCAACTCAGTACATCATTTTTGCTTGTGAAGGGTGGCTACCAGATTCTAGGGCGAAGGTAACTCACTCTGAGGTAATCTCTTCTTCCAGGGAATTAAAAGGAAAACAAAGCAAAACAACCCAAAAAAGGATCTATAAATGAGCTGCTTTTAGATTTAGTCTTACCGGTTGTTGGCAAGGCCTCACCCCCAGTTCACAGAAAGTGGCCTCAGGATTGCCAAGGTTGGCCTCCACCTCAGCTTAGCTGGGATTTATTTGCTTCGAGTTGGAAGTGAAGATCTTACTCCCTTGTCCTTACTCACTTCAGAACTTAGAGGTGCTGCCTTTCCCCAGTGACGGCACCTCAGTGTGGCATGGTGCTGGCTAAGAATATAAGGGCATCCGCTCAGTGTCCGCCATGCTGGTGGGATGGCCGTCCATCCCTGCAGACACTGCTGCACCTCACAGTCAGTAGGTCTTACGACCAGGCCGTCCTGAGGCTGCTGTTTGTTTGTTTGTTTGTTTGTTTGTTTTGTCGTCGCTGCTGAGGGGGTTGCCTCCCTGAGGAACCGTCAGTCAAGCTTTCTGTGGGCGCTCATAGATCATAAAAGCCAACTGCAGTTGTCGAGCTCCGGGGTCTTTCGGCAAAGGAGCTTGAGGTGCCGAGAGAAGCAACTCCAGAGCCTCCGAGCCGGAAGCATCCCACATCCCAGACCATCTGTCTTGGCTGATGGATGAGGGCTCTGAGATGAGGTGACCCGCTGAAAGAAGGTCCGGCCTTAGTGACCTCTTTCTTCCCCAGTCTACACTGTCCCTTTTCTCCATGCCACAGAGCAGGCATTCGTGACCCGTGACATCAGGCTTCCCAGCTTTGTTCTGTGATAAATTCAGCCTCTTGTGGGTATGAAGCAGGAGCTCGTGGACTCGGCTGTGCTAGCAGGCTAACGCTGCTAAGGGTTTCTAGGGGTCTGCCCGTCTCTGCCTCCCAGGGCTGGGGCTACGGATGTGCACCCCTGCATGTGGCATTTACTTGGATAGCGTGGATCTGCACTTAGGACGCTTGTGTGGCAGGAACTTTAGGACTGAGCCATCTCTTCAGCCCCTGAGCCTGGTTGAAAAGATATAATGTTTCTGGCCTCTGAAGGCCCTACATATCTCACACACACACACACACACACACACACACACACACACACAAATTTAAAATTTAAAAGCTCAGCTGTAACAAGCACTAAGCACTTAACAGACATTTCCCCATTTATTGTCATGAGCCTAAAACCGATTCTTTATTTTCTGGTTGGCCTATACTTTTTGTTTTTTTTTTTTAAAGTCGATCCCCCAAACCCCTTCATATCCCTCCCCTTTTCTTTGTGCTTTGTAGCATTCCCAATAGCACTCGAGGGATGTAAAGGGCAGTTTGCGGGCATGGACAGGAGAAGCTGTCTCCTTAGTTCCAGGGTCTAAGATACACATTTTAAATTAAAAAAAAAAGTATCATTTGTCATTATCATCTACAACATAAATCCTGCATTTAAGGCTCTAGAAATATCTCCAAAGAGGGAGTGGGAAGATTGTAAGAGCCAGAGGATGAGAACATCTGCTGTGAGACTGTGTCTCCTGGAAGTGACAGGGAAGATTCATCCACGATACCTCAACAACATGCCTGCCAGCAGGAGACCTGAGCAGGGACACCGCTGACAGACACGCTAACAAGAAGGGGAATGTCACTGGACCCCACCCACAGACAAAGTACAGACAGTGAAGGAAAGCTGAGAGCAGAAGAAATAGTCCTCCCCAAGGATGAGCCCCCAAGTGCTTACTCAGTACTAAGCGGTCATCCCTGAATCATACACACACACACACACACACACACACACACACACACACACCTAATACTAAATGGACTGAGCAAGCTGTATTTATGTATACACACACACACACACACACACACACACACACACTAATACTAAATGGACTGAGCAAGCTGTATTTATGTATACACACACACACACACACACACATAACAGTAACAGAGAAAAAGAGGTCATGAATTTGTGGGAAACATGCAAAATGTTGGAGGAAGGAAAGGGAAGGGAGAAATTGTATAATTTAGTTTAAAAAATGTGAAAAACTGAAATGCAGGAGCTATAGACGCCAGTGAATACCAGGCTCTCAAACACAGGCAAGAAGACAGACTTGCTGATCCCTGGAGTTCGCTGAAGGGGAAAGCGGCAGCTGAGCCCAACGATGAGAATTTATGTGGGTCTCATTGCTTGATGCCACCCCAGACTCCCACAACTGCGGGTAATCCATTTTGGCTATCTTTAAAAATGGAATCTCTGGGACGCTGTGGAGAATGAATGAAACTCTTTATGATAACAAGCCTTCCTAGGACTAATGTCAGCAGGGCTGAGATGTGAGATGGGTCAGTTTCGGACTCGGTTATTCAGTGTTTGAAGGTCATGATGCCTCCCGGGAAGACTGTGCATAAGAAAACAGCTCTGTCTTTATCCTGGGACTACTTTTCCTCCCCTTTTATGCCCAGAGCAGTAAAAAAGGAAGTTCTTTGGTAACATGCATCATCTCTTGGAGTAGGTCTCCATGGGAACTGGTGAAAGGTGTGTGGGCCTGGGCAGTGAGCCTGTAAGATGCTCCCGGAGACATCCTGTGGGTGCCTCATCTAATGACGAGACAGCCGTGTCCATAGACACAGATCCACCCCTCATGTGCTTCCTATGAAATAGGAAGTCAGACAGAAAGCTGTCTAAAATAGGAATTTTGCTCTAGAAGGTTCCTTTACAGCACTGGCCTGAAATAATTCATGCAAAGTACTTAGAACAGTGTTTGGCACAGAAGAAACACTCAAAACACGGCTGTTATCACTCTTAAAAATAAACAGTCGGGAAAATAATTTCTTCTAGGAGAGAGATTTGATTATGTGAATTATAATATCATTTCCATCGATATAGAGTCCTACAATTCCCTTATTTGATACGAAGGTGGAAACTTCATGGTTTCCCGCATCTGTTTACTCATCCGGTATTTTTTGAGTGCCAACTGCCGTGATAACAACAATCCAGTTTTCTTCTCTTAGTTCAAATGGATAAATAAAAGACTCTATAAACAAAAAGGAAAGGAAATTCCACAGCCCCGAGGAAAACACTCTGTTACTCAGTAGGTAGCTTTGAGACGACTTTCTATTGGAAACTGAGCTTCTAAGCAGATGGTAAGACTCATAATATTGTGACACCTTGACTCGGAGCTCTGCGCAGACTTAAAAACAATACCAGGGCTGGGATTATTTTTAAGGCAAAATTACCCCAAATGCACAGTGATTCTTTAAAACAGTGAATGGTTCTATGGTCAGTCACTGATTGCCTGGTAGAAAGTGCCTGGAGACTTCCACAGGGCGCCTGTGATGTAAGCATCCACTAAACTGTTTGACACAGAGGAAATGGTCCAAACTGGCTAGCTGTATTCTCTCACAAAATGTACTGGCCACTTTGTGGAGGCTAACATAGTAACAGACATCCTTGTCAACCAACTACAGAGATAGAACACGGATCATGGATCATGGACAAGACTGACCCACTGTCCTGGTTAGTTTTATGTCAACTTGACGGAAGTTATAGTTATCTGAAAGGAGGGAACCTGACCCGAGGAAATGCCTCCATAAGATCTGGCTGTAACTGACCAGCAACCAAAGAGTTTACATGGAAGGGGAGGCACTTGGTCCTGCGGAGGCTTGATGCCCCAGCGTGGGGGGATGGTAGAGCAGTGAGGCAGGGGTGGGAGAGTAGGTGGAGGAGCACCCTCGTGGAGGAGCACCCTCGCGGAGGCAAAAGGGAGGGGAGAGAGGGGGAATGGAGGTTTCCAGAGGGGTAACCAGGAAGGGGGATGCCATTTGGAATGTAAATGAATAAAATGATTTTTTAAAATAAAGATCTAGCTGTAAGCCATTTTCTTAATTACTGATTGTACTAGCTGGTTTTGTGTGTCAACTTGACACAGGCTGGAGTTATCATAGGAAAAGGAGCTTCAGTTGGGGAAGTGCCTCCATGAGATCCAACTGTGGGGCATTTTCTCAATTAGTGATCAAGTACAGAAGGGCCCCTTGTGGGTGGTGCCATCGCTGGGCTGGTATTCTTGGGTTCTATAAGAGAGCAGGCTGAGCAAGCCAGGGGAAGCAAGCCAGTAAGTAACATCCCTCCATGGCCTCTGCATCAGCTCCTGCTTCCTGACCTGCTTGAGTTCCAGTCCTGACTTGCTTTGGTAATGGACAGCTGTGTGGAAGTGTACGCTCAATAAACCCTTTCCTCCCCAACTTGCTTCTTGGTCATGTTTGTGCAGGAATAGAAACCCTGACTAAGACATTGATCCATGGGGGAGGACCAAAGCCATTGTGGGTGGTGCCCTCCCTGGGCTGGTGTTCCTGGGTTTTATAAGAAAGCAGGAAGAGCAAGCCAGTACGTAGCATCCCTCCATGACAAGCATCAGCTCCTGCATCCAGGTTCCTAACCTGAGGGAATCCCTGCCCTCACTGTTTCTGAAGTGGAACTATTATCTGGGAGTGTGAGCGAAATAAACCCTTCCCTCCCGAAGTAGGTCATGGTGTTTCATCACAGCAACAGTAACCCCACACTAAGACAGCCACAAAACCATTACTACTGGCTTATGGATCATTTTAGTGTCACAGGCTCAAAATCTAAAAGTCACCATGGGATCTGAACTTCTGGGATTTCAAAATCAGCTTGTGGATTTGTCAAACAAGGTGTGCTGAGTTATGTTCAAAGCAGTCTCCGAGTTCTGGGCTGGTCTCTGAAAGGCTCTACCTCTCTAAGCAATACATTTTCATTCTCCTTTCCTCTATAACAAAACCAGGAAAGTCTTGAAGAAGAAAGCAACTTTAGAGCAGGTGCTGGAATGCTAGAAAGCCATACAGGAAAACTTCAGTTACCTGAAGGGAAGCGTCCTGCTGAATGCAAACCACTGCGAGCATGTCAAGGCCTCCCCACCCCCCATCCCCGGGGAACTGTGCTTGGAGATGGGAACTCTGAGGAAGTAATTAAGGATTAATGAGGTTCTGAGGCTGGGGCTCTAATCAGAAAAGATTAGTTAGTTATTTTATAAAAAGGCATCCTAGAGTGCCTGTCCCCTGCCCTAGGCTTCTCCTTTCCCTTTCCCTTTTCCTTCTCCTTCTCCCCCCGCCCAACCTCCTTTGTTTCCCAGTCCCTGCATGCACGGAGGAAAGACCATGTGAGCTCTTTGTAAGAAGCCAGAAAGAGCCTTGACTAGAGGTTGGAACCTTTAACCCTCAGAACTGTGAGTTTGTGTTGTATAAGTTGCTCTACCCATGGTATTTTTTTTTTATTGGATAAATTCTCTATTTACATTTCATTTCCCTTTATCTGGTTCCCTGTCCCCCAAAGGTCCCACATGCCCTTTTCCCTCCCCGTATTCCCCCATCCACCCTTTCCCACTTCCCTGTTCTGGTATTCCCCTACACTGATGCTTTGAGCCTTTCCAGAACCAGGGTCCACTCCTTCCTTATTGTCGGACATCATTTGGTATGTGGATTGTGTCTTTGGTGTCCCAGGATTCTAGGCTAATATCCACTTATCAGTGAGTGCATACCATGGGTATTCTTTTGAGACTGTGTTACCTCACTTAGTATGATGTTCTCCAGCTCCATCCATTTCTCTAAGAATTTCATGAATTCATTGTTTCTAATGGCTGAGTAGTACTCCATTGTGTATATATACCACATTTTTTGTATCCATTCCTCCGTTGATAAACATCTGGGTTCTTTCCAGCTTCTGGCTTTTAAGGTTTGTCTGAGTGGACTAGTAAGATGACTGTACGGATATTAATCCCTTTCCATCAGCTCATCACTGAGTAGGAAGTGCATTTACTTAATTTAGTCTGCGTATCACCTGTCCTTTAAAAACTCACTTTTGAGTCTTAGAATAACCTACCTTCATGTTCTGAGAGGCTCACTGCTCTCTCATATTTTCTACCAACATCCCATATTCCCTGTAATGCATCCTTACCCGCTAGGTCCCAACCCATTGTCTCTTATACACAAGTTGAATGAGCCCAGGTCAAATGCCTTCCCTTTCTAGAAGGGATGCACCATCTGAGACATTTGCCTTGCCTTCTGTGTGGACATCCTGAACTGACAGAAGTAATCTTTAACTAGAAAACAGATTTCCTTCAAAAAAAAAAAAAAAAAAAAAAAAAAGAGCACATTTGCTGCAGGGGGCAGGAAGGAAGGGACCCATTCCCCTTACAATGACATCATTAATCTGCTTTACATGCAGGAAAAAAAAATCTGGCATCAAACACTCAGCACATGAAACAGAAAATAAGATTCCACTGAGCAGTGGCAAGCCCAAAATTTCATCTTGTACTAGACGCTGAATGAAAACCAAGGTTTTTAAACAGGTATTGCTGTGAGTGATGGAGCTGTCTGAACCTCAGCCTTCCAGGAAGGCAAGGAGCCATTTCTAATCATGCAGAACAGCATGTGCGTGTCTCCATTGAGATGCAGTGCCTTCCCTTCATTGTGTTTTGTCCAAGTGGTTCTGAGGCACACAAGCTAAGGACAAGATGGATTTTTTTTTTCTGCATTGCTGTACCCTGGCTTTGCAGTGTTTTCAGGCACTTGTAAATATTGCTGACACATTCATAAAAGATCTGTCCACACAGACGCTAAGTGGAGAATTAGAAAAGCAACCATAAATGTCTTTTTAGCCTCTTATCAATTGGGTTAGAATTAGTCATTGGAAACAGTTTATTAATGCCGGCATTTTATTTTTTCCAGTGTGGTAATGAAGCTTTACTTCCTTTTAATAATAGTCAATTACTGATGTATCATGTGAAAGACGAACAGATATTCTCAAAACTCCTCAGAAAGTGCAAATATTAACAACAAGCATCCCAGTGAATAAGGTATAATTCTTTGTCAATATTCAAATTTAGGAAGACTTTAAAGAGTTTTAAATTTGCATCTATTTTATTCTTAAAATATGTTAAAAGGACTCAGTTATCTTTAAGGGGCTGGCCACTGGGAGTTTGACCATGCTAAAATGAATATATAGGCAATACAAATTGTACTTGTACTTATTTTTCTTAATTTTTTTTTTAGGGTGAGGGCACAAGGGAGGGAGGGTGGGTCTGGGGGTGGGGGTGGGAAGAATGTGTGATCAGGATGCATTGTGTGAAATTCCCAAACAATTAATAAAAAATATTGTGTTGGACAAATATATTAAAGGGCCCCTGAATGAATCCAGCACTTGGTAAATATTATCTAGGTTAGTGGATACTGGGAATAGATCTTCAAGTTTTCATTAAAAATATAATGAAAAATATTATCTGCCCTGGAAATGGCCTGGTCAGCAATAGTCTCTAAGCTTTGCCTATTTTATGGCTACTGTTGGGTTTTCTCTGACACAAATGGTTTCTTTTCTAAGGACGTCATCCAGCCAGATGGACTGGGCAATCCTTTGACATCCCCACTGCCTGCACAGTGAAGTGTGGCCCCCTTCTCCCACTGCTGCCCTCTGGCCCGGCTGTGTCACTTCCTCATGGCTATCAGAATCCTCTCACTGTGCTCCATGGCTGTCCCAGGAGGCAGACAATTTCACTAACAGAGGAAAATGAAGGTGTTTCTAAACTTTCACAGTGCTTTATCTGTTCCTATCCACATCCCCTCTGCTAATTAACAGGAGAGTGTGGGGTCCCTGTGCAGAACCCCATCACCATGGAGAGAGATGTTTGCTGTTATGTTAAGGGTAATGATTTGCAGAAGGAACAGAAAATATGGATCCCAGGCACCACCTGCCTGGGTAATTTTGGAAATTCCCACGACACCTGGCAATCTGAATCACTTGCGTTATCAAGTCTTTCCAGGGAGCCCTCAGATCACAACAGCACCAATCTGCAGTAAATGATAAACTTTGAAAAATGGCACTTGTTTTTCTAAAGCACCCTTGGAAACCTAGATTTAAGAGGCAGGAGATATTTTTTAAGCATTTAATTCTTTTTAAAGAGAGATTTAAACACAGTCACTTGTGTCACATTTCCCCTATTCATCTTTACTCAGCTTCTGAATGGGGACTGTGGAAGTCAGGTCCTGAAAACCTTGTTGGGTTTAGGGAAGGAAGAGATACACCCAGGAAGAGATACATCAGACCTGAGTTCTAAAATGCCAAAAACGAGGACTTTAACAGAGTATGGTGGTATTCAAATTATAAGGTGAGGACACAAGAACAGAGCCTGCATTTTACAGATTCTCTCTATCCATCTGTCTGTCCATCCATCTGTCTATCCTTCCTTGCTTCCATCCATCCATCTATCCCTCCCTCTTCCCTCCCTCCCTCCATCCATCTAACCAACCATCCATCCATCCATTCATCTATCCCTCCTCCCTCCATCCCTCCCTCCCTCCCTCCCTCCAGCCATCCATCCAACCATCCATCTATTCATCCATCCATCCATCCATCCATCCATCCATCCATCCATCCTTCTATCCAGGGATGCAGTTTCCTCACATGAATTTTCTTACCCATGGATATATCTGGATCTCAACCAAAACAAGGACAATTAAGACTTGCCTCTTTCAGGGCAGAGCAGTCTCAAGTGAAATGACATCAGAGCTGGGCAAAGAGAAATAGCCGCTTTGTGGTGCATTGCTAGGCATGGCCATTCATACTTTAATCCCAGGACTCAGGAGGCAGAGGCAGGTAGAGCTCTGGGTTCAAGGCTAGCTTGGTTTACAGAGTGAGTTCCAGGACTTTGGGACTATATAGCGGTCTCAAAGTAAAATAAAAAGCAGGAGCAATTTGAGCCAGCGAGCTCTTTAGCTAGACCCGACCTTTGCTTTGTGTATTTGCAGAGTTCAAATGCCTCACAGCAGCAAGGAGGCACAACACAAAGCCTCCTGTGTGTTGTCTAGATTGCAAAATTAAAATGCAGTGAGGCGGTTCCCTCAACTCCTCAGTTCTAGGGTTCCTATCCAGGGACTGCCCCCCACCTCATACTAGCTAAGCAAGCTGTCCCCAGAGTGGCAGAATTAAAATGTAAGAAAACATTAGGGTCTCTGCCTAGGGAAATGATCTTCATGTAAAATTCGGGCAGGCTGGCGAACTCATGGCAGCTCCGCCTCACTTCTCTGCAGCAGTGGCTGGTCAGGTGAGAAGGACTCAGTACCGAAGGGTGGAGAGGGTTGGGTCTTCTGTAGCTGCCCGGACTAGCATGCAGCAAGCCTGCCGCACAGGGCTTGTGGTCTACATGCGGGATTTTTTTCATATGTTCTTCTCAGCCATGGGTCGTGAAATATCTGTGCTGGAGAAACCCCTGGCCCAAGGTGTCAAGGTGGAATTCACTTGCAAACGGAGCCACATTTCTGCAAGTCTGTGCCAAGAGGCGGGAGTTTCCTGACTGCAAATCTTGTTTTACTCTTACCCTGGAGTTGTTACCCTAATCCAAACCTCCACCCAATCCTCCCAGTCAGGTACCCCAGCCTTCTCTATAGCACCCCCTTCCCTGTTTTTCCTTTTTTATTTAATTATTAAAATGAACCACTTTATTAATTGATCCATGTGCAATGAATATTTAAACTGAATTTTCTCTTTTTCTATGGTCAGTTTTTATCATAGCAGCTTCTCAGTTTTGGCTCAGAAACAACTCTGAAGGCCAGCCATGCTTTACCTTATAGCCAGTACTTGGTTAAAAACCTGTCATCTCTGCTACTTAATAGCCAACCCAAAAGGGTTTTTATAAGTATTGCTAACTTTAATAAAGCTTAGTGAGGTGCTCGCAGTACATCAATAACTGTTTAAAGAACAGCTGAGCCTCACACTAACATTACAGGATAAGCATTTTATTTTTAAAAATTACTGTGTGACTGAGAAGAAATGTGGAGAACAGAGAGGCTTAGTGCCTTGCTGTCGGCCACACAGTTGGTAAGTTGGGATTTGGACTCGGGTGGTCCACTGTAGCTTGTTTGAATGATTAATGAATAATGTGTTAATTTGATGCATCATCATCACCATATATTGGAGGATGAGTTTGAATTTCTAATCCTTTTGTCTCTGCTTCCCAAATGCTGGGATTACAGGTCCGCCGTTTTTTGTAGTATTGGGGGTTGAAGCCAGGGCTTTGTATGTGCTAGGCAAGCACTCTACCTACCGATCTATATCCCTGTTCCTAATTTAACCCATTGGTATTTTTATCTTCATTTTTAATTTTTTTTTTGTCTAGGCAACACAATTGCCTGGTACAAAGCACAAAACCCACATACAGAGAAGTCTGTGGTGGTGACTGGCACTGCCGAGTTCTCCAGCAGTGTCCCAAACAAAGGCTTACATGCTGGTTCCCTCTTTTTCTTTTAGCGTATCAGACAGTGTTCTGTCGGATCTCACAATCTAGGATACACTTTGGCACAGTGCCTATTCACTTAACAACGCATACCGAAGACTGTTCCAAATCAGTATAGGAGTCTCTCTTTAGAGACTACAGATGGTCTATATTGGGCACGAGCAGTACCCCTCCCCCGCGCTCCACAAAGGGCTAGACAGTAAATATTTCAGGCTTTGGGGTCCATATGGTCCCTGTTCCATATGTTGCTGCTTCTCTTTTTCACAAAAACATTTTGAAAATGTATAAACCATTCTAGCCTCTTGGGTCATGCAGACACAGGCTCGTGGACCCAAACACACGTATCCGCAAGCGTCTGGGTTCTTGACTTAACTTTTCTGTGCCTGCTCTTTTTCTATTCTGCCCTCCCCTCATTTTTGTAGCTCGTGGCCTGGAATCCAGGTCCTGCGCATGCTAGGCAAGTGCCCTACTGCCAACCTACACCTCTGACTACCTGGTCCCTTCTTGAACAAGATGAGCCCTCTCACTGCAAAACACCCAGAAGTTGCCACTGCTCTCTAAGTCCTTTAAGGCTCCTCACTCTCAGGAGCTGGCCAGCACGCACAGCAGGCTTCCTGATGTACACTTATGTCCTCCTCTGGGTCTACTGCACCGCTCCAAGCTCCACCAACCCCTCATGGACCTCTCTGCCTCATTATTGCTTTAAACACAGCCTGGATGCAGCCTCAGGGACATTCTCAGTGCAGATCACAGCTGGGATGCCCAGTAGGCTTGTTGCTGCCCAAGAAGAACCAACGTCCCATCGTCGAAAGGCCTGCCTCCTGCTCTTGTCTCCTCTTGGTTCCCTCTGTCTTCAAACATGCCAAGCTCGTTTTCGCCCCCCCTCTATTGCTGTGCCTTTGGCAGGCTCTATCTCAGTTGGAAGGACACCCTCTCAGCAAGGCTTTCCAGAGGGCTCTGCACTTCCCTGTGCCCTCATCCTCCTTCGCGCTCTCTGTCCTGATGGCCACCAGCCTCGTGTGGGCTGCTCAGGGCCCAGTACATTGATGACCCAGATGAACACTGAGAGCCTGCTGGTCTGATGGGTGGGTGAAGAACCTCAGGCCAGTTTGCACTTCCTGGTGCAATTTTGGATTCTTAAAAAAAAAAAAAAAAAAAACACACACACAGAAATGTTATGGGAATAGAGTTTTGTTTTAATCCCAGGTGTGAGAGATGGGGCTGCTTCAGTCTGTCCACAGCAGCTGACTATGACTTGCGTTGTGCTCTAGCAGGGGTGTGATTCTGCCAGCAGTAGGCAGTTTCTGTGACTGTGACGTTTGGGGACTTTTCAGAGGGCATATAAATGGGAAGGCCTCAAGAGGTGGGGTGGGTTGTCGGTTGTTTGCCATTGGCTGCTGTTAGTCAGGGCTTGACAAGTACTTGTGTTAGAGAGTTAGAGAGTAGTGTTAGAGAGTCAAAAGAGTGGAAAAGGGGTGAAGAAGGGTGGAAGGAAGGAGAACCCATGAAGTAGGCAGACGCTTGGTTTCCAGTCTCCAGATCGACCATTTTGCTCGGCAATCACTAAATATGTTTTTTGACACCTGCATAGGTCGTTATTTCACCTTTATTCTTTGAGTGACAAATTCCTTTCATCTATCAAATGATACATGTTCTACAGAGTTTCATATATTCCCCAGCTAGAATTATTTTTTTTTATTTTTAATTTTTTATTTATTTATTTTTTTGATGGGGGCAGGCTCACAGAGCACTGTGTTCAGAGCCCTCCATGACTAATCTGGGCCATTATTAGCTACTAAATGTTTGTTGGCTGACTTATTTATATCGCCAATACTCACTAAAATTGTATACTTATACAATGCCCCTTCACTTACCTACAAGGAATTCTTTAAGGAAGGGGTGAATTCTGTTTAAGCAGTGAGTTTGGGCACACCATAGAAGCAGCTAGCATGTGGCTCTACGCCGAAGCCACATTTAGCTCTTACAATAGCACCAATGAGGCAGTATTTTCAGAATTTGTGCTTTAAGGAGGAAGAGGAAGAGGAGGAGGAAGAGGAGGAAGAGGAGGAGGAGCAGGAGGAGGAGGAAGAGGATGAGGAGGAGAAGAGGAAGAGGAGGAGGAGGAGGAGGAGGAGGAGGACGAGAACATGAGTACTCAGTCAGGTTGGCAGCTCAGCCTGTGGCTTTGGAACAAACCAGCAGGTCACCCTGTAGTCAGCTATCATAATGACTTTGATAGCTTGACTGCTCTCCAGTCCAGTCAGCACAGCACACAAATCTGCCCATCTCCATGCGCTGAGACCTGGGGCAGTTCAACGGACCAGGGTCATCGAGACTTTCACTCCCCTGCAGCAAGGTCCTCCCTTGAAGGGACACAGATGACCTTTGGCCAGCCAGATGATGAGGTGTCCCTGTTGCACACCTGTGACTGTGCCAGGCGAGGACAGCCAGATGTCCTTGGGGCCTGCCTCCTGCCACCACATGCTGCTTATCCATGTGGACATAAGCTGCCACTCTGCCAGATGATCAGTGCTGAGCTGACGTAGTGGCAGCCCAGTGCTCTGGGCGGGAGGGTGGGAAGCTGGAAGGCAGAGGACACAAGGGCAGAGAGAGTGGAGCTCTCTCCAGATAAATGTTGAGGCTCTCCTTCTAAATTACTCTTAGAGATGAGGGGCAGCAGGCAAGCAGTTACACACCTTTCCCAGAGGGCAGACTGCCCCTATTGCAGAGCATTTCCTGACATGAAAGAAGGAGATACTAGAACACACTGGCCATAGGCTCTGTTCTCTTTGTGAGCACTGTATATCAGCTTATTGGGAAACTTTCCAGGACAAGACTGCTTGCAAACTTTAGGCTGATGCTATTTAAGGTATGGTCCTTTGGCCGGAAGCACCATTATCACCAGGAAGCCAATTCCATTCCACATCTTGGGCCTTACTACAGCACTTGAAAGTCAGAATCACCATTCTCCCCACCCACTTGAGAATTTGGAAGTGCCTTTCTATCTGTGAAAGCTTTGATGGAGGATACTTGATGAGATGCAAAACTGAGGCCCCATGTTTTAGAAGTTCTGGTTCACAGGAAACCCAAACACCCAGCAAGAACCACTTGGTTCTGCCCACCTGTGCCCTTTCCCCAGCCTCCAGTAGGTGAAACAAATCTCCCAAGGTTTTTACAACCTGGCTGGAGTCAGTGCCTGGCCTCTATGCATTTGCATTTTCCTGCCTGAGCTTCAAAGATCTGACCGGCTGCTGAGCTTGTTTTACAACAGAATCCAGCTGAAACAAAGCAACAGAACCCAGCTGAAACAAAGGATGGGTCTTTGGGTTTTGCCTATATATAAACACAGTGCTGGAAATTAAACTTTGAGCCTTGAAAAGAGCTCAAAGTCTTGGTTCTATATTTCTCTCGTCTGCCCGTCCTATTGTCCTATTTCATCCACAGTCCCCCACTCCCCCCATTCAGGTGTACCAGTTATCCCTGTCTGCTGGATGGCTACAGGTGGCGCCCAAACAAGAGGCTTGAAAAAACAGGAGAGATTAACTGAGGGACTCTGTCTTTGGTGGAGCTCCACAGAAAATGGAATAAATTACAGCATCCTTCATGGTAAGCAATGAATGAACAGCATTAATGTTAGCACTAAAAATTTCATCCTTTGAAGGCTGTTGATTGCAAGGGTGCAAAAGGATACAGGCGAGATTGAGTTAGTGTCAGCCCAAACTGGTTATCATCTAGTGTGTGACAGTAAATTAGGGTGGGGAATTCTATATAGGCAGTTGTCCACAGGCAAGAGATGCTTCAGGCAAGAGGAGTAGGGTATAAAATAAAATAAAATAAAATAAAAAGAGTAAAAAACAAAAAACACAACAAAAAACTCCCAGATGTTAGAAAAAATTCTTAGCTCAAGTATATTTATGCTGTGCATGGCTCCCAGAAGTGGGGATGGTAAATATACAAATGAAATGAGAAGGAGGGGGAGAGGGGGAAAGGGGAGGAGAGAGAGAGAGAGAGAGAGAGAGAGAGAGAGAGAGAGAATGAATATAGGTCTCAGAAAATCAGTTGTATACTGTCTGGGACTTGTTAGCAAGAAAGAAGGAAAACAGATTTTAGAGCTTTCCTAGGGACAGGGGGGAAATCAGGAGACATCCTGCTTCCTCTCTGTCTCCTAGCAGATATTCTTAGTACTGGTTACATTAAGTTCTCTTTCCTCTCTGTGTACTGTCTGTCTTTAATGCACCAATCTGTCCACGTGTCAATTTATGTCTGTTTTTTTGTTTCGTTGTTTGAATGACTGTTGTTCTGTTTCATGTTGAAAAATAAAAATAGTTAAAACTTTTTCTGCTGGCTATCCATCTCTTGATTTAGACTCAGTTTTCATAGCAGAAACTGATAAGATAGGTTGCCCTGCACATTTAGCTGGGAATCAAGCACAAATGGAGAAAAAGCTGCTTTTAAAGGGGCCAGCAGCTTCTCAGGGCAAGTAGGCTGATAGTTGTTTTGTCCTAGAAAATCTCTGCATTTGTGATCATTGGGTTCAGCAAGTGACAAGGTGCTTTTTTTTCTTGAAATTATAGCTAGAAAAAGGAAAAAATTGTTTGGTCTAAATATGTAAAATTTGTGTAGCTGCTTCATTTTGTTTCTGACTGGTTTTAAAGGTATAGAAATGTTCTGCATGTCTTGGCTATAGAGTATTGGCCTATAGGTTATTAGGCATTAAAATTTTGTAATGTTAGTAACAGAAATTTAGCTTAAAACTGGTAACTCAGCGTTGGAGTCATTTTAAACAACAACCCGTGGTATGAACCAGCTCATGAAATCAAGTCTCTAAAGATACTTCTAAATTGGGATATTTTATGTAATTCTTAGCCTAGAAATTAGACTTATAAAAAATAAGATTTAAGACAATGCCTCTTTAATGAGATATTAAAAGTTGCACTGTCATGCATTCACATATAAGAACTGGCACCCAAATTTTGTAATGTGAAAGTAATGCCTTTGGTATTGATTTTAAAGAGAATGGATTGTTTAAAATTGGGTTTTGCTTTCCAAAATTGTGGTTATGCTCTAACATTGCAAAAGAAACTTAAAAATTATAGTTACATTGTCAGTGTTCCATGGGCCACAGTTTGCAGTTCAATTTCAGGCTCAGGATTCTTAACTCATCCATATTTGTAATTAGGATGATTACCAGAGTAATAAAAGTTAAAAACAGCTGTGGCCAGTATGGGCCTGCTGCCCCTTTTACACAAGCTTTATTAGATACAGTGGTAGAAGCAAAATTTAACTCCCCAAGATTGGAAAGGAGATCTCAGTGGGGATTTATTTGATATCAAACAGGCTCCTAATGAATTATTTCAGGACTTTGTGGATAGATTGCTAAAAAAGCAGATGGCAGGATTTTTGGAGTCCTTCAAGCAGGGGTTCCTTTTGTTATTGGACCCTCATACAATCAGGGTCTGGCTATGGCTGCAACCTTTTCCGGAGACTGCCATAAATATTTACATTTGAGTTCAAATCACAGAGCAGCTTCAGCAGAGGCTTTTGTCTTGCAAAACCTGCCTAGGAAGTTTCAGGCTGAAATATCATTATTAAAGATCTATCAAGGTGTTGTTCAAAACAAAGTTCAAACTTAAGATTTATGAAAGGTTAATGAGGCTATGGAATTTATGAAGGCATTAAAACCTTGCTCGCCTACACTATGTCATTCTAGGAAATGCATATAGAATTATTATAGGTTTGGAAGATTATTTTTTATTCCTTTGCATCCTGATGATTGTAAAGGCTTTGCTTTTAGTGAGTTTGTAATTTTAAAGAGCCTATGAAACAATATCATTGGAAACTTTTTTTTTTTTTTTTTTTTTTTTTTGGTTTTTCGAGACAGGGTTTCTCTGTGTAGCCCTGGCTGTCCTGGAACTCACTCTGTAGACCAGGCTGGCCTCGAACTCAGAAATCCGCCTGCCTCTGCCTCCCAAGTGGTGGCATTGGAAACTTTTGTCTCAAGGAATTATGTAAAAAAATTTTGTCTCTGCTTCAATACAAGAAGGTAGGACTGTGAATATTTCAGTGTACATTATTCATTATATGGAGAATATTTTATTAGCTGATTGCTTTGATGGAGTTGCTCCAGAAAAGATTCAAAGGCAATATCTTTTTCAATATTTGGGGCATCAGTTATATCCTAAACAAACTGTGGCACAGAAAATTCAAATAAGAAAAGATAGGTTTACTTATTTTAAAAAGCTTCTATAACTAAGACCTCACCTTCAGCTCACTACAGGAGGAATTAAGCCTTTGTTTGATGTTCTCAAGGGGGATGCAAATTAACTGATGAGAGATGAATAGCTTGGCAGATAATCAATTGCTGGCTCTGACTGACTATTGACACCTTTTCAGACTTTCTAGTTGCAACTGCTTTAACAGGAGAAGCAACTAAAAATTTAATTAGTCATTGCCTGTATAGTTTTTTTTCTATGCTTATGTGCCCACAGCAATTCTTTGGCAAAGGGAGCACTTATGTGGATTCATCTTTCTTCATCTCCAAGAAAAGTTTTAACATCTCATTGTAAAGCTGTTGTGGTGTTAATAAAGAATTGTAGGATATAATCTTGAAAGTATTTTGTAAAGAATAGCTTAAGAATCTGATGCAACATTTATTCCTTATTCCAAAGAGTAATTAAATTGGTTATTGAAGAATACTAATATTTGGCTTATTGCATGGCAAAACTTATTAGACAAAATTGATAACCATCATCCAAAAGGCAAATAGTTAAATTTTGCTTCTATGCATGCTTTTGTATTTCCTGTAAATTTGTGCATGCATCCCATAAAGGATACCTCCAGTGTACTTATAAACAGCTCATCTATGGGAGAGAAGCATATGTGACTGGATCACATGGTTATTCTCTTGAAGTTTCCTTCTACTTCAGCACAAATAATTGAATTACATGCTGTAGCCACTGATTTTAAAATATTGAAAAATCAAGCTTTTAATTTGTATACTGATAACCAATACATAGCTCATGGCTTACAATTGCTTGGAATTGTTTCTTTCTTTCTTTTTCTTTTTTAGATACTGCTAATTCTCAGATTTTGCAATTGTTTATGCAAATACAACTCACGTTAAGAACAAGTATGGTTCCTTTAAAGGACTGTCTTTTGACATTTAAGAGCTCATCCTGGATTGCCTGGACAAGACCCCTAAGGGCAATGCCACAGCAGATTTGTATCCCAGGCAGATTATAGGCCTTACACAGGAACAGTTGGCCATATAATCTCATTCTTTACTTCATCAAAATAGTAATGGCTTGAGACAGTAATTTGGTATTTCTAGAGAATGTGCATATCAAATTGTAAAAAATTGTTCTCAGTGTCCTCAGTTTCTACCTGCACCACATAATGGTGTTAATCATAAAGGACTTATACATAATCAATTATTGCAAATGGATGGTACTCATATTTCTCATTTTAGAAAAGTAAAATATGCACACGTGACTATTGACACCTTTTCAGGCTTTCTAGTTGCAACTGCTTTAACAGGAGAAGCAACTAAAAATGTAATTAGTCATTGCCTGTATAGTTTTTTCTATGCTTGGTGTTCCAGATCAGATTAAAACAGATAATGGAACTGGCTATTACAGTCAAGCATTTGAGATGCTTTGTCAACAATTTAATATTACCCATATTACTGGGATTCCTTATTATCCTAAAGGACAAGGTATTGGGGAACTTTAAAACATCTTCTTTATTTTTACATTAAATAATAACACCACATTATTTTTCTGCTTTTTAATTATTTTTCTAAATTTGGATGCCAAGGAACTCTCTGCTGAGTGTCTATGGCACCCCACAACTAGGCATACTTATGCCTCGGTGAAATGGAAGGATCCACTTACTGGCATATGGCATGATCCTGATCAGGCATTTAATATGGGGAAGAGGGCATGTTTGTGTTTTTTCCTCAGGATGCTGAAGGAGCATGCTAGCCTCCATGGTGATTGGAGAGACATGATGATGCAGGGACAGAGAATGATGCTGACGGTGATCTTGCTGAGTGCCTGGACAATGGTGACAGGAAAGCTGTATTGGACATATGTTCCTGACCCACCTTTGCTTGCCTAGATCCCAGATTGGACAAGGTACCTTGCCTCAAGATTCTAGACCCTGTGGGACAGAGAACATGGAGACTGTGGAAACTGACTTAGAAAAATTAATCGAAAGGAGACGTTATAATGACTCTTCTCTTTCCTTTAATGTGACGAATTATTCTGACTCAATCATGGACTGGACTAGAAAACAACCCAATATTGGAGATACCAATGGTGAAGACGGCTCAAAATCCCTATGAGCCAGCTGAGTTAACTTGGAGTGTGGTTTCCACTCTTACCTGAGAGTGCTTTCTATCAATTCTCAAAGCCACAACCCCACACACCTGGTAGCTAGACTTTGTTTGATCTCTGCCAATTTGCAGCTGAATATCTGGGACATTCCCAAAGACAACTTTAATCCTGTTGCTTTTAACTTTTTACTTTGTATCTTAAGCAGACTGGTGGCCTTCACACAGGATCGCCTTCAGCAAGCTCAGTTATTCACCATGGCAGTTACTCATCACTATAAAGAAATGCATTGAATGCATACGCATATACCCTTCAGGGTTTTGGGATCAATGGGGAAAAGGTGTGCTTATGAAGGCCGGTGGTCAGAGGCAGGTAACTGCAGTTCTTGAGCTCCTATTGACCTAAGACAGGGGCAAGTGCCAAAAGGCGTGTTTATCTAAACAAACACTAAAAGGCCGTGTTTATCCAAACAAACACCAGCAAGCTGAGCTTGTTTTCCACGACGGGTAAGAAGGAGCAATATAGACCCAGACCTAAGACAGACATGGCCACCTAGCCACCATATTTCCTAGACGGGATCATGGAGTACAAGTATCTTGTGCTTCCTGTCCAGCTTATCTTTAAAAAATAAAAAAAGGGGGAATTGTGCCCTTCCCCCAGCTTCCAGTAGACTAAACAAATCTCCCACAGTTTTTACAACCTTTCTGCAGTACGTGCGTGGCTTCGATGCATTTGTATTTTCCTGCCTGAGCTTTGAAGATCTGATCGCTTGCTGAGCTTGCTTTACAACAGAATCCAGCTGAAACAAAGCAACAGAACCCAGCTGAAACAAAGGATGGGTCTTTGGTTTTTGCCTATATAAACACAGGGTTGGGAATTAAACTTTGAGACTTGAAAAGAGAACTTTGTCTTGGCTCTATTTTTCTCTCAACCACCCGTCCTATTTCACCCCCAGGACCCCCTTCAGGTGTACCAGGTTCTCCATGGCTGCTGGATGGCTACACCCACCATTTGAGCAACTGTGGTCTAAAGGCAGTACTCCTGGTGGAATTGTCTCAGGGACTGCATTTGGACCTGCCTGAGATGGAGTCTCTGCTCACTACTTGCAACTAATTAACCCAGTTAGCCACTTCATCTCAGCTAGCATGACTTCCTCAGCTGTATGGTTGAGGTACCAATGCCAGAACCTTCATCTGTGAGGCACGGAGATTGCCATTTCTAAAGTATCTAGCACTGCATATGGGCACATAGTAGGTGTTTTATAGATGCTAGGTATTATTACTTCTAGGATGTGGTTGAACTCTGGGCGGGACCAAAGAAAATGTCAACCACAGAGATAAAAGATCTCATAAAGGTGTGAAGACTGTGAGTTCTTCATTATTAGCAGCAGATTTAAAACCATAGCCACCAAACTTTACCATACATTACTGTATGCCTTTCCATCCCCGGATTCTGAGATGACAATAGCTTAGAGAGTTTTGGTGTTCATTCAATGTACAAAGAAGTGGCCCCATGTGAGGCCCTGGGGAAGACACATATATGAACCAGATCCCCCTTAGTGTCCATTCAGCTGAGAGCTGGGCCACCGAGGAACCTGTACTGTCATGTTCAGACATCATACCGGGGCATCTGCAGCCTCAATGCTGTGGGAGAGGTTTCCATTCTGGACAGGTTCTGAAGCTTCGCTCGATGGAGTCATTTCGACCTCTGTGCTCGTGCTGTTGGGGAGTTCAATTTTTTCTGCGGCATAATTTAAACACAAAGAAAACAATCAAAATACATGGGGATAAAGGGCTATGTTGGAATGAGCATTGTAAAATGGGGATCAGAAGGCATCTGAGACCTGAAGCTGGTGTTGGGTATTGGCAGAAGGTTTTTACCATAGCCTGTGCTGCCTAGCCTGCTGTCTCTCTCCATAGTGCTATCTCTGGCTCGCACATGACACCACTGGAGGCCCTATCAGCTGCCACATGATAGGCCATGCAAGGACACAGATACATACCTTGAGACATTTAGATACAGACTGTGAGGTAGCTGGATCACACCTACAACCGTACCTCCCTGCAAAAGACACTGTCCATGGTATGTCTAGGCTAGGCTTTGTCACCATCAGCCTAGCATCTTTGTCAGACCCCCTTTCCGCTGGGCCCGAAACACCTCCTGTATGGTGAATGGTTCATTGTGGATGATGGCCAGGCAGGGTCCTCTGCTTTCTGCTCTAATACTCAGTCTTCAAAACTGCCTGTGCTGGGAGAGAATCTGGCCACCTGCCTTTTCTTACAATCCTGAGAACGGCACATTCTGCACTGGGTGTCCTGTTCCAAGAAAAGCAAGGGGGTGTGGGTGCTGAGACAAGGAACACGGGTGAGTGAGAGAGCAAGTCAGAGAGAAGCTACGGGTTAACAAATGCAGACATGTTTTCCTGAGACAGGAGAAGAGGCCCTGGTCAGGCCCTGGGGCTCTGTCACATTAGGAACCAGATGGACCCGTGTTTCTACTCTCATGCTACGCTTTATGCTGTATGACCCTCAGCAACTGCCTCAACCTCTGTGGCATCCAGTTTCCTCACCTGGAGAATTTCCATGCTACTAATAGTGACACTACTTCCATGGCTGCTATTGCTGCTACCATGGCCTCACTGACAGAGAGGTGGGGAAGTTCATGAAAAGCACTCATTTCTGGGCTTGAGCAAGCCAGAAATGAATAATCTGAATCTCTGTCACTGAAATTGCTTTTTGCAAGTTATCTTCTTTCCAGGGCTAAGAGAAGCCTCTCCATGTGACAAGTGTTCAGGTCCCATTAGGTTCAACTGGGACTTCGGCAGGAGTGAGACAGAAAGTCTCTCACTGAGGCTGCAGAGATTGCTCAGCAGTTAAGAGCATTTGCGGCTCTTTCAAAGAACTGGGTTCAGTTCCCAGTCCCTGTACCATGTGGATCACAACTGCCTTTAACTATAGTTCTAGGTGGTCCAATGCTCTATTCTGGGCTCCATGTTCACCTATGTGCATGTGGGCCACATATAGACACATAAAGATAAATAGAGATCTTTAAAATAAAGAACAATGAAAGGCTCCTACTGGCACCATCTCTGATCGGGGCGTGGAGGGAACGAGTCAGGAGTGAGGGTCTCTGGACACCAGCCTGCTAAGCTGTGCCAGGTGAGAGCAATCACAGGATGCTCGTGGGAGAACAGGATTTTTTTTTCGTAGCAATTTCAGAAGGACCAAATATTTCTATCATTAGTATGTAAGAAAACAGAGCTTAAAAATCTCAGCACTAGGTAGGTAGATGTAGGAGGGCTGTCACAGGTTCAAGGCTAGCCTGGGTTATATAGCAAGACCCTATTATGCCCCCCCAACAAAAAGAACTTCATAAAAATGTTTGGTTTGAAACAGTCAAATACTGGAAGTCCTAGGAAAAGCTCATGAGTTCAACCGTGTTGTCCTGAGGTACAAATGGAGGTACAGAAAGTGTAGGAACCTGGGCTTTCCTGATCCACCCATGGTCACTAGTATCAGTGTTGCGGACATAGACAAATAAGAATCCACTTCCCATGCACAGTTTATAAAATGAGCGTGCTTTTAAACCACAGTCTTTATCGTCACAAAAATAGGAAAATCAATCCTGATGTTTGGAAGAGCGTAGATTTTCGGTTCACACTCATTACCAAGTCCTTCACTGTTCCGACCAGCAGGGCGTTCCCTGGGGTTATTTGTCATGGATGATTAAATCTAAGCCTACACTCACTAGTGTGCAAGAGGAGGTCTGGGAATGAACCCAGACACATAAACCATTCTATTCCAAGCTGCCTCATCCCACAAAAGAAAAACCAACAAACAGAGTTGAAAAAGTAGCCCTTGTAATTGAACCCCCAAAAAATCACACACACAGCTAGAGCCAGGCAGTGGCCTTCCCTATTGACTTATCAATACAAAACCAAAATTCTGCTCAGTCTGCAAAATGTGTCCAGGTTCACGGAAGCAGAGAAAATCAGACAAAAACCCGCAATTCATAACCCAATCCTAGTTAACACTTGAACTGATTCCTGTCCACTTTCTCCACAAATATTCAATGGACTCTTAACTGTTCCTTGGTTGAAATTTTGCCCGGGTTAGACTTCAGGATGGTAGGAGAGGCAGGAAGTCTTTTATGGAGTATTTTGAGGGCAAAACTGTTGAGATTTGTCTGCAGATAATTTTAGTCACTTGGGCAATAGCTTCATTTACAGCATGGATCCAGATTAGGTTAAATTTAGTCTGAATTTAGAATTGAGAGCTATATTATAGTTACAGACAGGAGAAAAGGAACATGATGTCCCAAGTTAAAATAAGATGCCTGAATGTCACAATCTGGTCACACAGAAGTTCTAGAAAAGTCAGCCAAGACAGACCTAGGTTGATTTTGCCTAGCTTTATTTTTTTTTGGCCTGTGTCTATATGTGTGAGCTCATGTGTAAGGGTGTGTATGTGTGTGTATATGTGTGTTGGTGTACATGTGTGCACATGTGTATGGAGCCCAAAGGTTGATATCTATTTTATTTACTAAGGGTCTCTTGCAGAACCCAGAATTTGCTAATTTGGCAAGTCTAGCTATCTATCTAGCCCTGGGGAATCTTCTGTCCCTGGATCCTAAGTGCTGAGGGTACAGGTGGGCCCACCATTGCCATCCAGCATTTGTGTGGGTGCTGGGATCTGGACTTAGGTCCTCACACACAGCAAGCACTTTATCTGCTGATACATCTCCTCAGCACGGATGGTGCTGAATTCGTAAGAAAGAGGAGATGGCATGGATTTCAAAGGACTCTGTTGGGTAAGTGAGGGGTGATTTGGGGTGGGGGTGCTGTGAGCAGTGTCACAGATATACGCTATGATCACCAGTCAAACACGCAGAAGCAGGACTCTCACCTCTAGCTAAACGTCAATGACTTGGATGGCTTGAACATGTCTCCTTTTTGGTGGCATTCTGATGCCAAGTGCCTGTCAAATCTGGTGATTTGCTTACAATTACTCTTCCCTGTGGAATCCTTTAGTGTTACTGGAGACATACATGCCCATTCCTGCCCTATCCCAGGGGGAGACGAAGAACTCATCTAATTGTTTAGGAAGGGCCTGAGCTGGTATTGGGGCAGGGGTTCCCATTCTGGTTCTGTCTCTCTTCCCCTCCCCCACACCCACCAGGGAAGGACAAGGGGTGGGTCTCTCACTCACCCACATGATTGGCAGCCCCATTCTGCCTCTCATTTTCATCCACCTGGCATTTCTTCTTGGCGATCTTGTGGAGAATTGAAGCTTTTTCTCTGAACCTCCCTGAAGCAAGAGAAAGTGGCAGGGGAGAGACAAGAGTGAGGAAGGATTGCCAAAGCAGGTGGGTGGTCTCTCTACGAGTCCTCACAGCAGTGACCACACATTCTGTGCAGCCCAAATGCCTCTCAACCTATATGGGGGAAGGGCGCTTTCTTACCTTGGTGTATTCTTCAGCCCAGTTCTCTGAGAATCTATCGGCAAGCTGCCAGACCATAGAGGGGAGGTGTGACTTGGACCTTTTCCTCCCCTCCAGCTGCTCACAAAATGCATGAAAGCATCAATCACCTCCCAAACCACCTCTACCAGCTGAAACCCCAAACAAGGCTGAAGACCCACAGCTGCTTTAGAATTGATTGCTCATTCCAGATCTGCTTTAGACAATGGCTGGGAAGGAAAGCCAAGCCGGCCAGTCCTTCACATTGATGTTAGTTTTCAAGCATTTGTCATGATTGCAGCTTCCAAAAGGAGTCAGGGACAGACATCACAGCTCTCCAGAAAAGCTGAGTCAGCTGCAATTAAAGCATGAAGGCGGCAACCGATTCCATTTGGGGATTTAGGGCAAAGAACGATCGACTGAGCATGTTGGAGATAAGACACTTTGGGAAAGGTGCTGGAAAAGAAATAGCATGCTCAAAGCAATCACTGTAAACAGCTGTGCCACAAGTGCAGCACACATTTCTTCCCCATCATTGACACAATTAATGGGTAAACGCATGCGACAAGCACACAGAACAGTCATGCAAAGTGTAGCGATTAGGGACACGAAGCACATTTCTCTCTTTTAATCTTCGGTTTTTCATCCTTGGGAATGTTCAAGGTACAAAAGATTCTCATTTTAAACGAGCTGATTACTGCATAGATTCCAGCATAATGTGTTCCTTAAAATACCTTGGGCCCCACAGTTTCCTACTGGGCTTTCTTGTTGGTTGTGTTATCTAACAATGTATTATCGGGGGATCTTAATCTACTTTTCAAGTTAGAGGCAACTCAAATGAAAATATTTGTCTCAGAGAGAGCCTCTCCACACCTGGGCAGGTGAGCTCTCCCTTCCCCTTGTGTGGGACTCTGGCAGGTCAGAATGGTGACTTCTACGGTGGATTCAGAGTCATCGATCATGTGAACACCCATGTGTAGGTGACACATTTCTGCTCACAGCTCCATTAGCCACTAACGCAAATCTCTCTCTCTTCTAAGATGTGTTTTGAGCAACATTATAAACTACTGAATTTAAATTTATTTTGTGTTTCAGTCCACTGCAATTTTGAAACTTTTTTTTTAATCTTAATTTTTCTTTTTTTTTCCATTTTTTATTGGATATATTCTATATTTACATTTCATTTCCCCTTTTCTGGTTCCCTGCCCCCCAAAGGTCCCACATTGGGAAGGCATATGCATGCTACAGCAAACACGTGGGCAGCTCATGAGAGTAAGTTTTCTTTCTACCACTCGGGTGCTGGGGATGGAAGGCAGGTGTCAGGCTGGGTTGTCGGCACCTGACCCATGGAGCCATCTTGTCAGCCATTACCTAAATGTCTTACTAGACAAAGGTGTTTGTCTAGGCAATGAGTGTGCTACACGCTGTGCTCCCAAAGGTAAGGGGGGGGGCATTGAGAGACAGAAGGTAAGGTCAGAATGTGGTATGGTCTGTGTGATAGCTAATTTTGATGATCAACTTGATTGGGTGAGTGATATCTAGGGGATTAGTCTTGTCTCTCCCCGTATCCGAGTATATTTTCAGAGCAAACAGATTGTGTTCTTGCCTTATCAGTGATTTACTTCATTGATGGATTAGGCGTTTAAGTAGGCCAGCGGAGGTGGTGGAAACTGTGCAGGCAAGGTGTGGTTGCAGGAAGGCATGAGTTTGCAGGGAATAACTAGACCCTAGCTCTTTCCTGTTACTTCTCTGCTTCTGGACACGACAAAGCAAGCAGCCTTTGCCCCAGGCTTTCGTCGCTGTGACGTTTTGCCTTCCTTCAGGTCCAAGCAGAGGACAGGTGATGGGGAATTCTGAAACTAGGAGCGAAAATAAGTCTCAGCCCATTTTGAGCTGTTCTTTTTTCTCGAGAATGTTGTCGCTGTGATGGAGAACTGACTAACTCGGAGGCCATAAGCACGGAAAGGAAGAATGGAGGGATGGGCAGGTGCTCATCCTGGAAGGTGGTTTGAACTTGTCTGTGTCTACTTAATCTACATTGTAAATTGTGCGAAGAAGAGGGGGAAGGAAAGCCATTCTGGGAACTAGAAAAAGAGAAGGGAGTGAAAGAAAGCAGGAAAGGAAGAGAAGAAGAAGATCTGGAAAGGAGATGGGTAGAGGCGTGGCAGCCTGCTGGTGGCCCGGCTGATGCCAGGCACTTCCTGGCTGCCTGGTGGTCTTCTCTGAGCACCGGGCAGATGGGGCGGGTGGCTCTTAGGACCCTAAAATTTTAAGCCTAAAGGGGGTCACTTTTCATGGAAGACAATTGCAGGGAGTCTCCAAATCATGCATTTTGTACGCAGGAGAGGCAAAAGGAGGTTATGCAATTTTACTGGCGTTTCTGCTAACAAAACTCTTTTTGCTATGGTGGTGGTGGTGGTGGGGTCCACCTTTGAGCTTAGGTCACTTTGTATGTCTATGAAATAAGGAAATCAGATACATTGTTTTAAAAGTGTGTATAACATAGTAACAAAGTAGAAAGGGGTGCAGGAGAAACCAGCCTGTGTAAACCAACCTAGCCCAACCAATGCCCTCGTCACAAATCACAGCAGAGACTATGCACTGGAGAGCAGCTCTCAAAGACTGTCCGTGCTTAAAGGATTCCTTCCACGGCTTGTATATGTGCCCGAGATAAATGATTTTAAAAAATGGACTCCCAGACGCGAACCATTGTAGCCACTCACGTTGTCACGACGCATCCTTCAACACACGGTTGGCCATACCTGGTGTGGTTTTCCCAAGTTCTATAAGAACCATGGCAGATACACTGGGGTGTGGTGTTGGGGCTGGAGTGTTGTGATCCCAGTCACGTGACCATCAGGGAGGGTTTTCTTACTTGTGTGTCACTGTTTTCCCCAAGGAGGGTAGCAGGTCTTTAGCTTCCTGTGCTATTGACAAAAGGTCCCGACCTGTTTGTTGCCTTTTTCTCTTGGCATCTAGTTCTGTGGGCAGCTGAGCAAAGCTACCAAGGCTGGCAAGGGATTCTTCATTTTCTTTCCTCCACATGCTTCCTCTCACAGCATGAGAGTAAGACTGTCCTCAGTCCTACTGTTCTGACACGGAGACTTTCTGATGATGGCACACGTATCTGAAGGGATTTTGTCTTAGGTTTTAGGTTTTAGAAAGGCTCGCCTTCCTCAGTCAGCACGCACACTCCTGAGGGAGGAAGGCAGAGCCGGACGAAGGAAGCCGTGCTCAGTTCAGCTTGTCGGATTGGTGCTGGAGTTTCAGGGAATCCTCTAGAAATCACCTCTAAGTGTTAGGCCCACATTTAGGTGGGGGCACAGAGAATGGGCGTAAGGAACAGAGATGCTGCTTTGTGTCTGGCAAGAACAAATCCAGACACCTTTGAATACTTTTCAAGGTGAGCCACGGAGTGATTTTTTTTTTTTTTTTAGCCCGATTCAAAGCAGCTTTAAAAATATCCCCTGCTGTGGTGCAAACCCTGAAGGTGTTGTCTTTTTATATAGCTACAGATATTTGTATACTTAGAAGCCTCGGAAATAGCAAACTCGGCTGGGATCGTGAGGCACCTACGTCAAACCTGGCACACAATTTTTAGTATAGTTTAGTTTGATCTGAAATGTGCAAGAGTACCAGCTGAGTGTCCTCACAGGAGGGTGCGTTGAGGGGGTGGTCGGGAAGTTTGGAAGGAAAAGATGGGAGCTGAGGGCTTCCTGGGAAGGAGAATGAATTGAGAAAAACAGCCACCAAAATCCTTGGCTGGATCACTCCGAGGTAAAACAGAAGTCTCAAGCTCCACGTGACAACCTGGTCACTCAAGGGAAGTAACTTGGCTTCTGTCCTGCTATTAATTAAAACAGCCCCCTGGAAATCCCTTCACCTTTCCACCACCAAGCCCGTGACAGGCAACCGTCAAAAGGGACCCTTTGGGCTTGTGACTGGACTAGGTCCAGACTGTCACAGCCTGAGTTTCAGCAATGCAGAAAGAAAAACGGGACTAAAGAAACAGATGTAAGGGGAGCCAGCCACTAAGTCTATTTCTGTGTTTTCAAATCCGCCTTTTCTGGCTCTTTGAAATCCAGGGCTTGACAGGTAGCTTTGACAGCCAAAGGTCACTTGAGCTCCCGTCCCTTACGCCCACGGACTCCTTTGTCTTTTCTCATGAAAGCTCCAGACTGGCATCAGGCGGACAGGCCATCTCATTCTGACAAGACTGACAGGCCAGGGGTGGCACCTCGGGTCATCCCAAGCGCTCTTCTTTTTAAGCCACCCACCAGCCAATCAGGTGTCTCTGTTCTCACATTATTTCAGCCCATTGTCTCTCTCCAGGCCTCACCTCCTGAGTCCCACCCTGAGCCTCCCCCCAGAGGAACATTTCAGCCAGCTGGTGTGTCCTCTTCTCCCCTTCCCTGTCTGTCATCCTAGTACCCCAGGGGTAGATAAATTAGGTCACATCAATCCATTTTTGGTAGATGGTCTGCAATGCATCTCCAGGTCAAAGTGCTGGCAGGATTCTATCTCATCCCTGACTACCCTGTCCCTGTCACCCCCTTCTTGGTCTGCTCCATTCAGGCTAGCCCCCATTCTCCTGTTTCTTGAGAACACTGTGCAACTTTCCACTCTAGACCATGGACCTGGCTGGCCTGCTCTGTGCAAAGCTCTCCCATCAGAAAACAGTTTCTAGAATCTGGTAAACTGTCACCATCTTGTCCTGTCTTCCCTGAGTAGCTCCTCTCTACGCCCCTTGAAAGCAAGAAATTATACACACACACACACACACACACACACATATATATATATATATGTATATATACACATATATATGTATATACACTATATATACGTATATATATGTGTGTGTATATATATATGTATATACACTGTATATATACGTGTGTGTATATATATGTGTGTGTGTATATATATATATATAGTGATATAATCACTACCATTATTTCTGTTGCTTATGTGTGTGTTATTTTCTACTGGTGGGAAAGCTGGGGTGCCAGCAGGGCTTTTCACTGTGCTCCCTCTTGCTGTGTTCTTAGCACCCAGTAGAGTTCAGTAAACCTTGTGCTGCTCATCTCGAGGCAAAGAGATTCGGTTAGCCTTCCTTCCTAGTGGCCGTAACCTAAACTCACTTCTCTCAGAACCTTCCCAAGCTGGGACTCTTCTGTCACTAAATAGGTGACAACTGGGGTAGTCTGAGTGCTCACAACCCAGAGATGAAAGGCAGCAGCCATGCCATTTGTTCCCCGTTCTGTGAATTTCCGGGGCCAGCTCCCCAAAGAGTCTTTGGGATGGAAGGCTAGGTTTGGGCAGTGTTGTGGAAACCTGGGGACAGAGGGCTGGGTTCTGCTCCCCGTTTACTATGTGGCCCCTCATTTAGGAGTGGCCAACCTGAAGGTTTCTCTGTTAGCATCCTTCCCAAGTTTTCAGTCATAGGTCTCATGACACTTGTCCACCAGTCAGTCCGTGTTAAGTTTCCTGGCAACATACCCATTTTCACCACTAGAGGGTAGACTTCACTGAGGAGGGGCCTTCTCCTTCTCCGAGCTGTCCCTACTCTCCAGTAATGCCAGGCTTGTGGGATGGAGAGATGGCTCAGTGGTTATAATCAACAACGCCAGGTTCATCAGATGCATACTGCCATGACACTCTCCCCAAAGGCTCCAGGTAGTCTTGGAAATCTCAAGCAACGCTGTGTTATGATTTCAGCAGAGTTTGATAGGTTTGTCTGGTGCCTCTGAAACTTTCACTACCTGGATTCTCAAGAATTTCAGATTCCCACTCTAACTATAGAGCTCTTCCTGATGGCTGTGGTGTGTGTGTGTGTGTGTGTTGTGTGTGTGTATGTGTGTGGGGTGTGTGTGTGGTATGTGTATATATGGTGTATGTGTGTGTGGTGAGTGTGTGGTGTGTGCATGTGGTGTATGTATGTGTGGTGTGTGTATGTAGTGTATGTGGTATATGTGTATATTGGCGTGTGCATGTTGTGTGTGTCCACATGGGTATATGAGCTCAGGGAATAAAAGTGAAAAGGCCCCTTGGCACAGAGGCTGCCTAGCAGCTAGGATGGACAAACGGATTGTTTGATAAGCTCTGTGAAACAGTAATTTGTTAATAGGGGCTGGCTTGCTTTTTATTCTTTAAAGAAAACATTTGATACTTTAAAAAAATTTAAAGATAATAATTTTATCTTAAGCAAAACATAGGATTTTTATTCACCCCTAAATCTGTTTTTGAAATACAGTTTCCAAATTATTTCCCTCATTCTGAGAATCATCATGAATTTATTATGCTATTTATTCGTTATACTACATTCATATTAATGGAATTGAATTACTGTTATAAACTGTCATCAGTCAATTGTGAGTGAACTTCATAGTAGAAGTGGTCAACATAACTGGAGTGTCATTCCATTGGTAGGTATGGTCATCTGAGTGGATCTGTAATGAATGAGCAGGCATACATCTGGTCAGTGTGAATCTATTGTTACAGCCCTGAGCTTGGTTGCCTCATCATGGGGAGAATGAGCACAGTTTCGAAAACATACTGAAATATTTTCAACATTTTACAAATGTTGGTATTTAAATGCTGACGTTTTTGCTTTTAACATTTCTGGTTTACAGACTTTCCTCTCATAGATGTTGTATCGTATTCAATCTTCAGTCTTTGTTTCTTCTCTCAGGTTCAAGGTCCCCACGGAGCCTCTGGCTCCTGCTGGCCCTGCCCTCTCACCTTTCCCTTGCAGACTCCCGACTTGGAAAACCAGGCTATGCTGGTCTTACCTCCTCACCCCGTGTCTGCCAGCATCGCTCTGGGGAACCTGCCCTTGGTTATTTTTTTTCCTACCCATGACCTGATTTCTCCGTAGCATTTGGCTTCCTTTATCCCATCCTCAAAATAAAATCATTTTAATTTTTCACAACCCCTAGGGAGCTCTTCAAATATCAGTAATCCTCAGAGCTCCTCCTGGCCCCTCGGTCCTCTCTTCTCCCGAGGAACCAGCTACTTGCTATCCTGAACGTCCACAAATCCTGAAGCTCAGACTCGGTTCTCCAGGTAGTCTGACTCCTCCAGGCAGGAGTGTCGCTGATAGACTCAAATGCTCCAAATTTCAGGCATCCTCCTCCTTCCTAGGAGTCAGCTCTTCTACCTGGGCAAGCTGCTGCTGCTGTCCACACTATAGTCTCCTACCCTCCAGGGGCATCTTAGCTCTCTCCAGGGCCAATACCATCGATGCTAAGACCTTTGCCGTGATCTTTCAAGCCAGGCCTCCTTGGCTGGGTGTCAGCTCTAGCATCTTCACTGGATTCCAACTTCCATACCGTCTCCCCTTCATCTCTATTCTTCTCCCACAAAGGCTCCCACTGCTCTACACTAAGTGGTTTCTCTTACTCTTCCAAATCCCATCTCAGACATCATAGCCTTCAGAGACTTCTAAGACAACACATTGCTATCTGTCCTATTAGGGGTGTCCATCAGAGACCCTGCAAGGCATTTTTCTGACTCTTCCTAGCTAGCATTTGGGCCTCGGGCATGGGATTGCTATATCTGTCCCCCAACACAGGGCTTGCTCTAGCACTGGGGTGTGTGGATGTGGTACCATTACTATAAACAATGGAGAAGGGGTTAGTGGGGAGGAGAGTGGGTTGTTCTCTCAAACTCAATTCTGAGTTTACTTTTGGGGGGTGAGTAAGAAAGAGGGAAAGCCCTAAGGCACATGGCAGAAGCCTCAGGGGACTGCTGAAGTTCACACCTTTGGTAGATGTCCAAAGTTTAGTTGCACTAACAGATTATGTGGTCATACAGATTATGTGTTCATCTTTGAAAAGTGTTATCTAGTGAAATTCAGGGGGGATGTGAAAATATACAAGCCAAGACAAAGACTTTGTAGCAGGTCTTTGAGGCAGTGCTTCAGGAGAACTGGGACTCCCAGCAAGGCCTATCAGGGTGTTTGCTCTGTTTTAGGAACTTTATTCTGTGACCCCCCCCTCCCCTGCTCCGGGGCAGAGGACTCAATGAAGCCTTATTCTTAGGTTTGGCTTTCTGCACTAGGTGGGCCTGCAGATGGAAGCTTTAAAGTCTCTCTTGGTTTCCAGCCTCAGGTTCTTGGAGAGAGCTAAGAGATTAATGAATAAATAGACACCACTGATAAAGTAGGCAGCACACCCAGAGCCTTCCAGAATTTAAACCAAGTATTTCCTATCAGGTGGCAAGGCCCGGTCTAAGGCTTGGACCCGGAATATGTCTCTGCAAACTGGTTGTAAAAGGCATTAGATTTGCTAAAACTTACTTGGTAGAGGCCACTATTTTTTTTTTTTACCCTTTTGGTACAATCTGTTGTCATCTGTATTTCTTGTGTAAAAGAATTACTTTGAGTTCCTAGGTTTGGGTTTTTTTTGTTTGTTTTTGTTTGTTTGTTTGTTTTTTGTTCCCTTCACGTCACACTGCAGTCTGGTACCTGCAAATCTTGTGGGTTTGCAGCAGAAATGCCAGCACAGCAGGAACTCCTTAGCTCAAGGCAGAGAGACCCATGACTGAAATTAGACAATTCAGTTAATCTTAGAATTAATCATAAGAGAAACTCACCATCCTTAAGTGAACATGCCAGCTTCCTATGGGAATGGAGTCTCCTTCCTTCCTTCCTTCCTTCCTTCCTTCCTTCCTCTTATTTATTTATTTGTTTATTTTATGAGCACATGCATTTTATCTGCATGTTTGTCTGTATATCCTGTATGCGTGTCTGGTGCCCACTAAAGCCAGAGGGTGCCAGGTCCCCTGGGACTTGAGTTACTGATGGCAGTGAGCCACCATGGGAATTGAGCATTAGTCCTCTGGAAGGGCAGCCAGTGCTGAGCCTTCTCTCCAGACCCACTTTTCTCTCTTTTCACACACACACACTCTCACTCTCTCTCTCTCTCTCTCTCTCTCTCTCTCTCTCTCACACACACACACACACACACACACACACACACTCACACACACACAGAACTGTATGCGTGCTGGGGAAAATTAATTTAGAATAACAACGTTTCAGTTTGACTGATGAAGACGAGGCAACCTAACCTCGTGAGCTCTAGGGATGTCAGGAACAGACAGGGTGAAGCATCCACAATTTGCCTTCTGCTGCCATTTAACACCTTCTACATATGCAGCGTGGCAAAAATCAGCCTGAGCTTGCCAAGTCTGATCTTTCTGCTTTTACTGCTGACAGTTTAGATCAGGAAAATAAGATGCAATGAGTTTGAGCAGCAGATGTATTCTCGTAGGAAGAACTCCCTGGTCCCAGTCTTCAGCAGGATGGCAGCTTTGCCCACAGGGTTGGGGCTGCTCTCTCTGACAGACTCAGAGTACCCAGAACTAGCTGCTTAGTTTGGTTTTGCACGGTTGCTGTTTGTCTTGTTAAGACCCAGTCCCAGGGAGACTCTTGCCAGAATACATCCCCGAAGAAGTGATGGTGAGTTCAGATATTTGTTTTCTGGACGAAGCCCAATCTTCCAGAAAGCATCTGCTTGAATACCTCAAAAATTCTCTGGCCATGAAGAATCGGACTGGATGAATTCAACCTTGAGCTGAATGAATGAAACACAACACAGCACTGGAAATGGTGTCTGTGTATGGGCTCCTGCCTTGGTCGCTGGAAGAAGATAGGGAGGGAAATGGTGCCTGGGCAGGGAGGTTCCAGCCTTCCTCACTGGGTGACAGGAGGGGCCATGGTGCCTGTATTAAGGGGTTACAGTATTAGGAAGGTTGAGAACCCACCGTTAAGGCGATTACAGAAGAGAAAGGACACTTCATTGTCTTTCCTTAAGCAGTGCCTCTTTCTTTTACTTTTGTATGCACGCAATGTTTTCTTTTTTAAATAAAATATAGCTTTAATTAACTTAAAATTAACTTGTGATACTCTGTCTGGGTTGGCAATCAAAAGGGAATCTACCACCTATTCTCTCAAAGGTCGAGTAGCTGCTGTACCACTTGTGAACTGCACCAAACAATATTTAGGGTTTCCCCTTTAGGTGTGTGACCTAGGAAGCACCTACTTCTCTCCGGCTTAACAAGCTACAAGCGGAGGGAGACTGCAGTGGACGGCAAGCCGTCAAGGGATGTCATACTTCCTAAGGGACAGCCGTGGCTATGAGAGAGGGGTGCTCAGCATCTGATCACGCCTCTCCAGAGACTTGTCCTCCCTAAGCAAGGCCGCCCTGCCCATGGAGATGTCTGAGGAGAAAGGCTTTCCTAAGCTGGGCTGAAATTTCTCTTTGAACAGAGGAAGGTTGGCTTCTTTTTCTAGTCACAGCCCTACCACTAGCTGATCCCCAAGGGGCCTGAAGTCCTCCCTTCTGAGGAGATAGACACTGCTTTCCATGACAGATGGCCCATGGGCTCATTCCAAGAAAGGTGAGAACCATTAGGCTGTTCCTGGATATAAACAACATCCTTTCGTCCCCGTAGGATGCCTGCATCGCCCATCAGCATCCAGACCCACATCTCCAGATGGCCCTGACTGCTCCCGATCTGGTGCCACCTCCCGGTTCTGAAGGCAGCAGCCCTCCACTGTCCTTGACTTCTCCTCTGCAAGTTTTATTTTCTTTCTTCCAACTCGGGCACTATGTACAGAAGGCCCCCTTTCATCTGTAGCCTTTGAAACAACCTATCCACTCCCTCCTTGCTGTTAGAACATCTCCTTCATCCAGTAACCCCACCATGTCTACACCCCAAAGCCCTACCTAACTGTTCCTTTTACCTTCTCTCAAGATTTCGACCCTTTCCATCATGGTTTTCTCTACTAATACGTCTGTTGCCAACCCTAGGAACACGGCAAGACCATGCAGGAGAGCCTTAGCCCCTTACTGCTGCAACCCACGCATTTCAAGCATGTTTCTTCTCAGTCACTTATCTGATGTCTTAAAGCCATCTCTAGAGCCCATCGCCATGACACGCCCCCACCTCCCAAACTGGGCCGTGCACAGTAGTGCACACCCTGCTCTCGTGGGACGCCACTCCCATCTGTCAACTCCCCCTTTGCTTGCTTCCCTTGCTTTCTGGGGCATCTTGCTCACCTCGTGGCTTTCCTACTTGGGCCTCCTCTTTCTTTTTAGATCCACAGCTTCAGAGTCACCAAAGCTCAGTGGGCTGCCGTCTCTTCCCATCCACAAGTGACATATTAGCACCCACTTGTGGTACCACAAAGGATATATGTGTGACTTGCAAATCTACGTCTAGAGCTCTGTCCACCAACTCTGCCAAGCTCAGCCTTTTATAAAGCCCTTCTCAGGGTCTCTGCGTGGCTGTCTCCTGGGACTCCCAAAGTGGCAGTGAGCTCCTGAGGTCTCACACACTGCCTCTATCTCCACCCTCCTCACCCACACACAGGCTTCTGAAAGTGAGGTCTCCCTGTCATGAGACTTCAAGGTGCCCATCACTGCCTCTTCTAATTTCATTCCCTAATGACTTACTACTTAATAATTAGGGGCAGTAATTTACCAAGTGTTTTTTTTTTTTAAACTATATTTCCAGTCTGTCTTGAAACTAACCATGTGACAAGGCTTGCCTGTGTAATGCTAGGTTCATAGTTAGGAGTGATGATGGAAAAGATCAATGGATGTGGATTAAAATCTTTAAGTTTTATTGAAAGGACTTTCAGAGATGCTTCCCTGAAATAAAAAGAAAATATCTGTGGAGGAGGGCTGTGACTACCTGAGAGGGAGGGGCTGTGACTATCTGAGGGGGTGGGCTGTGACTATCTGAGGGGGTGGGGCTGTGACTAATTGAGGGGGTGGGGCTGTGACTATCTGAGGGGGTGGGGCTGTGACTAATTGAGGGGGTGGGGCTGTGACTATCTGAGGGGGTGGGCTGTGACTATCTGAGGGGGTGGGGCTGTGACTATCTGAGGGGGTGGAGCTGTGACTATCTGAGGGGGTGGGACTGTGACTATCTGAGGGGGTGGGGCTGTGACTATCTGAGGGGGTAGGGCTGTGACTGTCTGAGGGGGTGGAGCTGTGACTATCTGAGGGGGTAGGGCTGTGACTATCTGAAGGGGTGGGTCTGTGACTATCTGAGAGGAAGAGGCTATGACTATCTGAGGGGGAGGGGCTGTGACTATCTGACTATGGAATCATTTTGACCTTTTCACCTTCTGGGACTATGGATGTGATCCTGGAGCTTCAGCAGTAGACATCTTGGACCACAAGGAGCCTTTAGGGTACTGAAGCAGCAGGGTGGGTAGAAGGAGTCTGGGTTTTGAATTATTGTAGGACAACCATATTTCTGGGTCCTACACTTGAGCAAAAAATAAACCTCTACCTAATCAAGACATTATTAATTTGGATTTATTGTTGAGTCAACCCTAACTGATAATACCAGTGTGTACGACATAGTCATGCATATTTAAGCAATGATTAAAATGTATAGGAAAGGCAATGGATAACCTACAAACTTGTTTTATTCCTATGGTTTTACAGGGTGTATTTTGGGCAATAGAGAAGAACACTGCTGAACACTACTCCAAAGTCCACCTGTCTTTGGAAGAGAACATTAGACGGCTGGAGGACTACACGAGTGATTGGTGCTTTTGTTTCTTTGAAACAATGTGTTTTAAAAAACATCCAGCCATGTATCTAGTTTAGGACCCCATGACTCATGCACAATATTAATAGTTTCTTGGTGAGGTATAGGGGTTGTTGGTTGCCATGAGACAGGATTAATTCCATCAAGGAAAGGTCTTAATAATTTTTGTTCTGACCTTCACAACATTTTTTGCATTACTTTTATTTATGCTAATGAAATGAATGATTTTTTTGGGGATGTGTGTGAAATCTTCTCTTCTGCAAAAGGCTTTGTTAAGTGGCCGCTGTTTCAGGACAATATGATGCTGGAAGCTTTGGCTACAGATCATGGCTTTCAATGATGTTAGTCAAAGTAACTATTCAGCCACCTACCTGTCTCTATAAAACGCTGATCTCCATAGAGCAAGAATGACTACTGAGGCACATTGCCTCTGCTTTACATCTATTATATAAACTGGGGTTGGGAGAGTAGGTCAGTCTGTGATAGAGCGCTTGCCTAGCATGCTTGAGACATTGGGTTCAGCTAGAAAAAATAGGTTGAGATGAGTTTTTCTTTGTACATTTGTTTTTTGTGGGGTGTGTATGTGGGGTGGGAGCTTGCGCTATGTGTGTATCTAGAGTCCAGAGGACAATCTGTAGGAAGTGTTTCTCTCTTTCCACCATGTGGGTCCTGGGGGATTGACTTGAGACATCAGACTTGGCAGCCAAGTGCCTTTATCTGCTGAACCCTCTTACTGTTTTTGAACTAGCTTTATACATTTGCTTTTTAGAATTTCCAAAAGGGTCTCGTTTCAAAAGCAGATACAGTCCCTGGGAGAAGCAAAACTCACTAACCTCTTATGTCTGTAAAATAATTCTTGTGCAATTATTATTAAGGGAACACACTAGTTAGACAGTTTATCATCTTGGGAACAGGAGTAAAGCTACAGAAGCAGTGTTTGATGGGGGTGGGGCTGGGATTTTGCCTGTTCTTGGTTCCCAAGACCGAGAGATGGACACGACCCTGCTGCTTTCTCCCAGCTTGACGTCTCCCAGCCTTCACACCTCATGGCTCCCACTCAGCAGAGGCGATGGAAGAAGAGTAGAAGCAGATTGTCTTCGCTTGCCCCTGAGCCTTCCTAGCATCCCACCCGTCCTAATGGTGGCAAAGAGATGGCTTGGGCCGTCTCTTTGGGGTGCCAGCCCCTCCCCCATCACTTGCTGTCTCTGTGTTCCCAGATGAATCACCTTGCTCCTCTGAACTTCAGTGTCATCAAGTACTAAGACACTCCAAGAGTCTTGATTTCTCCCAGGGCCATTACAGCTTACCCATGTGACCATGGTACTGGGGAGACAACACAAAGTTTACAAAATGTACAGGCCTACACGCAGGCACCTCACTATGCTGGGGTGGCCTCCTTCTTCATCTTCCTCTCAGCCCAGACAGTTGGTTCTTTTGCCATCTTCCTTATCTAGTTTATCCCGTATCTACTGACCTGTTAGGGCTCACTCAAAAATACCCTTCTTCATAAAAATCATCTCCCTTCCCCACTGGCAGACACCTTTTCTACACCATCTTCTGAACTTCTCCCGTTTTTACTGTTCTCTTCCTGGTACCTCAGTCACTCTCTGCTACCACTCCCCTTGTTTGTAAGCTTCATGGGAACAGATTGCCTGTTCTTCAATCATGTTTCCTCAGAGGACCTATAGGATGCCTAGCACAGGAAGGTGCCCAAACATAATGTGCCAACTATGTGTAGGGCAGTATTTAAAAGCCCCTATTCTATTCTTCTCTAGAGATGAGATGGTGTGTGTAATGCATCTTTCCATTTTACCCATTCAAAGAGGATGAGAAGGATTTGCTGCAGGTAGCTGATCTTACATCATGTCCAGAGAATCCCTGTAAATAGTTATAATAATGACTCATCATATGAGCCGACATAATAAAGTCTTACTGGAGGCTAGTCACAGTGCTCAAACTGTAAAACTGCTTTAATGGAGTGGAGTATTTCCCAAAGGTGGTGACTGATAGTTATTGCCCCAGATGCCTCCATCTTTATTACACTTCCTTACATTGCACAGCGTGGAGCATCATAAATCATAGTTATGATTATTATTTTTAAGTGAGAGGTGAGAAGCCCTTGAGAATGTCTATTGTCAGGGCTAAGGGATCTAAGTCGACTTTGGGTCTCCTTGACGGAATCCAAGAACCAGGTTCAAGTCAGATTTGGCTTGTTCTGTCAAATAGTGTGGTCTGGGAGGGTTGAAGCTCTGTTCCACGATCTCCTTTATGATGGTACCTCAAAGGGACTGCTATGTGCTAGGAAGACTTTACTCTTTCAGAGGTTTTCATTCCAGATGAAGAGTTACCCTCAGGTAGCATTTCCTGGATGGTCCCGCAAGAAGATCCACAGAAGAAAGATTTCTCTGATCAAAGAAGCCCACGAACCCTGCAGACCTGATTTACCGTCTGCATGATTCACTGTAGGCTGTGGTGTCTGACGGCACAGCCAAGGACCAAGAGTCACCTGGGAGAGAAGTCTAAGTCAAAAGTCTCTTAGTGCTTTAAGTACAGCTCCCTCAGCTCCCTTCCTCGGTGTCGAAGCATACTGGTAACGTCATGGAAGAAGAGGACATAGAATGCTGCTTCAATTACTGTTTGCTTATCATAATGAGGAGGGGTGTTTAGCCAAGAATAAGACAGCGAGTAGGAAACAGATGAAGGGAGGGACAGTCAAAGTGACAAAGGAGGTAAAAGGTGATCTACGAGACCACCAAGATACCAGCGGTGGAGCTTCCTATTCCAACGACCATCCTTGGTTCTTAGTCCAGACAACAGTTTGGCTTTAGTTTTCTTCTTCCAAACCTCAGTCATTAAATTAGCAAGGAATAACATCATTCTGTGGTACCACTCCTGCATCTGCACATGGTCTTATCTGGGGTAGCAGGAAGGAGCGGTTGTGTGACAGCATTTGCTCAGAGGGTTGTACAAAGAGGAAGGAGAGAAACAGAGGAAAGGTTGATAAAGTGACAGGGAGACAAGAGAGAGGTGGGGCTGGAAGGCCATGGACAGGGTGTTATAAGGGACACAGTGGAGATTAGCGGGAGTCAACAAACCCTTTCCCTAAGCCAGAAGTCAAATGACAGCCAGGCTGGGGGTTCCCTTCAACCTCTTCCCTGGTGGCAGGGCACTGACCAAGGACCTGTATTTCTCCGGCTGTTGACAGGACTCTGATGAAGATCTTCTTAGTGGCCAGACCGCTTAATAACTCTGCAGTGGTTAACCAGAAACCCAGGAGAGCAACAGAGAAGGGCCCAGTTCTGTACAGAAGCCACAACTGGGAGGGGCTGAAAATGGGCTTATCCAGGACTGTCAGATGGTGCATGCAAAGCAACTAGGAAATCTTTGGTAAACTAAGGCAGCTAAGAAGTACTGGAAGCTGAATGCAAGATATGCAACACCCTTGGGAATTTCCCGTGTGGAAGGACATCTAGGGCACCGCCTGATTGCACGTTAGTATCAGAGGAAGAATTATGTAAAAACCCCAAATGATTTTTTAAATAAATATTATATATTTCTCAAAAAATTGGAGCCTTGCGTGGGGTAGAACGAGAGCTAGGGTGAGGAGACAAGTCCCTTTACAAGAATTCAACAATGTCGAATTGCTCTTCCATGAATTCTGTTCTGGAATTAAATGATGATGAAAAGTGATTCTGCCAGGGACAAGGTTGGTCTCTGAGACAGGGACTGGAATCCACTAGTAAGTACATTTAAGAATAAATCCTGACTTAGGAAATTGTTCAAGTGACTCACCCAAGCTGACAGTGGGAGCCTCCTAGGGATGAGTCTGGTGACTGGAATGGTGGCTTTAGACTATCAGATTAGGATTCTTGTCTGAATTGGCAGGGATAGTAGGGTCTGAGGACATAGGTCACTGCCTTCTGCTTAAGAACTGGGTTTTAGGCTGGTTTAAGGTATACACGCTACTTTAGGTATTTCGTTGCTTTTACACAAACAATAAATCCATCAAAATTTAATCCCCCTGTGAAATGCAGGGCACCCCAGGTGAGCACTGGGCAGACATGTTTCCGTATGTTCTTGTGGATTTGTGCTTGTATTGCGGACACCATTTCTCTGCGTGTGTTATTGAATCGGGATGGTTTGACTGTTTGAATGGAATAACAAAATTACCCATGGTATTGCACGTCTCTAATTCCAACTAAACACAATGGCAAAAACTAGACAAAAATGCGCAACTCAAATCAAAAACCAAACAAACCAACCAAAAACCACACAATGTGACTGAGATCATGCAAAGAGGAAAATAAAGAGGTTAAAACATGGGCAAGCAACAGACACCGTAAATGAGAGAAGGAAACGAAAAAAGCCAGGGGCATACGATTCTGAAATCATTCTTACCTTCTTCAGTCATTGTGTCATAATATTTTAGTTTTCCATATGATCCAAGTTCTACAACATCACAGTAAAAGACACAAAGATAAGGAACGAGCTATAAGGCAAGAACTTCGTTTTTACACATTCTTAATTAATCAGATTCAGAGTCACGCTGTCAGATTCGGCAGTCGTTACGCTATGGAGATGTACAAACGGGAGCCACGTGGCAGACAGCTTCTCGGCCCGTTTCCAGAATCACTGAAAACACATTATTCAACTGAGGGTGGGCTGGGCTGTGCGTTGCAGAATAGGACATGTTAGCTTAACACTCAACAAAACAGAATCCTTGGTGAAGGTGCTTCGGCCCAGGCCTTTCCTAATTTCACAACTTTTATAGAGGTGACACTCCAGGAGGAAAGGACTGAGCAAGAACAGCCATCTACACCCAGGGATCCTTGTAGACACTTGCTATGTAGAGTGACCTAAAAGTCACCGCATGGCTTTTCCAGCCCCCAGCAGAACCATCTGTTAGAGACTAAGGAGGCTACCTGGAGAGATGCTGTAGGAACAGCCCGATTTTAACTCTCCTATTCCTGAAGGTCTCATAATTTTAGATGAAAACACCGAGTGTCATGTGTGCAGGATGCTGGACGAGGTGCCAGAGACAATGCGAGCACTGGTAGGACCAGTGACACATCTTCACGGGGAAGCCCGCCTGGCCGAGACAGGCAAGAGAGTAGAACAACCTTGGGACCAAGGCATGGCCGGCTGTGGTGCAAGGAGCAGGAGAGGGGAACAGTTTTCCTGCTTCTGAGTGTAGATGGCCCCGGGACCTGTCTGCACCGGAGACCCCTGGGAGGCAGGGACGTTGGAGTCAAACAGGGACATGACTATTGGGTTAGGAGAGAGACAGGGATGTGTTTCTTCTGTTTCTTACTTTAGTTTCAAAACAGAAACTTTGATTTTGGTTCTTTTCATAATCCCAGATAATTTTGAGCCATGTTGTAAGCTGATTAAAAATGGCTTTCTTGGTCATAATGACATTCTCCCAATAAACTGCAAGAATTTAATTAGACTCCAGAGACACTCCTGTGACTCCACAGAATGTGTCCATGGCCCATTGCCTTGGACAGATGCTGAAAACTCACATGTGAATCAATTTGAAATTGATGAGTCTATGTGAGATGCAGGAGGCTGCTTAAAGGAGATGACAAACATCCCTCCGTTGGGTATTTATACTGTACATTCTCTCCGCTATCTAGTCCTTTCCACATGTCTCATTTTATTTAAAGCTATTTTAATACAAATACATCAGTGGAAAATTATACCTTTGGGGAGAAAAATCATCCCATCTTCATGTTCTTGTGGATCTGATCTATTCTGGCCTTTGTTAGAATCATGACAAGAGATGCAGGTGTTTCAATAAGAAGTTGAATTTTATTTAAATAATATATGTTTTTTTTCGTGATTTCTAGGTATTGCTCTTAGTGAAAATTTTGTTGTTGTTTTAAGAACAGTTGGTGTATGCATGTATATGTGTTTATAGAGATCTTAAATGATCTACGTACTTCATAAATATTAATCATATGTTCATAGTGGCTTTACAAAATAGGCATGTGTGTATTTGTGTGTATGTGTGTGTGTGTGTGTAATCTTGCAGTGAATTGATAAATTCTATCAGTCAACAAATAGCGCTTTTTGGAGCTTCCTTCCCTCTGCCAGGAAGCAGAGGAATAAACAGCTGGAATCCACTATTATCTGTTCAGAAAACAGGATATGGGTGGCCATGTGTTTGCAACCACGCTCTGCGCAGTGATGACACATGGCTGCCTGTCGGTGGATCCATCTTTTCAGATGCAAGCCTTTCTGTATGCACACACCTGCTTTTCACGTGTTGATCCCGACCTCGGAAGCATCTGTTTACGGTAGATGCTGTTGTTTCGGAACCATGCATAACAAATACCATCACATTGTTGAACTGTCACTTTATGCCGACACAGAATAGGAACTCTTCACACATATAACAAGCCTCACGCGTTCTTGCACTGCGGCAATATCTAGGTCACTTTCGAGCTGCTTCCTTGGATGATGAATGGCGCACGGGAACAAGAACAGAGCACACTTTATGGGACAACAGAAGGCGAATGATGGGGAGTGAGGCAGTGAAAAGCTGCACAGCAACAGGCTACATGGCTAGCCAAGCAGTCGGAGGGGGAAGCTGAAGGGAATAGCATCCCCTCGAGCTGAGGGGGCCATGTTTTCAGGACAGGATGGAGGACAAAAATGAGTGGATTAGAACACAATCGTCATCGTCGGCAGCCACGGGATGGTGAGATGGTGAATTCAGCAGCCACATCCCGAGGGAAGCAGGGCAACATCGCCACCAGCCAGACAGGCCTGTTCCCTGATCCTGGGGTCATTCATGGCTGGTGCAGGTTGAGGGATGCCACATGCAAGCAGGACAAACAGTGTGCGTGCAGAAACCAGAGCTCCTCACACATCTGGCTACTGTCCCATAGGCCAGGGATGCCCCCACAGAAAGTGGCCTCGGCCACTGTTTGTTGACAGCCTGTGGCCAGGCTAACGTGGCTGTAAGGGCCCAGAAGGCATAGTGAAACTCACCTGTGCAAGAACTTGGCTTCCAAATCACCCACCCCTCAACCTCAAGTTGTGATACCTTCTCAAGCCACCCATGTCTTGTTTTTCATCTATCTATCTGTCTATCTATCTATCTATCTATCTATCTATCTATCTACCTACCTACCTACCTACCTACCTACCTACCTACCTACCTATCACCTATCTATTTACTTCGGGCTTTTGAGACAGGGTTTCTCTATGTAGCCCTGGCTGTCCTGGAACTCACTCTGTAGACCAGGCTGGCCTAGAACTCACAGATCTTCTTGGCTCTGCCTCCAAAGTGCTGCAATTAAAGGCGTTTATGACCATTGCCCCACTATTTTCAACTTATTTGGACTAGGAACCAACTGAGACTCTCTTGAGAAAAGGAGGGAAGAGGCTCAGAAAGCTTAGAAGGTAACCGGTCCCAGCTAGCAGCGTTCACAGCAGTAACTGGACAAGAGGCAGCACAGAAGAGAGGTGTATCATCCTGGTTTCCACTCTGGAAACCATCTGGTACTTCTTCTTTGAAAGGTTTCTCTAAGAACACCACACAGCCCAAGGGGGAGGAGGATAGCACAAACCCATTGGCTTGGGTTTGGGATGAGCCTAAATCTGACCATCGATGTTTCCCAGCACAGTGCCGTGCAAACTCACTGCAAACTCACTGCTATGTTTCCAATGAGCTTGAAGGCTGGCCACTGATGTTGCCCAATATGGTGCTGTGCTGGCTTTTGTGCCATCTAGAGAGCTGGGGACCCAGGTGTTCACATTCCCATACGTCCAAGGAACTGAACGTATCACTGTTCGTCTGACCACCTTGATCCACATTTGCTAGCAATCTCTCTAGTTGACTTTATGGGTCTGGGCTAATCAGGGTAGGAGTTTTGTTTCCAATCTGTGGACAAGAATTAGTATTGGGGGCTCATGGCTTCTGCCTTTCTCAAGAAGTTTATACAGGCACAGGTTTTTCCTTCCTCAGCTGTACTTTTGAGGCCATGGGCACTCTTCATTCCATAGCTACCACCAAACCCTCAAGATGGGAGCAGCAGAGAAAGGACTTCTTATGTTTGAAGATTTAAAATCTGAAACGGAAAGTCAGTAGAAGGATCTGTGTTGAGTTCATTTGATTTGAATGGGAACTGGAGGGGGAGAAATAAATGAGAATATGCATGTATTATTTGTCATCTCCAGGGAAAAACTAATGATCGATGTTCTATTCTTTCCAAAGATCTAGCTTTATTTCTGGGCATGAGTTTGACTTTTTCAGGACAATCTGAAAAAAAAAAAATCAAGGCTTTCTTAGTCCCGACTGCAGTCCAAACTGCAGTTAAGTTGTTTATCAAGATGTATGAATGAGTACTGCCTTGCCTGCAAGGGTTATGTTCAAAATAAAGTACATGGAAGAAGATGGCGTTTGAAGTTGGAGGGATAGTCTTGGAACTGAGACCAGCTGCTCATGGGACGTGTGACTCTGAGCAAGGCGTTGCCTCTCTCTGGATGCTGGCATCCTCAGCACGGTCACTGCTCTGTCTCATAAACAGAGTGGCGGTGAGGAGCACGCAGGATGACCCACACGAGGAAGAATATGAGAAGCTGTCACTATTGCAAGTGCCACAAAGACGAGGCCCCCTGGATGCGGAGCAGGGCAGTGAGACAATCCAAGCTTGTTAAGGCAAATGCAACCTGACCAAGAGGTTCTGAAAAGAGATTTGTCGTTCAAGAGCAAAAGATAGTCATCATGATGGGGCCAATGTCTTAAAAGCGTCTCTTCAGTAATTCTGCACATTGGCTTTCAGATTTAAGGGAAATCAAAGCACTGACTAAAGGAGGGAGAGGGTGGGACATGTGACCCTTCTTCATCTGATGGTCAGGTGCTGATCAGAGCCCAGACGTTTTCCCTTTGTGTATTTGCCAGTGAGCTGGTTTCCGGCTACCTTGTCTTACGTTTAAAGATTCTATGTTATCTTACTTTAAATCTGTCTAAAACAGAAAACCCACATCTTCACACCGCATGCTCAGCTCTCCTCACATAGTATAATAAAATTATATTTTATTCATATAAGAGTATTCAAAGGCACAGCTCCCCAGAGACAGTGGCATTCAGAATGCGTTGGTGTGTTGAGGTTTCCTGGACTTTGAAACTGAGAAGGTCAACATTGATGCTCAAGGTTTTCCACTGCAGCCATTACAACAGAGGTCAAGAGGCCTTCTGAATGACACTCATTGCTCAGCTCAGAGGTAGGTTCTACTAGTTATGAGCCGGGGACCCCTTTACCCCTTTTTTTCTGTTCTTTCTGTAAACTGAGGTGGGGGCACAAGGAGAGGTGATTACTTGTCAGGAGTTTTTGTTTTTGTTTTTTGTTTTGTTTTTTGTTTTTGTTTTTTATAGGACCAGACAAATTGGCCTGTAAAGCACTTTGGACTGGGGAGTTACAAACATCTTTAATACCTGGTCTCCTTTCTCTGTCGAAGGTCCAGCAACAATCTTTAAATTCAGCTTAGTGTAATGTAGTGAAGTCACATCCAAAGGCTAGTTGTCTCCACGGGTTGCTATTATCATGAATATTTTGAGGTGAGCAAATGAGAAACAAATTTGCTTCTATACTTCTTTCCCAATACACAGAACCTGGTAAAGAATGCCTTAGGAAGTTCCAGAAGCAAGCCAGCAATTTGTCAGTTTAGTCTCAGAATGAAGGTATTTTGTCTCTTTAATAAATCTGAGGATTTCCTTTAATCACAGAGCAAATGTTCGCTTTGGAGATTTTTATTTATTTCTTGTTACTTTGGAGTTTTGAGGCAGTGTCTCCAGTTGCCCAAGCTGGCCTCAAACTCACTCCTAAGTTGAGCTCAGGCTGGAGCTCCTGCTCTTCCTGCATCCACCCACCCAAGCACTGAGACTGCAGGCGTGTACCCAACATCCAGGATGAAGGTTTCTAAATGGCAGGATAAGGGTTGATGATCTGTAATTTCTCATCAGTCATAGCACTAGCACTGTTCGTAGATCTTATGATTGTTTTGTGCGGTGTTTGGAATAAATTGGTTACTTCTTTTTTTTTGAGAGGGTTTTTTTTTTGTTGTTGTTGTTGTTGTTGTCTGTCCTGGAACTAGCTCTGTAGACCAGGCTGGGCTCAGATTCACAGAGATGCACCTGCCTCTGCCTCCCAAGCGCTAGGATTAAAGCCATGTGCCACCACCCATCACAGCTACTATCATCCATATCCTAATTTGAAAATGTTTCTTCATGCTAAGCATAAGATCTTGGCTGAAAGAAGATTTGGCTTTTTTTCCCCCCTCAAAAACCAATTTGTATGGACTACCAAAATTAATGGTTTTCTTAAAGGTTTTCTTTAGCTATGTTATATATCAAATGTTCCTGGTCAACAGATGTAATCTTTTTTTTTTTTCTTAAATTGGAGAAAAACAAAACAAAACCCGAACCACTTGAGAGATGGAGGCACAATGAGGAAACAACCTCCAGTCCCACTTCCTACTCAAGTGAGAAGGGAAGGAATATTTTTAACCTTCAAATTCAAAAGCTTTCAAAGCTTTCTAAGGACTGACTCACTGCAGAAGCTCAGCGTGGCATTCTGTGGGAAACTGGCATTCGAGATGAACTTTTTGGAGTGGCTCTTCAACAGATACACGGTACACAGGTGCCTGGGTCCGGCTAAACTGAGCGCGGGGTACTCACATGCCACGCATGAGGGGTTAGCAGAGACATATTTTGCCCCATGGAGTTCTTTCCTGCAGCCGAAAGATACTTCTTTTTGCTCTATGAGATTAAAGCTTCTCACTTAGGTTTCTCAAAGTAAGGCAAGAACTTGGCAAATGAAAATAAAGAGCTCAACTTGGTTTGGATGGGTTCTCCTGAATTCATGAATTGTAACTTAATTTTTAATGCGATAAAATTGGGATTTAGAACAGTTCAAGACCCGTTCGGGTCATGAGGATAGTTTCTTTCAGAATAGATGCTTGGTGCTATAAAAAAGGATCACAGGAGGGCTCTGTCTTTGCTTTGTGAGCGACATTCAATGCCTACGGAGGACGTGTGTTCAAGGTGCCGTCCTGACAGCAGAGAGCCAGCCTCGCCAGGCCCACATCCCCAGAACGATGAGCTATTGAGCACATAGTTCTGTGCTTTATAAATTACTCAGTTCTAGGCATCCTGGTAGAGCAGCACCAAATGAAACTCGACAGTACTGAGCTTCTGAGTTCCTAGTAGGAGTTATAAACAGGGAATACATGCCTGCGCATGCGCACACGCAGGTGCCTGCCTTTGTGCTCTATAGTTAGTTACCTCGGACGTTCACGTCCTCTGAATCTGGCCCTTTTGTGAAATTCTTACTCTCCTCTCAACTCTTTGTAAATCTAGGCCTTGTGGTTTGTTATGACCAACGTGTTTGTCTCCCACACTCATTTGCTTCCTGGTTTATGTACGTATGCAAATGAGTACCATAAATGAAGTACTCACAGACCCTTTCTTAGGAGTGGAACCTGCATACCCGGCTTTCTTTGTGAAACCTCTTGATTTTCATGTGTTTTCAACAAATTCTAAATTAAAAAAAAAAAGCTTAATGAATCTGAGCTATAGTTCGCTCATCAATTTTGTAACTGGCGCTTTAAATTCAGATTGCTTCAAATTCAGATTGCTTTGTCCAATTTACTTACAAATGTTAGTTGACTAAAATGAACCATTCTGGTGGCTGGACCTGGGAGCGACGCTTGCCTGACACTTTTCTTCATCAGGGCAAGACTTGCTTCTTTGTGCCCTAGTTGGGTCCTTGCTGGGGGAGAATGGGACTGAATCTTACGATGGTTTCCTCTGGGGAACGTTGGGAAACCCGGGCACCTTTGGTATTGTGATCTCTCCATCTATTATGGGCATTCCTGGGCAGTAAGTTCCACCATTGTGCAAGTAGAGAGCAGAAAGGGACTTTTCTTACTGTGCTTTAGATTTTATTTTGGGAGGAATGAAAATCACTCATTAGGTCTAACTCTCCTCGTCGTTTTGCAGATTAGTACCTGGATAAGGCAAAGCACAGCAGAAGACTTTGAAAGCTAGGTTAGGATCACAGGGGGAAGGCGTCAATATAATTGTGTGGGAATTATTAGCTTTGAACAGTGAACAATAACGTGTGGTCATTACTGTAGATCATCCAGATGACTCATAATAAAATGTCCACGTGAGTCCCCAGAGATTCTGGCTTCTTACAAATTTGTCCCCTAATTTGCAGCGTGCTTCTCTGTGGTGTCACTCAGCAGTCTCAGTGCTTGCCGAGCTCTGTCCTGTGAGAGGCTGCCTCAGACCATATTTCACCACATTTTACATGTGCTGGATGATCAGGCAAGAAAAAAAACAAAACAAACCAGGCCCTTGGATGTGAGGTTCAGCTCTCTTTTTGAGATGGGGCAGGGAGGGGATAGGGCAGAGCAGAATAAGCCTTTTATTGGGAAGGATGTTTTTCAGAAAAAAAAAAACAAAACCAAAACCAAAACAAAACGAAATAATGAGCATCCTAAGAAAAGACCCAGCCTAACACAGCACAGTTAGAAGGACCCCCGTTTCTTATGAGAATTCTTTTAACTGTGCCAATTCAAACCTCAACAACTATGTGCAGATGGTTTCAGATCCTGACACATTGCTAGAGTGTGCTTTGCTCCTTTTTCCCAAAGTCAAGGTGAAAAACAGGTGATAATGTGATAGGTCTGTGTACAGCTGATAACCTCACACAGCAGGATCTGCTCTTCCTGGCCAGGAGATAGGCGTGTGCTTGCATGCGTGCGTGTGTATGTGTGTATTTGTGTATGTATGTGTGTGTGTATAGTGTATGTGTGTGTTGTATGTGTGTGTGTTTGTGTGTATATGTGTGTATTTGTGTGTGTATGTTTGTGTGTGTGTGTATGTATGTTTATGTATGTATGTATGTGTATGTATTGTGTGTGTGTGTGTGTGTGTGTGTGTATGTACGTCTGTGTACAGGGCTATCTGATCTCCTTGAAACTCAATTTTCATCATTCTGTAAATAGGAACAACCATAGCCATCTTGTAGAACTGTGTTGAGAATTACAGGCATTTGTTGGTTTTAACTTATTTGGCTCTTCTGATAATGTATTTCTAAAACACAGTCTTAACGATTTTTAGGGGCCAGTGAGGAGGAGTGGAAAGCTGAGCTTTTCACTGATAATATCTTCAAACATACTCGCTACATTTTTATATCTATAGGCACTCTGTGATTCAATTCTACCAAATCTAAGGGCTCCAGATGTGATCGTTACTGGCCTTAAAATTGGTTAAATAATCAGTTCTCCTGATTTTTTTTTGAAAAAAGACTTCTGTGATTGTCCATACAGAGACACCCACATTTTTCATGAAAATATAAATTTGAGTAAGACCTGTGGTGGGGAGAAGGGCGTCTAAGGCGATGCTGGGCTGCTCAGGGCCTTGTGCAGAGCCTTAGCAATCTGGGATGAGATCCCCAGTTCCGCTCTGGGCCCCTGCCTACCCGAGGTCTGTGTGATCTACTGCAGTGGCGGTCTTCTCTGAATTTTTCTGCTTTGCTGATGTTTCCATACCGCTTGCCAAGTAATCTTTGCAAAAGCCATTACTTCTCATCCTCACACGTACTGTCTTTTTGTTGTTTGAACTTTATTGAATGTCCCAATGTACTCCCCACTCCAAAACATGCTTTAAGGTTTACAGTCCCCTAGGCACCACTGAATGCCCCCAGCCCTAGCACAACCCATTTCCTTCCTGCATGCCTGTGTCAGGTACTTGGCTCTTGCTGTTGTGCTTGTCAAAGTTACCTTAACCAGTTTGCTTTAGACCCGTTAGGGCACGGAACCACTGTACTCATTTTGTTAATTCAGCCTCCTGCAGAGTTCCTGCTGCTCTGTGGGTGATCATCAATCAAACCCCCTTTTAAAGTGTTCCGGTTGTCTCCTCCCAGCCCTGACTTTGGTACCTCTGCCTAGGATTCTTTTACTGCTCTAACTCTGCAGGTTCTGCTACTCTTTAGTGTCTGTTGGGAGGAAGTCTGTGAAGGGAAGGATGTCCTTGGTGTTACTCTAGGATTGTTGGTAATTCTTTCTCTAGTCGGGAGGGGTTACTTCATGCAGAAGAGGCATAGGAAGGATGAGACCTCAGCACACAGACGACGCCTGGGGAATGGGAGGGAAGAGACTGCTGGGAGAGCAGCTGCTGCACCCTGGCTGGAGAACATGGCGGACATGCTCCTGATATCTTCTGGGGCCGTGGCTGGACTCGGTGGTCACACAGAGAACTGGAGCTAATGTATATGCAGATATTGGATGTGCACAGGCAGGCTTGTGTACCCTAATACATGATGTAGGGGGAGGAGGATGAGAGAGAAGAAAACAAAACAAACTGAAATCTCATCACCCAAGGGAAAATGAAGGCAGAGAGTAAGACGGGCCGTGAAACCTCCAGAGGGGCTGAGAACGGTGATTCCAGGGCAAGGAGACACGACAGAAGAGCCACCAAGTCTCTGATGCAGAAGGAATGGAGAGAAACGAGCATCCGTGGAATGAATCATAGGTCCTTCAGGACAGTATTGTCCTGGATGAGATTTCACTACGTACTTAGCTCCCGATCACAGCAGAAATATGCAGCCCACAGGAGGACTGGATTAAAAGTCAGAGGAAGACTAAGATGGTTCTCTAAGATTTCACCATCCATTCCAAGCGTAACCCCATTCATCGGGCTAACTTCGTTAAATACTCTTTATGATAGGGGGCCGCACAGATGGCTGACTGAAGGGAGAGGTCCGGGATATGTTTCACGATAGTCTATTATATTACCTGAAGCTACACAGAGAATGTAATGAATGAAGCAGGAGGCAGGAACAGTCATCTTCTAGCTCCGGGGAATTCTAAGGGTAGCCTGGGGATGCTTCAGTGGGGTTTAAAAAGTAGTGCAGCAACTGCTTTTCTAGGTTTTTATTACTATGTTGGAAAGAGGGTTTTTTCCCATATCTGCTGGCCATACTAAAGCTATACCCTCCAGGTGACGCTCCGACCTCTCAACGAAAACATGTGAAATCCTACGTCTTGCCACTTCCCCACTGTATAAAAGGCAGAAGTCTGTAGACACAAAAAACCTCTAGCTTTGTAGCTCCTGGATAACTTCTGCCCACTAGAAGGTGAGTGGCAGAAACTCAGCTGTGCTGCCGTCCAGGGGTAAACAGGATCCCTTATAGGGAAAATATAGAAAAGGATAAGTCAAGGATTCATTTTGTAATATTTGGGAATGAACCCAGAGCCTCCAGCGTGCTTGTCTGGTACTCTACCCTCGAGCTAGCGGTACCCTCAGACCTCTTCCGACTTGCAGTTTCCATCCAGGCTCTCCCTAAGCTGTCTGGCTGGTGTCCGGCCTCCTGGGAAGCTGGCTTTGGCAGTTTGAAGAAGGATGCACCTATGTGAACACTTGTTCTGTTGGTGGCACTATCTGGGGAAGTTGTGGGAACCTCGGGAGGTCATGTCTTTTTCTTTAAAATTTATTATTATTATTATTATTATTATTATTATTATTATTATATTTTTTTTCAAGACAGGGTTTCTCTGTGTAGCCCTGGCTGTCCTGGAACTCACTCTGTAGACCAGGCTGGCCTGGAACTCAGAAATCTGACTGCCTCTGCCTCCCAAGTGCTGGGATTAAAGGCGTGCACCACCACCGCCCGGCTTCTTTAAAAATTATTTATGTGAGTGTTTTGCCAGCATGCAGTGCATGTGTACCATGTGTGTGAACAGCCCACAGAAGTCAGAGGAGGGCATCAGATCCCCTGGAACTGGAGTTACAGATGCTGGGAAATGAACCCAGACCTTCTGCAAGAGCAGTCAGTATTCTCATCCCTGAGACATCTCTCCAGGACCCACCAGTTCCTGGACGTGGAGCACTGCTGACGGAAGTACATCACTGGGGTGAGCCTTGAGTGTTTATATTCTTACTCCAGTTCCAGTTGGTTCTCTGCTTTTTTCTGCATCGGAAGATGTGATCTCTCAGCTTCCTGCTTCTGCCTCCATGCCGGCTGGGTCCTGCCAAACCTTTTTCTCATGAGGGAGAATTTTCTTATCAGTTTTCTGACATGACATTTCCTGCTAATGACAAGTGTTTTGTCCTGAAGGCTAAAGCTAAAGCTAAAGCTAAAGCAAAGTTCCTTCCATTATTAGTTGTTTGGGCATGAGAGCTGTCACCTGGAAGACAAATGAAAGTAGCTGCGTAGATAATGCAAAGGTTGTGCCCAACCATGGCATTTGAGCTGGCTGTCCAGATGTAGTCTGGGGCAAGCATTGCCTAATAGTTCCCCAGAAACTTTGTGCATAGTGAGAGTTCCCAAAGAAAATGTTTTAAATGGGATCACCATGCATGCCAGCTTGTGAAAGAAAAGTGCTTTGGGAATGAATGGGTCGACATATACCCCTTCCCCCCATCTGATGGAGACCAGAGAGCTTCACATAAACAACAATGGTTTCTGGCTTATTTTCCAAAAACATGTGCATGGATGAGTATATAATATAGTCTCATTTGAGCACAAACAACTGGTAAAGGACCGTGTGGTGTGGGCAAAAGGATGATTTTAATGGTTGACACGAAGGTGCTAGATCTGGCAGACTTTATCATGGAAGGTCAGGAGAGACAGGGGCCACTTGAGGATGCAATAGGATCAGCATCCCTAGGAGGGTGGCGAGCACTTCCCAGAAGGATGGGATCAGGGGGAAGGGCCATCTCAACTGCTGAAGGCGGGCACTCACTCCAACGCCTTTCCTTTGGAAGGAAACCCTTGAACGGGCTATGGCACAGACTATATCCATGTGTGCCATGTGGACATCTGCATTCTGAAAACACCTTTTCGCCTTCAGGGTCGCCTCTGTCCCCTGCCCCATCCCACACCCAAGGACTGTCTGGAAAACTACCTTTCATCTCTTGGACTCTGAGTCCTCCTTTATGGAAGTGTGGCCATTGGCGAATAAGGTCCAAGGGAGCAAACGAGGTGTAACTTTGTGCTTTATAGCCTGCCTCTTCCATGCTACGTTTAATCTCAAATGCCAGCAAAATACATTCTTGGCTGAGGAGGGGATGAGGGGAGAAACTATTTCCACACTCAAAAGCGGCACACATTCCCTTGTGCCCTAACTGATATTTATCTATAATGTGATCAACACAGGAGTGATTGCACTCCAATCATTATGATGTTAAAATACAGAAATGAGCTTTCTTATCTCCTGAAAGAGGGGCTAACCGGCTTGTCCTGCTCACAGCCTGCTCTCCTCTACCTGCAGGTTTGGCGTTTGTTTCACTGCTGACATCTTATTGATCTGAGGCCCGTGGCCAGCGTCTTCTCTTCTGGGGAGTTTTCCCCTCTTGTTGCTACTCACTTCCCTGGCTGAGGCTGTGTGCAAACATTTTTCTTGCTAATTTGAACTGATATGTGACTTGAGACAGAAAGAAAGGTTACACTTCTGCTTTCAGGGACACCTCCACAGCTTGAATGAAGCAGGCATGAAACGACTTTCTTTGGAGGATCAAATGACAATTGGTAGAAGCTTGATTTGTAACTCTTCCCTTGAAAAAAACAAAAGCTGGGAAGAATAAGTAACAGGCTCCAGGGTCTGGTAAGAAACAAGAAAGCCAAGTAGGAGAGGGAAGGTTGAATCTTTGTGTCAGCTCCTCGCTGACATTCACATATGTTAGAGAATTGGAAGGCAATGGAACAGAGACAGATGGCTCAGTGCAGTGATGATGGGCGTGTGTGACTGTGGACACGAGTCCTGTGTGGGTGCAAATGTCTCAGCTCCGAAGCCAAGCTTCAGGCCTGGGTGGCGGTTAGCACTCACAGTGTTTTTAAATGTGTTTCCTCAGAGGCAAAACACATCTACATTCTTAGCACCATTACTGTCAGAATCCCACAGATGACTATCAGCCGTGGGACCTGGAGAAAAAGGGGCTCAGAAATTCCAGTCCTCAGGCCAGGTAGATGGCTCGGTCAGTTAAGCGAGCACCCCTAAGCTTGAGATCTGAGTTTAGATCTCTAGCACCCACATAAGCTGGGAGTAGCAGCTCATGCCTGAATCACAGTGTTGGCAGAGGGGCAGAGAAGGAAAGATGGTGGGGCTCACTGGCTAGTCACTCTAGAGAACGGCTGAGCTCCAGGTTCAGTGAGGTCCTATCAGAAACGTAGGGTGAACCACAAGAGAAGACAGCTAACATCAAAACTTCAACCTCTGACTTCTACAGGTATACACACACCACACACACCACACACACACACACACACACACACACACACACACACACACGCACACACACATGCACATACACATGCACACAGAGACACACAAACACATATGGCACACACATATGCACAGAGACACAGACACACAAGGCACATACATACACATACATGCACACACACACAGAGACACACCAGATACACACACACACATGCATACACACACACATACACACACACACACACACACACACACAGAGACAGACAGACAGACAGACAGACATTAAGGCACATATGCACATATACACATGCATACACAGGCACACACACATACATGCATGCATATGTGGACATATACAAACACACATACAGACAGACATAGGCACATACACACACCCTTGATAGGAACAGCTATCAGACTTGTAATCTACTGGGCAATGAGGAACATCTGATATGCCTACTCCTCCTAAAGGAGCTCTAGCTTCTGTTGAGCTTACAGTCCGTATTTTGAGTCTCCTTGAAGCAGCCAGTTCCTTAGGTGCTCACAATCCCTCTACTTCTACAACCTGCTCTCATAGCCAGAAATGCTCGCTAACGGCCCTTCTTCAGGCTTCACACGGCAATATGGATTCCTCAGGATGTGGCTAGCTACACTCATTGTGTCAGAGGCTTGGGCTGGGGCAGTCCCAGGCTTTGTGGTGTACTGCACAAGGACACTTAATGAAACCCCCACACAAGTGCATGCAGAGGGGCCTGTTTTCTTCAGTCTTGGAAGACAGCCCTCCCCGGTGCTTCACCAAGAAGAACAGGTCATAGATTCTAGGACAACAGTACTTATTCAGGCTCCAGAAGTCCCTCAAGGGCCACCCAAGGGGCACCTTTCCTGCCTTCATCAAGTCTGTTCCCCCTCCTCAGACTTCAAATGGAGCATTTAACAGAGATGCTTCGAGAATGATTCTTCATCTCTGGCCCATACATCTCCCCTCTTTGTTGCCAAAAAATATCTTTTGGTCTTCTTACTTAGTTTACATAAATTTACAAATCAAATTAGGCAGTCTCATGCAGTATCTTTTTTTGAGATTTGATTTGGAAAGAATGGACATCTTCCTAACACATTGGCTTGTGTGTGTGTGTGTGTGTGTGTGTGTGTGTGTGTGTGTGTATATATATATATATATATATATACATATATATATATATATATATGTATATATATATATAAATATTCTTCAGGAAGACTAATGTTAATTATTTTTGCTACAAAAATTTGGCTTCGGGTATTCTTTGTACTTTGCCGTGTCTTTGTTGTGTCTGCTCTTTCAGTCCTCCTGCTGTACGGTAGGGAGGCTACTGAATTAGGCACACAGAGAGAAGCTGATGTAAGTGCTCAGGAATTATAACCGTGTAAAGACTTACTCTTCTGTGTGGGGATTTCTTTGAATGAAAGAACTCTGTTGTTAAAGAAAGAAAAGGAAAGGAAAAGAAAAAGAGAAAAGAAAATCCATGATTTATATGATAGAGAAGATTTTAAAATATATATTAACATATTATTATTATTTGGGGCAAAAATAATAACACACATGCTTGCTTATCATTTGTGAAAAAGGCATTCTGGGATTTAGGACACTGATGTCACCTGCTTACCACCCGTCGTTCCCTGAACCATGAGGCTACTATCAAGCCAGCAGAGAGGGTAAAAAAATGAGGGCACAAAGGTCCCTTTGAAAGGCACAGTGTGGCCAACCTGCAGGCAGGTGAGCAGGCTGCTGGCTGGAAGATAACTCTCGCTCGCTCGCACGGGGGAAATCTGCCTAACTGCAAACAAAGAACATGTCCTATGGGAAAGGTGGAGTCAGCTGAAGACACCTCATTACAGCGTTCTGAAGGCTTTGTCACAAAAGCTGCCTCACAGAGTCCACGTGGGGACTCCACTGGGGCCTCCTGCTGTCCTAAACCTTCTCAGGCTTGTCAGCAAACAACCTTTCATTGATGACAGGCTCTCCAGGCAACCGTGATTCTACTTTTGTGCTGGGAGGTATTTACTGTACACACTTCATACATATTGCTACTCCCAATGCAATTGCTAAAAATGAAAAGAAAATGCAAGACTAATTTTTAATCTCCACAGGAAGGAGAAAGCATTAGTCTTAGAACAGGGTTCAGAGCAATGTAGGAGGCTCGGCTTTTGTGCCTGGAGAGCACCTTAGCTCCAACATATACTCTGGGTGCTATTTTACAGGTCTCTCTCTCTCTCTCTCTCTCTCTCTCTCTCTCTCTCTCTCTCTCTCTCTGTGTGTGTGTGTGTGTGTGTGTGTGTGTGTATGTGTGTGTGCGTGTGTGCGTGTGTGTGTGTGTGTGTGTGTGTGTATGTGCACTGTGAGTGACAGGCTCAGACAGCCAGCTTCTTAAACTCTTGCAGTGGTGGTAATTTTTTTTTTTGACTTGTAAAATCAGGTCTATGGAATTCTAAATGAGAGGGCCAATATCAAGGGGAAGAAAAGGAAAGAAAAGGAAAGAACACAGTATTTGGAAGGGGTCTGAGATGCCTGAGGAACTGAAAAGCAGAAGGGCTGTTTCTCCTGGTAGTTGCTATTGAGGGGAGGGTTGATCTCACCACTTAGCAAGGGCAGACCAGGAAGGAGCTGTGCTGAAGGCTGTGGCTGTAACAGGAGCCAAAGCACAGAAGGTTGTTTCTCACTACTGTAAGATGAGCAACAACTGAATAGGACTTTGTTGATCACAACAAAGGAGCCCTTCACCAGAGCGCAGCTAAACACACAGTTGTTCAGCAGAAAAAAATTAATATAAAAGCCACGATTCATTCTATTTAGCCAACAAATATATCTTGGGGTTTGCCTGAGCCAGGCACTCGGGGTAAAACACGGCCTGCCTGCCTCGATCCTGTCCTATTGGCTATTTCAGGGGAGACATGGGTGGGAAACAAGAAACACGTGTGATGATTGTTATGGAGAACTACAGAGCTGAGGGCAGTCAAGGCGTCTCTGATCAGGTCGCCTCTGGGAGCTGACTCTGTGGAAGAGAGAACAGGAGAGACGTGGATGTCTAGGTCGAGTGGGCATGTGTGCCAAGGCCCTAAGACAGAAGCTTGCTTAGAGTTTGTTGGAGCATCTAGGTAGCCAGAGAAGTAAACAAAGGAAGAAACAAATGAAAGGAAAGAGAGGGACAGGCTGAGACAAAGGAAGATGAAGGGAGACAGAAGGGAAGCCGAGGACCAGGAACAGGAGTGACAGAGGAAGAGAGAAGGCAAGGGGACCAGGGAGAGGGGCGGAGTTCCAGTCCCAGTGGAGTCTGGATAGGCGTTATTGGTGAGAGGGCTTTGAACGGAGGTGGGTCATGGCGTCATTACTTTTCTGTTGCCAGGATGAGACTATGACCAGAAGTGACTTGGGAAGGAAAGGGTTTAGTTGGCTCACCCTTCCCGATCATGGTCCCTCACTGAAGGGAGAGGACAGGAACCTGGAGGCAGAAACCGAAGTGGAGATCATGGAAGGATGCTGCATGCTGGCTTGCTTCCCATGTCTTGCTCAGCTTGGTTCCTTAGACAACTTAGGACCACACATCCGGGGATAACAGTACCTGTAGTGGGCTAGACCCTCCCACATCAGTTGCTAAGAAAATTTGGTCATCTGAGGTTCGCACCTAACATTTGACCCTTAGTGATGTTGACAAAAAACAAACAAACAAACAAAAACAAAACAAAACAAAACAAAAACAAAACAAAAAATAAAATGAAAAACAAATCAAACACCCCCCCATCCACCCCTAAAACCCTATCACAATATATATCTGTAAACACACCCAGTGAAGACAATGAGATAGGTAGTACTGTTCTGAGTTTACAGATGAAGACTTATACAGCTGGAAAAGGACAGAACTAGGTATGGAACCCACAGGGCCTGGGTCTTAAATCAGTGTACTTTGCTATGAAATCATGTGATAGAATTATCCTCTGATGATTCGGGAAGCAGCCTACAGCTCTTTGAGAAGTGTCTATGACCTCATAGATTTGGTGCTCCTGCTCAGCCAGCACACCAGTTCCCTAGCAGAAGGATGCACACTTGGTCTGGCCACTATGATGCTCTTGGCCTTGAGGAACATCCAATGTTGCATCCAAAATGGAGCCGATGGTATCAGTAAGAGGTTGCAGACAAGTGTTCAGAGAGTGGTGGCTCCTCTCTTAAAATTATACTGTATTTTTCTTCAGCAAAATAACCTTCACATAGTCAGAGCTCTCTATTAGTATTTTAAAATAATTTTGTTGCCTTCTTGGCCTAGGGAGTCATTTTAAAATTTTTGTCATGTATTTAATGCTGATGTTTTTTACATTTGGAATGCAAGCCATTGTCGTGACGTTCAAAGCCACTGTGTTTTAACTTTCCATTCCAGCATGCTTATTCTTGAAACCTTCCCAGTCATTGTTCCTGTGGTGCCTTGGACTGATCAGTTGGAAACACTGTAGTACCTCTTCCTTTTCAGGGATGGAGAGGGCAGTTGTTCCTGCCTAGAAAAGCGAGTCTGGGTTTCAGGAGTAGTTTACAGGAGGGGCTCACAGTGACAAACCGTGTAGTTTCTTGTACTGTACTGTGTAGTTCTCACTTCCACAAGACACAACTAACGGACCACAGGACCAGCAGATCTTGCAAGGCTGGCAGGAAGAAAATGGCACCATTTTTCCAAAGCTCTTCTTTTCTACAAAAGGTCACTCTTGAACATCTTTATTGTCTGTATACTTTTTTTTTATTGTCCAAAAAACCAGAGGAGACGAGTTTAAAGCAGGCACTTTAAGTCTTTCTAAGCAACAATGACAATAGCAAGAACAAGTGGTAAACACCAATGCCATCTTCCTGACATACTCCCTGGATCCTTGCCCAGAACATCCTGCTTTTGCTGAGAGGCAAAGCGTCTGTCTGCTCCTGGCTCCTTCAGACATGGAGGTGCTCACCCAGCCCTGCTCCGGCTCTAATGAAGCACAGGAAACTCAATGTGAGGAATCCTAATGATTCGCTCATTAGAAGACACCTGCCCTCCTTCCTGCTGGGGTGCAGAAACCATGATGGGGAGCTGGCTGAAGGGGCCCAGCTGCCACCCTACAGAGATGAAGGTGAGGGATGGCTGGATCAGGAAGACTGTGAGTTCTGGGCCAGTCTGGGGAGGTTACTTGTTTGCTCGTTTGTTTTTAGGTCAGGGAAGAAAAATGTGATGTGAACAGGCCCCTGAAGATACAACCTTGCTTTTACCTATTGAGCTTTGCCTAAAAAAAGAGTAATGAAATCCTTAAAACTTTTAAATCAAATGGAGCCCATTAAGTAGCACTGCAAGCACAAAGCTCCTGTCTGCATCCAAGGGGTGATGGAATAGGATCCTCACAACCTTCCAGCAGTGGCTCTCGCACCGTCTCCTTGTATATCTGAGGAAACCAAGGCCTGAAAAGCCCGCCTTACACTCATCACACAAGTATGCTTGTCGTGTTATAGACGATCTATTTTAACATGGTCCAATGGAGGTCTGATGGGGTGTTAGGTAGGATTTGAACCCAGGAGGTCTTAGTCTTGGGACATGCACAGTTCAGGTGTACATGGTCAAACGATGATGTCATCCCACCTGTTTTGTTCTCCAATGTCGTCACTAGGTCAGGGGCTTTTCCAGAAATGCAGTGTTGGGTTGTGGGTTTTCCCCCATTCTCTTACTCCTCAAATACAAATGTGGCTGCATTTCTGCTGTTTCCTTTTCTTCTGTCCTCATTGTGGTGCTGTGGATTCAGTATATGGTCTTGTGTTGTTGTTGCTGTTGTTGTTGTTGTTGTTGTTTTTCGAGACAGGGTTTCTCTGTATAGTCCTGGCTGTCCTGGAACTCACTCTGTAGACCAGGCTGGCCTCGAACTCAGAAATCCGCCTGCCTCTGCCTCCTGAGTGCTGGGATTAAAGGCGTGCGCCACCACCGCCTAGTATATGGCCTTGTGTATGCAAGACCCCCTCGCCCCCACTGAAACCTGGAATGCAGAGTTAGCTATGAGGTTCTTCTCCTGGTGTAAGTAGCCTCCACATTAGTCAAACAGGCGGACCGAAAGGAGAGGAGCGTGGGCTGGAAAGCGACAAGGTGTCGGGGAGGTAAGGGCGGGCCGTTGGCCTTGCTGTATGGGAAATCCAGACCTTGTGGTTTGAATTGAACACATAAAGTCCAGGGATGTGCCTGGGGCGGGCACCCAGGCTTTAGTCTGTTGTCTACACCAGGAATACAGTGAACAATGAGTTCGATGTGAGATTGCAGAGGAGGCTGATGTGTTAAAAACACTGTAGTACCTACCCTCTCCTCTTCCAGATACCTGCCTGACAGATGAGAAGGCGTCTGGGCATCAGAAGCTTATAAGAGTGGCTCAAAGCACAAGAAGTACCAAGATGGACTTTGAGCAAAGGAGATACTGGTTCAGATCCTGGCTCTCTCATTTTATTCCTGGGTCACCTTTAGGCAAGACATGGCCTCTTTTCCATGTCTGTCCTTTGCATGAGAGAGAGAGGGGGCCTGGGAGGGAGAGAAACTCTGGTTCACAGAGTTCTTAGCGGAGTGACGGGGCTGCAGTAAGCACCCTGTAAATGTGCATATTCCATTATCAGAATCATCCAAAGCAGAGGGTCCGTCACACTGCACAACACTCAGCCCAGCATTGGTGTTTTAGGTCAATAAAGATGGCTCATTTAGACAAATGTTAAAATCAATAGAGAACAGTGAGTTTATTAGAAGGATCAATTCAGACAGTCATGGTATAATCTCAAAGCCTGAGAATTCTGGTTCTCCAGGACTTTTTTTTTTATAAAGGGGAAAAATGTATTTCAGTCATTGTCCTTTTTACTCTTGCCCTCTTTTTGGATTTGACTTTGGGTCTTACGTTGTAGCCAAGATTGGCCTGGAAGTAGCAGCAATCCCCCTGTCTTGGTTTATTTCAACCATCTTAAGAGCTTTAGTCTGATCTGAGATCTTATATTCATGAACAATGCATGCTTATGGTTTTGTGTTCCTAAAAAGACAAGGTCAGCTTTGTTTGGAAGACTGACTATGGCTTATCCCTCCACACAGTGTAGATTGCTTCTGGCACACCAGACAACCATGGACAGATGAATAGCCTGGGCTAGAATGGTGGGTGGTTTCACGCCTCCTGGCATTGCTCTCCTGAGAAGTGGAGCTTTGCCCAGCCTTTGTGATGTATGACTGAGGATGTTGCAGAAGTGAGCCTTCGGGGCTTCCCAGCCTGGATCTACTCTTGGAACCCTCAGGCATCATGTAGGATGTCTGGCTATGTGTGAAGGGCCAAAGGCAACATGGAGAGTCAGAGATCTAGGTGAGCCTAGACTCTCTTCAAAAGATTATGTGTGAGGAAAGCCCTCTCGGACCTTCCAACCTATTCGCTGTCCAGCTAGGTACCACCAAATAAGCCCCATTGACACTGTTTGAAGCAAAGAATCACCCAGTGGATTCCCAACTGAATTCCTACCATAAAGTCAAGCTCTAGGTCTTGGGTGCTTTGTGATACATGGATGGAAGGTGGATACACACACAGTTGGATTGTGGGATGCAGGCCCAGAGGCCAAACCAGATGCCTATCAAGGGCCCAGTCAACCCACCTGTGTAGCACAAATGAGACTCGGGGAAATATGTCCCTATAGGCCATCTGTTCTAAATGACTTTAGTGACATGGAAGACTTTCCTTTGTGAACCCTGGCTGCACGCCAGAGGTTCCCATGCACCTCTCAGCCAGGTGACTGCCAGGAGCATCAGAGAACTTTTGAGATATCTAGATATGTTGCCACATTCATGGGGTTAGCCTGGGGATTGAACCAGCATGTTCTATAGTCTTCAAAAGTTGCAGTTTGTCACAGGACAAGTGAATTCAAGTGATGAGACCTAGACCAAGAGAGGTGACCATTTCTGAGAGAGCAGTGGGTTAAGTTTTTGGCTGAAATGAAAAGTGATTGTGAATATTTCATTTCATTTTATTTTATTTGTGTGTGTGTGTGTGTGTGTGTGTGTGTGTGTGTGTGTGTGAGAGAGAGAGAGAGAGAGAGAGAGAGAGAGAGAGAGAGAAAGAGAGAATACCACAGGAAGCTTTTCTTGTCTGTGTGCTATGAAACAATTTTAAAGCATCAAAGTGCTTTCTGTATTTTACAGTCACTCAGTACAGAACTGATTATGGTCCTCAGTGTCTCTCAGACTCATGCTCAGGGAGCCCTTGTCTTTCAGGGAGAGGTTTCACCTTGAAAGCCAGTGCCCAGATTCAAAAGGTGCCTCTTGCTACAGCAGCAGGAGCAAACAGCTTAATTGCAGCTTAGCTCCATAAGGACCAGGTGTTTTGGAAAATCACTGATGGCCCAACTCCGAGACAACCCAGATTCACCTTCTCTTATCACACAGAAACAAAATACAACCTCCCCTCTAAGCAGAAAAACAAAAACAAGCTATTTCAGAAAGGAATCCTTCAACTAAAGAGATACTTAGCCTGCTCAGACCTGTGGCTACACACACACACACACACACACACACACACTTAACAAATATATACGTACACATTCTCATTCACATTTGTTTACATATACATAGACTCTCTCTCTCTCTCTCTCTCTCTCTCTCACACACACACACACACACACACACACACATTTACTTAAGATAGAACTTCTCTGAAGGGGGCCCCAAGAACTGAAAACCATGGTTTCTGTGAGGGAGGGTTGGGGAACTGGAGAAAAGCAGGGTGGACAGTGAGTAGAGGAGAAAGGTGTTTCCCATGATGGCCCTTCGAACACCTAAAAGTTTAAAAATGCCACACACTGTCCTTGCTCATCACAATAATGGATGTGGAGAACTCTGAACCCATTTCATCTGCTGGTAGTGTGCTATGCTCTCCGTGAATTCATGCCTTTAATTATACATTTATGGTAGACGCCATTACACTCTGATTTTCTAGATGAGGTAGAGGTAGGTAAGTTGTACAAGGTCATGTAGCTAGAATATGCAGAAGTGAGATCAGAGTCAGAACACCCAGGTCTGGAGCCTTTCCTCTTTACCACATAACATTGTCATGTCAAAATCAAATTCCTTGTCAGCTGCCTAGGACATAGCCATGACAGAAAGAACTATTCTTTTCTTGGTTGATTCTCCAGAGCAATAAGGGGGAGAGGAGATAGTGTTCCAAAATAACCAGTGAACAATTCATTGACGGCCTCAAGTCCGAATGGCTTTTGGGGGGCTTTAGAACTGTGGATGGTTTGGGCCAAGTTGCTTGGCCTGCCTGAGTCTTAGTAGCAATGACATGCTGGTTGCACTGGGGGCTTTGGGGATTGCTGTTGAATGACAGAGCATGCATGCTCTCAAGAAACTGGGCATTGAGAAACAACCGCAGAGGTTATAATGGGTACCGTAAAGAATGCAGAAAGGGATCTGCACAGATGAGGGTTAGAGGTCCTGGATTGTACTGGATGGTCAGAGGGCTGAAGAGTGGAGGAGAGGGAAGTGAGGGGAGGTAGGACAGGGATAGGGGAAGAAAGAAAGTTCTGGTGATAGAAACAGCAAAGACTGTTGAGAGTAGCTATCTGAAGATGGGAGCCCCACATGCCTTAATCAAAATAAGTCCAGCTGGGTTTGGAATGAGAAGTGAATTCTAGGGAGGAGAGGGTTTCATAGTTTTCCTAAGAACCCTGGTTAGCCACTGAAGGTTGCTAAGCAGGGGCTTACACAACCTGGTGGACTTAAAGATGACTTGGACTGCTGTGTGGGAAACAGGTGGAAGCTTTGCAAGAGGACCAGCCCCAAAGCTACAGGGAAGGAAGAAGATGGCTTCCAGAACATGATGGTTAAGGGTAGGCAGCGGGTACGGTTAGGATCCGTACAATACTCCATGGAGAGAGAATATGTGCTGGAACACAAATTCACAGGAGTGAGAATGCTTTGTCAACTTTGAGGTGTCCTATAGAGAAAAATGCCACAATAGATGCAGAAGGCAGGCTCTAGAGAGAGACCCTAACTTGCCCGCAGTCACATGGGTGCATTGTGGCAGGAGATGGGGGCAAGCGAAAATGATTCTTTCATTCCTTTTCCTGGAAATCAAAGAAGGCTGCTGGCTATGAATAACTCCCTTACTAACTGGACCTCTCGGTGAACAGAGGAATGGTATCTCGGCTGTTTGCATAGGCATCACCTACAGTTAGAACATGCATGATTTTTTTTTCAAACCTGTGCAATTTCCTTATTGAGGCTAACATGCATAAGAAACCTGAGTAGTCACTCACAAAATGTGATTTGTGCTAGAAAGTGTTGTATGATACCTTCTATATCACAGGCCTGTCAGGCCCGGGAAGAAACCACTTGATATTCCAATAAGAAAAACACTCTAGAGAGCCCAGATTCCTGGCTTACAACCGTCTGGTAGAACTGGTGGAATAAAGCAGGAATGGATATGATTTTCCAAGTCCAGAACTTAGGCCACCAGAGTGAGAACAGCCTGTCCTCTGGCCACAACACCCAGTAAGCCACATGACAGCACTGTCCAACCAACTGAGAAATGAATGCTGAGGAGGACAAGTAGTCTCTGAGGCCAGCTGGAAAGGAGGCTCCCAGGAAAACAAGGTGGTGACATATATAAGCTACAATCTTCTGGGTCTCTTTTCTGAGCTCCGCAAGCAATCCGTGTGCCAGCACGATGTCGTAAGAAGCATCATGGCGACTCAGTGGTCTAGGGGTAGTACGAGTGCTTTGTAACTGAGATGCTCTGTGCTCTAACATGAGATGTGACCCAGGGTCCCTGCCTATTATTCTGAGTGAGAGGCAGTCAGGGCCTGAGGAGATGGCCTTTGGGTCCCCAGCTGTCATTTACACCATGTTAAGTTTCTCTTAGTTTTCAAACTAAGTGCCTCTAGCTTGGAAAAACCTTACCAAAGGCTGGTTTTTGGTGAGAATTCTGATATATGCAATATGACTGACAACCAGATGTCCTGTGTCTGTTCCGTGACATGTACCTACTTAGTCTGCTCCTCCCACATTCCTTATTAGCTTCAGTAGGTAAGACAATGAGATGGGGTGGGGGAGGGGTGTAAGGATAGACCGAGTTGTATCTGAACTCCTTGCTTGTGGCAGAGCCCCAGTTATTTATTTAGCCACACCAGATATCCATCTACTACAAATATCATTTTGAGGATACCTATGCAATGGAAGAAACAATGTATATTTGACTTTGTGACTCAGTAAAATTGGAATGGCATAATACTGGATTCTTTGCAGTGGTTCTTACAATCACTCTGGGAGGTGAACCAGGTCTTTTGGGTCTCCAATTACTGGTCCCAAGAAGTTATGATGGGCTCTTTGGATGGATACGCTCCCCACCCAACTGCCAAAAAATAGTACCATTTCACTGATATTCAGAGGACATAGTCCTCCAAACCATTAATAGCCCTTCCCTGGTATACAGCTCTCTCTCTTTTTTATTAGATATTTTCTTTATTTACATTTCAAATGTTATCCCCTTTTCTTGTTTCCCCTCTAAAAATCCCCTATCCCATCTCCCCCCCATCCCCCCTCACCAACCCACCCACTCCCACTTCCCTGACCTGGCATTCCCCTACACTGGGGCATCGAATCTTCACAGGACCAAGGGCCTCTCTTCTCATTGATGTCCAACAAAGCCATCCTCGGCTACATATGCGGCTGGCTACAGTTCTTTATTCTACTTTTTTTAAAGCTATACAGTTTATCTTCACACACAACTTTGTTTTGAAAGTGATAAAGGAAAATACTAAACAGATGGAGACCTTTCTGTCCCCTGCCTCATAAGAAATGGTGTTTGTGCTAGAGGCATCAAAGGACAGAATCAGCACACGGAACTCATATTCTACTCTTGTCATAAGTCCACCCTGAGCAGTAATGAATGAAACACATAGAAGAGTCGAGGCTTCATCTGGCGATGCTAACCAAGAGGAGTTTGACAGTTGTGAGTGAACTCGGCATACATATGCTGTTTTTGAAACAAAGTCTCCGACATCCTCCTCTCCCCTAAACAATGCTCCCAAACCAAAGCCTGCCGATTACCTTCAGCGAGTGGGTCAAGGGTGTGTATCATGAGCTGGAAGATGCTATTCCTCATGAGACTGTTGTGGAGGGAGGCAGAGCTTCCACCTCGCTGCAGGCGCGGCTTAGCCTGAACAGAGAAACCAAAGGTGCTGTTAGGGTTCAGAAATGAATATCAAGTGCATCACAGGGAGCAGTCTCCTTTAGCCTATGGTCACTCCTTTCTGTTACATGGTCACATTCTGTTACATGGCCACATACGGCTAAACCAAAGAATTTCAAAGAATATTTCAAACATTCCAAGGAAACAGCTTTTCTATTAAATGAATCAATTTTGTCTAGCCCCCACACCACCCCTTTAAACAAAAGTTAAAAAGTCAGTACAAGGCAGGCAATGTTTGGCATGCTTCGCATCATTCACAAATTCCATTCTCAGGATGAGACTCATGAGATCTATACTGCTAGTACCAACATTATGTGGACCATGACGTCTCTGAGGAGTAAAATTAGGTCCTGGGGGGGGCGGTTTACAAAATGTTGTATGGAGGCATAGATTTCAGGCTTGCTCTTCTTAAAGACTCTTTATAACCTAATAGATAGTCTTTAAATTTTTGGATTGCGTGTCCTGTCAGTGAGATCTTTGTTTCTCTGTATCTATGTCAATGGACTCGTCTACACCCATAACATCTTCCATGTTTTCTGTGGTTCCTATATGTACTGGCTGGTTTTGTGTGTCAATTTGACACTGGCTGGAGTTATCACAGAGAAAGGAGCTTCAGTTGGGGAAGTGCTGCCATGAGATCCAGCTGTGGGGCATTTTCTCAATTAGTGATCAAGGGTGGGAGGGCCCAATGTGGGTGGTGCCATCTCTGGGCTGGTATTCTTGGGTTCTATACGAGAGCATGCTGAGCAAGCCAGGGGAAGCAAGCCAGTAAGAAATATCCCCCTCTATGGCCTCTGCATCAGCTCCTGCTTCCTGACCTGCTTGAGTTCCAGTCCTGATTTCCTTTGGTGATGAACAGCAACGTGGAAGGTGTAAGCTGAATAAACCCTTTCCTCCCCAACTTGCTTCTTGGTCATGATGTTTGTGCAGGAATAGAAACCCTGACTAAGACACTATATCTATCCTTGGATTCAGAAAGTTCTGTGGTCCATGTTACTTGAGAACCTAAAAGACAGAGTTTCCACTTGTGACTCCAACACAGAGCCTTCCTGGCTTCCGGGATGCCTCCTTGGCACAGTCCTAGGAGCTGTGCTCTTTTGCTCTAATAACTGGATCTAAGATATGAGGGCACCAAGTGAACTTCAGGAGACGAGGATACCAACAAGCTCTTACTTCTTTCAAAAGCAAACAGTCTTAAATCAAACCACCTGATGCCACTTCATTTGGACAGCTATTTAATCCTGCCTAGAAATGACTTCCTTCTCTGTGGTTGATTTTGTGGGCACAGGGGAAAATTCTCAGAGGCAGCCATGCCTTGTCAACAGTCAGAGAGGAGGGCTGCTATAAGTAGAATATTTTTTGGTTATTATTATTATTATTATTATTATTATTATTATTATTATGTGTTGTTCTGGAGGTCCTGGAATTCCCTATGTAGCCCAGGCTGGCCTTGAACTCACCGAGATCTGCTTGTTTCTTCCTCTCGAATACTGGGATTAAAGGTGTGCACCACCATGCCCGACTTAATGTTTTTTTTTTTTTTTAATTGTGGTCTGGTAAGATTAAAACCTATCCTCCAATTTTATTTTAGTTGAAAATTAAAATGAAGACACTTTCACCAAGTCTTCTAAACTCCTCTATCACAGATTTCCCATTAGGAACTCCATAATTAAACACATTCAGACAGGCTGATATTTTCTAGAACAACTCATTGAGAAATTCAGATTTATGTCAGCCAACAACCCAGTGTAACACAGAAGAATTATGGTCATTTTTGACCACTTTGGCAGTATTTCCAAGTTATTGACCATTTGTCTTTTACTTCGGAAAATTCTTATTAAGGGTCATGGGTCAAAAATTTGGTGGCAAGCCTAAAACGGGTTGCAGGATTGAAGTATGGGGAAAGCCTCAGCATGCAACCCAAGGAGAAATCAACAGTGATTTTATTACAGCTGCTGCTCCATTAACGCTGTATCCCTCACCTGGCAGAGTCTGCAGATGAATGAAGGAGAATAGGTGTGTTTTAGTGATGAAAAACATTCCGAGCTCTTCAAAGGCAGCCTGGAGTTTGAGCTGTACCATGGTCTTGAGTTTAGTGTATCCTCTGGGCACTCAGTGAACGTCATGTACTTTGTCATGCTCTGAGTGTTAATGGGGGGGGGCAAGTATTTACAGGGTCACAAATATTTTCATGACCATCCCTTTCAACCTTAAAAGCTGCAACATTTTAAAATGCAGTGTAGCATTGAGTTATAGAGGATACAGAGCAGCAAAGTTCAAAACGCTCTGGGGGCAAAGGTAGCAGGCGTAAATCCAAGGGGAATGTAATAACTGCTTGTTGAACACAAAGACTCCCAAGGTTATTTCCTTGCCATGTGTTAATTAGAAAGCAGCTGAGAATGTGGTCATTGCTAATGATTTGTCCTTATAATCATGGGCACTGTGGCAGTTATTCTGGAAAACCGTTGTGGGTACCTTCCTTAGACTTGAATTGTGTCTATGCTTCGAAGACAGTAAGCATTCTCTCAGGCAGGGTTGGATATACTGAATATATACATCACATGCAGCATTTTTTTTCAAACAGGATGTTGCATGCAGACACACAATGAAAACAGTTCTCAAGTACTGAAGTCCACACTGACCCCACGTATCAGCCGACATCCCTTGGAATATAATTTAGACACTTCTTACTCCTTCAACATGTATAAAAGTTCATGTCCAAAGGAAGAAAGAATTCAAAATTTTGAAACATAAGATCAGAAATAGTTTGTGAGTGAATGCCAGAGTTACTTTGTTGCTAATTGTTGGACAGAAATACATCCCCCCCAAGTCTATCAAACCACAAGTATTCCAAGGGAGAGGAAGATTTGCAAGCATAGAACTCCCTCCCCACCTCTGCTACACACTCTTCACAGGTACAGGAACGGGCAGGGATACTGCTCCCTACCGGTAAAGTTGGCTCTTCCTTGTCTCCAGCTGCAGAGGACTGCATAAAAGAAGAAAAAGGAAAAGACAAAAAACAAAGAAATAAATAACAAATTCTACACAGGCTTTACATTTAATAACACTAACCAATACAGAGATGGCTATTTCTACTCCAAGTATGAGTTAAGTCAAAATAGGTGCACAGGATCTATATCTCTAGTCGATATTAATGGTTTATTTAGATGTGTGACTTATTGCCTTGAAAAGTAAAACTTGAATGCCCAACTATGATGTCCGGTAATAGAAAGCAATGAAATCAATTATGGCCTATTCGCTCAGTGGAATGCTATGTAATCATTAAAATAAAATGAGATGAATCCACACATACCGAAATGGAAAATATATTAAGTGCAAAAATATTTTAAAAATCATATTTATTACTTCATTTCATCAAAGTAATAGTGTATGTAAAGGAAAAGATTCTGCAAGAATTAGTGTTGTGAATCGTTATTGCTGAGTGACGGGATTATAGGAAAATGTCACTTTCCATGTTTTGGAGGGAGTTTATATCCATTGCCTCACATATGGTGAGTGAAATAATACCTGAAGAAATTAGCCTGCTGAACCAAAGACCAGGATTATCACCCAGTGTGGGTGCTCAGTCCTGAACTGGGGACTTCTTGAAGAACAGCCAGTGCTCTTAACAGCTGACCCATTTTTCCAGCCCTATGTGTGATATTATTTTTAAGACAAATAACTTTGGTACTTAATAAGGTTGATTTGACTATTTTAGACCTTTAATCAAATATTTAATAATATTTAATTTTGTTGAGATATCTTTTTGGACCCTGGAATCACCTGTGTATTGTTATGTTTCCTGCTGTTTCTAAACATTAGATCCATGTAGAACTTGTGTGTCAGACACAGACAGACAGACACGTTCTGGGTTGGTGATAACTTCCCAGCACAGCCTGCGGGCATCACTAAACTTGCTATAGCATCTTCTTTGGGGGTTAACACTCAGTGGCTTCTTGAAAAATATCACAGAAAAATATCTCTGATGCCCTAGTTCCCAAGGACAAACTTGGAAAGGGAAGTTGGCCGGAAGTTGTCTTTTGATTCCTCTCTCTGCACCCTGGGAGCTCATGTCTCTAAGGTAGGTTCTTTGTTCTTCCACATCAGACAACTCAACAAATGGATCCACATTTTACAGAGTAACTCTCCTGGGAGATATCCCAGTGCAGCCAGCTTAGCCTTTGGACATACATTGAGACCAGCTGTCCGAGCACGCCTGCCTTTACAGTTAGCAAATTTATACCTTGTGGCTAAATGCGAAGCAAATACTAGGAGCCGGACTGATATCCCAGCAATACCACAGAACACGAGAGAAGAGAGTGAGGAGAGATAAAAGGAGGACTTCAGAAGAGGAAAAAAAATGCTCAGCTGAGAGTCTGATGTTTTAAAAATGTATAGCTTGTGCTCTAAGATCAAGAATTGACAGATGGGACCTCATAAAATTAAAAAGTTTCTGTAAGGCAAAGGACACTGTCAAAAGGACAAAACGGCAACCAACAAATTGGGAAAAGATCTTCACCAACCCTACATCCAGCAGAGGGCTAATATCAATGTATACAAAGAACTCCAGAAGGTAGACTACAGAGAGCCAAATAACCCTATTAAAAATGGAGTACAGAGCTAAACAAAAAATTTTCACCTGAAGAATTTCAAATGGCTGAGAAGCACCTTAGGAAATGTTCAACATCATTAGTCATTAGGGAAATGTGAATCAAAACAACCCTGAGATTTCACCTCACACCAGTCAGAATGGCTAAGATTAAAAACTCAGGAGACAGCAGGTGTTGGCAAGGATGTGGAGAAAGAGGAACACTCCTCCACTGCTGGTGGGATTGTAAGCTGGTATAACTACTCTGGAAGTCAGTCTGGCCGTTCCTCAGAAAATTGGACATGACACTTCCGGAGGACCCTGCTATACCACTACTGGGCTATACCCAGAGGATTCTCCATCACGTAATGAGGACACATGCTCTACTATATTCATAGCAACCCTATTTATAATAGCCAGAAGCTGGAAAGAACCCAGATGCCCCTCAATGGAGGAATGTCTACAGAAAATGTGATATATTTACATAATGGAATACTACTCAGCAATTAAAAACAATGAATTCATGCAATTTGTAGGCAAATGGTTGGAACTGGAAAATATCATCCTGAGTGAGGTAACCCATTCACAAAAGAACACACATGGAATGCAGTCACTGATAAGTGGATATTAGCTCAGAAGCTCTGAATACCTAAGACACAATTCACATATCAAATGATTCCCAAGAAGAAGGAAGGAGGGGGCCCTGGTCCTGGAAAGGTTTGATGCAGCATTGTAGGGGATTACCAGGACAGAGAAGTGGGAGGGGGTTGATCAGGGAACAGGCAGAGGGAAGAGGGCTTATGGGACTTATGAGGAGGGGGGAACTGGGAAAGGGGAAATCATTTGGAATGTGAACAAAGAATATAGAAAATAAAAAAATGTATGCAACAAAATTATTTGAGGAAGAAAAAATTCAAAACTATACATCTGGGTCTGAATAAAAGGAAAAGTAATAGTACCCCAGTGACTTTTTTCTCTCTTATAGGCTAGAAGGTTCATAACGTAAGCTGAAGGAACAGGTCTAGCACACAGATTCTGCAAAGAACAAAGACTACAGAGACAGGCCTGCAGCCTTTCCAAGACGTGCTACTGGTTAATGTTAAAAGAAGTTGACAACAATTTTTTTTCTTCCAGGTGTGACTTGCAGACGGTGAATATGCATCAGGTTACAGCATGTAAACGTAGGTGAGCAGGTGACATACCAAAGGCAGGTGAGCCTGTCTGGCCTGACTGTTCTTTTGTGTTGTCTGTTGAGGTGTGACATGTGATAAAGACTACCTTCCACTTGGTTTCTAGTGATTTCTAGAGCTCACCTCGCTTAGGTTTCAATCCTGACAGTGGGCTCCTGATTGAGTTTAGAGTTCAGTGGTAGAGGGCCTTTAATTGGGTTGACTTTGGTGTCACAGAGTTATTTTCAGGGCCACGGTTGCCTGAGAAATTTATTATAGTTGATGTTAAAGAAGATTAGTAAGACTCCAATCTTGGTGTTCTTATTGTGACTTAAAAAAAATCTAAATTTTAACACAGTTCATTATTTCTTGATAATATATCAATACTATCTATCGATCGGGACTGCACTATTTTGAAAGCCCCATTTTGGAGGTCAGTTCCAAGGCTGATCCACATACAGGAGAGGTCTGTTCAGCCAGTCTTCAGTATTCACAAGAACTCTCCAGATTATTAAAGATGCTCTCTAAAGGACATACTGAAGGGTCGTAGGCTGAGGCTCTGCTGATCAAAGAAGACCCCTTTCTTGTATAGTAACAGGACCCAACCAGGTCAAGGTCAGATAGAATTCTGCAATTCATTTTTTTTAAATTCACTGTAAATAGGCTTCTCCACCATTACTCCATATTAGCCACGTGGTGACTGCATTGAACGTGAGAAACCGGGATTCTGCGGTATCTGGTATCTTTCTCAGAGAAACATGCTACTTGCACATGGTAATTTTGTTAGCTACTTATAATTATTTTCAAAGTGCTCTGCTCCAAGATAATAAAACCTATAACCATTTGGAGGAATTTTAGATAGAATCCCCCCTCAAGTCTTTAAATTATCTCTTTTTGCATTTGATCTGGGAAGTTTCTGGCAGGGAAATGGCTTCACTGGATGTCACATACAGTTTTGATGTAACTTCGTACACAGCTTTACTGCTCCCTGCTCTTTTCCTGGCATGTGAAAATGAGGCAAATATTGTGCCTGTGGTTCTCTCCTGGCTTGAAATTACCTGCAAATTATACAACCAAGTGAGTCACCATGAAGGCTCCGGATGCCGCCAGACAAGACTGGAAAATGAGAGGTGGTTTTCCCAGTCAGGGGCTGGGCACATGAGAAAGGTGCATAGAAGCTGTCTGAATGCTGCGGCAACAATCATTAACTTCTATTTCCAAAACCTTCTACCAAGCCCTGTGAAATGGACTGAAGACCAGGCAGCACTGTAAATAAAGGACATATACACAAACTGAAAGGTTTTTTTTTCCTTTTGGTCATAAATGTGACCCAAGCCAGATAATCTAGTAATTAAAATGCAAATCTTATATTTAACTAGAATTAATGTTAACATCCCAGGATTGAGTGAGAGGGCACTTGACGGAATGACATTCATTAAAAATGGTGTATCCTTTTTCTGTCAATGTTCTTTTCTGTAATAAAAAAACACATTTAAATTATCTTTCTCAGATAAAGGTGAATAAGCCTCAAAGCCTATTGGGAAGATAAAGTAACAGGTATAAAAACTCAAATGTAAAATTAGGAAGGAAAGAATCCCTACCCCTCTAGACTAAGACCATCTCTTAGTTTCTCTTATTATGAGGTGCCAGCGGTTTCCTCAGAGGGGGAGCTAAACAATTGCTTAGTGAGAGAAAGAAGAGATGAACATCCAGAGGATATTGGACTGTGTACTCAGCTCACAATCTCTGTTAGTCCTTCAGGGAAGTAAGAAAAATAAGCGTGGCTGAGGCTGGTAGGCCAGGATGACGGACTGTCCCTGTCACCGTTCTGCCTTACAGAGACATCAGATGGGAGAAAGACTCGAAATGACCCAAGTAGGAATCGTTATCAAAGAAGCTCAGGGTCCAGAAGCAAAGCCTTTCAATCATTTGTCTGGATAGATCATCTCCATCATCATGAAATATTTGGGGCAGTAGAAAGAGATCTGAAAACAGTAGAAAGAAATACTGAACAGAAGGAGTAGAAGATAAATTGATTGGAGAAAATTAAAGAACTTTTTTTTAAAAGATCATTGATTAGGAAGAGATCATGTCAGTTGAGGAGTGTCACATGGAATTCAGGGCCAGTGTTGGCAATTGGGTTTTTGTCTCTTCTCAGCTATATGACCTTGAGGAGGCGACTTTTAATTGTTCTGTTTCTTAGCTCCTCCATCTGTGAAATAGGGATAAGAATACAGTGCTGTTGTGAAAGTACTATGACAAGACAAGGGATAACAGCTTCAAGTAGTTAAGGCCAGGAATCAGACTTGGGAGTAGGGTGGCAACTTCTATGGGAAGCAGACACATTCATTGATGAGGGTAGAGGAAGGTGCCTTAAATAGTAATCTAGGCAGGACCACTTAGGCATGTCCCAGTTTGGCATCTGTGGAAGGAGATGATACAACTGATTCTATTTCCGTGACTTGGCCCCTGAACTCATCTCTGTACCTTCTGGAGGACACAGCCTGGGCAAGGTAAGGTCAGCAGCTCATATCTTCTGTACTCAAGGCTCTCAGGAGGTAGAAGACTGAGAGAAGATAAAATGCAGGTCTGAACCCATAGATTCTCAAAATCTGAGTGTTCTATGACACTTTCCCTTGTAGGATGCTGCTCACACTAGTGGGAAAGAGAATATGGGATTAGAAATCTGAGAGCCCATCCCAAGTTGAGGCTCTAATAGAGCATCTTCCTTCTCTGGCTGGGTTCTGGATTACAGGCGCCTACATGCAAGTAGTCAGTCCACATACAGATGACCTGTGAATGTCTAATACACACAGTCATGGAATACTATCTCTTAATCACCATGATTTGGCTAACAGGGGAAGTAAAGTCCCTTCACAACTTGGAAAGAAGCTTACCATGTAAGAGGGCAGATTCTTCTGCTAGGAAGTGAGAAGAGGCACAGCTTAGACTCTCTACTAATTTCATTAGAAAATGTAATTTGGGAATGATTAGTAAGTAAGGCTGATACCAGAGTAATGTCAGCACACAGACCTGGACTATTACTGACCAACTTATATAATCGTGTATGACCAATGTTACAAACTGTTGATCATACATGGTTATCAGAAACATTCTGAACAATTATAGACATTGACTCTTGAACATCTATACTTCTATCTACCTGTCACCCATCCGTCCATCCATCCATCTGTCCATCTATCCATCTGTCTATCCATCCATCCCTCTATCATAGCTATCTATCTATCTATCTATCTATCTATCTATCTATCTATCTATCTATCTATCTATCTATCTATCATCCTTCTAGTCTATTGTATATCATTATCTGTCACCTGTTACTAACAACTATTAAGTAAGCCTAGACTGAGTTCTTTACTCCTAAATAATTATTGTTGTGTATGCACGCACATGTCATAGCTCAAGTGTGAAGGTATGAAGACAACTTGAGATAGTCTGCTTTTTAACTTCAACACTGGGACTGAAGTCAAGCCATCAAAATTGGTGTAAGCATCTTTACCTGATGAACCATTTGGCTGACTTTCTTTTTTTTCCTTTTTTTCTTTTGTTTTTTTTTTTCAAGTCAGGGTTTCTCTGTGTATCCCTAGCTGTCCTGGAACTCACTCTGTAGACCAGGCTGGCCTCGAACTCAGAAATCTGCCTGCCTCTGCTCCCCAAGTGCTGGGATTAAAGGCGTGTGCCACCACCGCCTGGCTGCTGACTCTTTCTTGAAAGATATAAATAAATAGAAGTCATCTTAATGTCTTCTTCTTGCTTACCAAATAGTCATCTCGTACACTCCACTGGCACATCCGCAGCAACCTTTAAATAGGACTTCTTTAAATACCTCTCGCAGAACTGACAAGCTATATCTGGTACATCTGTGCCCAGATCCTCCACAGCACCTCCCAAATAACAGCAGTTGTAATATCTCTGTGGACAGAATTCACCTCTGTGCTCTCCATGGCCCTGACAGTGGAAACTTGGACTGCAACCACGAGGCACGCTTGAGCGAGTCACTCAGGTGGGACAGGGGCTCCGTGCGTCCGTGTCAGTAAGTGAAGCTCCCCAGCTGCCTGTGACATTGGCTAAATTAATAGTCACGCTGATTATTTAGGTCCACTTCTTCAGTGACTACTTAATCCTTCCTATTAAGTAGGTAGATGGAAGACAGTAATCTGTGTTTTACAAATCGAGAGTGAGAGGCAGGAAGGGCCTCGGGCTGTTTCTGTGCTCAGGATACGTAGCACCAATGCCAAGTCATTTAATTTAGGAAATTAACAGTCCATCTACCACTGCTATCTCTTGCCTTCTTCTGCAAAAATCCAGATGCTGCTCATTTACTTTATTGTATTGTTTGAGCAATTCTCATAATTGCTAATGAGCGATTTTGATATGCCAACCAGAGTCTGTTAGTGTTGGTCTGGTGTGAAACATGAACATTGGCCTTGACTAGTTAGGAACCCAAAACACATCCAAATACTGTCCCCACTGCTCTATGCTGCCCCTTTGTAGTGCTGGTGACAAACGTCAAGGCCTCACATATGCTTGACAAGTCCTCTACCACTGAGCTGCCCCTGCCTTGATGTGGGGTGTGTGTGTGTGTGTGTGTGTGTGTGTGTGTGTGTGTGATATGTTTGTGCACAGGTGCGTACAGATGGTGCATACATGTGGTTGTATGACTAGAAGTTCACACAAGATGTCTTCTATCACTTCTGATCTCAGTTTTTCTGTCAGGCTCTCTCAGTGGCTAGCTGACCTGTGAGCTTCAGGGTTCCTTCTGTTTCCACATCCCCAGTACTGGTATGCAGGCTACCATATTCCTGTTTCACATGGGTGTTGGGGACCCAAACTCAGGTCTTCATGCTTGTTCAGCAAACACTTTACCAACTGAGCCATTTCCCCAGCCCTGGTTTCTTTTATAAATCCATTACATGCTAGCGCTGGACAAAAGATATGTTACTCAAATCAGGCACACTTTAGTGAAAATAGGTATGATTTATGCAAAGCATAGTATATGCCAAATGTATAAGAAATACCTTACTGGATCATTAAAATAATATGTGTGATAATCACTTCTCTCTCCTATACTACATAAAGATCCTGAGACTGATAGAGGCTGGGTGGGTTTGTCCCAGGTCCCATGGCCAGGGAGTGCATGGCAAAGCTGTGATCTGAGCTCAGATAGCTGGGCTTTGAGTGTTGTTGGAAAACAAGAAAGTGAAATTTCCTTTACAATAACCTGTGGGAAGAAAGCGTCAACTGACAGAGCTCCAAATGCAATGAAAATATTAAGAACTGTTTATGAACGTGGACTTCTAATGAAAGCCAGATGATGCTAAGCAATTGTTGGGAATTTATGATGACAGATTTTATTTGTATTCATTATGTACACATTTGTTTTGTGGGGAATTGTGAGCAAGTGCTTGAGAGTAGAGGAAGTATAGAAATTAATTTTCTGGTCATTTGTCTCTTCCAGAATTGTAATTAATGTAGATTCATTCACAATGGTCCCAGTGTTTTAAAATGTAATTTCTGTCTATGAAGGGTCATAGAGGTACTTTTTATGACCTTCACGATGTAACAGGTGCAAATGTGTTTATTTATACATCAACTTGACTTGTATTAGGACTCAATAACTCAGCAACAGGTAGGAATTGGGGCTGTCTGGTGGCCTCGCTCACCCTGTGGCCAGGAGCAGATCCTGTTCTGCATGCTGTTTATTTAGAAGGACATGGCTGTCGAATCTTCTGATTTCTGATACTCTGGTAAGTACTCTGGCTCTCCACATAAGCTCAGAAAATGAAATAGTCAGCCTTAAGGTTGGCAGCATTGGTGGAGATTCTGAACAGTAAGATGTTCATAGACACTATTCATTATAACTATTATTATATTCACTATTTATTAACACTATTTGGTAACACTTACTTCACTCTTAATATCAAGTCAGGTTGTTTTCTAGGTTTTAGGAAGTTAGGTGAGAGCAAACCTGACACGAGTTTCCTGTCCTTACGGACCTCACACTTTAGTATATGCTATTATCAAGTTAAAGAGAAAGAGCCAGTAGCAGTTACATTACTTTACAGATACCTAGAATCTAACTACCATGCCTGTGGCTATATCTTGTGACTGATCTTTAATCCTGGACTAAACATGTCCCCTCGTTTGGAGAACTATTGGCAAAGACAACTGAAATATGACGAATACGATTGTATCCGTTGAGGTCTAAACTCAACGTACAGCATATTTCAGGGATCAAGAGGAAGCAGATACCTAAAGGACTGATAAAAGCGAAACTGATAGAATGTTGAGTGTCACTTAGTTTTTCCATATCGGCGTTAGCAAACTTCTTGCTTTATGCCTTTATGGATTTAAGTGTGAAGAGAGTCTACAGAGAAAGCAGCAACATGGTCATTGCATGCTGTAGAAAGCTTCTCAGACAGACTCTGTGGTGCAGAAGCATAGCCTTAGGAATGCAATGGGTGCATCCTTCACACGTTAAACTTTCCATTCTAGAGAGGTGCCGGGCCCACCTGATTTCTGCAGCACTCCGACACCATTTCCACAAGTGTAGACAAATAGAGACACCTTGGACTTAGTTTAGGAATTCCCAGGAACCGAATAAATACAATGCAGCCCAATTTGATTCAATAATACCAGTGCTAACGTAAGTACATTTTGGAGAAAACAATGAAAGGCATAATAAAGTCTCTGTTGAAAATGTATTGATAATTGGGAATCATTGTGCTTTTTAGTCTGCTCCAAGTTGTGCTTGGTTGAGGTCAAGAGGCCCCTAAAGCCTCTTTCCATGGCTGAGGGGGCACGGCTCCCACATACCCTTCCCACTGTGGCTCCATGACCTCTCCAGTTTGTTCTGCATCCACCTCATCGCTCTTTCCCATCACAGATAATCTTGACAGCACACATTTTATTTTCCCTTATTTCCCACTCTGTACTGTAGGTGCTAGAGGCTGAGTAACTGTAGCTCAATAACAGATGAGCCGCTGAGCCTCAGGCTCGTCTACAGGGATGCTGGAGGAAATGCTGGAGGAAATGGCTTTTGGTTAGCCCAGGGTTGGTCTGTATCGCCTTCCCCTTGTCTTTGATATTTCTGATGATCCAGTGCCTTGAGTCACTTCCCTCAACGTAGGGATGTACGCTCTGACCCGGCCCCTGCTGTCTTAATTCTTGGGAAAGGCACAAGCTTAAACTTCTCTTCTTTGAACTTCTTTAATCAGAGTGAGCATCTCATGGCATAATGAAAACTGGCTGGATTTGGAATCACTCAGGAGATACACCTTCATGTCTAGAGGGTGCTTATAGAGAGGTTTAACTAAGAAGGGAAGATCTACCCTGGAGAGCAGGGCCACCGAATCATGGTCGGGGTCCCCAGTTGGAGAAGAGGGAGAAAAGAGGAAACCACTGGAGTACCAGTTCTCATCTCACTCTGCTTCTGACTGTAGATACAACGTGACTGGCTGCTTCATGGGTCTGCTTCCAAGCTTCTCCCACCACAATGGATTGTACCTCCAAACTGTGAGCCCCAATAAACCATTCCTCCCAAAAACTGCTTTTTGTCAGGAATTTGGACACAGCAATTATAATCCAAACATAAGTCCTAGTTACATAGTGTGCAGTTTCATGTTTTACAGGAATTGTAGGTCTTCTTGAGCAAGGTCATCCTAAATCTTATATATCTTTATTATACCCCATATTTTGTCTACCACTGTGCTAACACCACTTAGCAAACAGTGGCCTTTTTGTTGCTAGTCACGAGGGATGGGACCAGAACTTTAAAAAAAAGGACGATGCTTAAGTAGGTAGAAAAACTATGAGGAAAAAGAAGTTTGAGATATTTGGACATGGTAATTAGGTGTAGGTCATAGCCATCAGGTATTATTTGACTGGTATACAATGGTGTCCTTAGACAATTCTCTGGCTTGATCACTGGGACCCTGTGCATATTTCAAACAAGTTTTTGTGTAAACATAAGTGATCTGATATTTATGCTAAAAAGCAATGTCTGGGCCACATGATAAGAGCATTCTTAGTATTAGAAGGATCCTTCCTCCAGTAGCCAGCTGTTCCATCTTGCACTCTCCCCAGCAATGGTTTCCCCGTTCTGGGCAGCACTGGGTATTATGATTTTTTTATTTCAGACATTCACATTAGTGCAGCGATAGCTATTTGTGGTGCTCACGTGGCTTTCTTAGATGGTTTCGATGACGGTCGTCTTTCCATGGCCTCACTTGTCAACCGTAAATCTCCTTCAGTGTGTTGTGTGCCTCCTGTGCTTTGTTTCTAATTGGTTATTTATGTCTTTTAGGGTTATATTTTACAAATTATAGGTATACTCCGTATAAGTTTGGTCGGATACCTGATTTTAAAAATATTTCTCCTGTTTTATGACTTGTCTTATTAGACTCTAAATATTAAGGTTTTTCCTGTGTCAGAAGTTTTAATTTTGGTGATATCAGCTTTTCCTTTTATGCCGTATCATGGGATTCTTAGACGGTCTAGTTCTTCTGGTGATGGACACTCACTTGTTATTATGCATGTTCAATTTTGTGCTTGTGTAAGTGCGGGTACATGTGCGTCAAGGGGTGTGTGTGTGGAGGTCAGAGGGCAGCTCCTGGGAGCTGGCCCGCCCTTGTCATCTTGTAGGGTCTGGGGATCAAGCTTAGGTCCTTGGGCTTGCATCCAAGCACCTCTATCTAAACGCTATTACACATTTCAGAGAAGAAAGGTGAGCGTGGTTAACCACTTTACCCTCAGATTACACAGGCAGTATGGGCGGGTCTGGAGCTAGAAAAGCAGAAAGCCTCAGTTGAAACCATCTGCTTCCTTCCTCCGATGTCCCTGCCTTGCTTGCTTTGAGTGCTGAGGACCGGGTCTCAGGCCTCCTGCACTCAGGGGAAGCACAATGGGACACATTCTTCCTGCCCAGACTCCCCGGGTCCATCACTCTCTCTGCGTTCCCCAAGTCGACATAAACTCCACTCTGAATCCATCCTCCTGGCAGGATAGTGAAATGTATTTAGAAATCATAACCCCCAGATCTTCATGGGAATATTTGAAGAAGTCTAGAGCTTTAGTCATTGGCTTTGCTTTGAACAAAAAGGTACAGGCTTTGAAAAATAAACTTTATTATTTTCAATGTCGCAAATCCTTCTAATGTTCTAAAATGAGATTTATCTAATCTTATAAAGCATAAAAGGAAAACCAGAGATAAAGCTGGGGTTTGACACTAAGATAGCACGTCATATTTGCTGTAAATGTTACAAGTTTAGTCTTAAAAAAAAATTCTGGTTCAGGCAGTGGCTTTGGTCTCCCAGGGCTGGTCTTATCTGTTATCTGTCAATAGAACAGCGGAAATTGTGTGCAATTGAAAACAGATGTAGCCTGGCAGTAACAGAAATGGAAAGATGTGCCCTGGAAAGCCTTACTGCATCGCTGTCACAGGCAGCCAAGAACTGACCAGTATTACATCAGCAGCATCTTCGCGGCCAGAGACTCAGCACTATTTCAGTTCTGGAATGAAAAGTCCATTGCAAGGTTGGAGGAAAATGACAAAATGACGTAAACTCTCCTAATGACGGCTGGTCTCAAGCCTTGGCTGGCCTGTGGCAGCTCCTCAAGGTGGTTTCAGGAGCTGGGAGGAGCAGCGTTCACCTGCAGGTGCTTACTGCTCAGACAGCATTGCACGTGCTGAGAATAATCATAAGGCTGCCTCTATCAGCATCAAACACTCACCATTTAGTCAACGGCAGCAGTGCTGGATGTCTTTGGACAGGACTCCAATAAGCAGTGGAGAATGTACCAGCGCTGTGGGGCTGATTAAAGAGATCCAGTCCCCAAACAGAGGCTGTACTTGGGCTGACATTTTGCTTGATTATGTCCCTTTGTTCATTTTTAAAGTTTTTTTTATAATGAGAAATGTCAATCCAAGGAAAATTTCAGAACAGTCACGTTTTTGCCACGCATGCAAAATCACTGCTATTTTTTTGTACTTGTTTTGTGAATATAGGTATATTTTTCCTGAATAATTGAAAGCAAACTATAGACATAATAATATCTTCAGCCGGAATGTTTTACAGATTTATGTGAGGAATTTACAAACATGCTCCTGTACGGTGAATCACTGTGTGTGTGTGCATGCATGTGGCTGTCTGTGTGTGTGCTTGTGTGTGTGCATGCATGTGGGTGTCTCTGTGTGTGCTTGCTAATGGGGGACACTAACAGGTGAACACCTTCTAGTGGTGGGCCTGTTTGTTTCTTGCCAACACTGTCCATTTTGTTTCTTCTGTACTTCTCTCCCAGGTGTAGTTATGTAAAACAATCAATGACACCACTTGCTCAGGCTTCTTCCTTTTCCATTTTTAAAAAACTTTCTCATAAAGGCAGAGAGCCAAACACTTAATTCACTAAAAGTTTTGCCGTGACATAAGCACTCTGTTTTATAAAGGTTTAACATTACATTTGTTTATCGCGTGTGTTTGCGCATGGGCCTCGGCTTGCCGTGGTGCATTGCGTGTAGGTCAGAGGTAAACCTGCAGGAAGCTGGCTCTTTCCTTCCATCCTGTGGAAGCTCAAGCTTGGGTCATCAGGGTTGTCAGCAAGTGCCTTTACCCACCCAGCCATCTGGTGCTCTGACATAAGTGCAGTTTTCATGATCACTGTTTGGTGTTCAGTCACGTCCGGACATGACCATTTACAAGTTTGTAAATACAAACATTATATACAGCCATGGTGTTTCTTGTTTTTTAAGACAGGAAAGGAGCTAGTTTGTTACAAGGGAGACACAGACCTGCAGCTTGGCTCTAAGGAAAGAATAGAAAGAGGTAACTGCTCTACATTCTAAATCTGGGGAGCAGAGGATTGTGGAAGTCTGAGACTGGCTAAATTTTGGGTATATATGAATTTTCGGGGGACAGAAATACAACTGTACGAAACTCTTTAAAACCTGTCCAGGAGCCCCCAAAAGGCTAAGGATCATGAGTTTGACGGTTTCCAATCACTTGCCCTTTGGATGCTGGAAGACACTCTTCCAAAGGGCACACGGGATCACTGCTCACCAGCGGGAAGGAGGAGCTCCGGGAGGACCCTTGCAGCCCATTGAGTCGACACATGCTGGAATGGGATCTGGCAGAGGAGAGGGGGAGCAGAGGCCGCGTGGAGCACTCCTCACACGCTGTCACGCTCTCAATCAGTTCACACTCTCGAGGGAAAGGCTGGAAGGTCACTGCAGATGGTCTGACACTATTCAGTGGGCACAGGCTGGGCAGGGTGCCCAAGGTCTGCTCTGGGACAGGCATCTGCCAGCTCTCACCGACTCTGTTCTAAACGGTGCCTGGGCAGGGACCGGTAGCCTTGAGGGCGGTTACATCTGTAATTGCACTGGGCGTCAAAGACACAAAAGGGGGAGGTAGACACCCCCAAAGTCCCTCAAACAAAAAAACAAAGACAGTGAGAAAATAATGAACATCTCCTCTCTTTTACTTGCCTAGATATGTTGAAAATGGGTAGCGGGCTTGCTTCCTCATCAGTGCCAAAGGGGACAAGACAAGGATGTCGAGAAACACCAAGCATCGTGTTATGGTTTCTTCCGTAGTTGTCTCCTGGCTTTAGAGGAATTAGCAGTCTCCCTCAGATCTCATTTTCAGAGATAAAGCACTTGGCCTAGGACTGAGTCAAGACTAAGCAGATTGGCCTGGGGTTCACACTGTGCCCAAAGAGCGCAATTTCCCACCATCCTTTTGGTGTCATAGATACACAGCATGGGAGGCCAGAGAGAGAGAGAGCTGTGTCCAAGCTCACAGCCTGCACTGCGTGGCAGTCAGCTTGTCCAGCTTTGTGCCAGCTCCCGTTGGACAGCGAGAGATAGATGATAGCACTTAACATTTGATCCACTTGATTTACGAGATCTCCTACAATATTTATAGCTTTCTGAGCATTATTAATCTCATTTTACTATCGGAGAAAGAGAGGGATGAGCCCAAGGCTACAGAGGTACTATACAGCAAAGCTAGGGTTCACATCCAGCTAGCGATTCAAGAAGTTGGTGTTCTCTGTCCTTATGGGTTTGATACTATGGGACAGGTGGGTTTAATAAACGCTTAATCCTCCAGGAGGGCACAAGGTCTCAGATTGTTGGCACTTAACTGCATGAAGAAAAATTTCTCCAGGGAATCTTCTTAATCCAGCATATACATTCTTAGGAAGCTTTGTGGGATATCAAGTTTTAGAAAAGTAAATTTACTATTATTTGTAGATGTTAGTTTGTCAGAATAATCTTAATACTTGTAATGCTTTCTAGCTCTTATCGAATTGGAAATCCACAAATAATCATTTAAATGTCCTGGAGGACCTAAGGGAATCTTGGTTTTGTTCATTTTTGGTAATGGGACAATTATTTCCCAATACATTTGTTTTGATAATTGTATTTTTTTCCTTTGGGGTGGGTGTGCAGGGTCCCACTATGCAACCCTGGATGGCCTTGAACTCACAGAAATTCATAGGTCTCCCAAATGCGGGATTAAAGGCATGTGTCACCATGCCTGGCTTGATAACAGTATTTCTAACTTCTAAGTATTAAGCATAAAAAGAAACACAGTAAGGCTAGTGATATGCCTCAGTTTGTAAAGTACCTGCACACAACACAAACACCTGAGTTCAGAGCTCCAGAGCCCACTTGAAAAGCCAGGCATGGTGGTAAGTGTCTACAAGGCCTGTGCTTCTAGGTTGGGGGGACAGAGGGACTCAAGGCAGAGATAGACAGCTCTCAGAGAGCCACTGACCAGCCAGACTGGTCCAACTGACAAATTTCAGATTCAGTGAGGTACCCTTTCTTAAAATAAAGATGGAGAGCTATTGGAAAAAACACTTAACATTTACCTTTGGAATCCACATGTATGAAGTATAAACACATATGTATAATAAAAATACATATGACACACACATTCACTATATATATATATATATATATACTCACTATATATATACTCACTATATATATATATACTCACTATATATATATATATATATATATATATATATACTCACTATATATATTCAAAATACTGTAACTCAGAAGGGTAAAAGATAAGGGGACACTAAACACTGGAAAATGCCATGCAGCATTTAAAGAGTCCTCTTGCCAGATCCCTGGTTTGTGGTCTCCAGCTGGATGCTGGAGGGATGCAAGTCTCAGAAACTACACATGTGGAACGTGGAGTAATGCTGTCTCAGAGGGCTGTTTAATTATCCAATCAAATGAGACAACATATGTAAAGTCCTCTCCCTACCGACACCCAGTAAACATTCAAGAGGTATAAAATGATAAGAATCTCCAACCAAGCAACTTGGTTTCCAAACGCAAGTGATGGCTGGTGGCCAGACTGGAATGTCTATATCGAAATGAATCTCTCCAAAGCTTTAGCTAAAGATTTCAGTTGCAGGAAGCTATGGAGAAAGGGCAAGTCAGCTGTTATCCTAGAGAGATGGGGACATAATCTCTCTAGTTTCTTCCTTTCCAATGAGGACTATTTTGCATTTGCAAATGGATTTGCCAACACAGAGTCTTTCCCAGGTCTCTTTATTTCCTTATCTCCCAACAATGCTCTTGTTAAACAGTACCACTTTATTTTAGCTAATTGAGGGGGCGTCCAGGTTTATTAGCTGTGGTGCTTTGGGAGATGGCTGCAATTACTCTCCTGTCCATACCCATATCCCCATGGTATTTTTCAGCCCACATACCCCTACTGCTCCCCACCCCCAGGTGATAGTTTTTAAGACCTAGGTAAAATATTAAGGCCTAGATGGCATGTTAAGGCCTAGGTAAAATATTAAGGCCAATGTAAAATGTTAAGGCCTAGGTAACTATTACCTGGCTAGCCTACCATTATTAGGAACTTTCTCATGTGTTTCTACTGTTACTAGGAAACTTTCTAATGCTAAGTTCATTACATATTCTCTTATGTTTTGTGCCCTTGAAACCAGTCATGATAGAAGTCAACAAAACTGCTTTGTATACTTAGCCACAATCAGCTTGGACCTAAACCAACCACCCAGTACCACTTCCTGCATCGGTGTATAAGCTTTTATAGTATTAGCTTTTATAAGGTGTCCTTGGGATGGAGCCCAGCGTAAGACACAGCCGCACCAATATAAAAAACTACTTGGAATAAGACTTCCATTTTTAATAGTGGTTGAGTCACATTTAAGTTCCTAAGACCTCCTTGGGAACTAACATCCTACTTGATGGAAAGAGACATGTATATGGGCCACTGACATCCTGGTTGACAAGTTAAGACATGAACGCTAGACAGGTCCCATATTGGTTGGCAAGTTAAGACATGAATATTAGACAAGTCCCCTGCCATAGTTGAATCCCCCAACCAATGGGAGCAGGATATGTGTACAACAAAGACCTATTCCTAAGAAAGACTCCCATCCCTAAATCCCGATTGATGAAATAACTTGGCACAGATATTTGTAGATCTCAGGCTTAAAAAGCCCCATAGGACTTTAACTTAAGGTCATGGTTCAGCTCCCTAGCCTAAATCATGACTCTGATCTATCAGTCTTGGGATATAGTGTTCAATAAACGATTCCTACTTGACTGAGATTGGTGTCTGAGTCGTTTGTATGAAGATTCCAAGACTGGTACAGTAGTAAAATCTATTCCATTCTTTGTACAAGATCTTGTGATTTGACTGGACCAAAAGAGTCCATGGAAGTGACACATACCATTTGTTAGCACAGGACCAAAAAGGTCTTGTATAAATGAAGATATCCTTCAAAACTCTACCCATATTTCATAAGAATATGGCCACAATATTCTGCTAGTTGTCCCCTGGAAGTTCAGCCATTATCTAGTCAGATGACAGATTAGCAAGGGATGAGACAAGTACTTTGGGGCATGGATGTACTTGGATACCTCCAAACACCTTGTAACCAATAGCCTTATATGGACTTGTAGGTCATATGAGCAATAGATCTAGATAACCAATTGTCATTATTCACACTGATAGCATTTTGTTTTAGCAGTTCTCAAGTAGGGCAGCATGGATAGGCAATAATGGAAAGCCCATCTAAGACCTTCGTTCTTATCTAGTACGACCTTAGCTGTGATGAGAGTTAATACAGTATGAAGGCTTGGGATTCATCCACATGTAATTCACAGCAGGAACAAACCAGTCTTTAAAACACAGTGCATAGGCTACGGAAGAGAGGGGAAAGATCAAGAGAGGAAAAACAGTTCTTGCTAACTTGGAAAACACATATTTATCCTGCAACTCAAGCCTCAAACCTCAAACTGTCATGGCATGATTTTTAATTGGGTTATAAGATTCTTCATGCTCCAGCACAGTAACTGGAGTTTATTAGATGAGTAAAAAAAGAAAATTAACACACCTGTTTCTTGCAGTTGGTCATCTGGCCACTAGGAAAAAGCCCTTTTTCAACTGTGTTTGCAATAGGTAATGCAGAGGCACATAATGGGTCAAAAGTTCTCAAAGGATGCAACTGTTGAATGCTCAGCCCTAGTGAGACATCTCTATAATCTCCTCTAACCATCAGAGAACAGCATAGAAGAAGGCATGGAAAGAATGCAAGAGCCCCAGGATGGGAAGTGGTACTGTAGAATGCTGCCTTCTGAACATGGCGTGGCTACTGTACTCATGAACACAGAACAGCAGTGTTCTGTGGACCTGAACAGGATAAGATCCATCAACAATCCAGAATGGAGACTGGGAGGGACTCATAGAGCTCCACTCTTCCCTGAGCTTCCAAAGGCAGGTCATGGCTGTTGGTGGAGGCAGAGTCATGCTCTTCAGTGGTGTGGTCATTGGTTAAGTGGCCTGGCTCAGATAAACAGGTCTCACCCTGCTCACTCAATCAACCCAAATTCAGTGGAGTGGGTTAAAATATAGAAAAAGTTAAAAAAGACACAAAACCAAGAGAAATGACTTGCTGAGAAGAGGGGTTAAGAGGGAGGGGGAGTGAGATGAGAAAAGACAACAGGGACGATGATTGAAGTACACAATCCTGGTGCATGAAATTATAAAAGAAGAAATAAGGAAGAGAAAAAGAGAGACACTTTCTGTTGGAGAAATCACAAGTTAAAATTATGATCCTAACATATTTAAGTTGTCAAAAAGCAGGATATCTTCTGCATCTTAGTAATCTGCCTGGAACTTTTCCATAAAAGCATCAACGGCTTCATCTGAAAATGGCTCTCCTGCTGTTCCTAATCCACCGGCCTCTGACTCCCAGCAAGGGGAACATCAAATCCAGGGTTAAAGCAAGAAAATTTCCCCTGTTTTGCTCTGAAAGTTGGATGTGTTTCTCTCTGTGCGAATGGGCAAACTTCTTCATATCCTTGGATTTATTTTAGGTTGTAAAAATATTTTTGAAAGCACCGACTAGAATATATACATCCATATATATAATTTGACTGTGAAAGGAACACATATTCACTGGGAAGTAGATAGGTCCTGATGCAAACACCAGGATCTGGTGAGTGCTTTGGTGGCCTCATACACAAGTGTAAAAGGGCACCAAAAAACACCCAAAACCGAACACCAAAACAAAAGCAGCCAACCAGCCAACCAACCAATCAACTAACCGCCACCACCACCACCAGCAACAATAACTCCCCCAACAAAACAATAAAATCAAACCAAGCAAAGAGCTAAAACAACTTCATAATACAAAGATAAATGATGTTGTGTAATATTAAATGATAATAATGATATACCAAAAAATGATATAATGAAATACAAAAAAAAAAAAAAAATCACCCAGCATCAATGCAAAAAAAAAAAATTGATGATTCTCACATGTCAAGGTTTTAAATAAAGAGAACCTTCACCTCTACTTGTATGACCCTTCCTCACTCCCCTTACTCCTACTTCTGGCCCTGGTTCCATTAAATCCTAGTTTTATGAAAACAGGAAGCTAGTCTGCAGACTATTCTTGGTCAATTCATGGTTTCAAAATATTACACTGAATCAAAGGGAGATTTTGTGTCTGTGTTCCTTCCACATCTCCAACTAGGTACAGCCCTGGAGTTAGCTGTCTATTTGATTCTAGGTTCAAAGGGTGAGCTAATGAAGCCATTCCATGGCTACCAGTATTTGATTTTCACCGAGATGGCTTTGACTGATAAGTAGATTGTTGGGAGAATGATAAAACACTACAGCAATGACTGGGGATGCTAATTAGGGTAACACACCAGACTAGAGATGCTTCTGTGTTTCATGTCACCAACACCGCAGATAAAGGGATGACAGCCACCTCCCTGAGCTCATGTGTCACATACCACCTTTCCCATTGCCTGATTCCTGAGATTCCTCCATGGTGTCCTCCTGCCTTACTGACTTCTAAGTCATAGGAGCTCGGCTCTATTCTTAAATAGTCTGGTGGCCTTCAATTCCCTTATGAGATCTCTACTCCTGAGTTTGTGCACTCTGAATATGTAGCTCTGTCTACCTGCCATGTCCCGTTTAATGTCTATTGATCACAACAGACTTAAAAAGACTGGCATAAACTTGCACGGATATAAGAAGTAAGATTCCCCTGTGCTGGTGGGATTAGTCTCATCATTGATGTGAATGTTATAAAAAATTTCATTTCTTTGGTTATGCTTCTTAAACAGTTTAAAATACTTTTAATTTTATGTGTATGTATGTGTGCCACAGCACTTAGGTACCAGAGTATTGGATCCCTGAGCTTGTTTTTATAGGTGTTTGTAAGCCACCTGATATATGTGCCAATAATTAAACCTCTGTCCTCTGCAACAGCCGCAAGTACTCTTAACCACTGAGTCATCTCTCTAAACTCTTGAAAACATTTTTTTAAACAATTAAAGTAACTCCTGTGTTGAAATGATTAAAACAATGCATGCTCACTGGGAAATTTTGACTTTTGATTCCCTATGTCCAAATCTGTTAATCTTCCATATCTAGGGGAGGAAGATATCATTAACCCTTTTCAGCTGTTTAAGAAGAAAAATAAATCGGCACCAGGGAGCCAGGCCTTCTGTGTACAGTCCTCCAGGAGAGAGTGATCACCCAGCAGCGCTTTCACTTCTGAGCGAGGAGGTGAGATCTCCACCTCTCCAATATCTCTTTGGAGGGGAACAGCTAGGAACACACAGGGCATATGATCAGTGGAGCAGTTGGGACAGGAGCCTTCCAGGCGCCATTTACACCAGGGAGCCAGGCAGCTCCACAGCCTTTGTGCACAGACCCTGCCAGAAGAGAGTTGGTCTCCCAGGAGTATGGACACAGGCTTACAGGCCTACAGGAGGAATAAGCTCCAACCAGAGACAGCAAGAACAACTAACACCAGAGATAACCAGATGGTGAAAGGCAAGCACAAGAACCCTACCAACAGAAACCAAGGCTACTTGGCAACATCAGAACCCAGTTCTCCCACCACAGAGAGCCCTGGATAACCCAACACACCAGAAAAGCAAGAGTTGGATTTAAAATCACATCTCATGATACTGATAGAGGACTTCAAGAAGGACATAAATAACTCCCTTAAAGAAATATAGTAGAAGCCCTTAAAGAGGAAACACAAAAATCCCTTAAAGAATTACAGGAAAATACAAACACATGAAGGAACTGAACAAAAACATTCAGGCTCTAAAAGTAGAAACAATGAAGAAATCACAAATGGGGACAATTCTGGAGATAGAAAACCTTGGGAAGAATTCAGGAGTCATAGATGCAAGCATCAACAACAGAATACAAGAGATAGAAGAAAGAATCTCAGGTGCTGAAGATACCATAGCAAACATTGACTCAACAGTCAAAGAAATTGCAAAATGCATAAAGCTGGTAACCCAAAACATCCAGGAAATTCAGGACACAATGAGAAGACCAAACCTAAGGATTATAGGTATAGAAGAGAGCAAAGATTTCCAACTTAAAGGGCCAGTAAATATCTTCAAAAAAATTATAGAAGAAAACTTCCCTAACCTAAAGAAAGATATGCTCATGAACATACAAGAAGCCTTCAGAACTCCAAACAGACTGGACAGACCTGAGAGTCCTCCCAGCACATAATAATCAAAACATCAAATGCACTAAACAAAGAAAGAATATTAAAAGCAGTAAAGGAAAAATGGCAAGTAACTTATAAAGGCAGACCTATCAGAATTACACCAGACTTCTCACCAGAGACCATGAAAGCTAGAAGAACCTGGGTAGATCTCATACAGACCCTAAGAGAACACAAATGCCAGCCCAGAATACTATACCTAGCAAAACTTTGCAATCATCATAGATGGAGAAACCAAGATATTCCATGATAAAACCAAATTTATATAATATTTTTCTACAAATCCAGCCCTACAAAGGATAATAGATGGAAAATGCCAACACAAGGATGGAAACTACACCCTAGAAAAAGCAAGAAAGTAATCTTCTTCCAACAAACCCAAAAGACATACCCCACAACAAACCCACAAACATAAAAATAACATCAAAAATAACAGGAAGCAGCAATCACTATTCCTTAATATCTCTTAACATTAATGGACTCAATTCCCCAAAAAAAAGACATAAACTAACAAATATTTTTCATGTAAATCTTCAATTTTATCAGAAAATGTTTATAATTCCACTTTCAATCAACTAAGAAATATTTTTATGCCTACCATTTTATCTGTATACTTTTCTATGATATATTTGATTTTAACATGTTATTCTATATATTTCTACAATTTTATCAGAAATATTTTCCAAGTAAATCTTCAATTCTATCATAAAATGTTTATACTTTCTTTTTCAATTAATTTAGCGATGTTTTTTTATGTCTAGCATTTTACTCTTTAATTTTCCATGAAAATTGTCAATTTTAACGTGTTTTCTATATATTTCTTCAATTTTATCAGAAATGTTTTCCATGTAAATCTTCAATATTATAAGATGTTTTTACTTCCTTTTTTAAATAAAAAATAAATACAAATTAAAAAAGAAAAAAATCTCTTAATTCCTATTTTTCTCTCTTTCACCAACATCTCTTATATCAGCAATTGCCACACATTTTACCAAAAATATGTCTCAATTTTTTTTCTGAAATAAAATCCGCACCAAAACTAGGTATAGAAAGGACCAAGTTCCCACATATCTAGGGTAGCATCTACTCCTGATAAAGAAGCAGCAGTTGGGGAGGGAGGGAAGGGAGGTAGAAATGGGACTGCTCAATTTCCAGGTGAGTAGATAGGACATTAGCTTGACTTAAGTCCAAAACCTCACAATGCTGAGAACTAGTTTCTGTGTTGGGGATTCCCCAGGTAGGACATACACTAGAACATGTTCTAGCATTTGGCCTACTGCACAGGACTCCTATCCTGTCAGTTACATGCTTATATCTGGATCTGAGACCAGAGGCAGGAATATCCCCCCAGACAAGTCGATGCCAGGCCTCCTGCCTCTTGGAGACCAGCATGCTTTGAAGGGCGATGTGTCTCGTCACCATTTGGCAAGGGCCTGAGTAGAGAGGAGTGCCGATACACTCAGCAGCCATGGCTGAGGCCAGATGGAAGTGTACTGAAACCACAGGGTCTGTTTTCCAAGCCAAGAGTACATGTCTCTGGGAGCCAAGTTCAGTCATACAGAGTTCACTTAACCAGCGGTTCGGCAAACTGGCCCAGCGTCCACAGAACAAATAGAGCTCGTCTGGACTGTTGGCTTGGCTTTTGTGATGTGATGACTTTCCATGTTTTTCTGACTGCCAGATCTTGCTTTTAGAGATGGTATCTACTTTTCATTTTATGGATCTAAATAAATTCAACAATCATCTGCCCACTTATGAGAAAAATAAACGAATCCGATTTAGTAGCTACTGACTAATGTGCTCTGTGCATATCAAATGTAAGCTGCCAGAACCCTAGTAAGAAGCAATTTTCTTCTATAAAGACCAAAAAAAAAAAAAAAAAAAAAAAAGAGCTTTATGAAGTCGGTGCTTTCCTAATTCACGGGACACTAAAACATAAAAGTATTCCATTTAATTCTCCTTGCCACTGAAATGTCACGGTGTTCACTAATATTATTTTTGAAGTGTCTCTAGTTAATTTTTTATTCATTATCATATCATTGTCATTAGTGTGTGTGTGTGTGTGTGTGTGTGCGCGCGCATGTGTCTGTGAGTGTGTGTACACGTGTGCTGAGGTACATGCGTGGGGTTGGGGTCAGAGAACAACTTTCGGGAGTTGCTTCTCTCCTTCCACTGGAGAAGCTAGGGGTCGAATCCAGATTATCAAGCTGGCACAGCAAGTACTTTTAATACCTAAGCAATCTCCCCAGCTCTCCAGCTTAGTGTGTGTGTGTGTGTGTGTGTGTGTGTGTGTGTGTGTGTTATTTTATCTTAAATTAGCATGTCTTTTAATTAGCATACATCAGGTTTCCTTTGGAGTTTTCCTGCTTATTTACTTTTGGGTGACCCTACCCCCTCTGCTGTTTTGGTATAGAGCTGCTACTCTATTAATGTCTACCAACATTAAATCAGAGAGTCCTTAGAAGTCCCCAGATAACATAGGTTTCCCATGATGATAAAATTTTATTGGTTGCAGGACATAGAAACATGAATGTGGGTAGAAGACATGTTTCTCAGGGGCATACCGGCAGGGTTACAACTTTAAGGTAATGGGTACTATGTGCTTGTTAGTACAAAACAGGCGGTATACATTTATATAGGTTTATCTCCTGAGTCCTTACAACGAGCCTGTGAGAGGAGATGGGGAAGTTGAGAAGGGAATGATTAGATCTGTCGTTCAAAGCAGGGACTACCTGGAAGGGCTGAACACAATGGGCGTGCCTCATGTTTGGGCCCGCAGCAATGAGTCCTCTACATTACCTTGTTAATTTCAATTATGGCCTTCGTTTTCCTTACTCGACCCTAGCTCACACAAATTTTCATGTAAAATAAAATGACTGAAATATAGGGAGCTCACATTTATGTTCTGGAAAGCACGGGTTTTCATGTTTCAGTTTCTGAATGCTTGTATCTGGGTGTTCATGTAGAATATTTGCCGTTATTAATGGTACCTGTTTGCATGGGAGCTTTTCTAAGCTTGTGACTATATTGGTCTTCTCATTCTGTGAGCTCTCAAGCCTAAAAGCATATTTACCTAAACAAGGGCCTTTTCTCTACACTAACGGAAACGTTTCAGAACAGATTTTGAGCAAGCCTGAAACTCAGCAAGGAGATCAAGTACCTACAGTATTTGCAGGTGAGAAATATCCCATTTTTTAAAATAACATTGCTTTGAAAAGTCTCTCTAGATCAGCAGTTCTCAACTTATGGGTTGAGACCCCTTGGGGGTATAGTATATCAGATATACTCAGATATGCCACACTGGTTGCATTACAATTCACAATAGCACCAAAATTACAGTTATGAATAGTGATAAAATAATTTTATGGTTGTGGGACACCACAACATGAAGAACTGTATCAAAGGGTCGCAGCATTAGGAAGGTTGAGAACCACTGCTCTAGATGTTCCCTGAAGAGAATATGATATGTTTTAAAACTATATACTGTAAAAGCAGTGTAAGAATTAGAGCAGGCAGCAGGTCAGACACTTCGGCGCATTATAAATGCTACTCTTAGAGGTCACGTTTAAGGCATAATAACGCAATTCTCTTTACAGCCGTCTGGAAAAGCCAAGCCGCCTGGTGCTTCCACCACGGTGGGAATAGCATGTGCTCGTGGCTGGCTATAAAAGTGACACAGTTATTTTCTGAACGTTTCTGCTCTCATTCACTATGAAGAGCTGTATTATTAATAAATCAGGGCTATAATATTCATATAAGTAAGTTTAGAACATATGGTTGTATGAGGCAATGGGGATATTTTTATGCTAAATTCTCCATATTTAACAAACATAGTATGCTTTTCAACAGGATAGTAAAGAACAAATTTCAGGATAGTAAAGAATACATTGAATAGTGCTTCAAAAATGTGGTGCCTGCTCCTCACCGGCTGCAGCATTGGGGCCACACCTCGCCTTGTCAACACAGTAGGGCTGGAGGGGGTGCTGGTAAACCAACCCAGAGGGAGCGAGGAAGACCTGGCCCCACCACTCCTCTGCCATGAGGTGGTCTGGGTTGGGGGAGTTGTGGGGGTTGGGGAGATGTCCTCTGCCTCCCTGCAGAACAGCCACTTGCACTTGCCGAGTTGGGAGAGCTGGCCCTGGAGTCATAAGGAGAGGGAGGTGGAGTTGGCCCCTGTCTCTCGATGGCTGCAGCTCTCAGAAGAGTGGGCCCTGCAACTCCCTTGGGCAGCACGGTAGGGCTGGCCCTGGTGCAGAGGGCGCAGGTGAGCGAGCCTCAAGGGAATGAGAGCTGGAGAGCTGGCCCAGCCCCTCACAGGCTGCCACACTTGGGAGACTGGGCCTCATGCCCTGACTGCAGCACAGTGGATCTGGCACTGGAGGTGTGGTTGCTGGAGCAGGTAGCTGACCCTGCCTCCTGCTGATGGCCGCATTGGGGGGAGGGGGAGCTTGGGTGGCCTAGCTGGAGCAGTGCTGGAGACCTCCCCAGAGCTGGTGGTACAGATATAGGAGAGTCAGCGCGCGGACCAGCTCAGCTAACACTCAGGCCCGGATACAGAGTACTGAGTTGGCCCATCCAAAATCTACATCATCTGTGAAGGACTGGAATGCATGAAAGGGCCAGCCCTGCCAGTCGGAGGCTGCAGGTCTCCATGACACAGCACAACAACAGGATAACCAAAAGGAGCCTTCAGTGAGGACCCAATATTGATGGTGTCGCAGAAGCCACAGATCTCAAACTCATTCCAGTGAACGTCTGCAAGTGAAGATGTGTGGACAGAAGGCTGTGCAGTGGGACACTCTGTGACACACGATAGCTTCTGTGATGACATGTTTTCCGTGCTTTTTGTTCTTTGTGTGTGGTTTTTTTTTTTTTTTTTTTTTTTTTTTTAAGGGGGTGTTGCAAGGGTGACGGGTAGATATGACGGGATGAGTAGGAAACGAATCAATAAAAAGTGAAAAAAAAATGTAGTGCCAAAGAGGGTCAGGTGTGAAGGAGGAGTGGGGTTCAGGAACAAAGGAGGGAAGGACAGGGACAATGGTCCAGAATGCGGGTAGAGCTCAGCATGAAAGAGGCCCTGCCAGTGATCCTGTCACCCAGACTTGGACACACCCATACCTTACTCTTGGGTTTTCTCCATTGCTCCTGCAAAAAAGAAGTTTTCACACCCATTCCCTGAATGATGAATAAAAAGACTTTCTAAGGTTATAAGGAGCCTCTAAGGGAATTCTTTTTGCTTCAGATTTATTTATTTTTATAGGTGTGAGTGCTTTGCCCGCGTGTCTGTGCACCACATGTGTGCCAGTCCTCACGAAGGCCAGAAGAGAGCAAGAGATCCCCTTGGAGCTGAACTTACAGATAGTTGTTAGCTGCCTGTGAGCGTTGGGAATTGAACCTGGGTCCTCTCTGGAAGAGCAGTCAGAGGCATCTCTCCTGTCCCATCTAAGGGAGTTTTCTTGTTCAGCCCTTTGGTTTAGGCAGGAAATGATCCCTGGGCATGTGCAAGGGGCTTGGGGGTGGTGGTAGGGTGCAGCATGGGTGACTTTAATGCAAAAGGGCACTAGATCTGGGTAAGATGATTGGCTTGAAGTCTTTTCTTCATCTTCCTACCCATGGGACATTGGGAACTCCATCAGCTTTTCTCGTAACAGCTTTCTCCACAAGACCATAAGATAAAAAAGTCCCACGTGTCACAGGATGCACCTCTATCTTAGCACACTTTTAAATGGGAAGGGGCATAGTTGTGCTTTCTGGGCTAGCTCTCCTGTGACTCCTTCGGGCGTAGGGATAAACAGGATTCAAGCCAGAATACAATGGATTCTGGCTGTTTTGTGTAACTAATGGAGTCCAATGAGAACTTTCTAGTGCTTACCAATTCACCTGTTTCCTTTTCCCACAAAGAGAAACATTCTAGCTGGGTTTCTTGCCTGCACTCAGAATCCCCTTGAAGATTTCAAAATGCATGCTTTCACCCAGCAGGTCCTTCCTGCCTTCTGAAAATGGCCTTGTCACAGATGATCACAACCTGTATCTCTGCTGGCAGCAAGCAGGGGGTGTGGCAGGATGTCATCTGGGCAATGACACTTCCTTTTTTCTTCCTTCAGAAAGACATTCCTCCCAAGCTCTGGATGCTGATTTTCAGCATCACTAATGTCAGGCCAGGTTTGTCTTTGAAGAAAGGTCACCACTGTAAGGGACAGATTGGTGTGGATCCTGCACCGGGCTTTAAATTGGGGGTGGGAGGGTTGACAGGCATAGATGGGACAAGATGCTTCATATTTTAACAGTGTGAGCAATCAGATGTGGACAAGAGTGAGTGAGACACACTTTCTTCTTCCTTCCCAATCTCGACTTTTCATACATTTACAATGAAAATATGGCTCTGTGGCCTGAAGATGCAGCTTTACACAGTCTTTCTAGGTATTTCTCACAAGTGTTTCTTCTCTCTCTCTCTCTCTCTCTCTCTCACACACACACACACACACACACACACACACGCACGCGCGCACACACACACACATGCATGTACTTGCACATGCAAGTATGCACACCCCACTTTGAAGGAAGACATTGTAACATTTTCAGCTGCTCCTTTATCTGGTGTATTTTCCTTGGCCATCTCTCTATAGAAGTCTAAATGTCATCCTGTCTTTAACTCGGACATCTTTCAATATGAGTCTTCCAAGGTTTTCCCATCTAAAATTAATTTCCCTTTCCATGGTACCATGAAGATTCCCTCTTGTGCGGCAGTGATGTTTGCAGCCTGCCTGCATTGGCAATTGACTCTTATTTTTGCTTTTTCATGATGCTGATGCTGTGAACTCTTCATTGATAAGGAGCAGGGAGGGATCAGGGACCCATGTCTTTCCCACAGAAGATGAGTGTTTCATTCAGCAACACTGAACTATTGAGTTTTCAAAGCTATCTTAAAACTTACATTAAAAAACTTACATAAAAACCTTACATGCAAGCTTCCAAAAAAGTTTGTGTTTATGGGCATGCACACACACATGTATGTGTGTGCCATGACGCTCAGTTATGGGAGTCCATTCTCTCCCTCCATCATGTGGGGCCCAGAGATCAAACCCAGGTTGTCAAGCTTGGCAGCTGGCTGCCTTCTCCACAAGCCATCTCACTGGCCCCAAAACTGGTGGTTTTGAGATCAGAGAGCTTACAGATGTTGTGCATTAGGCCTTTAAACTATTTTTTCCATTAAAAATTCAAAGAGGACAGGATCATAAATATATCCTTAAAGTTAGTGCAGGGAGGCTGGAGGGCTGAGGACGCTCACGACTATGTTTTCACGTGACAGACGTCCACAAGACATGGCTCAGCAAGCTCTGCTCCAGTGAGCATGACTGGCTCTGGAAGACGACGGAAGGGACAGGAATAGTGTCCTTAGTCAGATGGAAACAAGGTAGAAACACTCTACTTGCTGGTCTTTTCCCTCCATCCCTCCACAGCTATTAACATGAAAGTTAGTAGAGAGTTGGGAAGCATGAGCATTTACAAATAAAAGAAGACCACTTCCGGATATGCTGGTGAGTTGTTTTGTCTGTTTGTAGCTTTTCACTTTTTATTTATTTTATTTTATTTTTCTACCAACTTGATACAAACTAGCCTTGCCTGGGAAGAGGGAAACCTCAATAAAGAAAACAGCCTGCATCAGTGTGGACTGTAGGTAACTCTATGGACATTTTCTTGAGTAAGGAATAACAGGAGGGCCCCGCCCACAGTGGGTGGTGCTATCCTTGAGCAGGTAAGGGAGGGAACCATGGAGAACAAGTTAGTAAGCAGAGTTCCTACATGGTCTCTGTTTCAGTTCCTGACTCCAGCTTCCCTCAATGCTAGACTGTTCAGCATGTGTAGGACAAGCTGGATTTGTCCTTGCCAAGTTACTTCTGGTCTTGGTGTTTTCTCACAGCAACAGAAAGCAAACCAAGACACTGAAATAAAAAGGGGGGGAAAAAAAGAGGAAATAAGATTTATTCTCAGCAGGAAAGGATGATTACCAAAACAATCACCTGAGCTCCATCTCTCATGTTGACTCCCCACTTTCTGGTGAATGTAGGTCGCCTATAAGAATCACTAGCTCCTGTCACAGACATGAAAATACTTGATTTACAGGCAGCCAAGGTTTGCAATAAGCGAGATGATGGGGTGCCTCATTTAAGTTGTCTCAGACAGCTTTACAGTGCGCATTCATAAGGATGGTGAGCTCTGAGTTGGAACCCCCTTTTCTCTTCACAGTGCAGTGGAAGGCAATAAAGGAGATGAAGGTAAGATGAAAAGCCAAGTAGGCAAGTCAGTGCCGCTCACTAGCTAGTTCTCACGGACAAAAATGACTCTGACATTAGCTATCATGCCAAAACTCTATTAGACACAGGCAGCCATTAGTTTATATGACGGTCATAACAACCCATTCAGTTAGCTATTATGGACTTAATTTTGTAGGTGGGAAGCACAGGCACCTCAAGGTGAAACACCCTGTTCCAAGGTCATCCAAGGAATAAATGGCACTGCGGCATGTGTTTGATCTGAAAGAAAATCCGCCAAATTGGGATAATATGATTCAACCAAACTTTATAAAATGAATCTGTGGAAGGATCAGGAGGGTGGATGAAGAGATTAAGAGCAAAAGAATCTTAAACGTGAAAAAGAGCAACCCTCTAAACACCTAACGAAGTCGGAGGCCAAGGACGAAGACAACAGGCAAACACAAAATGAGACAGAATCAAGTGAGTTAAGTCTAGAACTTGGGCAGAACAGCAGGATGCTTCAAAGCAAGGAGGCTGAACTAGGTCACCTGAGGAGACCAGAAGAAAACTCGAGTCACAGGGGTAAACAACTTAAAATCAGGAATTAATTGGACTGGAGAAAGCACCATTTACATCTACTGGACAGAGAAAAACCAGAGCAAACATGTCACGGACACAAAGCACAGCCAATGAGACGATTTTTTTTTTTTTTGTAAGACCTAGGGGCTGGGATTGGCTATGAGCTTCATGCTTCTGAAATGTCTATAAAAAGTGTTGATCAGTATTCTGTTTTACAGACGATGTGTCACCCACATGTATGGGCAGATTGGGAATGCTAGAAATAGGGGAGGAAGTGACTCAAAGTTTTTTGTTATCTTTTTTCTTTTAATAAAATTGATTTCACTCAAATTGTCTGGGCCTAGAGATACTTATTTCAAAATAATGGAACTTAGTAAATTTTACCCTGACTGATTAAAAAGAATAAAACCTGATTCTTCAGAAGAGACGAGCACTGCTTAGGAAAGTTCAAAGTCAAGGGATTGGTCAGCTCAATTGAAAAACTCGAGTGGCATCTCGATATGACTTCTAAGCAGTGCAGGAGCGAAGGCTGAATAATTTTAATAATCAAAGAACACAGAACTGTTTCTGGAGATGGGAGAGTAGGTGAGGGTTTTTGTCCTTTTATAATTAAACAATGAGGAGTAGTAAGCTTTTCTTTCTCCAGATAATATAGTTGCTCTGCAATTGTAATAAACTTATTACTTAAATAATTGTGTACAAAACTGTTTTGGGGAGATCAGAGAGCCACATGTTTACAATAAAGTGGGGGGGGATGAGGGCTGCTAGGAACACTAGGTGTCAACTTCAATGTTAGTTTTCCTGTGGGATTTGAAAACCACTTCTAAGAAATAAGGTCTAGGACATGTGGGTGTTTGGAGAGAGTACAACTGGATCAAAGGCTTCACTGGACACAGATTTTATTTGCTCTCAAATCTCAGCATGTTCGAGCACACATGTTTCTGTGGTCCAAGCATCATCTACTTACTCCCAGTGGCTTGACATTCAGCAGAGAAGTACCAAAGTGTCCGGGGGCTATGATTTAAATGCTGGCACTGAAAGAGTGCATTCAACTGGCCCAGTTTGCCAAGGAGCCATCTTGGATACACCTCTAAGAATGACATGGTATAGGAGAATCCATTCTAGTATGTGGATATTCAAAGTAGGGCGGATTTGCAGTAGGCTTCAATTGTCAACTACTATGTTCAGCATGCTACTGTTGCAAGTAAGTGTCAAAGCATCATGGGTAAAAACATCACAGCTTACAAGCAGGAGCTGGAGCCTGACTCGCTCTGACTGTGAACAGCTCACAACTCAACTGCTCTGGTTTTCAGAGGGAAGAAGGAAAGCTCCATTTTACCTCATATGCTGATTTGATATAGAATCTTAGTATGTGTTGAACACTCAGTACTCAGTAGGAGACTTTTTTGACCTATTTATTGTTAAATTTAATGTTCTACTTTAGAACATATATAAATACATGTTTAATTTTTAACATTTTTAATTTTTTTGAGCATTTCATGAGTCCTGTATTTGCATCATTTTCTCCTCTCTTTCCTCACTTCAGCTCCTCTTCTGTCTCTGCTCATCCTGTCCTTCTCAAGTTTATCATCTCTTATTCTTTAATTATTTTTGTTTCATATAAATACAATTTCTTTTGGCCATTTAGTGTTGTTCATATATACATGTACATATATATATATATATATATATATATATATACACACATATACACACACACATACACACACATATATATGTACACACACATATGTTTAGAGCTGACCACTTGGTACTGGACAATACATCTGGGGGAATCTGCATTCCAAATACCTATCCTTATGTTCATAGAACATGTAGCTCTCTCCCCTTATCAAAGAAATTTCTTTTTGCAACAGACAGAGAGCATTACTGAAAAAAACCACGGTGGTCAACATGCAGAGAACAACTGACTGTAGGTTGCTTAGCCCAGCTGATACAGCTACAATACAACTCCTACAACACCTAAGGCTTAGAAACATTCTGGAAGAGTGGGTGGAAAGTTTGTAAGATCCAGAGGACTAGAATGTCTGTTGTTAGACTGTGGCTTCTGTGTGTCACGGGGAGACTGGGCCCATGAAATCTCAGCAACGTGGCTGCTTAAACAAGACCTGAGCAATGACAGTGCCAGTTGACAAGTCCACACGAATGGGGAAAGCTCACAAGGCCCCGCCCTTAGACGAAGAGCCAAAGGCAGTTAATGGCTAGAAGGAAGAGGATCATTTGGTGTGAGCTTTTATCAGCAGAGTCTTCGGGAACAGACTCAAGAGCTGAAAAATATACAGAATGTTAAAATACCTCTGAAGACAGAAAATGATTGTTACGAATTGGGTTACAGGGCTACGTGTTAGACATAAAGAGAAGGGTGGATGAAATGATTTAATCATTTGCATGTAAAGAACCACAAATGTATTTCTGCAGGGACTCACTGTGGTTAAAGAAGTGCTCACAGGAGCACAATGCAGACCATAGTAGTGTGTGGTCTAGCTGCTACTTCTCTAGGTCTCTGGTCCAATGTAGGCCCTGGCCTGCAATCATGTTATCAACCCCGATAATCTGCTTTACCCAGCATCCTCCCACTCTGTGAGACAGCTTGGATTTAATAATTAGGGAGCAGCCTAGCCTGTGGCTATGAGTAAAACTAACTGGCCAAATGGGAATAGAAGCTGTGACCTTGGCCTCATTAGAGATAGCAATGTCAAAAAAAAAAAAAAAAAAAAAAAAAAAAAAAAAGAAAAGAAAAGAAAAGAAAAGAAAAAAGAAAAAAAGAAATAGCAATGTCCTTGACCACTTTCACACAAACAATCTGGCTACCTTCGGAGAAAAAACACAACACAGCCTGCATATGCTCTCGGATCAAAATACACAAATAACCATGACTTAAAACTAAAATAAAAACTAATTCACGGGTATCTTACAAATTGGCTTCTAGTCTAGGCCCTCTGAGGATTCTGCTGCCAGGCTTCCAATGCCCCTGAAGTACAGAGCTGTGGCTGTCATTTGCATTTGTAGAAATCTCACTGTAGAACAGTCAGTTGCATTGGTGCTATCTATATGCCTCAGAGGTAAATAATGTGCTGCCACCTACAATTCGAAAACGGAAAAATTAGTATCACTTCGGAAACGAGTTCAGATGGGAACCTGACAGGATGAGGAATCACAGGTCTGAAGCCTTGATCACTTTATTTGTCTTAATAGCATGATGTAAAATAAAGACTCTGAGTAGAGCAATCACACTCTACTTGGATGTCAGCCATGATAGCACCCAATTACATGAGGCATATATGTCAGTGTACAGTACTACCCAACTCTTTCAAGGAACAGTCTTCTGTTACTTCGTCGGATTCCTGTATCTACCTGATGTCTAAGGTGGTGTTATTATTATCTTATAGCCCTAAGTGTAGATGGAGAGGGTTTAGGTAACTGACCTGTCCAAGGCTATCTGGTGAGTGGGATGAGTATGCAGACAGGCGGGTCTGACTCAAGCTGTCCCCTAATCCCAGAGCTCATCCAGTGAATTAGACACCTGGGAAGAACTGACATAAGAATTAAGGGATATACAGACTGCCCCAGGGAAACCTACCCCCATCATTATGCTTCCCTCCCTTTCTTTACCTGATTTTCTTCCTATATTGTTACTTTTGTGAGATTAGGTTTTTGGATGAATCAGGAGAAAACAAAACCAAAAAACCAAAAAACAAACCAAACCAACCCCAGTAACAAAAAATAAACTGCTCCCCCAATACCCAAACAAAATACCCAACCAAACCAACTTCACAAAGCCACCGAATTAAAAAAAAATCCCCAAACAAACAAACTACCATCAACAAAACTGCAAGACACGGAGCTGTGAGATTTGAGGAACCCTGTAGATGACCAAGCAACACGTTGGTCTCATAGGTGAGAAGACCCCAGAATTAAGGCCAGGCTCTTCACGAAGATTCTAAAATATTATCGGGTCCTCAAGCTGACAGCTGTGTGTGCTCCTCTGCCCCTCCCTGCTCTTAGCTTCTACAGGCCTCAGCCTTTCTCTCCTGGATTATTCCCTGATTTCGTCATTATTTTCATCAGTATAAAAGACCTGGGTTTCATTGAGACATTTCCACATGTGCAGTAATGCTTTGTTCTTTGTTGCCCAACCTGACTCTCCTCAACCTTCCTCTCTCCTCCTTTTTCTGGTTTGCCTCCTCTCCAAGATGGTTCTTTCTGCTTTTGTTTTTGTAGCCCTGGTTGTCCTGGAGGTTGCTACGTATACCGGGTTAGCCTCTAACTCATGGAGATTCTCCTTCCTAAGCCTCTTGAGTGCATGCACCACCACACCTGGATTCCCTTCTTTAATGACACAGATATTCCATGGCCCTTTCTGGTCTTTTCTCTTAGAGGTTATAATTATACTTTCTTTTGTTTTGGAGATAGCAAGCTTCTTCTAGCTATGGCTTTCCCCATCACTTCTGAATGACGGAAAAACAAGATTGGCACTACCTCAACAGGCTGAATAATGGTCCCCAGAGATGGTCATGTCCTCTCCTAGCCCAGAAACCTATGAATGAATACGTTCTGTGGCAAAGAAGCCTCGTGTACGTGGTTAAATTAAGCATTTTGAAATGGGGGGTGGTGGATGACATTGGGTTATTTTGTTCATCGTGTAATCATAGGATCTCTCATAAGGGAAGCACAATTAGAAAGAAGCAAAGGCATGACCATAACTTTGGGGTCATGAACTTTGAGGATACAGAAGGAGCAACAGCTCAGTCTTGGGAAAAGGGAATATGAATAGAACCTTTTTGAATTGTCCAGAGGAAGTTGCCTTGATAATGCCATCTTGTTAGGCTTCTTACCTCAACAATTTTGATACTCAGTGTGCACTGTATTAAGCTACAAAATTTGTGGTAACTTCCTGGAGGAGCAATAGGAATCTAGAACAGTCCCCACGGTTCAAGTCAAGTCCTCATGCCTCTCAAAACTCGTGTCCCTGATTTGTCTTGCCTTTAGCTTATTTCAGAGTCAACGACCACTCATCTACCCAATCATTCGCCTCATACATATTGAGTACCTACCATACAGTAAGTTCCCTGCCTATGTGAGTGGAATCAGCCTTGTTCTGTTGTGCTCAGAATAATCTTCCCACGTTTTATGTTCTGAGCCATATCTGCCAGATGAAAGGCAGGTCAAGCTATGGGGATCTTACCTGGCTTTGGTCTATCCCTGATACTCTGATATTGAACACCCAATCTAGCTAGTCACCAACTTAAAAAAAAAAGAGACTTACTTATTTTCATCTTATGTGTATAAGTTTTGTCTAAATGCATATTTGTGCACCAGGTGTGCACAGTGCCTAAGAGAGCCAGGAGACGGTGACATGTAGCCTGAAACTGGAGTTGCAGATGCTTCTGAGTGCTGTGAATCAAACCCAGGTCCTCTGCAAGAGTGGCCGGTGCTCTTAACTGCTGAGCCGTCTCTCCTGACCACAGTGCTAAACTTTCCCCACCTCATGTCATCCACTGCCAGGCACCCAATCTTGGACACATACATCTGTGCTGTAAATCTGATTCCTTTGAGGAGCGATACCTTTTGGATTCATGGTCCAAGATAAGGTAACGTAGAAACAAGAGTAAGTAAGAGTCTCAGCAGCGCAGTGAGAAGCTTCTATTCTTGAGCCCTGCAGACCAGTGGGTGTCCTCACCTTTGATTGTGATGTCTTGTGATAGTATATTTTAGCTTCCATCACTGAACAGTTCTGTTTCACATGGGAACTCATTCATAAGTGTGCCATCTCTCATGCTAAGAGTGCACTCAGTGTAGGAGGCTAGAAGCTGGCATTCACTGAGAAATATCCATGCCTAGGGCACAGAATCCTCAGAACTTACTAATGCAGGTGAATAGTTACAGTAGTTAGATTTTTTTTCCCTAGCTGTGACATAAACAGCTTAGGGGAGGAAGGATCTTCGCTCAGATTTCAGAGGATCATGGTTCACCACGCTGGAGAAAACCAAGCAAAGTGGCTCTGTCTGTGACAGTGGGAATATGTGGCATTGTTCACCTGACATAGATTAGGAAGTAGAGACCACAGCCAGAGCTAGGAGCAGGTAGAACCGTGAAAGGCCCATCCCCAATGGATGCAGGTAGGCCCTCCCCCAACCCCGTGGGCATGGCCAATATGTGGCCTGAGGATCACATATAGCCACAGATAGTTATGAATGTAGCCCAATAATTTGATAATAATATTTTGCTTAAAATGTGAGATTTTCCTTTGAAAGTTTTTTTTGCAACTTAATTGTTGAGGTTCTCAAGCATGACTTTTGTAGATGGCCATGTTGTGTCACAATGTCAAAAGGTTCCTCCTCAGCACTCAAATTACCATCGCTAGCTGAGGGGACAGGTGCGGAAGTCCTAACCTGTAGTGGACGATCGCTTCAGATTTAAACCAGGACAATAATCTCCACTCTGAAAGCTTTGTTCTACCTGGACAGCTGATCTTTTTAAGTTACCCCAAACGACCACGCTGAGCTGACAATTTGGACTTAAGGTATTCAAATGTCAGCCAGTGGAGTCATGCAGCAGAGTTTAATTCTATTTGGAGTCCCAGCCTTTTTAAATTAAGTATCTGTCATTGCTGCGTGTTTGTGGCTTAGCATAGTGCAGAGTGGGTTTGCAATATACAGGGAGTAAACGTCTCCGCGGCCAACAGCAGGCATTGCGTCTGTGTGGACTCGGCCTCACCTGCTGCTGGTCCCTGGAGTTGCAGCTCTGATGTGGAGCTGTTTTGTGGGTGATCCCACCATTATGTCAAGCCTACAGAGGTAAAAAATTAAAAAAAACAACAACTCTTCTTAGACACAATTTACATGCAGTACAACCCATCCACACTAAATGTATGATTCAGTACGTTTCAGGAAATGTCAGGGCTCTGTAACCACTGATCTTCGCTATAAAACCTTTCTATAATTTCGAGAAGTTTCTTCACGCTCCTTTGTAGTCAGCAACTCCCCTTGTCTCAGGAGACCAGGGATCTGCCATTTGTTATGGTAGTTTTGACTTTTCTTGCCAGTCACTTAAATGCACTCACACAGAATGTAAGTTCTTTCCCCTTCTCTTTACCCTCCTGCCTTTACTTCTCTTCTTCTTCAGTGCTATGGATCAAGCCCAGCTTGCCCACACCAGGCAAGTACTCTATCACATCCCCGGCCCTTAGTTTTTTGACAGGTCTTGCTACACAGCCCAGGTTGGCCTTGAACTTGGGATCCCTTCTCTCTGCCTCTGAATGCTAAGATTACAGGGTTGTGGGTTGTGTTACCAGGCCTCACTAGAATGCAGTCTTTGATGCTTGGTTATTTCACACACTTTTGACATGTATCCATTCTGCTGCTTCCAAAAATATTCACAGGTCTATTCTTTGCCTTGTCAAGCTTGGTATATTCTTGAAATTTGTCCTGAAGTCTTGTCCTTCAGTACTGGTGTGCTCCCAGGATTATGAGGGTCACCCAGTCATAGAACTGTCTGTCATGTGCTGACAACACCTGGGCATGTGGAGAATCTGCCCTTCTCAGTTAACTTCCTGGTCCTCACTGGTCATATGAGGAATGCACAGTTTACCAAACATCTTCCTTTCCTTAAATATATTATCTGTGCATTTTGTTTTAGGTAAACAAAGGAGTCATGAGAAAATGTGGTTTGAGCTACTGTTCTAACAATGTCTGCCTGGTAGGGCTGAGGACTGTGCACAGGCTAGAGACGCTTCGGGAAGCGTAGATACCCTTGGGATGTGCCCACAACATACCGAACTACTTTATCTCCCTAGGTCTGCCCTCCCGCTGAGATCCAGCTGCCCTGTTCAACCCCTGACTGTCCGCACACACTCCTGAACCTCACAGGTACTGTTCGCTGAAGAGACAATGAAAGGGATCGTACAGGCGATGTGTGCAGCGTGCGTGCGTGAGATCACTCCTTCATCCCCTCAGGGTCCCATTTAGAAAAGCCACTCTCAATATGGACACTTGCTTATTGTCTTTAACCTAGTTATAATGATGATTCTAAACAAGCAATGTAAACAAAACAAAAATTTCAAGCCATGCCTAAACGTTCCGTTAATCTTGAAATTCTAACGTAAGGAACTCATACTTTGCAAAATAGCAGGAAATTCAGAAATATGTTAAAGAAGTGTCTACCACTGTGGGGGAAAAATATACTTCACTTGTCAGTGGGAAATGAGGTGACATAAAAGTCTTAGTTATTGGAGTCTTTGGTCAGAGAGAAAATTGAAAGATGCCGAGGTTGCAGTCGGCCCTCTGGTCTCTCTCTATCTCTAACAATGCAGTAGATGACTTAAGGAGAGGTTCGTGTCTCCTGAAACATATGTATGAAGTATTTTTACAAGTGCTCAAACTCAGGAATAAGCGGAGCTAATGTTAGATTATGTCCAATACACTCCCTTTCCTATGTAGGGAGTGTAACAAGTATTCCCAACCTTTCCATCAGAAATGGCCCTGAAACGAAAAAGTCTCAGCTTTCTGGAAAATTCACTCACTTAAAATTCTTAGTCTCAGGGGTGGATAAGTGAGGTATTGGCAATTCTTCACTAGTAAATGAATTTTTTATTTTATTTTATTTTTTTGCTGGCAGAATGAACTGAAGTCAGATAAACTTGCTCAAAGAAGGCACATAGAGAAACCTTCTGGAGGCTGCGGGCAAATGGGCTTCACCTCGCCTGTCTGTTACACCTAGGTGGTGGAGGTTGCCTGAAATACTCTGTTGAGAACGTTTCTGAGGTCGTATATGGCTGAACTTAGTGGGAGGGGTCTGGGAGAGAGCAGCTTGGAAAGACTTGGTTAATGTTCCAGTCTGTGAGAAAACAATCCGAGAGGCCCACAGGTTCTAACCTCCTGGGAGGAGCCTGGATCGTTCCTCCTGGTTGGGTTTTTAGGGTAAGTGGGCCCTTTCAGAACCGTGTGTACAAGCCCGCAGACCGGCGGCTCTGATGCTGCAAACTGAATTGTGCTTCTCTCTAAATCGGGGGATACATCTTTTCCATAGCAAGAGCTTTCATCTAAGTCAGACTGTCATGTTGGTTAACACAATGAAAAGAATACTAAGTCTTCGTGGTTGCCAAGACTACAGCCAGCATCAAAAAATGAAAATAGAAACACTAGACACACACCTGGGAATCTGGATTGCTATGTGATCTTGCCCCCTGCTCGTGGCAGCCATAACCTGTATTTTCTCTGGCCTTCAAAACGCTGGTGCTGTCTTCTCTTTCATGTTTTAGTCTAACATCTCAGTTTTCTACTCAAGTCTTTGTCTTCATTCAACTGTGATTATATTTTGTGAAATTAAATATTTATTGCCCTTTACTAATTTTACTCTTCATTTTTCTTACATGATATTTCTTAACTTAACATTTTTTTTAATGTCATACGTAAGTCAGGAATGCTTCTGTTGGGGCTAGAGAGATGGCTTTGTAGTTAAGGACACTGGCTGCTCTTCCAAAGAACCCAGGTTTGACTCCCAGCATCCACAAAGTGGCTCACAACCATCCCTAACTCCAGTTTCAGGATGTCCAACAGCCTCTTTCTGCCCTCTTAAGCATCAAATATAGGCACACATGCAGGCAAAACACACATACACATAAAGTGTATTAAAGAATGCTATTATTGATTGAAGACAAAAACTTAAAGAAACCCTTGTCTCTGATGTAGGAAACATCCAGGCCACTTAAACAAATGATTATAAAACAAGGTAGACCATTTTATTTTGCTATTTTTTAAATATTAATTTATTTTTTATGTGCATGGGGCTTTGCCTATACATAAGTATATGTACCATGTGTGTGCCTGAAGGACAGAAGAGGGCACTGAAAGCTTTGGAACAGGAGTTACAGATGGCTGTGAGTCACCATTTGAGTGCTGGGAACAGAACCCAGGTCCTCTGAGAGACACAAGTTCTCTTAACCACTGAGCCATCTCTTCAGTCCTCAAGCAGGACAGTGTAATGTGCCTTATTATTTCTTGATTCTAGAGACCTTCCTTGAAAGGTTTCCCCACTCTTCCTCCTGGTTACCATTTTTTTTTTAAAATCTGTATGAAAATCACCTGTGTCATATGCTCTACTTCAGAGACCACAACACAGTCCCAACACTCCTATGTCCCTTATTGGTGCCTACACTGTTTTGCAACACAGCTGAGCCACCCTCTTTCTTAGACTATGTGCAGCAGTGACACTGGACATGCCATTCTCTTGTCTCTTCTCATTACCCCACTGACCACTGTCCCACACCTGCCTTCCCCATAGCCCTTGACCTGCCTTGGGTCCCTCTCACACCCCCGGGGTCTGCCATGCTGATCTGAAGGGTCTTTTATCTATCCACAGGCTTCCTTTTTTTTTTTTTTTTTTAGATCAAATGATTTAACAGATTTATAGAGTATTCCATGCAACAAAAGCAGAATACCTATTATTATCAATAGCCCCGTGGAACTTTTTCTAAATGGATCACATCCTAAGCCACAAATTACAGCTCACTGAGTACAAAAGAATTTCTCTTATCAATTCCATTGGGGCGGTTGTCCATGTAGATTTACTGAGTCCTCGTCTTTGGCATATGCTGTGCTGTGCTGTTACCAAGTGGTTCTAGGATTCTGCCCACCTCTGGATTCTAAGAATCACTCCAGTCAGCTCTAGGCTGTAATTCTGGCTCAATCCAGATGCATCTTTAAATAACTGTGGGTAGTTAAGCAGGATCATCATGAGGAGGGTCCATTTGCAATTAGAGAATGATGGACATATTATTTTGACCTAGAGAACAATATACTTACTCCATATTGTTAGTTAAGCTTGAGGTGGAAATTCAGTCTTCTTCTCTTCCTGAGCCTCTGTTGTCCTCCATCTATCTCCATAATCCATCTCACTCCAAATACTGAGAGTTACCTGTCTTGTCTTTGTACGGCCCCACTTTTGGCCTTCCATGGTGTGTTTACTTCCTCACACTCAATCTCCATTTGCCCAAACCCTGCTGTATCAGGGCCCACCTCAATCACAACTCCCTTCACAAAATTCTCTCAGACATCTCTTTGACAGCCAGCACTCTTATGAGTATTAAACACATCAATGATTTATACTTGTGAGATTATCTGGGAAGGGCTACATGACACTCTGAGCTCCTGAGGGTCAGAGTCACACCATCCTCCAAAATATAATCAGAAACTAGACTGCTTCTATTTATGATTTAAATTTTATCTATCTATCTATCTATCTATCTATCTATCTATCTATCTATCTATCTATCTATCTATCTATATTTGTGTGTTAGTATGTGCATGTGTGTGCCAGATAAGGGTGTTGCATTATCTGGAGCCAAAGTTACAGGCAGCTGGCAATAGACTTTGGCTCCTCTGCAGAAGCAGTAAGAGTGCCTAGTCTTTGACCCATCTTTTCAGCCCCTCCTTCTACCTTTATTATGGAAATCACCAAGTCTTTGTTCAGTCTGCCTTGGGACAGTACTGGTCCAAACTAATGAAGACTTTCGCCTATGACTCAGAAGGGTAGAGAACATAGTAGAGCAGAGTATATACCTTTATGTCAACTCACAGTGTGAAGTCAGGACTTCTCACTTAGTAGGTTCATAAGGCAACAGCAAGGAAGTGGAGTCATTAAAAAAAAAACTCACAATAAAACAATAACGTGTATTACCATATCCTGGGTGGCAAACTAATAACCCCACGAAGTAGCCATTAATATTATCCCCAATGTGCCGCCAGGGGGGTGGAAGCTTGCAAGAGTTAACAGGCTATAGTACCCATTTTCTTTTCCCCTCTGCATACCCACTGGTCCTCCATTACTGTCATATAACTCTGGAGTATAATCTTCAGTCACTGTATCAGTGCGCTCCTGATCTTGGGTTCTCTGTTGGTTCAGTCAGGGTGAGGTGCTAGCATGAGCACCAGGAGACCCGACTGGGAAGAGAGAGGTTAGAACACTGATTTTTTCCCCCCAACTTGCTCCCTGGTGGCCATGGACAGCCAATGGCTATTTTTCTCTCCTCAAGACCTCAACTCCTATCCAATAAACCTCTGGCTCTTGTGTCCCAACTCAGCCAATAGAAGGACTCGAGAACCCTAGATCCTTGCTGGTTTCCCTAAAACTCACCAACATGAGTTCCAAAGGGACATTCTGAAATTCTAATACATGGCATCTCAGAAAGCTCATATTTGCAAGGAGTCATTTTGGGTATAAGGAGATAAGGAGGAGGGAAGTCTGTGACTTGTCCTGTTAAGACCCTATGAGCAGAGAATGAGCCAATGAGAAGAGTCTGGCTAATGTGTACATTGCCGTTAGATAGGAGGAATTATCCCTGGCATTCTGCTGTGCACTAGAGTGACTGTAGCTAGCACCAGTTCATTGTATATGTCAAAACAGCTGGAAATAAAGGCTTTTATGTTCTTATAACAAAGAGCTTATAAATAATCTATGTTAATTAACTCTGATTTTATCATTACAAGATGTCTACATATTGAAACATCACTTTTGTGCCCTATGAATATGCTCCAGTATGTGACAATCAAAAATAAAAAGAATAATAAAGAAGACAGTGGAGTGAAGGCAGATGAACAGGTAGAACCACCACGCCAGGGATTCCAGGCTCGCCTGGGAACACCAAGGACTGCTGGCCCTCAGTGGAGACTAAGAGGAGGCAGGCAAGGGCTCTCCTTTGGGTTTCGGGCAGGAGTAGACCCCTTCCAGCATCTTGCTTTTACTACCCTTTAGGGCTTCGAGGCAACAGACTTCTGTGATGAGTCCTTCCATCAGTGGTCCTTTGTGACAGTATAGGAAATCATGCCAGCTGTATGTCTAGCAATTGCCCAATCACAAATTCTCTTTAATTAGCTTCTTTTATGTGTGTGACATGCTTTCCACTGTCCCCTGCCCTCTAACTTTCCCAAGGTTAAAAAAAAAAAAAATCCAGGGATGGAATTTAGGCTGTGATGGCACCCAACAGTTTATCTTCCATATGATACCAATAATTATGGGTAAATCTCATACTGGGCTGTTATTCCCTCTCTAGTGCCATTTGGCCCGGCACTAGTGCCCAGTGCTGAAGGCCTTCCTTTTGTGTTAACTGGCAAAGATTTGATAAAGAGCAAGCGCATGAGAAAGCTGATCTCTGAAAAGGCATGCACACAGGCTGAAAGGTCCAGGTGGGAGGGTCAGGGTTTTCAAATGCGCTCACTCACTCGCTCGCTCACAGCTTCCCTTGAAAGTTAGCAGAACACTGGGTGGTGGTACAGGTCTCCACCTTTGTGACCATCAAGGCCTTGAACTTCAGGAACTGTCCTCATTTCTAAAACCGTAGGGGAACGTGGGGAAACTAAGCTCCTTTCAAATGCAAATAGGCTACTCGGTAACTACCAATTCTTTCAGATGAAAAAGGAGGAAAGAGCAGACAGATGAAAGCTCTAGAGTTGAAGGTTTCCTGTGCCTCAGAGCAGCCTCTGAATGGTCTCTTCTCCGGACCTTCTCGGCCCCTTGTCTTTAGAGTCTCAGTTTCTGCCCAGGTGAGCAGGCGAAGGAAGCTGCTGTCTGAGTAATTACTGCTCTACCGTTTCTTCTTAAGGATGCTACTATTTTTAGTAGGAGTGACTCAGGTACCCAGGGTGGGGAGGAGGCTCTTAGTAATGATTTAACCTCTTTGTATAGGGGTGTTTATATCCACCCTCAAATCTTACCTGTCCTCTTGATAATCCCCACAGGTGAGGGCACTAACGAAGACATACAAATCTCTCCTTGAAATAAAGGTATTGCAGTGTATTTGAGAAATGGGAAAATTCTCAACACTGTGGCCAGGGGTGAAGGTGAAAAAGGACACAAAGGGATTCCCAACCTTCCCGGGGAGGGGGGGAAAGGCCAAGCCTGTGAGCTGCCTAGAGTGGGAAGAATGCTTCTCCCTGGTAGCAGGGAGCACACCTGGCTAGGCACCACAGGTTAAGAAACTCTGGGGGGAGACTGTTTCCTGACTCAGGGGCTCTATGTTTCTCTTCTTAAGGGAGAAGTTGCACTGGACTCCCTGAATAACCAAACGCACCCCACCCCCAGCCTGGCATGTGCGAAGTGCTCTCCAGGTACTCACCCTCCTGTACTCTTACAACAGGCAGACAGGGCTGGCTGTTACCAATCCGATATAGTATTAAAAGAGACAGGCTGGAACCCCCGATCTCTCTGAGCTCTGGCATCCAGTAATTCTGGCTCTGTTGGGTGTGCCTAGTACGCCAGAGCACACAAAAGTGACTCTGCTACCAAAGCCGGTCTCATTTTCCCAAACCTTGCCATTTGGAGTTTACTGGTCCTCCATCTATGTGTTTGGTGGGTTTGCTAGATGAGCAAGTATGCTAGACATCCTGACATTTTTGGTGCTTGGATGCAACCTTTCTTATGACTGCACTTCGTCCAACACAATTTAATTAGTCAAAATAAAAAAATTTATATCAGTGTATTTTGCATATTTATTATTCAGCCTACATGTCCTCCTAACCACCAGTTAGTCTGCTGGTTAAACACCACGGACAGTTCCACATAAACTTGTCTTCTAAGGCAACCGATATGATACAGTACTGGCCAAGTTTTGCATTATCATTCTTTGGATGGTCAAGAGAAGGCAGAGTTAATTATAAATTAGTTATTGTTATTATTATTATTATTATTATTATTATTATTATTATTATGTTTTTTTGCGACAGGGTTTCTCTTTGTAGTCCTGGCTGTCCTGGAACTCACTCTGTAGACCAGGCTGGCCTCGAACTCAGAAATCTGCCTGCCTCTGCCTCTCAAGTGCTGGGATTACAGGCATGTGCCACCACGCCCGGCTAAATTAGTTATTTTTATGGCAAGAAAAAAAAAAAAAAAACCCAGCGCTGGGCCGATCCAGCTCAGTATGTCTTGCTGAAGAGTAGATCATTATGAGAAGATTTAAGACATGTCTTAGCTCTCATGTCAAGGGACTCTCACAGGCACGGCTGTTTCCTCACACTAATCTCCTGGGAACACACACATATATTTATAGTTGCAAGATGTTAGTGGGTTATTGGGTTAAGAAAGGCCAAATAAAGTTGTGACAAGAATATCAACCTCTTAGTTTTCTAAAACTTTAATTATGGTATTGCAAATTGATTGATTGTCTCTGAGGGACTCCTTGACTACAAAGCCACCAACAATAAAAGGTTAGAGAGACTCTCTTTGTAATCCTCCATTATTTCTCTCAGTTATAGACATCCCTGTCTTCGGCAGATATGGAAGTTATCACGGCATCTGATGCACATTTCTGAGAGTGTATTTTGTCAAAAACACTGCTGACAGGTTTCCCCTACTCCTCCGGGTGCCCCAGGAGTGATTCCTAACCAGACCTCGGCAGTCCCACCTTGGGGCCGATGCTCATTCTCCTTTGTCCTCCAGAAATCCCTATTTTTTCTTTTACCTGAGCCCTGTATGCTCCCCACCTCAGTGTTCAAACTCTATGTCCCTTTCTGCCATCGTAGGCAAAGACCTCCGACCACACTAGCACTGACCAATAGAATTGCAGTGTGGGGCACATATGTCACTCTTAAATCTTATTTTAAATGTGACAAAGAACAGGTGGCACTAGTTTTCACTGTACGTTTTACTTGATCAAATATACCCACATTATTTTAATTTCAGCAATCGGTAACGCGTTAGTGACAGCGGGTGAGATACTCAGGGCATCCGTTCCTTAGATACCGAACGACACATGATCTCAGCCCATCTCCATTTGGCTGAGCTGCGCTTGAAGGGCTCAGCAATGCCTCGCTCTGGACCCTGCAGCCCTAGACCACTATTTAGAAGGCAAGATTATCACCTAGCACAAAGTAGGTCTCAGAGACTGCTGTCGCCCAATCTGTCTGCTCTAATTATTCTCATATCTGCCAGGGCATGTGACACTCTCATGCTCCATGCCAGCTACACTCCAAGGCATGCACAAGTCTCCTCTCCTTGAGCAGAGACCCAGGAGTGGGCGCACTCTCATTCTCCCATAGTGCACAGGGTACTTGTGGCCTCTGAGTCTGGAGCACCACCACAGGCCTCCTAGTTCTGGGCATGGTGTGAATGCTATGCAGAATGTTATCTAGTTTCTTTCTTTCTTTCTTTTTTTTTTTAAAGAACACCTGTTCTTAAAACACCGTCCTCTCCTCTGCCACCTCTCAATTTGATTTAGCGCTTATCTTCTGAGCACGGTCCATTAAATTTATGTTGTGCTCTTATAACTAATGTGCTCATTTATCTCATTCATTGATGGACGAATGGTTTTGTGTGTGTGTGTGTGTGTGTGTGTGTGTGTATGTGTGTGTGTATGTGTGTGTGTGAGCATATGTGTGTGTGTGTGTGTGTGTGTGTGTGTGTGTGTGTATGCACACACATATGCATTCCACATCTTAGTGGCCCCAGATGGCTAATAAGTACCATATTCTAAAATTGATACAGGAACAGCTCATAGTATATGTTAAATGAAATATGGATTGATCTTTACATTATTGAACGAAAAAGCTTCCAATTTAAAATAAACTCTACACCTATCATCTGCCAAGGATGCCTGTGGCTGGGTAACGTATTTACTGATTGCTTGGAAGGAGAGAAGGAAACAGTGGCTCTTCTCCTGTGCGCTCTCCTTAAGCCCCGTGACCTCCCTGAAGAGGAGATCTTACAGCAATACATGCCAAAGACGAGAAGAAAGGAACTCAGAGAGTCCAAGGGGTTTGTTCAAGTTGGCATGGCCGGTCAGTGTCCCTAGGAGAACTTGAGTTCATCTGTTTATGATGTTATGATATTTGTGTCCAGCCTTCAGTTTCAGTTCTGACCCAGGAGCCTTGGATTGCTGCAAAGAAAGCATGGCTGTGGGCACTGGTCAGCCAGGGCAGTGGTCCTCAATCTGTGTCACGACCCCTTTGGAGGTCAAACAATCTTTCCGCAGGGATCACCTGGGACCATCGGGAAACACAGTATTTACATTACAAGTTGACGTTATGAAGAAGCAACAAACCTAATGTTATGGTTGAGGGATCACCCAGCATAAGGAACCGTGTGAAAGCATCGCAGCATTAGGAAGGTTGAGAGTCACTAAGCCAAATCCTGCAGGAGCACAGGCATGACCCACGCCTCTTCGGCCTCCACTCCTTACTAGGACCACGTCCTCCCCGCTGTGAGACACGAAAGAGTGGCGAAGGTGGCTCCTGATGCTGGTAAATGCACCTCTGAGTTCAGATTTACGACTGAACTCAGAGGTGATTGAAGCCTCTCGGCATACGGAAAACAACATGAAGAAACAGAGGCACCTGGATTTGTTTCACAAAGGATTTGATGCAGGTTTTCTTAGATGAAAGGTAAGCTTACAATTTTTTAAGGCAATAAATCAAAATTGCCATTTACCAAATCTCTGAAATACACCGCTGTGACAAACACATCATGCATATCAACTTATTTATCGTTCATAATAACCCTAAACATGGACACCAGACATGCTGTGAAACAAGAAATCAAGTTTCAAAGGACAGTAAACTCATGGGGCAAACCTGGGACATAGGCAGAATTGCTTCCTTTATTGTGATGCACTGAAGGGCCTAACTCCAGGGGATGTCACCTTTATTTGGTACAGGGTCCTTGCAGATGGAATCAAAAAAAGATGAGGATTTTTTTTTTTTTTTTTGGATCTGATGGGCCCTACATTTGTTTACAAGTATCCTTAAAGAAGAGAAAGATCTAGGCACAAAAGACACACATAGGATGGCAGAGGCAGATCAGAGAGCTCTTTAGCTGGAAGCTAAACACCACCAAGGATCGCCAGGAGCTAGAAGCCAGGAGAAAGCAAGGACAGAGTCTCTCAAGAGCAAGAAGAAGAAAGAGGAGGAGGAAGAAGAGGGGGAGGAGGAAGATGGGGAGGGGGAGGAGGGGAAAGAGGAGGAGGGGGAAGAGGGGGGAGGAGGAGGGGAAAGAGGAGGGAGGAGGAGGAAGATGGGGAGGGGGAGGAGGGGGAAAAGGAGGAGGGGGAAGAGGAGGAGGGAAAAGAGGAGGAGGGGCAAGAGGAGGAGGGGGAGGAGGAGGAGGGGGAAGAGAAGAAGAAGAAGGAGGAGGAGGAGGAGGAGGAGGAGGAGGAGGAGGAGGAAGAAGAAGAAGAAGAAGAAGAAGAAGAAGAAGAAGAAGAAGAAGAAGAAGAAGAAGAAGAAGAAGAAGAAGAAGAAGGAGACAAAATCAGGGAACAGTGTTCAGAAATGTAGCTGATGTCCGAGGAGTAATTTAGGCAACCTATAGTGACCAGGAGGCAAGGGAGGTGAGAAGCAATGCATGACTTTGGATGTGCAGAGAAGGTAGAGCTGAGAACTGCTCATGGCAGATGTGGGCCTTTGAGGGAGGGCCTGTTGTCTAGGGAGACTCAGGCCTCTGGCTTGGGCAACTGAGTGCATGCTTATGTCACGGTGACAAGGTGAGAACAGTTTGTTCTGGTGGGTCTAAGCATCACAGACTAGACATCAGCTGAAGTGGGTTAGCTATAGAACTCTACAGAGAACAAACTCTAAAATGAGGGCAGGAGTTAGGATCTGGGGTATGGCAGCTCAGCACCTGGCAGATAACTAACTCGCACGGGGCTTCCACCTCGTCATCTGCAAAAGCATGAGACATTATATGTGTAATATGAACCAATGTATGTAAAGAGCCCATGGTAAGAAAATGCCCCATAGATTTTAGAAATTATTTTATAACTAATCTAAGGATTTATTCCTGGGACCCTTTCATTTTATATGTCTGGGTGTTTTGCTTGTGTGTCTCTCTGTGTACCACGTGTGTTCCTGTTGCACACAGAGGTCAGAAGAGGGCATCTGGATCCCTGGGGATGGAGTTACAAATTGTTGTGAGCCTTCATGGGGGTGCTGGGAATCTGCCCCGAGTCCTCTGGAGGAGCAGCCAGTACTCTTCGGTGCCTTCTCTCCAGCCCCTCTGCCCGGGACCTTCTAATGATGCTGCTTATTAAACACCAGATATCAAGGTCCCTGTTTTTTATTCCCTGAAATGAATATAAGAAAACCATGGGGGACATTGCATGGTTTATTCTTGGTAAGGATGAGAGAAAGCATACTCTAGGAAGTAAAAATTGTTCCCTAGCTGCCCGAGGCCCCGCGAAGCACCCGTCAGGTTTACTGCAGGAGTTTTATAGTTCTGGCTACGAGGGTGATGCAGATAAAGGAAAGTTGGGTAGTACCGAGGATCCAAATTTCCTTATTTGCAACGATTTATGAGAACAGCATGCACCAGTAATGAAATAACACCTCCTCTCTTCCAACAGACTCCCTGTCCCTCCCAGGGAGACAGAAACCATCAGGTTCTGTTTGGTGTGGGACACTTTGTTCTCTTCCCAGGGTAGCAGTGAGTGGGTTTGAGAGGGAACTCTCCCAGATCGGGTTTCTACTCCGTCTCTGCTTCTGTCTCTCTGTCTCTGCCTGCCTGCCTCTCTCCTTCCTTCTCTCCCTCCCTCCCTCCCTCCCTCCCTCCCTCCCTCCCTCCCTCCCTCCCTCCCTCCTTCCCTTCTGGCATTTGATCTCCTCAAAAGCACATGCCTACCATGGCAGGTGCTATTTATGTGCACACTCTCAGAACGACACAAACATCAATTCTCACTCTTTTCTCAAAATACTGAAGATAAAACGCTTCGTACGCATCAAGAAAGACCAGGCACATTTTAGTTAATATAATCAGGGTCTGCTTCTTTCAGCCACGTTTTAATTAATGTAATGGGGGTCTGTTTCATTCAGCTGAGATACCAATGAATCAGTATGAAAATATTATGAGAAATTTGATTTCCAGTTCCTTTAAATACACAACGTACATGATTTATTCTCTAAGGATAAAATAAACGTGTGGGTTAAGTATTATCGTGAAAGGAGGAGATGATTAACTCAGTGACAGAGATCTTGCTGAAGCCCTTCCCACTCCAATCACCACCCCCTGTTTTCCCTACAGGACTTTTAAAAGAAATTATTAAAAACTGAATGACCCAGTACTCACTTATCCCATCCCACTCAGATCCGCCCTGTCCCCCACAATTATTGTCTTGGTTAATGACCTCATTATCTGAGTTTGCTTTCTACTACTGTGATAAAATGCTATGACTGAGATCGTTAGTCCCAGCTGTCAATTTGACTACATCTGGAATGAACTATGATCCAGAAGGGCACACCTTTGATCCAGATCTTGAGGCTGGACGACAGAGGCTTTTGATCTGGAACTTGAGGCATAGTGGTAGTGAAAAGCTCAGGCCCAGGCAAGGTGGTACACACCTTTAATCCCAGGAGATAGAGGCAAGCAGATCTCTGAGTTCAGGGGCAGCCTGGGATAGAGCACGGTCCAAGTAATAAGATATTATCCATAAAATGCAGGCTTTACATTACACTTCACAGACTCAAAGAAGCTCAAGAAAGAAGGAAGGCCCAAACAAAGAAGCTTGGATCTCACTTAGAAGGGGGAATAAAATGGTCACTATTAATGATACTCCATTATGCTTGCAGGCAGAAGCAGAGTGTCCTCTGAGAGGCTTCACCCAGCTGCTGACTCAGACAGACACAGACATCCACAGCCACACAGTGGATGGAGCTTGGGGATTCTTCCGGAAGAATAGGAGGAAGGATTATGGGTCCCGAAGGGGATAGGAACGCCACAGGAAGACTAACAGAGTCAACTAACCTGGACCCCTGGGGCTCTCAGACTCTGAATCACCAACCAAAGAACATACTAGGACTGGACCTAGGCCTCCCCACTCATATGTAGCATATGTGCAGCTTGGCCTTCATGTGGGCTCCAAACAACTGCAAGAGGGCTATCCCAGAAGCTGTTGCCCAGATGTGGGATATGTTCTTCTAGCTCGGCTGCCTTGTGTGGCCTCAGTGGGAGAGGAAGCAGTCTCACAGAGATTTGATGTGCCAGGGTTGGGGGGAATATCCAGGGTGTCCCTATCCACCCACAAGAGAAGGGGAGGTGGGAGGGGGAGGGGAAGGGGAAGGGGAAAGATTGTGGTTAGTGAGTGAAGTATAAGCTGAATAAGTAAATAAAATAAAAACAAAAACCAAATAAATAGAAAAGTCAGGCAAGATTATGATGAAGAGAAAGCAGATAAAACAAGATAAATTAATTCTTGACTGGTGAATATTTACTACTGTGCATTCCCATAACCATTAAGAACCACAGGAGACAGGTGAAATCTTCCCTGCTATCGGACTGCATAGTAAGAGGAGCCAGTTTTATTTGAAAATAAATTATTTCCACAACCCAGGTGATTTCTTTGTAAACATTATCAATAATAAAATCTTTTCAATTGGAAAAATCTAAGTTAAAGTGATTAAAATGTGCATGTATTTTGGCAGTTAATCCCCAAATAGTGGCTGGGCGTGGTGGTGCATGCCTTTAATCTCAGGACTTGGACACAGAAGCAGGTGGTTCTACACGGGCCAGCCTAGTCTACATAGCAAATTCTAGGCTAGCCAGGGCTCCATAGTGAGATTCTGTCTCGAAAATAAATCTTTGTGTAGTATCCTAAAAGCAAATAAGTACATTTACTATGCAGTACACATTGTATTTTATATGTGTTATATATCATAAAATTACTTATTCTAATCTAAGTGTCTTTTATACCAGTGTGCACATATTTTACGTACATAAATACATGCTTATGTATTTCATGCAGATTTTTTTTAATTGAAACTTTTAGTTCACACATCCATCTCCATGGCCACACTGGAGGCTCCTTGGATGTGAAGGCTGCCTTCAACTCACAGTTGCATCCTCGATTCTTAACACAATCAAAACGCTATAGGTATATTTATATATGTTCAGATGTATAACCTTGAGCATGTATAATATAAAGTATGAAAGCATACAAACACTAAACAGTGTGCAGTAGCAGAACCAGGTTCCAGGTCACAGGAGTGCCACAGTAACGACAGGGGACTTTAAGAAGACAGTCCTCAGCCGGGCGTGGTGGCGCATGCCTGTAATCCCAGCACTTGGGAGGCAGAGGCAGGCAGATTTCTGAGTTCGAGGCCAGCCTGGTCTACAGAGTGAGTTCCAGGACAGCCAGGACACCCTGAGAAACCCAGGGTTTCCAGAGAAACCCTGTCTCAATAAACCAAAAAAAAAAGAAGAAGAAGAAGAAGAAGAAGAAGAAGAAGAAGAAGAAGAAGAAGAAGAAGAAGAAGAAGACAGTCCTCCTCTCTAGTCCCTCTCTGTAATAGCTGACCTGTAACCTTAGAGAGATGACTCCATCTCTTGAGTCTCTTCCCGATGCCATCTCAGACTAATGACAGGCCTAAGAGGAGGTAAGGAGCAAGCCTAGCACGGAACAGGCACTAATCCACGACAGCCTACAACGGCCGAGCCTTTCCTATGTCAGTGTGACTTTAAATTCCATAGTCTTCTTTCCCCACTACCCAAGGCTCTAGATCATGTAGCTTTCAGTACTTTTTCCTACAACTATATTCCATGAGAGCCACTGCTTCTCATCCTGCTGCAGTCTAACTGGCAGGAGGACCTCAAAGTTGAGGTGTGCACCCCACTAGAGTTAGGCCGCATCAGTATCTCAGATCTGTGGAGTGTTCAGGCAACCAGGTCTAATGCTTGTCTTTTATGCCTCTAGTTTAGCAATCTTCTGCAGCACTTTACTTCTCTTTAATAAGCACCATGGGTTTTCTTTCTTGTTCTAATTCTTGGAATTTCACTATGTCACCCAAAGAAACTCAGAGGCCCTCCCATAACATGTTGTAAAGACCCACGGAAGACTTTATAATATGCAAATGTAGACCCTCAACACATCCACCAGCGTGACACGCAAATGTCAGAGCACAGCTCTCTCCTACTAAAAGTCTTCCAAGTACCCCATCTCAGAGCACAGACTGATTCCTTAGAAGAGACCTCAGCGCTCACCTCAGGGCTGCCTTCTGACCTGCACTGTTCACAGCTGTCCTGGGCTACCTCAGGGTCTTGACTTTGGTATTCTGCTCTAAGACACTTTTTAACCAAGCTATTCATGCAGACCTCAGATCTTTCCCTCTCTGCCTTCCAGATTTTTCACCGTAGTTGCCTTATTTATAAAACAGAGAATTTTTTCCTGTTCTCTCTGCTCCCCATAACTCCCTCCCTGTCTTTCCCGCTCAGTGCTTCTCTGTAGCCTCCCTCATCTTTCAACACTTTATTCAGTTTACGCGCTTTATCTTCTGAACCCCTCTTCCAAATGTTAGCTCTCTCAGGGGTTACTGTCTCTTTTGTCAACTGTCATCTCCTGTTGGGGGCAGTAGAGAAAGCCACCACCTGTGTTCCTGTAGAAACTGGGTCTCTCTGGGGTTCTGGTATCCCTCGTTTCTCCTTTCCCCTGGTTCGTAGTGCTCTGGAGGCACTTTCGATGTAGCCCAATAAATAAAACAAAATGAAATAAAATGAAACAACGCTGTGGACAGAGCCGAGCTCACCAACACCCGCTGCTTTGGCTACTCTTGTCTTTGTCCCTCACAACCATGGACGTTTCAGACACATCATAAGGCCCTGCATGTCACTGAGTGGAGGGGACCACTCGATTTTATTTTCTGGAGACCCATTATGTCAATCTTTATCCAGAAAGCAGGATGTGTGCTGGACGTCAGAGAAAGGAGCGAGGGGCACGACTTGTACAAACAACTTCTTTGTGTAAAGGGAAGAGATGCGGTCCAGATCCCGGGGAGGGGTGTGAGCTATCGTCATTGCGTCTGCTCAAATCCACCAGCTCATCACAGCTGACATTTCCCGTGCACCTCTCCCTGCCACAGGTTAATTGGAACTGGGACTTAGCTAGGGGCCTCTGAAACTCATTATATGGTATCAGGGATGTGCTTTACCAGAGGTGAGGCTCTAATTATAACAACGCTGCCTTCGCTGATGGACAACCATAAGTATTTCCTGATTGAGACTCAGTTTTTCAATGTCTAAGACTGCACACGTGAAATTACATCTAATGTTCCCCTGGGACTGACAGTATTAGCCTATGGAACTGAGGCAACGCTGAGCAAGGTTCTCAGTATTCTGCAAGCCTGTCTTGTGTGTGAGCAAAGGGGCCAGCTCCCTACAGTAGCAGTCGGAAGTCCCTTCCTGCTTTCTCTGTCCCCTTGAAAGTTTTAGCTAAAATGGTAAAGGGGAACATGTTCAGCGGAAAACTAGACGTTTACTGTCTTAGCCTCTGTGGCTACAATACAGAGAAAATGACAAACAACAAAACAAAACAAAACAAAACAAAACAAAACAAAACAAAACAAGACAAAACACACCTGGCCAGTCACACATTACAGCAAATACACCACACTTCCATACTGTTGCAGCAAGTCCCAGGTGGGTGGGGCACACAGTAGGGATGACTAGCTTTACATATAGGGGCACATTGGAGGAGGCATCATCTCTAAACGGGGTTAAACATACACTGGTAGCTGACGTCACATCATGACTACTATACGACTCTAGGCAGGCCATACAAGATATGGAAGAGTTTTGAAGTTCATTAGGAAACCCCGTGAAGTCACTGCTTATACCCTTAGTTTAGACAGTGACTGTCTTGGAGTGAGGTAGCTTAAAAATAAGAGCAAAGCTGAAAGCGGCTGTTCCCAAAAAGGCTTACTTACTGAAAACAAACAAACAAACAAAGAAAGAAAACTAAATAAAACAAGCAAACAAAACCATGTTAACACTTCAGGAAGGCTCTGAGTCCATGATGAAAATTCACCCCAAAACTCACTCCAAGCATGATGTTGATACACTATTCAGGGCATTTATTAAAGAGAGGAGCTAGTAAGCCAAACTTTCAAGTCTGTTTAGAGAGTAGTAAATTAACTACTGAGTGATTACCACATATACCAGACGTATACCTAAGTGCTTCATTTAAACACTACAGGCAAAGGCCCCAAGGCAAGAACATTAGGGTTAGGCAGAAAAGAGCTAGCTCAACCGAATCAGTTAAGGATCCAGCACTAAGAAACATGGAGCTGTTTGCAGACAGGCACCGGAGCAGAGGGCAAGGAAGATGGTCCTGGAATAGATTACGAGGGATGTGCTAGATACAGATCATCCTGGCACAGCTTATGAGGGATGCTGTGGATCACAGCTAAGAGGGATGCCGTGGATACACAGTTAAGGGAGATGCTTAGCTCTTACCCAGCTAACAGGGATGCTGTGGATACAGTTAAGGGGGATGTTGTGGATGCACAGTTAAGGGGGATGCCGTGGATACACAGTTAAGGGGGATGATGTAGGGAGTTGACTGTGCTTTGACTTACAATGCTTGAGGCAGGTAAGAGGTACTTGGTCTGACCAGAGGAAGCCATTTTTAAAAAGCAGGGAAACTACTCTGTAGTTTCCTCACCTTGGGGGTTAATATTTTAGAAAGCTGTTGGTGATCAGATGTCCAGGACTCCCAGCATAGGGCCACGGTCCTGAGCACGTGGGACCCACACTCTTTCCCCACTTCTGCAGCTTCTCTCTGTGTCGCTGGCTCCCCACTGTCTCCCTTTTGGGGGGAGCAGATTTCAAAATTCTAAAATTATGTGCAAAGGAAACCTTCTGCTAACTGAAGAGGGAAGTTCTTGATGTAAGAACTTGTAGACTTGGAGGGAAACAAGGAACTGGACTTGGAAGCAATTTGCAAAGGGTCTTCAGGAAATCCAGTCTACAGGATCTGTTTGCTGATCCTGTTATATGGGCTCCGATTATTCTTCCCCATTTTGTGCCATTTCATTTTTCTAGTGTCCAGGAGAGACAGAAACTCTTCCTTGGCCCATGATATTTGTACTGAGAGAGGCAGAAATCTCCCAATCATCCAGTGAGAGTCAGACCGCTCCACTGGCAGAATGTTGCCAACCCGAGGCCATGGGCCCTGCATTCTCAGGACATTTATCCCTTCAGCAAACTCTGGTTCTTTGCTGATGGGGGCCACGCCCGTGCTGGTGGTCTAGGAGAGACGATGCTCTTGTCTTAAAGCAGTCAATGCGTATTGCTGGGGGAAACAGCACTTTTTAGAAACTATGGCCGAGATGGATATCCAAGCAGGGGACATCCGAGTCTATTTCAGGCCGCTGAATTTCTTTTAGGGTTAGTATGAACCTCCCCATGATGGAAGCCCAACTGTGAGGAGAACCCTGGAAAAACTTGATGCCAGAAGATAACAAGATGACAGCTGTTGGAAAGCTTGAGTTCTTACCTGATCTGTGGATGGGTGTTGCAGATTCACTGTGCTTTGGGGTGGAATGTATAAAATGGCATGTGATGTGGTTCTGCAAGCATAGCCTGGAACTTTGTGAGAGAATGTGGAATAGTCTAGGAATTTTTGCCATCCCCTTGGAGGTGGAGTAGTGAGGGAGGAATAGAAGCACACTCTCTGGGGCTCCCTTGGGTGACCAAGTGCCTTAGGCAACAGGTGTGCCTGGCACCTGCTATACAGGTGTGCCTGGCACCTGTTATACAGGTGTGCCTGGCACCGGGTCACACTCTTCACTTCTCCCAGTGTGCCCCAGCTCACGTTTCTAGCTTGTTTCCCATCTCCTGCCTTTCCGATCTCTTGCTCACTTTCCCATCTGGGGTTCTGCATTGCCAGTGTCGCCTTCGGCTTCTCACCAAGTCAGGCTCATATTCTTGTCAGTTACTAGTTCCGGCTGTCTTGAAGAATGGCTTGGGTCCTTGTAGCTTAAGTAGCAAATGTTCCAGTTGGGTGTCCCCATCTCTGCACAGGACCCAGGCTATATCTAGCAAAGCTCAGACTGTGTAAATGTGAATTCAGCCAAGGTAAGCTGGTGGGGAGTCCATCTCTGGCGGCTTGCGTGTCTTCTATTGATTATGCATAAACGCTCTGCAGTTCCCAATTGTTCCCCACCACTACCTTTTTTCATTTCATTAAACTGCCAGGCAATATTTCAGTGTGTTATTGAAAGAGGCCGCTTTTTCAGTGATGGGTGAAATGATTTCTAAAAATACTCGCAAATCAATTTGCCCAGATGGAGGAAATCTTGATAAAGAAAGGTGCTATTAAATGTGAGAAATAAAAAAAAAAAAATAAAGGCCTTCTTTTCAGTTTGGGGCACACTACTAATAATCCCAGCTTCGCAGATAACTATGTGGCTTTAGACAAATCATAAAAAAGTCTTTGGAATTTCAGGTTCCTTGGTTGCAATGTGAAGGAACGGCATCTCTCTCACTGTGTTGCGGCAAGTGCAATACATGTTCTTGCCATAAAAGGTGAGCTCTCTTAGTTCATTTAGTTTAGTCCTGGTGTGACTGATACAACTCCATCAGAGTTTGGCATTCTCATTAGCAAGGGTAGAGAAAGAAAGAGTCTTAGGCCAGGGAACTAAGAAGGTCCTCTTCCAATGCATCAGAGTAATGCTAAAAATATTCATTCCATTAAGAGGAAGGGTAGGGTGACATACGACATCATATGTACCTCAGTTTGGGCTAGATAAACACTCCAGGTCTGTTGACATCATGCAGGGCTTACAAGTGTGGCACAGCTAATAACACCTTCGTACAGACAGAGGCTTGCGTCTCCTTGCGCGTGTGAAAAGCCCTCCACTGTTCCCAGGCTCCCTTGTGTCCAGCATCTACCCTTCTCTTTGGAAACAGTGCCTCCAAAGTCTTGGAGGACTTCACTGTGTTGATTAACTCAATGTATCTGATGAACAGAGAGTGCCATGAGCTGTGAGGCTGTTTATGCAGGAAAAAAAAAAAGCCTGTAAAAGTGGGCACGCGACTAACTCCCAGGGTATTTGGGAGAATAAAATGAGGTAACATCCATGAAGGGGCTCCTCTCTATGGGGCCACCAAGTATCTGTCTATCTGTGGACCTGTGTATAAATGGAACATTTACCTGGTACACAGTAGGTGTGCAGCGAGTACTTAGCACTTTATTTTTTTTAAAGGTGGATCTCTCTCTTTTTTTTAAAAGATTTATTTTATTTATTTATTTTATGTATATGAGTATACTGTAGCTGTACAGATAGATGGTTGTGAGCCTTCATGTGGTTGCTGGGAATTGAACTCAGGACCTCTGCTCACTCCAGTCAACCCTGCTCACTCCGGTCAACCCTGCTCTCTCAGGCCCAAAGATTTATTTATTATTATAAATAAGTACACTGTAGCTGTCTTCAGACACACCAGAAGAGGGCATCAGATCTCATTATAGATGGTTTTGAGCTACCATGTGGTTGCTGGGGTTTGAACTCAGGACCTTCGGGACAGCAGTCAGTGCTCTTAAATGCTGAGACATCTCTCCAGCCTAGAGCACTTTATTTTATTGTTGTTGTTATTTGATAACTACTACAGAACATAACTATTTCTTCTTGGGCCGTTGATGTCCCTGCCTAAAGCCAAGGACATAAAAAATAATCAACAGATAGAAACATTGGCTTTCTGTAATCAAAGTCCTACTTTTTAAATACGTGCAGGAGGAAGAGGTTTAGAAACACAGTGTTCTCCACAGTCAAGTGTGTTTGGAGGACAATGTAAGAACAGGGCATCGACAAGGCCAAGGAGAGCTGAAGTCATCCTCCTGTCAGCACGGTTTCTTAGTTTCCTCTCAAACAAAGAAAAGAGTGCCTGGGAAAAGGGTCGGATTGTTAGAGGGATGATTTCTGAGGCATGTGGGCGCTCTCTCTCTCTTTTAAAAAAAACCCAACTTCCCTCACTCCTCTTCTCTCTACCTCTCTTGTGGTTTTTATTCATGAACTAGAATTAAATTAAATTCAGGTTAGTTTTTCACTTAAGGTAAGTATTTAAAAAAATAGGTTGGTTGGAGGTTTAAACAATTGTCAATGATAATCTTTCTTACAAGAAGACCATGTATTAAGCCATTTACAAACCTGGAATTTTCAAAATCTTACTGGTAAGGAGAGTGAACGAGCTGACTTATGACAGAATTATAATTTCCATTTAAATATGGCTGTGTGATCGAAACCAGTGGTTCTCAATCTGTAAGTCACAACCCCTTTGGGGGTTGAGCAACCCTTTCACAGGGGTCACATATCAGACATTCTGCATCTCAGATATTTACATTATGATAATTTTACAGTTAAGGTCACCAGATATGAGGAACTGTATTAAAGGGTTAAGGCATTAGGAAGAACTTCTGCTCTCAACAAACAAACAAACACCTAAAAAACAAAAAGCCCTGGTAGTGTTGGAGAGATGGCTCTGTGGTTAAAAACACTGTCTACTCTTCCAGAGGACCTGGGGTTTATTTCTAGCCTCACACGGCAGCTCGTAACCCTCTGGAACTCCAGGCCTAAGAGATCCAATGCCTTTTCCCGCCTCTGTGGGCACCAGGCACACATAGGGTACACAGATGTACATGTAGATAAAAACACACACATACATAAAAAAATAAAATTAAAAAAATCCTCCAGACCACTTCACTGTTGATCCTCGGTAGTTTTTTAAAACATTAGGAAAATAATAAAATTTGTAGCAAAATACTAGCTGAAATATTAAATATTAGCTTAAAGGATTTATTCCCATACAGTGTTGCTTCAGCAATTGCCTTAACCACCTCCCCACACAGTTTAAACACGGCAACGAAAGATGTTCCACGTGCTAAGTGATTTACATTGACGTTTTACAGAATGCATGGAGAAGCGTACATACTCCAATGGAGGATTTGTATTCTCCTTAATATCTACTTTATTTGCTTTGGGTAAATCTATTTTCTAATAGTTTTTTTTTTTAAAGTGTGACAGTTTGTTTAACAGAGGATGAGACAGCCACAGGAAATGAACACAACAACGTGTTTCTAAGGTAAAGGCTGACCAAAGGAAGACCTTCCGGCAGGTGCATGTGTCCCTCACAAAATTTGAAATGTACTCATTGAGAAATGGATGTGCCACTGAACAGATATGTACATCCTTTTCCATTATTTTAGTCATCTTTTGTTTATCGTATGTGTGTACATGGCATGTGTACCTGTGGAGGTCGGAGCATATGATTTGTGGAGTCTGTTCTTTCATTTTCCTACGTGGGTTCCAGGGATCGGATGCAGATCATCAGGTTTGATGGCAAAAGCCTTTACCTGCCAGGTCACCTCGCCAGCCTAGCGTGCGCTTAAGTTTCAGTTTTAGTAATGTCTCATGAAAGGATTCACACATACATATAACATCAAGGTTGAGTAGCTATAGGGAATCGGCAAACCTGTATTTCCCAGGCTATGTGAGGCCACCCTATGGAGACAGGAGGTTGAGGGAGGGAAACTTTGGAGGCCTTGCGTCATGGGTGCCAGAAGCAGTTCAGGAAACTGCGGAGTGCTGAAAGGGAATGGAGGGGCGAGGAGAAAGCCACACTGGCTCTCACCAAGCGGATTTTCCCCCATCAAGAGAAAACTGTAGGAGCTTATCTGAAGAAGGCAAGTAGAACCAGAGAAAATTCGGTTCCTTCAAGTCTTAACTGGGGGAAAATAAGTGGTCATTTTGCCATGTATTTCCAAGAGTGGCCATTCCCAAGTGCATGGTAGGGGTTCATTTAGAAAGAATTTGGATGGCCGTGACTGGAGGGGGATGCTGTTGAACCCAACGGACAGAGACCCAGGCAAGTTGCTGTACTCTGCAGGGCACACAGACTGCTCTCCCAGCAGAGTTATAGCACCCCAGAGGCCAGCTGTCATAGAGGGACGCCCGCGGCTAACTTGTTCATGCCCCTGTCAATCATGGGTCCCTTCAAGACACTCAATTATAGATGGCTAGCCTTTAGCGGACATTCAAATAAAGCCCTCATAATGTAAATCAGAGTTAAAAAAAAAGCACCAATCTAAAAATAAAAACAATCATATTAAAAAATTCAGAGGTACTAGAGATCATGAAAACACACACACACACACACACACACACACACACACACACACACACACAAAGAAATGATAGGTACAACCAATCCCAAATGCAATTTGGCAATGCCCAGGAAGCTAGAACGAGAACAAAGATGTGCCCCAGCCATTCTTCATTACCCTCAGCAGCATTCCTGACTAGTCACAAATACGTAAAATCAATTTAACTGTTTACTAGATAAATAACAGACAGATTAACCGTAGCCTATTCACATAGCTAATACTACCAGTCACTTAACATGAATGATATAGAGGCATTTACATGCGGATAACCTTCACAAATATGATAATGACAATGTGTTGAAATGTCACACTGTACCCTATCAATATGGACAGTTATGAATTGCCAATTAGAAACATTGCAGGATCCCACACTCGGGAAGAGATCATCTATTTAAAAGAGTGGGCAGAAACTTTATGTCCTCTAAGGAGTCACTCTTTATCTACACACCAGATCCTTCTAGTTCTTTGTGAGACTCAGGAGAAAAGCTCCCTGAGAGGCACAGCAGTCAGTGTGACCAGAAGGGGAACAGAGAATTTCAACTAGTCATATTTTATTTCTTTCCATGCGGTTTTGGGCTTCCTAGGGCGTGTTATATATATTTTATATTTCTAACATGCTTTAGATGATATTAAATGACATCTTCAGAAAGATAAAAGAGTATATTACACCAAGTAAATGGGGTGATCTCATTCAAGAAGAAGAAGAAATGTATTTTCAAAAACTTAATAGTTACCAAAAAAGTCCCAATGTGTATAGTACTTATTAAATGCCTTAAAATATAACATATCCGGCTGGAGAGATGGCTCAGCAGTTAAGAGTCTGGTTGCTCTTCCAGAGCATCTGGATTTAATTTCCAGCATCTACATGGTGGCTCAAAATTATTTGTAACTCCAGGTCCAGGGGATCTGATGCCCTCTTCTGGTATCACACACACACACACACACACACACACACACACACACAAAGCATAGAATTAAAAAATATAATTCATTCATGTTCTTTAAAAGTATAAGTTACTTTGAAATAAAAAGTTAAATTTAATCTCAGCAGCATCCTTTTAGAACTTGATTGTCTTTTCTCATAACCAAGTATATGAAATAATTTGGTCTTGTGCCTTTGAAAGTTACATAGCTACAAGGCAGTACACGGTGTGACATGTCCGGTTACGTTCATACACCAACTAAGAGCTGAGATAAATTATTCATTGCTATAAAAGATACATATTATTTTTGAGTCATTTAGCAGTTATGGTCTGTTCAACAAATGAGGGAAATTAAAACAAACATACTTAGCAGTGCTTTGAGACCTCACTGATAAACTAAGCCTGGAGACGAGGGGCTGCATCGATGTTGCTGAAATCAGAGCAACTTCTGCAATGATTTAACAAATGCTTTTTCCTTTGGCACTACAGAACTCAACTGGAATTTGAGAAAAAGTCTAAAAACTGTCACTTAGGGTTAAAGTGATAAAAATGGAGTTGAGAGCTGGGTAAATGAACATCTTAGTTTTGTTATGCTAGTTTGCCTACAATTTTATCCATTTAGTTGAAAATGTTGTATTATTATTACAAGTGGTGAAATCTTTAAAAATATATGTCACTAGTTGAATTACTCACCCTTTCTTAGTATTTCAGGGAAAAGTCCCCAGAATGATAGAGCCAACTTTCTATTCTCCAGAGGCTCCAAGTACTCATTCAGAGAAATTAGATTTGGGAACATTAATAAGTTCACATTTTTTATTTTTTAAATAGGGTTGCAAATTTCATCAGGAAAAAGTTGATTCCTAACATAATTGTTCCTTTATGACACACATCATGCCGGAGTGAAGTATTATACTTTTGAAATCTTTAAATAAATATTAAAAACATGGCCAGTAATAAAGCAAAAAAAAAAAAATGGCCAGGATGGTTTACTGAAATATTTTAAAACTAAAATACTTATTACATTTCCACACTAGTTACTGGAATCCATTTTATTTAAATAATTTAAGGTTTTTCACGGAAGTGCTTATAAGGCAAAACTAATGCTAATATAGATGTTTACAAAAATAAAATGGCGACTGAGGTCCCTGAGTGGATTTGGTGAGAGCTGCTTCAGGTGTACAGGGTCATGTACTCACCCTGTCTGTCACTGGTGACACCCCACAACCCCCAACTCAATTCCCAACTTCCAGTGTGCCAGGAGATTCCAGAGAAGAGACAAAAGGTCATGTGCTGCACCTATAGCATCTATAGCACCCATAGCACCTATAGCACCTGTAGCATCTATAGCACCTATAGCACCTATAGCATCATCTATAACATCTATAGCATCTATAGCACCTATAGCATCATCTATAACATCTATAGCATCTATAGCACCCATAGCATCTATAGCACCCATAGCATCTATAGCACCTATAGCATCTATAGCACCTATAGCATCTATAGCACCTATAGCATCATCTATAACATCTATAGCATCTATAGCACCTATAGCATCTATAACATCTATAGCATCTATAGCACCTATAGCATCTATAGCACCTATAGCATCTATAACATCTATAGCATCTATAGCACCTATAGTCTGAGAGGAGGGAAGAAATCACACACCCGCGAGACATGAGAGTATGCAGGAAGGAAAACAGTTGCTTCCCAGGTGATGTGCACATATAAGGTGATTTCACATGGAACTTGCCCTGTTCCAATGGCATCAAGTGAAGACCCTGAGGTGCAGAGAGGTGGCCTGACTTGTTGAAGTTACTGAGCAATTTGGAAAGTCTGATGCAGGACATGTAGACTGTCACACCATTTTCAAGAAATGTGCTGGGAGCCAAGATGGGCACAAGGATGGAGACTAAGACCCAGTTTGTGCCAGGAGGAATTTGCTCTCTGGCATTGGTAGTGACTGGGATGGGGAACACTGGGAATTACTGTAACAACCATCTTAGTACCAACTGTGGTGTCTCTGAGGACTTAGACATTACACAAACAAGCCCAGGACTGTGGGGGTGGGGGACCAGAACACAAGGTAAAGTAAATATAGAGAAACAAATTCCACTAAGCTACGGCCGGGAAAATGCACACTTGAAGGAGAATTTGTATTCACCCATCAACCTTAGACAGCTTTAAAACAACATTCAAAATGGAGAAACTGGCCCATCATCTACTGCTGTAGAGATCCGAACTTCAAGCTTAGATGTAAAACTGCAGCATCACATATAATGACTTCAATCAGGGATAACTATGGTCACATCAAGCAAACACTACTACAAACTAAGACTTCATTCATAAAGCACCATGGTGCATGAGGCAGTCTGCTAAGCCCCTCCCCAGAGCATCCCCGCCACACCTGACAGTATCATAAAACTGTCATGCATGTAGCATGATCCCTACTTTCCTAAAACTGTGACATGCATGAGTGTGCGTGACAAGCACCAGCAGCAGCAATACAAATGAAGCCTTTGATCATGCGCAGGTGGTGATGATACACGTGACCCGCACACGTGACAACCTCTGGTGTCACTCTTCCTGTGCTTTCCGTTTTGGTTTGTTTGATTGAGATGGTGTCTGTCAAAGGCCTGAAGCTTTGCCAACTAGGCCACAGTAGCTGGCAAGCTTCCAGGGACTTGTGCTTCGAGCCCCCACCTCATCACCCCCAAGATTACAGGCCCGAGGCACACTTCTGTTTGTTTGTTTTTTACCTGGATTCTGTGATCTGAATTCAGACTGTCAGGATTGCAAAGGCAAGGGCACTGCTGGCTGAGTCAGCTCTTCATCTCCGTTTCCACATTTGCTCCATCGATTTCTTTAATCTAATAATTATGCCAGTGACCTATTCCTGACCGGGATGATGCTCTGAAACGAACTGCCTTCCTCCCACTGGCTTCAGGCCACCGGGTGACTCAGCACTTCTGTTTTGAACACAATGGACCAAAAAAAAAGGGTCATGAGACCCGAGCCCATAGCCAGGACTTGCTGATTACTAGCTGAGCCCATGTAACTGTATCTGTAAAATGTGGTCACTGATATTTCCCCACAGATGAAATGAAAATCTTAAGAAGAGCTTAAGGAAAACAGTCTAATACTAAATCACTAACTTCTTTATGCCTTCAGGCAGACAAGTTAGTTCACCTGTGAAACTCCACTTGTAATTGTAGAGTTGATAGTAACTCCTCCTCCGGGCGCTCATGTGTTGATGTCCAACTGAACACCTCATGTAGTGTTGGGAAACCTCAGTACCACCCGTGGTAATTTTGAAGCATATTCAATATAATTTTGAAGTATATTTTGATTTTTTGACATAAGAATGTACAGATGCATCGATTTTAGCTCTAATTTTTTTCTAGCAAGATACGGCATTTAATTGCTTTGTCATTAACCAGTAATAGGACCTCTTATGGGTATATGGAATCAAATTATGAAGTACAAAAAAAGTTTAATCATTCTAATGTTCATTACATTTTAGAGTTTACGCTGAAAATATAATAACCACCAAAATCGTGGACTAGGTTTTGTTTCTGACAGAATTACATGAAAAACATCGTAGTTATAGCATTTTTATAAGCAGAAACTATTTTAATGTGTTGTTTTGCTACCATGGTATCTTGACACTGACTTGAAACTCCCAGTGCTCATATGAACAGACACATTTCACCAGAGTAGGTAAGGCAACACACACTGGATGTCACCCTTGGCAGACATGCACTGCGAAGAGGACACTAGAGAAAGCACAGCTCATATTTCAGGAGCAGGTGACTTTTTTTTTTTTTAAGTCACAGAGTACTAATTTTTTTTAATTTTCTACATTCTTTGTTTATATTCCAAATGCTTTCTCTTTCCCAGTTCCCACCTCCCAATATGTACCATAAGACCTCTTCCCTCCACCGATTCCCCAATCACCCCCTCCCATTTCTCTGTCCTGGTACTCCCCTACAATGTTGAATCAAGGGTTTCCAGGATTGGGGCCCTCTCCTTCCTTCTCCTTGGGAATCATTTGAAATGCTAATTGTGTCTTGAGTAATCAGAGTTCTGGAATTCAGTTTTCCGTTGTTCATGTACACTGCTCTTGATTGATTTTTGTTAAGATTTAGTACTCTGTAGATTGCTTTTGGCAAGATGGCCATTTTAACTATATTAATCCTGCCAATCCAGGAGCAGGTGACTTTTTGCATAATACAGTAGGACTGTATAAAGACTGTTGAGGAACTCTGAAGTTTGAGTGCTTATTGTCCCAGAAAGTTAAATCAAGAATCAAAAAGTAATTGTCCTAGAGAATGCACATTGACTCGGTATGAACTTCAGTCAAAGCTAGGTTTGACATAAAGTCCCTGTGTTTTAATGCCTGTGCACAGACATTAAAACTAGAAAGATATTGAATATCAGTTATTGATTTTGAAAATGTAGCGAGGCTTGACGTGTGTGTATGTGCACATTTGTCTGTGTATATGTGTCCTTTCTGACAATTGTAAACAGTTTCCATTTCCTGTTATGAAGTTACCATTTCTTATGCAATTTTAAGGTTAAAAAATAAATTGCTGAAGAAAATCATTGAGAAAGCAATTTAAAAAAAAAGAATGTACAGATGCCCTTTTAAATCTCTCTACTCTTCTACTGTTTAGACAAACAGCAAGTACAGAGTTTTCACACTTGGAGAACGATCAAGGTGAAGGGCACAGTTAAATTTTCAGGGGTCATTTGGGTCTGAAGCCCTTCCCAGGAAGCTGCTGACACCAGAAGCACTGACCAGCAGTGCGGGCAGGGGAGGAAGGGTGTGTGCGGCTTGCTGGGGTGGGCTGATGGTTACGCTCCTAGCTCCCAAGAGGCTGGGCTTATTTGAGTATATTCTTGCCGTCCTGTGACTGTGCAGGACTCAGAATGTCTCAGGTTTAGGTTCTCTACTGCCTACTGACAGCCACATGTTTTAAATGTTTCCTTTAATTAACCTTCTCCTTTTTGATATCGATTTTCTCACTTGCCCACAGTGCTGCTGCTATTCTCAGAACACAGACTGAAGGGATCAACAGTTCAGGGTTCTCAAGATCTGTACACTTAAGCTCAGAGCGTTGCACAGAAACAGATGGCCAGGCACGCTGACTTCCCCTTCTGCACAAATGCAGAAACCTAAGGGCTGAGAATGGACTGCCAGGCCTTTGGATCCAACCTTCAACTGCCTGATGCCTGGGCTGCCTTTCCTAAGCGTCTTCCCACATGGCTATGGAGAGTGTGTTAAGAAAGGGAGCAGCCTATTGAAGGATCTCTCTGTTGTGGTAAGGTAAACTTGACTGGGGCTGGAGGGCTGACAGGAGTGTGTGGTCTACAGCCACTGGGAAGACAGACTCGAAAGGAAGAGGCCAGCAAAGGGCGTGCACAGCACAGCATGCTCAGATGGTGTCTGGCCCATTTTCTTGGTACTTTGGTATCTTCTGACTTGTCACTGCTTCTCAAGTGCTAAGGACTTAACTTTGCATGTCCAGAAGCCCTCAGCCAAAGACTGACGGGAATCAATCCACAAGTGCTCGCCTTTGAAGCAAAGAGCTCTGGCGGTATTACCTATTGTTGATCTAAATAAGTAAATGAATAAATGAATAAATAAATAAATAAATAAATAAATAAATAGATGTTGGTGAAGCTGATCTGCTTTGGGGGACTCTAGAATAATTTATTCCTCTGCCTCCCTGGTGGCACCTTGATGCTGTTTGCATCCCTCGGTTTATGTGTGTGTGTGTGTGTGTGTGTGTGTGTGTGTGTGTGTTATAGGATAGCATGTAACCAAGGCTGCTCTGGAACTACTGATCTTCCTGCACTACCTTCCAAATGTAGAGGCTAGAGGTACACGTCACCATCCTTTTCTTCCCTGGCTCTGTTTCAGTCCCTGTCTTCATTTTTTAAAGTATCAGGGTAATACTTCCAGCTTTCTCCATGACTCTGTCCTGATGTCTCTCTCTTACAAGACCCTTGAAATTTCTCTGGGTCTACTTGGATTTCCATCCCAAGATCCTTAACATGTGAAATCCACCATATAAGGCAACATATTCCCAAGTTTTGGGATTAGAACATGTGCAGGAACCATTTCCAGGGCTACTATCTGGACAATTTTTTATCATGATCCAGAATTTCCTCCCAGGGAATGAGGTCTTATCACTTGCAGTAGTGATGGCTCTAGAGTGTACCCCAGTGGCCCTCTTCCTCAATGTTCCTTATTTCTTCACTTTCTTGCCAGTGTTTTCTAGACCTCCTGAGTAATCCACTTACACTGGAAGCCTTGTCTCAGGATCTGTTTCCGAAGAGCCCTTAGTAAGAGCATGATGGGGTGAAAATTAGAGACACAGATCAAGAAATGTGGTCTGGGCCATCACAGCAGAAGGCAGCAGTGGGAAGTCAGGTGGCAATTTGACCTGTACAAGATGATACTGAATTTCATTTTAGTGGCTGAGACATCAAATCAGTAGAAATGGTGGTTAGAGGTGTAGGGTGTCTCTCTTAAGACAGAGGTGCTGAGACAGGCTAGAAAAAAATCATTAATGAAACAAATGAAAGATACAAAGGACATGGCAATCATTCAGAGGACAGGGAGAACTTCCACTTCAGGAGCAGGTCTGTATGTCCCAGAGGATCCGGAAGTGTCTAAAACACTAGCTCAAATTTTCCTTCTTGGAAATCCTTAGCACACCAGTTTTTACTGTCTGTTTTACAGACAGGCTCTCTTGCAAGCGTACTCTGTGTTTACACATTAAATCCCATCACTGTTATCTGAAGCAAACACTACAATTCCTATTTTGAAGTTGAACAAGGAACTGGAGGAGTTTAACAACCTGCCCAAGATCCCACAGACAAAGGTAGAAGCAGGGTTTAGAATGGACTTGGTTTAGCTCTGAGGGTGAAATTTTCACCTTCATCTTCTCTTGCTTTGGTCCCGATCATGAGGAGAAAGGATGCAAAGTCCCCTGGAAATGGACTGTCCACACTGTGGTCTACTTTACCAGATGCTTGCTCAACACACTTTGCAGAGAGCCCTCCTTCCTTTCTTCTGTCTTTCGACAAACAGTGCCAGACACCATTTCAATCCCACTTAATTAAACTCATTCTCTCAACTCAATCTAACATATGATTTAATCCCACTTGGGCAGAACTCAAATCTGGAACCCCTGAGTCAAGTCAACTAATATCTTCAGAGAGGCAAGGCTGCATGTAATGTTCCAGAAACCCGTGCTGGATAAAAATCAATGGTGAATTCTCTAGTCAATAGAGTATGTATCTTTTATTTCTTATTCTACCTATAAATACCCATGTGGCATTAAGTCTAATTCCATAATCTTACCTGACTTTCCCTTGCATCTATTCTTTAATAGTTTCATACACATATAATGTTTTTGATCTTGGTTTTTTTATTGGATATTTTATCTATTTACTTTTCAATGTTATCCTCTTTCTCGATTTCCCCCACCAAGAGACCGCCCTATCCCATCCCCCTCCTCTTGCTTCTATAAGGGTGTACCTCTACCCACCCACCCACCCATTCTCACCTCCCTCCCCACCCTCTCATTCCCCTATACTGGGGCATTAATCCTTCACAGGACCAAGGGCCTCTTCTCCCATTGATGCCCAACTAGGCCATCCTCTGCTAAATATACGGCTGGAGCCATGGGTCCCTCCGTGTACTCCTTGGTTGGTGGTTTAAGCCCTGGGAGCTCCGGCTGGCTGATACTGTATTTGATCTTATTCTCCCACCCTACCCTTTCTCATCCCACCCTCATTAAACCCATTTCCTTCCCAATATCTTATTTCAGTTCTTCACAGAGAGAAGAATTAATAAAATCTGCTCATCCCTGAGAGAGTTTGAAAGGTTAAAAGAAAAACTATGTGAGTGAGTTTGCTTTAAGTTCTAATTCAATGGTTGTAATCATGGTGACTCATAGCCTAATAAGCTTGTTTTTCTAATAATAATCTCATTTTTCTAATGAAGATTTACGTCAAATTCTTCCTAGTAAATGGTGTTCCTTATAACTTGGTTGTTCTAGATAATGAGGACGTTATATAGCTGTGTAGTAATCTGTTCATTTTCTCCCACATGGAACCAGTATACATTGCATTATCTACCTTGGTTACCTTAATAAACCCACTTATTACATTTATACCTAACTTCTTTATCAGAAACAGCTATTTTCCCCCTGCTTGTTGGATACTTCTTAGAGGTAGACAGTGGAAAGTGTGATGGATTTCTAGGTCACCATGGCACAATGTAGACTCAGTTGGGAAGGGAGCGTCAATGAAGGATTAGGTTTGACTGTGGGCATTCCTGTGGCAGACTCTGTTGACTATTGTAAGTGAGGCAGGAAGATTCATCCACTGTGGAGAGCACCACTCCCTGGACACGAGATTCTGACCTGTATAGGAGAGGGCAGAGCAAGCTGAGCACAAGCATGTGGGCATTAATTCACTGCTTTCTGCTCTTGACTCTGGATGGGACGTGACTAAATGCTCCTACTACCTTGAGCTCTTCACAATGACGGCTGTAACCTGGGATTGGGAGCAAAATAAACTCCTCTCCCCAATTTTTCTTGTAAGGGTATTGTATCACAGCAACAGAAAAGAAAAGCAAAACAGATAACCATGTTAAATGATAGAACACTTGTCTGTTTGGTCTATTTTCCACACTGATAATTTTCAGTGAGATTCTATTATGTCTAAGGCAGGAAATGACGGGACTGGTCAGCCAACAGTTTACATCACAGTAGCTAAGATAACAACTGATGTCTACATGTTGTTTTACTGATAGGTAGATGGTTCTCAAACTCCAGTCATTTTTACCAGTAGCAAGAGTGTTTGCTATACTTTTTGTAATTTAAATGCTTTATAACTTACACAGACTTTTGTGTTAAATTGCATTTTTTTTTTACCTAAGTAAATTTATTTAAAGTGTAAACTTTGGGACTGGGGAGATGGTGCAGTTGTTCAAAGCACTTACTGTAGCTCTACCAGAAGATCAGAATTTTGATGTCACCCACCAACATTAAGAGGATTGCAAAGATTTGTATCTCCAGCTTCAAAGGATTTGATGCCTCTTCTGGTCTCCATCAGCACCTGTGCATGCATATGTGCACATACACACCCACAAATAAAATAAAATAAATCTTTTAAAAAGCAAACTTTATATTGCTACTATAACTAAAACCCGATGTTTCTTGCCATAACTAGGAAGTAAATAAATATACTGATTTATTCAGTCCACAAATATTCATATGTTTAATGTCATCTTGTGCCTGAGGAGTGGAGCCGGGAGGAATTAGGGGAAGAAGTGGGGAGTAAATACGATCAGAATACACTGGATGAAACTCTCATTGATTAAAAAGCTATATTAAAAGCATGGTATTGTGAAACATACATGTATACATTTTGTTCACCTATTTTAATGTAAATATCAATTTTTAGAAAGCAAACAAATGCAAATTTTAAAGCATCTTCTCTTGGAGTGTGCATATGTGGAGAGGGAGGAGACTTATATATCAGTCAGAATGTAGAGACAAGCTATAGTGTGAGATGTTCTAGCAAAGCAGGACGTGAGGGGACATGTTAACACAGACTGTGTTCTTGATCCACATGAAAGGTCAAGTGACACAGGAGCCTTGAAGCTATGTCCCTCCTCTATAGATGATGAGACCATGGCTCCTGCAGCTCGAATGAGTCTCTGCTATTCTAAGGTGGTGCGGGGCAGGATGGAGGGAGACTCGACCACAAGCTCTTCCCACCTCACCAGTCCCTTGCTTAGAAGGAAGGACCAGAGGTGCCAGAGGTACCAGAGGACCGAGTGAAGTGCTGAAGACCCCCTCAACTACTTATAGTCATGTCGAGGAGGTGAGAAGCCCCGAGTGATGTGTCTAAATGGCATGAGGAGACAGCAGGTGCGTTGACTCAGGGAGTAACGGACAGTATCCGACACGTGAGCTCACCACACCTTGGGTTGTTAGGGATGACTTCGGGAGGTGAGATTACAACTGCATGGTGAAGTTGGACAGAATCAGGTAACTCGAAGGACAGAGGGAACATGTAACATGTTCTAGTAACATTGTGATCACATGTAACAACAACAACAACAACAACAACAACAAAACATGAAAGAAATTTAGCCTTGGGTCACTGCAGACTGGGAGATGCAGGCTCATTAGAAATTGCCGCGGTCCTCCTGGGCATATACCCAGAGGATTCCCCTGCATACAATAAAGACACATGCTCCACTATGTTTATAGCAGCCTTGTTTATAATAGTCAGAAATTGGAAGGAGCCCAAATATCCCTCAAAGGAGGAATGGATACAGAAAATGAGGTATATTTATACAATGGAATACTACTCAGCAATTAAAAATAACGAATTCATGCAATTTGTAGGTAAATGGTTAGACCTGGAAAATATCATCCTGAGTGAGCTAACCCAATCACAAAAGAATACACATGAAATGCAATCACTGATAAGTGGATATTAATGAGCCCAGAAGCCCTAAATACTAAATGCACAATTAGCAAGTCAAATGATTCCCAAGAAAGGAGAGGACCCTGGGCCTGGAAAGATTGGATCCAGTTTTGTAGAGAAACTGTGGGGGGAGGGGGAATGATTGGGGAATAGTTGGGGGGGGAGAGGAACTATGGGACATAGGGAGGGGGGAACTGGGAAAGGGGAAAGCCTTTGGAATGTAAACATTGAATATAGAAAATAAAAAATAAAAAAAATAAATCATATAAATTCTACCTGAAAAAAAAAGAAATAAAAGAAATAAAAGCCCTGAATTATGATTTAGAAAAAAAAAAGAAAAAAAGAAAAATCTAATTGTGTAGTTATTTGACAGCTTGATACTGGGGAATGTTAGGAAAGTACTAAAAGCCATTGTTTTCCATAATTAAACATCATGTTAACATAAGAGCAAAAATCTTTATATGTATTGTAAAAATTGCAATTTATGATGCACAATAATTCCAAATTTGAGCTGAGGTATTTCATTCATTGAAGTTTTCTTTTTAGTTCTTTGTATAATCTAGATACTAATCCTCTGTTAGATGCACACTGAGATGGTTTGCATATGCTCCGCTCAGGGAGTGGCACTATTAGAACGTGTGGCCTTGTTGAAGTAGGTGTGACCTTGTTGGAGTAGGTGTGTTACTATGGGTGTGGGGTTTAAGACCCTCCTCCTAGCTGTCTGGAAACCAGTATTCTGCTAGCAGCCTTCAGATGAAGATATAGGACACTCAGCTCCTCCTGCGCCATGCCTGCCGAGATGCTCCCACCTTGATGACAATGAACTGAACCTCGGAACCTGTAAGCCAGCCCCAATTAAATGCTGTCCTTATGAGGAAAAAAAAAAAAAAAGAAAAAAAGAAATTGCCGTGGTCACGTCGACAGGCTCATGTGCTTCCCAGTGGCATTCGTTACTGCTCTAGCTTCTTTGAAAATGGATTAGTTTCTTTAAGTAGGTATAGCATCCCGCTGACAGTGTTTGTGCCTTAGAATGCTGAGGGATGTGTGTGCTCATGTTTATAAAGAAGCCCTGCGTCTATACTGGGCAGTCATAAATCACCCTAACGTTTGGCAACATAACTATGTTGACACTGAGATTCTGTGCGGTGCTCACAGAACATGTCAGCCTCTGCTGCTGAAATATGGTCTTTGGACCATACTTTGCCTTTACCTGGAGCTTGTTAGAACGCCCCGTTTCTAGGGCAGGAGGTCTGAGGGGGCTCGGAGATGCTGCCTCTGCAGTTAAGTTCCCCAGTGACTCTCACGGCACTGAAGTGTGAGTCAGGGGATTGAGGCTAAGAAAGACAGCAGTAATGGTAAGGAGGAGGTTGTCTTCACATGAAGAAAGACAAGGGTTTAAAGTGTATAAATTCAGATGACAGAGAGACAAAGCATAAAACAGACAGAGGAGATTATGAACCAAAATAATGGTGGAGTATAAGAAATGATTTTACACTTTCTTTGCTGACTTGCACTTTCTATTACTAACTTGCCTTAAAATAAAGTGGGCCTAGAGAGATGGTTCACTGGTTCAGAATAGTCGGTACTCTTGAACTGAACCCAGGTTCAGTTTCTAGCACCCATATATAGCACCTCATAACCACTAGAAGATCCAAGTCCTCTTGTGGCCTTCAATGGGCACTGCATACCGTGTGTGTATATGTGTGTGTGTGTGTGTGTGTGTGTGTGTGTGTGTAAGAGATAGATAGATATAGATAGATAGATAGATAGATAGATAGATAGATAGAGATTGTCTGTGCATGTCTATCCACTAGTCAATCTTTCTTTTTCTCTTGCAACAAGGCCACAGAGATATAGGAATAGACCTTTTCAAAACTGCCAGCTGAGAAAATACTTTTACGATGAACCAGATCGGTTTCCTGAACAATTATTTTCAGTGGCTTTATTTTAAGCTCTTGGCTGGGACTATCCCAGCAGTGTCCCTCTAGTTCAAAGAGGCCCCAGCTGCTTTTGAAAAGCGTCTTCACCTGCACGCTCACTTGGAAAATCCCCCTCATGTGCTGCACGCCTTTCCTGCCGTGCTCCCTCAGTTTGCTGAGTCCATGTCCAACACGCAGTGATGGGCGTGTGGTTCAAGACCCCAGCTCCAACAGTCGCTAGCTGCTGGGGTGTTCGGGGTGTGGAAGTAAAGAGCCCACACTTCTTCAAATGGGGGAGTGAGGTATACTGTAGTCAAGGGTATTAGGTGAAAGAATTAACACTGAGCATAAAGGAGATTTAAAAGTTGACCGATTCATTCAGTAATTTCCTCTTTAACAACCCTGTACCACGTATTCAGGCAGAGGAAATAAATGATGTCAACCTGATCTGGAATATTTTAAGGTTACAAGTGTTACCATATTGAGAAAGGCCAGGCGGTAGAGAGGGTAATGACAGATTTTCATGAAAATATCTCTTGATTCCAAAAGAATGAACTTTTGCTGGCCTTTGCAGCCAAGTTAATAAAAGGCTGGTCACTTAAAATTATGTACGTAGCTTGCTGCCATGCTGCAAACTCACCCCATTTAGCCTATGAGAGAACAATGTCATCAACCTTACTGAGCCTTGAATTTCCCATACAGCAAGCTTGGGTTATAAAAAAACCCAAGCTAAATGCATGCCTTTAATCTTGAATTATATACTTTTCTATGCCCGGCTAAGAATGTATGTTGTAATCATTTGCTGAAAACAGCCAACCAACTGAAGGCAACCTTAAAACAACAAATATTCACCATAAATGTTAGAAGTCACACGTGTACAGGGTGATAGCATCTGCTTGCCCTTTTGAGTGCTGGGTCAGTTGGGACCAGTGAAGTTACTTCTTCTCTTGCAAGATTCTGTTGAAGATTTCTGCAAAGAGCCCCTCATTCTGAAGGGGACATGAAATTGATAGCTTCTGGAGAGGAAATAACAGTTTTCTCTAATGGAGTGATTCACACAGTGAAAGGCGGACTTCATTCATACCCAAGAAAAGTCAGTTAGCTAACACAGAACAGAATCTCATGTTTGTTTGCTTGTTTTGTGCAATTTTTTGGTTTGGTAGCTTTTTTTTTTTTTTTTTTTGGTTGTTGTTTTAGAGAAAGAGAGAAAGAAAGAAGTTGCATGGGTAGGAGGGGAAGTATCTGGGAGGAGCAATAATACGATTAAAATATACTCTATGTAAAAATAGTAAATAATCCCTTGTGTGTTTCCCATACCATATTTTCTGTGCTGTTTAATAGAGTGTAAATAAAGCCCTTTGATTGGGTCAGACAGAAGTCAGGAAGACAAGCAGAGAATTCTAATTTGGGTTTGCTTTTGTTCAAACTAATGCAAGAGGAAGTTGCTTTATTTTCATTCCTTGATGAGCTATTGACAAACACTAGGAGGACCGGTGTCACTGTGTAGGCGGGGTTGGTAATGGAGTCTTCCTGAGAAAGTGATATCTGTGCATTTGAGGGGAAGACACATTTGAGGTCTCAAACAGAAGGACAAGGTCACGTGTTCAGATAAGCCTTTAGCTCAACAGAGCTTGGTTATACAAGGACCTCGTCGGTCGTGAGGGAGAGCTGAACTTTACCCAAAGGGCAGTGGGAAAGGTCAAGCTCAACCTTGATCAATATGAGGGCTTAGGAAGGTTGCTCTGACTACATGACTGGAGTCAAGACTGGAGAATGTGGTTCGGAGGTTGTGGACTATAGGGTGGCTTTGAGGCTGCTGCAAGATTTCAGGGGAGATCTGACCCATCCTCAAGTGAGTCAGTGGATACGGACAGCTGCTCATGGATTGAGACCAGCACTGGACTGGAAGAGACTGTGAGATGTACTAGGTACCAAGAAAGCCCTTAACAGATTCTTAGTTAAAAATAACTAAAGATAAAATCCTTTTAATTTTTTTTTTGTGGTTGCTGGGAATTTTTTTATTCCATATATTCTTTATTTACATTTCAAGTGATTTTCCCTTTACTGGATCCCCCCTCCCTGAAAGTCCGTCCCATAAGCTCTCTTCCCTTTCCCTGTTCCCCAATCAACCCCTTTCCACTTCCCTGTTGTGGTAATCCCCTACACTGCTGTACTGAGTCTTTCCAGGACCAGGGGCCTCTCCTTCCTTCTTGGGCATCATTTGATATGTGAATTGTGTGTTGGGTATTCCAAGCTTCTAGGCTAATATCCGTTTATCAGTGAGTGCATACCAAGCTCTTTGGGATCTTACTTTCCTCTTTCTAAAGATCTATTAACCATTTCAGACCAAGGGAAGATTAACTTAGTAGTATTGAAAAAGACCTGCCTCTTCTTAGCATTTCTCAAAGTAAGGTCTGGGGATTTTTTTCCCACTAAAGATCGAAACTATGTTTATAACACCAAGGTGCTATATTTGTCCCATTGTAGCTGTAACCAAACAGGAGGCAAACTAGTGAAAAAAAGTGGACCTGTATTAAATGTGCAGATTTTTTCTCATTTTTAATACAATATAGCAAATATATAATTTATAACACATTGGTTATTATAAGTAATATATAGATAATTTAAAGTATGTAAAGGAAGAGTGTAGGTTATGCTCAAACCCCATATTATATAAGGGACTTGATTCTTGTCATCAAAACTCTCTCATCAGATACCAAAAGACAACTACATTTTCCTGTTTGGTTCTGTTCTATCAGGAAGACCCAGAGTTTTTCAGAGGCTGTAGTATAATATGCGATGATGTCATTGTTCTGATGGCTGATGCTTTGTGTTAAGCGCCAAATGTCCCTGGTTTTAAACTGGAGTATGGTAAATGCAGAAAGATAAAATCTTATAAACAAAAGCTCTTTGGGATCCTCGGTGACATTTAAGGTGTTCTAGGGATGAAGATCGTTCTAAAACAAAACATGCAAAGGCCAGCCGTCACCAAGAGCATGGAAGATTGAGAGCGGGAAAACAGCGCTGAGTGGAGAAGCAGATGTCTAACTTCGCTCTGCTGTCTCTTCACACCAGAGCCACTGCCGGCACAGCACGAGGAAAAATGCCTGACAGTGGAAATGTGAAATCTGCATCTGCAGTTCAGAGGAGTCTTTGTTCATTAAACAAAGTAGGAGAACAGAGCAAGTGAGTAATACTCGGAGATCAGAACAGGCTTCGATGTGTGGGCGGGAAAGCAGGAGGGTGTGGGCAAGTGGGAAAATAACACAGCGCTGAGAAGTGAGGCGGAGGGCTCGGAGAACTGGAAGCCTGAACCCAAGTGACCACCCAGGGGGATGCTGGTGTAAGCATAGCCCAGCAGCCATCCGTATACTGTGCACAGAGGCCAGGGGGATAGCTGGCTGCTCTGTGCCCTGACCAATCCTGGGCTGTCTACTCTTCCCAGAAGCCATGGGGACTTTCAATTGGAAAAGCCCCAAGGGAGGTGAGAAGAAAGGCAAATGGGTATCCAGGAAATGACCCAGGATACTGAGGGCAGGGCAGGGTCAAGCTGTAAGACTAGGATTCCATGGGCTGGTAGGAATGAGATTTATATTTTATTTGACTTCAAAAATGTAAATTCAAAGATCCACAAGAGAAGGAACTACCTTACTGGTGAAGGTGTTTCTACTGGTTCAGTGGAACAGTCTTCCTAAATCCTTGGAGAGCCAACTTTAAGATCCCTCATAAAGGCAAGATGGATGTGAAGTCACTCTTTATGTTGGTGACTGTGTGAAATCCCTGTTTCTCATAAAACCCTGGGGTCAGCTCAGAACTCCTAGCAAACCCAGCATGGTCTCTCAGGAGAGATGTGAGCAGGATCTTAAGTGAGAAGCAGGATTGGAGAGAGAAGAGATGGATGGAGGCTGTGAGTGTTACCACAAGACTTGGCTCTGAGCTGTCTTTCAAATCTGTTTTCCACTGTACATCTGTTTGTTACCAGGCTCGTTACACAGGCCTTCTTAGTCTTCCTTGAACATTCAGTCCAATTCCTGTCTCAGTGCATGGTTCTGTGTTTACTATCTTCTTAGTTTAGAATGTTCTTTCCCAGTCCCTGATGTTTAGGCTGGATGATTCTTTGTCCTGTGCATTTTAGGATGTTTAACATGTGGAGACATGGTTCTGTGTGTAAAAACACTTGGTCTGCAAGCATGAGCACCTGGGTTGGAATCTCTAGCACCCATGTAAACGCTGAACACCCTGTCCAAGCATCAGTCATTCCTGTGGGGAGATGGGAGATTGAAGACAGCATCTGCAGAAGCCTGTGGGTCACTCAGTCTGGTCAGTCAGTCAGTCAGTGTACGCCAATACACTGTGGAAAAGCAGCAGAGACCCCTGCCTCATACAAAGTGGAAGATGAGGATGGTGGAAGCTTGAAGTTATCCTCTGAACACCACAGTGTGCCACGTCACAAGCAACACACCACACACACACACACACACACACACACACACACAAAGATGTTTAATATCATTCCTGGCTCCTGTATAACAAAGGTCAGCAGCAACCCCATCCTTGGCTGTGACAGTTAAAACATTCCAGATGCCAAAATGTCCCTTGAGAGGCAAAGTCACCCCTGGCTAGGAATCACTGCCCTAGTTATCTGCCTGATTCACTCTGCCACTTAATTTAGGTCTGTGCTCAAATTTCACCTCTAGGGAAACTTTCTCAAAACCCAGTCTGGAAACGGTAGCCCGTGTTCCATCTGCCCCCCTTTCCCATCTTATTTTCTTCCTATTATTTATCACAACCTAATGTTACATCAGATATTCTGCTGTGTATGCTTTTGTTTTTATCTAAGGCTGTACCCCTAACACCTAGTACTCAGATAACAAGGATGATGTTTTGGTGAACAAGGTACTAGTACTGTTTCAAGATTCCAAAAATGGACGGGAGGTTCTCTTGGGGAAATGGGACTTTGCCATAATCGAAGAAAGGCTTCAATGTAACTTGTTAAAAACTGCAGTGGTCATTGTTTACATGATGATAAGGCTCTAGGGATGTTCCAATGAGAGGCACATCTTCACCCATCCTCTCAAAAAATGGTTCTTTGAAAGCAGAAACAAGTTATTGTTAAGCACTTTTGTGAGTTCAGAATACCCAAGATACAGTTCACAGACCACATGAAGCTCAAGAAGAAGGAAGACCAAAGTGTGGATACTTTGGTCCTTCTTAGACGGGGGATCAAAATTCCCATGGTAGGAGAGTCAGAGACAAAGTATGGAACGGAGACTGAAGGAAAGGCCATTTAGAGACTGCCCCGCCTGGGAATTCATCCCATATACAGTTTCCCAGCCCAGACACTATTGTGGATGCCAGCAAGTGCTAGCTGACAGGAGTCTGATATGGCTGTGTCCTCAGAGGCTCTGTCGGTGTCTAACAAATACAGAAGTTGATGCTCATAGCCAACCAATGGACTGAGCACAGGGTACCCAATGGAGGAGCTAGAGAAAGGACCCAAGGAGCTGAAGGGGTTTGCAGCCCCATAGGAGAAACAACAATATGAATCACCCAGTACCCTCAGAGCTCCTAGGGATTAAATCACCAACCAAAGAGTACACATGGAGGGACCCATGGCTCCAGCTGCATATGTAGCAGAGGATGGCCTTGTCAGGCATCAATGGGAGGAGAGGCCATCAGTCCTGTGAAGGTTTGATGCCCCAGTGTAAGGCAATGTCAGGACAGGAAAGTGGGAGTGGGTGGGTTGGTGAGCAGGATGCATGGGGGTGGGGGGATGTGATAGAGGAATTTTGGAGGGGAAATGAGGAAAGGGATAACATTTGAAATGTAAATAAAGAAAATATTTAATAAAAAAAAGAAGAGTTTTGTGTTTGAGAACTAAAACTGCAGTCATCTCCTAACATCAAAAGGCAGGGTTCTCAACCAGTATTTACACCGATGTTTGCTTACCACAGAGCAAAAATCACGCTGGTAATTAGGAATGTATCGTGATGAAAGGCTGGCATCTTTTCCTCATCCTTCTAAGTCATAAGTGTGCTTCTTTGAGTTTTAAGTAGCATCACCATAAAGTTCCAGCATGTGGCTGTCTTCCTGAATTCCTTAAAACCATGCTGGCCTTATTTCTAGGATGCTGACTTTTTCTGGAAGGAACTTCAAGTGCTGAAGAGGAATCATAAGGGCCAAGTAAGCTTGACATTTGGGAGACACTAAGGGCAGCTCTCCCCCAACTGCTGGCAGATCTTACAGTCAGAATATCCATCCTCTTAGGACTTGGGTTTAGTTAGCTATTAAAAGACATTTTATAGCAGTGCAGTGCCCGAGAACCTCCAGGGAATGAGGACTTCCAAATACATTAAATATAACTTCTTAAAATTAAGTAATACCATGAGTGCATTCTCCAGATGTAAGTGGATGGAAATGTTTTGGTAACAAAAAGAAAGAGAGAGAGAGAGAGAGAGAGAGAGAGAGAGAGAGAGAGAGCATTTGTGTGTGTGTGCGCGCGTGTGCGTGCGTGCGTGCGTGCGTGTGTGTGTGTGTGTGTGTGTGTGTGTGTGTGTGTGTTTAAATGGACTAGTGACATATGTTCATCCTTCAGCAAAAGTTTATATCAGCAGAGCCAAAGGTGGGTGTAGGTCTCAGAATTTGGGACTGAGTGGCCCTAAAGCTTTCTTTCTCCGGCAAGGGCTTATGCAGGACTCTCAGAAGCACGAAGGTAATGCAACAGTCTGCCTTTAAAGAACTGACAGGCTAGCCAAAAGCTGACAGGATCTCTTCCCTTCTGGGATTATCTTGATTTAAAATACTTCAGCCTCTTCTTTGTTCCTTTTAGTGTTGTCTGTGGCTTTCACTGTTGGTCCTCCTGGGGGTTCACTGTTCATCTGTTTCCAGTCAGTGTTTGAAATGGAGGAAATCTTCACCATTACTCAATTTTTTCCAATAAATTTATTGTGTATATCTAAGGCATATAACATGATTATATATATATATATATATGTATATGTATATATATACACACACACACATATATACACACACACTCATATATGTGTGTGTGTATATATATATATGTATATATACATATATATACACTCACACATCAAGTAAAATGCTTTTTGATAATGGAACAAGTTCACATGTGCTATCTTGCATAACTACTTTTCTTCCTGTGGCAACAGCACCTCGACTCTACTACACTATTTTTTTAAAAATTGAATTAGTTTTATCTATTTTATCTTACGTGCATGAGTACCTTGCACACAAGCAGTATGCCTGGTGTCCTCAGCATTCAGATACATCAGATCGCCTGGAACTGGAGTTATGTATGAATAGCTGCGAGACACCACGTGGGTGTAAGGAAGTAAGCCTGGGTCCTCTACAAAAGTAACAATTGCTCTTATCACCCGAACCACCTCTCCAGCTCCTGTTCTATGATTATTCTTTCTTCTGGAGATGGGCTAAGATGGTTAGTTGCTAACTGACTTGACAGAATTCAGAATGACTGGGGAGGTGTGCCTGTGAGGGGTTATCTTAAATATGCTAAATGATGTGGGAAGGTCCACCCACTGTGGGTGGCTACATTCCTTAGCAGGGACCTTGGACTGCACAGATGGAGAGAGGAGGTTGGGCAGCAGTGCGCATGCATCTTCCTCTGCTTTTGGACTGGATGTGAGCAGCCATTGCAGCCTTGACTTCCCTAACACAGTGGACTGTAGCCCTGTACCATGAGCCAGAAGAACCCCCCCCCCTTTCCTTTAGGTTGCTTCTGACAGGGATTTTTTTTGTTATTAGTTTGTAGTTTTTTTCACAATAACAAGAAAAAAAAAAGACAAAGATACAGCATGTCTCACTGTAGCCTAGGCTGAATTCAAACTCACTGCAATCCTCCTGCCTCAGTCTCCCGCATGCTGGAATTATAGGAATGCTCCACCACTGCTGGCTCTTAATACACTTCTTTTAATTATGATCTTCGTGTTGAAAATTAGAATTCTAAGCTTGTTCGGCCCCATCTCTGCTGCTTTGTGTTGAGACAGAGGATAAACAATGGTTGGTTATAGGAAAGGTGGGGAGGGTGAGATGAGCAGTAGGTGGAAGGACACCAAACAGCCTAAGCTTTCATGTGTAAGGAGATGTGGAAAACCCAGATTTAAGGTGCCTGAGACCCTCTGTTCAGTTCCACCTTTACCACCACCAGTACATGGCCATCATCAGAAAATGAAGACTTCTTGGCATTTGGTGCCTGTCTTAGTCAGGGTTTCTATTGCTGTGAAGAGACCATGACCAAAGCAACTCTTATAAAGGAAAAGATTTAATGGAGATGGCTTACAGTTCAGAGGTTCAGTCCATTATCATCATGGTGGGAAGCATGGGGTGTGCAGGCAGACATGGTGCTGGAGAAGGAGCTGAGAGTTCGACATCTTGATCTGCAGGAAGCATCAGGAGACTCTGTACCACACTGGACATAGCCTGAGCATATATGACCTCAAAACCTGACTCCACATGATATACTTCCTTAAACAAGGCCATGCCTCCTAAGAGCACCACTCCCTTGGGCCAAGCAATCAAACACAGGAGTCCGTGGGGGTTATTCCTATTCAAATGACCACAGCAGTAGTCTGTAGGGTTCTGAACATCCAAATCTAGTTTTAAGAGAATTCCAGATACATAAGAAGCAACCTTTGATGGAGAGTGAGCTGAGTATTTTGGAGACACATCAAATTCCCCTTGTGTTTTGCTCTTAGGTGATGCACTGATGGGCAGGAAGATGATTAAAGCGAGAGGCCCTTCCTGTCAAGGTTAGCCCTGTAATTGCATAGCTGGACTCCACTTTAGAAGGCACCTAGCAGAAAATACATATTACCCAACCAGGGAGAAATGTGTTTATTGTTAAAAGGCTGCTGTCAAAATGTTTGCTTTGAAGAGCAGTAAGAACACTGCAGCAATTTTAAAAAGCCTATTTGTGTGATTATGTTTTTAGGATTCTAGCAGGAAGAATCCACACAAACACATTGCTTTTGAAGGCTCAATTATTCAACAGTATGGTTATGCTGAATGGCTCAGCACCATGCTTGAGTTTCTGGACTTATTATTATTTTAATTTCTCAGGAGAGCTTCTCTCTCTTTTCTATGACTAAGAACCCCAGAGCCTCTTGCACTGACCACATCATATTATATCTTTTCCATACAAGGATCATTAAAGGTTTAGCTTCTCAGTGACTTAACTAAATGAAAGTCGCTAGAGAATGCATGTGTTTTGTAAGCTCTACTGTGATTGGGCAGTGTGAAGACAGGTGTGAACTGGGTATCTGTTGAATGAAACTTGGGATATGTCACATGGTTATAACATCACTGTATCACCTGGATAGGCACCGAGGCCCTTGCTATCAACCATATTTGTCATTATGTTAAGGACACAGCAAGACTAGACCCAGAAGTGAAACTCATGTATGTCTAAATACTTGGATCCACAGTATCCACAGTGAGGATGCCTTTCTATCTGTTCATTAAAAGAAAAAAGAGATCAAGAATTTGAGATAGGGTTTATGGGAGGGGTTGCGGGGAGGAAAGGGGCAAATGATCTAGGTATATTACAATTTCAAAAAATAAAAACCATTTTTAAAAAGGGTGACCCATTTTCTCTTTTCTTCAACTTTGGGAACTCTGGAGTATGATGTCAACTTATTTCCCCCATGACTCTTTCTGAATTTATACTGGTGTTTTGCCTTTTGAAATTTTAGAGCTGGTCTGAGAAAGTGGGACACATTTCTCTTGACATATTTCAAGATATATGAAAAAGAAAGACCCATCTGCAATAAGCCGTTAAGCTGAATATTGGCAGAAAGCAATCAAGTCCTCCGCAGAGTGGAACTTACCCAACTCTCTTCCACCCACATTTCACATAACACCCCAAATGTGAAGGCTCGTGATGAATCTTCCTTCTGGGCATGAAGAACTAAGAGTTGATTGATTGGTGGAATGTTCAGGTGCATAGCTTGCTGGCCTTCATGTTTGCAGTTACAAGACGCTCCCTGCCCTGGTTTCTGGCACTTTGCTTTGAGATGCAGGGACTTCTTATTGTTCAGTGCAACTTACTGCAACATTCTCATGACCAAGTCAGTGGGTGAGGAAGTGCGGCTGACCTCTTAAGACCTTTTGGACAATTCCTATATTGTTCTAGCTACCTTAGCATTAGTGTGACTTACATCTGAACTGTCCTGTTCCCTATTATCATTTATTCTACGGGGTCTTTTAAAGCATTTTATTTATTTACTTTATCCAGGGGTGGAGGGCATATGTCAAAGCATGCGTGTGATCAGACAGTAACTTTCAGGAGTTGCTTCTCTCTGCCAGGTAGGATATCAGAACAGAATTCAGTTCATTAGGCTTGGCGGCAAGGACCCTTGGCCATGTCACTGGATTTCAGGTGAATTTTTTATATGGTTCCAAAATAAGCTGTTTAACTTTTGATTATCTTTTTAAGCAAATTTTATTTCATTATGGTCAGGATATTGTAGTGTGTATAAATTCTACTCTTGTTTTTATGTTTGTTTGTTTGGTTTTTTTTTTGTTTGTTTGTTTTTGCAATGACCTAGTAAGAAGGTTCTAGAAGCTATAGAGCTAATTTTGGCTTGTAAGAGAAAGAGGAGTTTTCACCTTTGAGATGGTAAATCTTTGTCACATCTGTCTGATCGGTCATTAAGGGATATCTTTAAGGTCACTGTGTTTTGTATATGTATCTGCCTCAGACCAGGGCATATATTTAAGGCCATCTCACTACTATTTGATGTCTATTCTGCCTCAGATCATCTTGTTTCCTAGACCTTCACTGTAGATGACAGCTGAGGCTGAGACACACCAGACACTGGCTTTGGTGAGGATTTGCATTGATGGTAGGAGAAATGGTGTCAGTGAGAAGCAGAACAGACAAAGAAGGGATCATCCTGGCAAGCTGTTTAGGGCTTTATAGAAACATTTCTCCTCTCCCACTCCTCCTCTGTCCCTTCCTTCCTGGCCCTGGAAATTTTCCCCTCTGTTTTTCCGTCTGTCTCTCTCCCTAACTCTCTCTCTGATATGGGGGAGAGTCTTGCTATGTAGCCAAGGCTGGCTTTGAACTTGAATTTGCAGCAATCCTCCTATTTCATCCTATTAAATGCTAATGCCTTTGCTTCATTTTGCAATTAAGGTAAAATCTTAAATACTTTTATTTATTTTTATTTTATTGTGGCTCTTTTAGACATGGTTTCACTATGTATCCCTGACTGGATTAGAACCAGACTGACTTTGAACTCACTGAGAACTGCCTGCCTCTGACTCATGAATGCTGGGCTCAAAGCTATGTGGCACCCCTCCTGGCTTACTTAAAACAACAAACAACAACGACAACAATAACAACAACAATGACAACAACAACCTGTCAAAACCCCAACCAACCAACCAACCAACCAACCAACCAAACAAACAAACAAAACAAAACAGCAGTTTGGAGATGCAGTAAGATGGAGTTCAAACCCAGGCAAACTCATATATCCTTTCTGTTGGCTCAGAAGACTTCATCACATATTGTTGTCACCCATTATCTGGATTATATGCTGTGTTCCTAGAGCTTTAACTGTCAACATGACACAGCTTAGAGTCACCTAAGGATCGCAAATGAAGGTTGCCTGGATCAGATTGTTGTGTGGGCATGTTGCGTGGGAAGACTGTCTTGATTGTTAACTGATTTACCAGAGCCCAGCTCACTGTGGGTGGCACAATTCCCTTGGTCCTGAGCTGTATGAGAAGGCTCTAGAAGTGTGAACAAGCAAGCAAACAGCGATCCTCCATGGCTTCTTCAGGCACCTACCCCAGATCCTACCCTGACTTCCCACAATGTAATGGAAATGTAAGTCAACTAAACCTTTTCCTCCTGTAAGTTGCTTTTGGTCTGAGTGTTTGTTCTACCACAGCAACAGAAATCAAACTAGAACAGGTTTTCTTTAGTACACACAATAAAAAACTTCTCAGAAAACATGCTGATGCATGCATTAGTCTGTGATGTCCAGCAGGATACTTAAGCTTTCTGGGTTTGGTCTTCATCTAAGACAGTCCTAAAGCTCCCTGGGATCCTAGTGGAGCTCTGCGAGGCCAGGGAGGAGACACACACGGAGGGAGCAGGCTGAAGCTGTAAACACCATGCCGCTAGTACTGCGACCAAGAGAGATGCAAGCAATCCTCACATCGTATCTCAAACCCCCTGGGTTGACAAAGGTCTGATTGGAGGGCTTCTGAGTCATCAGCTTGATTTTCTCTGCAGAAAGGTACGGGCACTGTGACTGGCATCACAGAAGAGAGTACATAAATCTCAGCAAGTAAGTAAAGACAGAAGGACTGGTTTGAGACAGCCTTGTCTGAGAATTCAAATGTGGAACTGCACAGTGGACAGGTGGATTCCGAGACCTGACTGAATTCTTCACTGCCCCCAAGTGTTGCTGAGCTACAGCCCTGTGGGAAGAGGGCTGTGTCTGATATCCATCCACATACCAAATTCTTTACATCTGGAGCTTCTCAAAGTCTGTAGTGACAGATATTTCATACTGGACATGTTTTGTGCACCAAGAAGGAAGAAGCTAATAACTATCCCCCACCATGTTACCTGCTATAGTTTAAGATATAGCATATTAGTAAATCAACAGAAATCACTTAAATAGACTCATCCTGATTTCTTCTCTGAAGTTCTGAAATACATTTGTTTTCTTTTTTTTTGTGTATAGTAGCATGTGGGAGAGAAGTAGTAGGTGTATAGAATGGTTTTGTTTGTGTGTGTGTGTGTGTGTGTGTGTGTGTGTATGCAGAGTGGTGTGTGTGTGGTGGATGTACAGAGGTGTGCGTATGTACAGTGTCATGTGTAGAGTGGTGTGTGTAGAGAGTAGTGTGTGTCTGTAGAGGAATGTGTGTGTACAGTGTTTTGTGTGTGTGTGTGTGTGTAGAGAAATGCATGTATGTACAGTGTGTATATGTAGAGACTGTGTGTACAGTAGTGTGTATATAAAGGAATGTGTGTGGTGTATATGTAGAGGAGTGGTATGTGTATAGTTTTTATGTATATGTGGTATATGTAGAGGAGTGTTTGTAGTTGTGTGTCCATATGAAAAGGAGTATTTGTATTTAAGTAGTGTGTATATGTGTAGAGGAGTATGTATGTGTGCATGTAGAGAAGTATGTGTGTGTATTTGTGTAGAGGAGTATGTGTATTCAGTGGTGTGTGTACAGTGGTGTGTGTATGTACAATGGTGTGTGAATTTTAGGGGAGTTTATATGTGTTTGTGTGTGTATATGAAAAGGAGTTTATGTGTGTACAGCAGTGTGTGTGTACAGTGTGTGTACAGTGGTGTATATGTGGAGTGGTGTGTACATTTTAGAGGCGTGTGGGTATAAGTAAAGGTGCACATGTAAGCTGCATTTCTGCACTTTTATAGTATGTCTATACTTACACATTGCTAGTATTGTCATGTGTTTATTGTTTTCTTTTCCAAAACAGAGTGCTGGGCACAAGCATCTACTGTGGTAGCCGGAACTCTGCTCTGGTGTGGAAACAAGAAGTTCTTGTTTCAGACTTTTCTCACTGTCTGTTTCATTCCACAGCAGCTACTCCTGTTAGTAAATCTGAGAAACATCACCTGCCTCAAAGTGAAGGGAGTTTGAAATCTTACACTGCAAACAAAAAAAGAAACAAAGGAATAGGAAAGGAAAGAAAAACAAGTTTTAAAAATATCACCGAATTCAGGTAATTTCCAATTCTGATGATGTCACTTTAAAAATTTATATACATGGGTTATTTTGAAAACAAACACCAATCCTATATATTCCCGGCATAGTGATGTCAGTTGGATCCCAGGCACACATCCGTTATGGAATAAATATTCTGAAAGCTGATCTCTGTTGACACTGGCTAGAGAAGCTTTTGTGTGCATCTGGAATTGTTTTTCACTTGGAGCTAATGTTTTGACTTAATTGGAGTACTAACAGCAAAAGAAAGAAAACAAGGAGACAAAAATATGCCCGATAAAATAAGCAAACATTAATGTCATCTCCCTCTTTAGAAAATGAAGTTTAAAAGCCTCATTCATGAAATGATGATAAATATGAGGAAACCAAAGAGGGTAATCGAGAAATTAAGTAATAAATGGAATGAAGTCTTAGGGAGCATTGAGACAGGAGGCTCAGATATGCGTCAAGGTGAATTTGGTTTCTACATCCTACACTCGTGTCTCCTCATTCCTATAGCTTCCTAAGGGGAATCTACAGACCTTAAGGAACCACTTCTACTATACACCAATCTTCATTTTGAGGGTATTCTCATTAATTAAAATCTATTAATTTAAGATTATTCTCTGAATTATAAGTCTTATTTTATTTTTTGCTAAGACTCTATGTCCATATATTTATAGAGAAAGCCCTGGTCACCATCTTCATACACGTAGTTGAAATAATCACTGAATTAGCGAAACTGCCCTCCTTCCCTCCCTCCTTCCCTTCTTCTTTTCTTCTTCTTTAGACAAATAGGCTTCGTCTTTCAACCTCACTCCAGGGCAAGTTTTGCTCTTCATCTTCTAATATAAGACAACTTCCAGATTTCTCTTAATCCCTTTCCAAATTCCTCCTACCCCATCTAGTCTTTCCAGAGAGGAGAAAGCATTGTAGAAACCAGAAACCACTTGTGAGCTCTCTCTCTCTCTCTCTCTCTCTCTCTCTCTCTCTCTCTCTCTCTCTCTCTGTGTGTGTGTGTGTGTGTGTGTGTGTGTGTGTGTGTTATGTTTACAGTTGGGCTCCAGGCAAATGGAAATTGTAGAGAGTGGTTTTACATCATTTTATGTATAGCATGAGTCACAGGCCAGTGGACTAAGGAACTCTGGAGCAGATGAAAGCAGACACTGATATCTGTAATGTCTCATCTCTAGGATTACTGAAGTAATATAAGAACATACCTCCCCACAGGAGTTAATTTAACTGAGCTGTGAACACTGAGTTCCATACATATTTTGGTATCTCTTTAAAATAAAGAGATATAGTGCCTTCTATGGCACCACTGCATCTGTAATAGGAAAGGTGGGAATAGTCGGTTAATGTTTGGTTTGGAGTTCATATGTAATATCTAAAACTGAACAACAAATCAAGAGAGGGCTCATGGGGTGTTTTATGAGGAAGAAGCCACCATGACCAGACAGTCATCAGGTGTAGAGATATGAAGTGGGCTCTCTGCTAAGTTAGCAAAGGAATCAGGAGAGAGCAGTCTCATCCTCAAGGCCGAGCTCTCACCCTTAAAAAGCCTTTGTGATAATAATATATTGTGAGTATCAGAATCACAGATGCAGGCAGAACAATGGAGAGGATGACTTCCAAAGAACCTTCACACATTCTTATTACCGAGTCTGTCTGGGAAAATCAAGGAGAAGTGAAATGTCAAAGAGTTTCTAGAACATTTGGAGGTGCTAGAATCGGGTGAAGGCGGGATGGGAAGACAGGTTTTAAGTGATGTTGTTAAGGGCTATTTTCTTGCCCTAATAGAATCTGGAAGGTCACCTCAGAAAGTAATGAAATCTCTTCTGCAGTGCAATAAGATTGTTCAATTTTTAATTCAAGGAAAATCCCAAAGCAAAAAGCACATAAAATACTGGGGCTTGGAGGTGGTAGTAATAAAATTATCATCAAAATTTAAAGACCTGTCAATCTAAGCAGTGCATAAGGATCCATTTTAAAATAAATTATATTGTTTTTGAAATGACAGATGCCACTTTTATCATGCACATGTCTGCACTCTAACTCACAATGGAGCTGCAAATAGCCTGTGACAATTATTTCCAGTAGTGCTTTATCCGGCGCGTGTGCTGTTGTCGCTCTCTATTTCTGTTGCACAGTTGTGAAGGAGTTTTAATTTACTTTGTGTTTCTACTCAACAACAAAGAAAAATAAGATGCACCACCAAAAAGAGTGAGCCCACAGAACATCTGGTACACCTTCCTCATTTTAAAAATAACATCTAATGTAGGCGTTTCTATTCTAAATATTCTATCACCTTCCATTTAATTTACAACCCAGGCTTTCCCCCACCCTCTGCCACCAGCTGCGTCTTTCACCAATTCAGAACAGCTTCAGCATAGACTCTCGGAAAGAAGACATTTTTGCCATGTGCCTTTAGGATATGCTGTAATACTACAAGGAGCCCTAGAGCAGGATGAGGGTTATCATCTCATCTCTGTTTACAGATGGCCGAGAGACAGGCTATTCGTGTTCTATTCATGAGACCTTCCCTGAAGCTTAACTTAAAGGGAATTTCTGTGAATAATTAATAATGCAAGTTCAGAGTTATAGTCAAAAAGAAAGAAAAGAAAAACATCATGAAAAAATGACCTTGAAAAGTCCTCTATATATTGTTGCTAGGACAGAAATTGACCTACATGGCTTAATAATTCATCAAGCACTTATGAGATATTTGCCCTGGATGAGACACGACTTTAGTGATAGCCACCATTTTCACCACACAGATCATTTCTGATTTACACGCTTACGTTTGCTTGAAAATACTCAAGAAGTTAGACCCCAAAGAACCAAATAACCCTATCAAAAAATGGGGTACAGAGCTAAACAAAGAATTTTCACCAGAAGAAATTCGGATGGCCGAGAAACACCTTAAGAGATGTTCAACATCATTAGTCATCAGGGAAATGCAAATCAAAACAACCCTGAGATTCCACCTCACTCCAGTCAGAATGGCTAAGATTAAAAACTTAGAGACCACAAGTGCTGGCGAGGATGTGGAGAAAGAGGAACACTCCTCCACTGTTGGTGGGATTGCAAAATGGTAAAACCGCTCTGGAAATCAGTGTGGCGGTTCCTCAGAAAATTGGGCATGCCACTCCCAGAGGACCCTGGCATACCACTCCTGGGCATATACCCAGAGGATTCCTCTGCATACAACAAAGACACATGCTCCACTATGTTTATAGCAGCCTTGTTTATAATAGCCAGAAATTGGAAGGAGCCCAGATATCCCTCAAAAGAGGAATGGATACAGAAAGTGTGGTATATTTATACAATGGAGTACTACTCAGCAATTAAAAATAATGAATTCATGCAATTTGTAGGTAAATGGTTAGATCTGGAAACTGTCATCCTAAGTGAGCTAACCCAATCACAAAAGAATACACACGAAATGCAATCACTGATAAGTGGATATTAATGAGCCCAGAAGCCCTAAATACTCAAGGCACAATTAGCAAGTCAAATGACTCTCAAGAAGAAAAAAAGGAGAGGACCCTGGGCCTGTAAAGATTGGATCCAGTATTGTAGACCCAGAACAGAGAAATCGTGGGGGGGGGAGAGTGGGGAATAGCATGGGGGGGAGAGGAATTATGGGACATATGGTGGGGGGTAACTGGGAAAGGGGAAAGCCTTTGGAATGTAAACAAAGAATATAGAAAATAAAAAAAAAAGAAAATACTTGATATTTAAATATATGAAATGTCACTTAATCCATGATTCAATCTGTCTTGTAGTACATCCCTAGTTAAATTTAGGGTCTGCCATATTCCTGTTCTTTAATTTGCTGGGAAGTCATATTGGCAGACACAACCAGTATCCTGGAAAGAGAAGGCAAGCTCATCGAAGGATAAATGTTCTTAGAAGACGTCTATGAATGATCCAGACCACAGTATTAGGTGACCACAGGATCAGAGTCGACCACATCCATGGTTAGGTGAATAGCTTTGAATTGCTCAGTCAGACTCTGGGGTGACACTAGGTGGAAGAGAAGGACACCCCCACATAACAACATGGGCTATTGTCTGATTTTTCCAATGATTTACCCGTAGCATACACTGGATTTTTTCCTTCTGTAGGGAACAGAAGAGTGAGGAAAAAGTCTGTCTATGTAGTACCACTATGAATGTGGGGTCATCTATACCATTCTTCTTTCTGTAAATGTCCCCATGGCATTTGTGCATGAGGAACACTGAGCTTATGCTCAATCCAATGGAATCCAGATGCTTTTAATTCTAACATTGATTTCATAAGTCATTTGGTCTTCATCTGGAGTGGAAAATAAGAATGCTTGAAGGCTTCCCAGGTTCTCATTTGCAAATACATTCTGATTTTTGTACATTTACAAGTTTAAATACCTTTAAAATTAAGAGGGCATACTTTAAAGCCCCCAAACCAGTTAGGGTTATGTACCACTAAAGGAAAACCAATCAGCAAGGCCCAGTTCAACTTAAAATCTCTTAGCAACCTCAAGGGGCCTGCCTAGCATAGCTTCTCTCCAGTCTCTCCACTCTCAACACCCTAGCCTCAACCCTGCCATGGTCCTGGTCTGCACCACCTCTGCCTTACACCGAGGAGGGGGGTCCCAGCAGGGTGATTCTGCTCACTTCTCCATACAGGGCCATCTTGCAATGTCTGAAGATATTTTTGATTGGTCCAGTTGGAGGATGAGTGTGTTGCTGAGGATGAAGTTGCGAAGGTTGTTGAATGTCTCAGGGTACTTGGGACCATGTGCCCCATGACAAAGAAATGACAACCAGGCTGAGAAACCCTGCTGTGTACCTTGCACACTGAACTTCTGCTAAGTAGTTAATTTCATACTGCACATTTGAATTACATTTTATTTATACTCAGTCAGGTGTCTCCCCTCACTGACCCATGACACACAGTTAAAAGAACCAATGCCAGTCTGTGCATGCCTCCTTCAGAAGGAGCAAATACTTTAGGTAAGAGAGGTTGGCTCAATATTTTTTTGTTTTAAACTATATTTTGTCTTACGATGGACTGTGTCCAATCTCTGTTGAATGTTTTGATAAAGTTCTCAGATTGGGAGGTAAAGTGTCTAGAAAATAAACCATGTCCTAGTTTCATTTATACACACCATGACATTTTATTTCATTTTATTTGGAGCACTTTTTCATACAGACATCTTTTTTCCTCCTCTGTTTTAAGGGAAATATCCACAAACAGGATGAGATGGTAGCTGAATAGATAGCACATCATTAGCATCTAAAGAAGGTGTTGTAGCTATGGTACTTACAGGATGAGCATTTTGGGGGAATAGATTCATTGTGAGTGTCATATCTCTAAACTCTTCTCACTTGAATGGGAGAAACTAGAGTGTACAGATGGGTGCTGAGTATGGTCTCTCACAGAGATTCAGCAGCCAGACCCATAGCTCATGCTGAAGTTGCTCCTGTACCCAGGAAAAAGGTCTAACTATCACTGTCCTGGCCCTTTATGTTCAGATTTGTATGGCACAGGTAAACCAAACCAAACTAACCCAACCCAACCCAACCCAACCCAACCCAACCCAACCCAACCCAAAACCTCCAAAAAACAAGACAGAAACAAAAGAAGCCCCTATGCTTACGGTGCACATACTGCTGCTGTTCCTCCTAACCCCTTCCTGGTTTTGCCCTCTTTTTTCTAAGATCATGGTCTCATCTCATAGGCCAGCCTGTCCCCTTCACACTTGTGGCAACCTTCCCCCCTCAGCTTTCACAGAGCTGGAACCATACCCAGTGACGCCTGGTTCTTAGCAAGGTGGGTTTGTGAACACAGTGATTTCTTGTCTTTAGACTCAAACAAAGCTCCAAGGAAATCACAACCTCACCAGGGAACAACAACAAAACAAAAGAAGACAAAAAGAAAAACCCACAACAATCAGGAAAAAAAAAGAGGATAATATGTCTTCCTCAAAATTTCTGCTTTGAAGGCCTTTGGGTTCAAAAGTTTCATTCGATTAGACCTCATGACCTGGTCAGAACCAAAAAGTTCCGGAATTCCCATTTTACAATACATGTGAAAGAGACTTGTACTAATCTTGGTTTCTGGTAAAGAATTCCAGTCCCAAGGTGATTTGCCACCTTCATGATCAATGTTATAGAAAAGATGAACACTTCGACTTGACACTGGGGAAAGGTAGGTTCTAAGTTCCGTTTGAATACAACATCCTTTCTATATCTCCTCTTGAGCTACCTGCTTTAAGCTCTGTGCATTAGGAGTTATTGTTTAGTTAAATTAAGTCTTTTATCTGCCTTGCTCATAAGCCTTCCTAGAAATTTCCTTAACAGTGTGGAGGTGCTATGGGCAGTGCACAGAAGCAAGCCTAAAGAGCTATAGATCTGAAGCACACAGGCTGCTATGCCTTTTTATAAACAGGTCCCGGGGTTCTGAATCTCTCTTCCACATTGATTCTCTAGTTCCCTTGTTTGATAACGTCAAGCCATTCATTCTCAAACAAGCAGCAGGCTCTATTCCTTGCCCTAGATTTTCTTTCATCAAAGAGAGACTCTCACCTAGATCTGCACAAAGCTACAGTAAAACTCAGAGAATCTACCCAACACCACACACACACACACACACACACACACACACACACCCCGATTATTGAGGTTTCTTTATCTAAAAGGAAAACAGAAGGTGGGGGAGAAAAAAGAAGAGGACGGGAAGAGGAAAGGGGAAACAGTAAGGGAAGGGGAAAAAATCCTGCTTTGAGCTTTATAGCACCCACAAACTCATCTTCCTGGAACCACCTATCTTGTGGCAAGGATCAGCCAAAATGAAATATGCATGAAAATCCCACATAAAAAATATGTGGGAGCTAAAAAATAAAATACTTTTTAAAATTACATAGGACCATACTTCCCTTGGACGGTTAGATTCCTTGCTGATGATATGATTGCCTGGGAGACACTGGAATCTCAAGAATAGAACCAAATAAAGGGTGGCAAAAATCTAAAATCTAAAGCCAACGCACTGTCTTCCTCATGTGCTAGAACAACCTAGGTTTATGTTATCCTCGCAGATATCACTTCTGTTGTCCCTCTTGCTTCGTTTCTGTGAGACGCAAATGAAACTGCCATGTGCTTCCAGACAGCAGGCTCCAGGTCCCGAACCTCTCCCGAAACTGGAGAGAGGACAGAAGCTCTCCGTGCCTGGAGACCCGAGCGACCTTCTCCGGGCTGAAGAGGGAGTAGATGTGAGGCAGACTGACAACACCCCTTTGGCATTAAACATCCTCTCCGTGTGCAGATGACTCACTTCAAATCACTGCAGGCCTCCTTCTTCACATATGCTTGACATCGCCGCATAAACTTCAGTCTGCCAACTGTTCTACAGAATAATTTTGCACCCGGTAGGATCGATCTGTCTACCTCAAAGCAAGTCAATGTGATATATATTTTCTTTAAATAATAATAATAAAAAAAACTGACAAGGAAAGTTTCCTGGCTAGCTTTAGAGTTCCAGTACATGCCCCTGGGCATATTCCGTTTCCCTTTTCCTGCGAGAACGAAGGCGATTTGTTTATTACATGGCACATGGCAGAACATCATGCTGTCCGAAAAAGCTTTCCTGAACTCAGTCCCAGAGTTATTGTTCCTTCCCATCTCACTGCGCCTCCTAAATATTTGGGGATGGAATTATGTCAACAGTGAAGTTAAGATCGTGCCACGCCAAGGATTAGGCGAGCAGAAGGGGCAGCTGTGTGGCCACAGCACTCCCCGTGGCTGTGTTCCTTCTCACCAGGAAGAGCTGTTCAGCCTTAAAGGCTGTACCCTCTACTTTTAAGTTGCCATAAAAATTAGACGTCCCTGTGTGGACAGAGCCAAACCATGGGACTTTTATGGAGTGACATTTTTGCTGTCCTCACAAAGTAAAATACAAAGAAGGTGTCAGGGGAGTCCTCCTGGTGAAGAACAGCCTCAGTCATTGCACAGCTGAGCCTGACCATAATCCTTTGTCTATTTTTCTCTTTCCTCTGCAAAAAGTTTCATCATCCTCTGTACTTTAAGATTTAGTTATTTCGTTTGTGTGGTCTGTCTTCTCTGAAGTATGGAAGCTGTGCAGGGCGGGGCTCTGGACTAGTATTTCTTCTTCCAGGAGTCCGAGCAACAGCACAGGCAGAGGCCAGGCCAGCAGGAGTGGGCTGGACCCTCAGTCTCTCCCAATCTTCCTCCCAGTAACAAAAGCTATTAGGTAACTTCGCTTGCAAACCCCTTTCTAGAAGAAATAATTTTTGAAAATTACAAATACCTTAAATATTAAAAAGAGGCCTTTCTCTGGAGATGCCTTGCTGCCACGTAGTCTGGTTAACATTTATTTAAAAGCATGGCTAATTACTATTAAAAACAAGAAATCATAAACGGAGACAGTTTCCACTGCTCTTTGAGTAAAGCTGTTTGTAGTGTTCATGGCATACCCTCAAACTCATCACAGGGAAAGGACGAGTTCACACTGAAGGCCAAGCCAGTGAGAGTGCTGAGCTCAGGATGGCTCTGCCCCTAGGCTGTCTGTCCATCCGTCTGTCTGTCTGTCTGCCTGCCTGCCTGCCTGTCTGCTTGCCTGCCTCTCTCTGTCTGTCTCTGTCTCTGTCTGTCTCTGTCTCTCTGTCTCTCCCTCTCTCTCTGTCTCTCTCTCTGTCTCTCTCTGTATGTGTGTGTGTGTGTGTGTGTGTGTGTGTGTGTGTGTGCTTGTAGGCTGCACCTGTCCCACGCACATCCAATCCTTCTCAGACCTGGAGTGTACAACCACTTTGCTCTTTGTGTTCTTAAGGTTTTTGGAAAAGCAGATGGTCTCTCTTGAGTTGCTTTGTGTGACTGACATTTCTAATGAATCAGTGACAGAAGAATGAAATGGACTCGCTCCCAGTTAGATCATTTTATAAATGCCAATTTCAGAAGAACAGTATCTCATCAGTCCAGGCAACCGGGCACCGAGGCAGCAGGGCTGGCTGCTCTTGAATCCAGCACTCTGGCATTTCCCAGGCTCTTGCCCAGGGAATATCCTTTTCCTCAAAGCAGTTTTTTTTTTTTTAATTCTTATACTTTGTTACAGTGAAAAATATCTTAAGTCGTCATACGTGTGGGGGAAAGGGGACCAAACAGGTAGGTTCAAATTTCAAAGACTGTAGCATGGTTCAAAAATGTGAAAGGCTGTTGATACATTTTATATTGTTTGCAATAAGAGGTTCAGTTGGAAAAGCTTAGGGTTGGGAGGCTCCAGACCTTAGAAGGTTCCTCGAGGATTTTGAATTCATGGACTCCAGTCTGGCTGGGTTTTGTTCACTGACAGGATGAAGGGCATTCAGAAGCAAAACCTGCTTTTATTTGCTTGACTTGAGACTTGGACTTAAAAAAGCAGAGAGGCACACTGAGGGCGTGCTTTGCTGTTTATAAAGCAAAAAGGTAAAACAGCTGCCTACCAATGCCCGGGCTGGAGCGTCACAGAGAGGGCTTAATTTATTTAGTGGCAATATGAAACAAACCTCCAAACTCACACATTAGCCATGGAATATAATGCCCAGGAGTGTTCCTGTGCAAATAAACAGGGATGTATTGATACTAGGTTGGATATATTTTCTATTGCTCAAACTGATACAGCCATACATACTCTACATTGGCCTTAAAGGCCTTAGCTATACTTAAAGTGTTGATGGGTACCTAGGGCTGCCTGGTTACATTTAAATTCAAACTGAGCAGCATTTTAAGCCATGACTCCGTATCCTGTCTGTCCTTAGATCTTGCATATTTTAGGTTAATTTTTTTGCCTTTGGTAACAAATGTGTCTGACAATATAAGAAGACTCATTTCCTAAGAATTAGATGTACGGGGAAATCTGTCACAGTTTCCACGTGTCCTGCCACATAGTCTGAGTGAGTGTGAAGTGATGCTGATTCCTCGTGAGTACATCTTTCAGAACAAGCCTACACGAGGCAGACTAGCATGATCTTTATGGTCACCGACAAAGCACTTCCATCGCTCCTTAGTGACTGTCTGGATGTCACATAGCACTGAGCTATGCTCAGGGAGCCGCCTGGCTAGTGGCAAAGCACAGATTTTTGTCATCACTTCCGCACCTGAAACTTGTCTCTGACGAGATACCAGTATGAAATACCTTCTCAGAGCTTCAGGGTCTCTGGGTGTAAAATGGGTTTCTTGTGGGGTTCTACGATAGTGTTATGGACTGAATGTGTTGTCCTTAAGTGTGTGAGAATGATGAATCCCCACTCTCCAATATGGCTGTATCTGGAAGCAGGAACTCTGAGGAAGCAACTTAAGGGTAGGGTCCTGACACAGAAACTCCGTGATTCCCCACCCCCCCTTTTTTAAGACAGGGTTTCTCTGTATAGCCCTGACTGTCCTGGAACTTACTGTGTAGACCAGCTTTCCAAGTGCTGGGATTAAAGGCATTTACCATCACTGCCTGGCTCGGTGTTCTTCATGTGAAAAAAGACACTAGAAACATTCTCTCTCTCTCTCTCTCTCTCTCTCTCTCTCTCTCTCTCCCTTCCTTCCTTGATCTCTTCCTCTCTCCTTCCCTCCCTCCTTCTAGCTGAAATGAGGTTGCCTTTTACAATCCAGTAAAACAAAACAAAACAAAACAAAACAAAACAAAACAAAACAAAACAAAACAAAACAACCTTAAAAAAAAAACCCAAAACAAAACCAAAAACCCAAGAGTCACCTGGTGTCCAGATCTTGGACTTCAAGGTACAGAATGGCTAGAAGTAAACTTGTGGTGCTTAAGATACCCAGTCTGTGGTATTTTGGTGTAACAGCCAAAGCTTGCACATACACCTATGTTACACAGCCAGCACAGAGCTGACACTAAGTAAAATGGCTTCAGGCAGCCACAGTACACTTTGTGCCACACCCTAACCTAGCAGTGGAACCTGTGTGATCGAACTGTCCTCAGTTTGCTTGGCAGCTTCTTCAGAAATAGGCTGTGAACACTGCCCGTACATATAGAATTAATACATTAAATACTATTTATGTGTTGCGATTATGTTTAGTAATAGATTCAAAATTTACTCCGAGAAGTTCATTAAAGTATATTGTCATGCTAGTTAATAGCTATAATAAAATCGTTACTGAAAACAGCAGTAGTAATGATGGTAATAAATTGCTAATGAACATACATTGTTGTCATAAGTCCATTTTGCTATCCATTTTGACATAGTGGACGCAAAATCCTTGGCTACTCTGCATATTCAAAATGGGAGTCTAAGAAGGCTGCAGAGATGGGTTAGTAATTAAGAGCATTTGCCCATGTCAGGTGGTTTACAACCAACTTTAACTCTAGCTCCAAAGGGTCTGACACCTTTTTTTGACCACACGCACACACTATAAAGAACAAAACATGAAACTGAAGGACAGTACCCTCCAGCTAAAATGATTGTCTGGGCATTCTACAGTCTTTGTGTCAAAGATAAAGTGGAGAATTACCGAGAAGAAACACTAAGTGTCAAATAACACTAAGAGGGACTCTGCTGTGATGCAAATGGTCTCGAGTGACTGGCTAGGAAGTCTAATTTTGCAACAGGCACCTTGGGAACAGTTTCTTTAGCTACTTCCGTGGATGCTCTCTGTGGTCTGTGTAATGGATAGAACAGTGCCTATGAGGACATCAAGGTCTGGGGAACAGAAGAAAAGCACCATGGTAGTATTGACAAACCACAAGTGTGTAAGAGATACACACCTCTACTGGCTGGTTTTGTGTGTTAACACAAGCTGAAGTTATCACAAAGGAGCTTCAGTTGGGGAAGTGCCTCCATGAGATCCAGCTGTGGGGCATTTTCTCAATTAGTGATCAAGTGGGGCAGGACCCCTTGTGGGTGGTACAGTCTCTGGGCTGGTATTCTTGATTTCTATAAGAGAGCAGGCTGAGCAAGCCAGGAGAAGCAAGCCAGTAAGTAACATCCCTCCGTGTCCTCTGCATCAGCTCCTGCTTCCTGACCTGCTTGAGTTCTAGTCTTGACTTAGTGATGAACAGCAGTGTGGAAGTGTAAGCTCAATAAACCCTTTGCTCCTCAACTTGCTTCTTGGTCATGATGTTTGTGTAGGAATAGAAACCCTCACTAAGACAACACCGCTCTCTATTTACACACACCCAGGAAAGGACAGGTTCAGACAGCTTATTACACCCACCCTAGATCCTGACCCTTGTGAGTACCCAAATATGTCTGTTCCCCAAACAGACCAAGTGCTTAAGCCTTGCTGGTGATCATAGTGATCAGAGGTCATGAGAATAATTTCTATACACTCCAATTAAGTATAGCTTGGATTGGCACAGTACCTTGAATCCACTCCTTGCAGAAATGCTAGAAATAACTGGTTGTTTAAACAGCTAAGAACATCTATTGATACAATTCTACCAAGGCTGGCAGCTCTTAATGAGGCTTCAACAGTGGGAGGTATGCAGTAAGGTAAAATCCTAACCCCCACTTGAGGGATACCTCTTTCATACTGCTGTTCTGGGTCTTTTCTCTCAGCGGCTCTCTCGTCACATGCCTGGCTGTCTCAGGGTTGACCTCGAAACACAGACTCTGGAAGTCAGGGTCATTTGTTATTGTAGGGCAAGCTGTCCTCCCATCTGCCTGTGAGGCTGGAGGGAATTCTGAGAGCTGAAAAGGTAAAAATAATACAGCCTCACTGTTTGAAACTACAACAATAAAAAAATTTCAACTGCCATTTTTGTGCGTAAAACCTGGGAATTAACTTGGGGCCCCTTTTGTATGATTATTTGAAATTTGGGTAAAACCAGGAAGAAGTATTTGGGGATACAACAGCTGTACAGGCAACTTGGTTTGTGACATATGAAGACAGGACACATCCTAGGATGCAACTGATATCTACTGAATGGAAACCTGCACATGTTTTGTGTGAATCATACATGTGCAAGTGCCTGAGGAAACCAGAAGGTACTAGATACCCTGGGGTTGTAGTTATGGTGGTTGTGAGCTGCCTGTGGGTGCTGGGAATCAGACTCCAGTCCCATAGAAGAGTAAGTCACCAAGTCACGTCTCCAACCCTGTGACTGGTAGTTTTGCTCTTGCTTTTTTAAAAAAAAATTTCATTTGTTGATTTTTGCCTTAAAGGCTAATATAGTCTCAAGAAAACATTGGGTATCTATTTGCCCTGGCCCCTGGCCCCAAATTCCAGGCATGGTGGTCTTTGGTTTTTAAACTTTAAGAATGAATGTAACAGGGAATTATAAATCCAGGTCTGCAAGTGTAGAATACTATATGTCAGTTCTCAGAATCTATATGTGTGAGTACCCCTGGGAATTTTTTCACTGTCTCATTGCTGTTGATCTGGAGACACTGGGCTCAAAGCTCTTGACTTCCTTCAGCCCGGGGATGCTTCATGGACAATGAATTGTCTTCACTCCAATCTTTCCTCATTCCAACCTTGTTTTAGCCATCCAGTTCCTCCCCCTCCCCCATCCCTCCAGTCAGGAACTGTTTTCCATGTGACTGCTGCAGGATTCCACGGAGAAGGCTGCTATTGATTGCCCCATGCAGTGTGGCATCTTGTTTGGCAGCATGGCATCTAGTTTGGCACCTCTACCAGCACCGGTATCTGCACAGGTATTCAGGAAGTAGTGAACACATGAAAAAAGTGTGCACAGGGGAGAACTGCACACTTAGCTATTTCTGCAGCGATCTTCCCATCCCTCCCAAAGGTTCTTGACATTAAAATCCTATTGTTTGTGGATCAAACATCTAATGCTCTGAGGACTAGTGGTTTTGTCCTTTGTCTGGCATCTTTTACCCATCCTTCTGATTAAACATGCTTATCAAGTGCCAACAAGGCAGACATAGTTCTACCCTTGGGAAGCTTAATGCAAAACCCAGACCAAAACAAAAGCATACTGTCATGTCATGCATGAAGCCCAGGGAGGAAAGCAAACTGAAAAATAAGGAAATGGAAAGGAAAGGGTCCCAGGAGGATACTTTAAATCAGATAGTGCTAGAGGAGCTCTCTGCAGAAGCAGGCATGTAGACAGAAGACAGGATAGTTTAAGCCACACCAAGGTGCCATTGGAATCTATCAGAATTAAGATGTGATAACAGCACCATGAAGAATAGAGGGGATCATATGGGATCAAAATAGTCCAGAGGGTTTATTTTGTGTGTGTGTGTGTGTGTGTGTGTGTGTGTGTTTGAACCAATTTATTTGACTCTAACATTCTTAACTATCATCTTTTTTTAATTTTTTTTTATTTTCTATATTCTATGTTTACATTCCAAAGGCTTTCCCCTTTCCCAGTTCCCACCCACCATAGTTCCCATAGTTCCTCTCCCCCCCAACTGTTCCCCAATCATTCCCCCTCCCCCCTCGGTTTCTTTACTATACTGGATGCAATCTTTACAGGCCCAGGGTCCTCTCCTTTCTTCTTCTTGGGAATCATTTGACTTGCTATTTGTGTCTTGAGTATTTAGGGCTTCTGGGCTAGTCCAGAGTTTTTAATACTTGATACTAAGAAGGTGGTAACCATGTTATCTAGTACACTGAACATGCATCATGTATTTGATGTGTGTTTATGAATGTGTGAATGACAGCCATGTATAGAAATAGGAGGAAAGTCTTGGATATTGGTCCTTATCTTCAACCTTGTTTGAGGCAAGAGGTCCATCCATCTATCTGTCTATCTATCTGTCTATCTATCTATCTACATCTATCTATCTATCTATCTATCTATCTATCTATCTATCTATCTATCGGTGGCATTGGTTGCCACTGCAGTGTAGACACCAGGCTGGTTGGCTCAGGACCTTCAAGGATCCCCCTGCGTCTGCCTCTCACTTTGTCTTAGGAGCACTCAGATGTCTATTGCCCCACTTGGCTTTTACATGAAGATTTGAACATGGATTCTCACATTTGCATGGCAAGCACTTTACACACTGAGAAATTACCCTAGACCCTTTTTTATGGTCTTAGTAGAAAGAAACGAAATACAATATTTGGTCAATGCAAAAAATAGCAAGCACAAGAAAGAGGTAGAACCCAGACACATAGAAAAATAAGTTAAGGTATTTAAGCACTAAATATACCCATACTTACATCAGATCGGGGTAGACTACATATTTTATTTAAAGAAAAAGATTTTAAGAAACAGTTTGCAAACAGAATCCAACCACTTATAGATTGTAAGAGACATTTTAAATATGAAATAATGGGAAGTAAACAGTAGAAAATTCCAGACAAACATTAAGAAAAAAAAAAAAAAAGCCTGGTGCACTGTGAACCACCTCAATGATCAATATAGCATAGTACAAAATCCCTACAGGTATGGGACTGGCAACACATAGTTGATGGTAACCAACAGATCTCTAATTTGGCTGAAGACTTAAGACCTACTTAACAAGACAGATACCATGCTTGATACTGGAACCCTAACCTCTCAGTGCCAGTGAATTCGTGGGTATTGAAGGAGAATCTAGAACTACTAATTTACTAAACCAGCATAATTCTTTACCACAATCTATAAACATTTATCCTGCCGGGCGGTGGTGGCGCACGCCTTTAATCCCAGCACTTGGGAGGCAGAGGCAGGCGGATTTCTGAGTTCGAGGCCAGCCTGGTCTACAGAGTGAGTTCCAGGACAGCCAGGGCTGCACAGAGAAACCCTGTCTCGAAAAAACAAAACAAAACAAAACAAAACAAAAAACATTTATCCTTATACCCATAAGTAAGTGTAGACTCTACCCCTCTCAAAAAAAACTTCTCATTGCGACAGATTAAGATCATGACAGGAAAGTTACAACCAATCAAAATGCAGATTTATGGAGCCCAATTCCAATGGATGCATCTACAAAGCACTCCTATACCTAAGGCTCAATCGTGGGCTGCAGAAGAAGGTGTGGAAAGATTGTAAGAGCCAAAAGATCAGGGGGGTTTGCTGTGAGATTGCGTCTTCTACTAGCATCACAAGACAGATCCGTAAAGTCTCACCGACATCACTGCTCAAACATGAGCTGAACAAGGCAGGTACCAACAAATATACTAAACTGGATGGGAAAACATATAAAAGAACTACTAGTGATGGAGTAAAGCTGGGAATGGTGAGATGGTCCTGACCAGGGAAGAGCACACCAGGTGTCTAGTACTCAGCCTTGGGCATACAGGTATGCAAGTAACATTATATGGACTCAATGGGTCATATGTATGTATGTATGTATGTGTATGTATGTATGTACATATGTGTGCATATATGTATATATGTGTACAGAAATACATACATGGATGCAATGAAAGAGAGTGGGGAGGGATATACTGGAGGGTTTGGAGGAGGGGAGGGAAGACAGAAACATAACCAAATTACAATCTCAAAAGTAAACCACAAAGAAGCTCAGCTTTAAAGTCAGAGTAATTATTATAGTCAGGAGGGCTGCTGCACACAGGTGCTAGTGTGATGATAAGATCCCCAACTTATAATGAATCTGACAACACCGAGTCAAGACAGATACAGCAGAAATAAACAACTAAATGGGAAAATAAGCAAATCTAAAAACACACTGAGGCCTCCTGGAAGGAGACAGGAAGAACATAAAAAGACAGAGCTGAAATAACCAAGGACTTATTTGAGTCACATGATGAACAAGGGTGCCCAGTGCCTTTTCTTTTCTGCAACTTTGAACCAAGGTCTTTGTCAGATTCACTGATTTGTGAAAACGGCAAGACAAATGGACTTCTGTGTTCCACATACCTAAATATGCTCGCATAATAAATCAAGCTAAGACACTGTCAGATATGTTCTTCCTTTCTACATTGATGAATAGACCTGGGCAAAAATGTTACAAAACTATCATTTACACATGACTAAAAATATCAAAGACGGCAGAGCATCAAAGATGATAGCATTTAACTATCATGGTGCATATTCAGATGTGCTGTTGCTGGACTGCATGCGTTTGAGTTGGTTAAAAATCTAAGAGGGAATAAGCCACCAATACATAGGTATTACATTATTTAATACCTTCATATTGGTAATCTTTTTATCTTGTTGAGAGATTTTCATCAACTGATATATTTTGATAGTAACAATTTAAAAGATAAGAGTAACATGTAATTGCCGTCAAGATAAGGTTTTTACTATCATCATCATCATCATCATCATCATCATCATCATCATCATTATTATTATTTACATCCCAACTGTGGCTTCCCTTCCCTCTTTTCCTCTCAGTCCTTCCTCCCATTTCCCATCTGCCCTCCTATCCACTCCTTGTTTCTCTACAGAAAAGGGCAGGCCTCCCAAGGATATCAACCAAACATGGCCTATCAAGGTGCAATAAGTCTAGGCACCTCCCCTCATATTAAAGGCAATCTAGTATGAAAAACAAAAGGGCCCTAAAAGCTTGCAAAAGCATCAGAGACAGGCCCTGGTCCCACTGTTAGGAGTCCTATAAGAAGACCAAGCTACACGACTGTAACATATGCAGAGGGCCTAGGTCAGTCCCCATACTGGCTCCCTGAATGTCAGTGAAGTCTCTCTGAGGCCCTGTGAGCCCAGGTTAGTTGATTCTATAGGGTTTTTTTTGGGGGGGTGAGGTGGGGGGAAGAATCAGTTTTAATATAGTTCATTAACAAATATAAAAAGCTATTTTTGCTGATTTAAAAAGGTATTTTTTTCCAAAATGGTTCATTACTGCACATTAAAATAAAAAGAATAATATAAGTCTCAAATTTTCAAGTAAAATATAAAATAAATCTGTCACTTTAAATTTGACTTTTGAAAATTTTCCTAAACAGTTTTGCAAAAGTTAAGCTTGCTTCTGTTTCAAAGATGCAGGCCGAGGGATGTGGAGACCTGTTTTTCTGAAGAGTTTGTTGATGTTGGGTAAACAGTGAACAGTTAGTGAGACAGATTTAAGCAAGAGTGTCCATATCCAGTGTGTACTTAAGATGGTCTAAAAGCAATAGTGATTTTGATCAATGCAAGAAACCAAGAAAAAAAAGTAAACGGCACAAGAGTCAAAAAGATACGAATAAAGACAATGTCAAAATTGGTAGCCAGTATGATTATCTGTACAGAGGAAAAAAAAAGACAGTTATCTCAAGTATGTCATTTGCATTAGCATAAATTAGCAAACCAATTCCCACATAATGAAAAAAACATAAAATATAAAATGATTCCATTTAAGAGAACACAAAATATTTGCCTAGAAAAATAAACCTAATAATTTACATGGCTTTTGCAGAGAGACTTGCCTTTATTCAAAGAAAACGAAGCTATTTAGAGGAAAGAAGGGGCACAGAATGTTCTGGATCAGAGCGAGTCTGTGTTGTAAGGAAACCATTGCTGGACAAACTGTAGGCCAATTCCAATCCTAATGAAAACTAACAGGTAATTTGAAAATTGACAAGCGAACTTAAAATGTACGTCAAAAATTCCAAAGGCTAGCTGGGCGTGGTGGCACACGCCTGTAAATCCCAGCACTTGGGAGGCAGAGGCAGGTGGATTTCTGAGTTCGAGGTCAGCCTGGTCTACAGAGTGAGTTCCAGGACAGCCAGGGCTACACAGAGAAAGCCTGTCTTGAAAACACCAAAAAAAAAAAAAATAAATAAAATAAAATAAAATAAAATAAAATAAAATAAATAAAAAAATAAAAAATAAATAAAAAATAAAAATTCCAAAGGCTGAGAACACTCTGAAGGAAAACGCTTTTGACTGTGCTCTGGGGTTGTCGAGGGGATGCATGCTGCCTAAGGACACTTGTTCTTTCAGAAAACCCAGGTCTGGTTCTCAATATCCACACAGTGGCTTACAACTGTCCATTACTCTAAGTCCAGAGGTTCTGACACTTTCTGGACTCCAAGGACATTGCTTGCCTGTGGTACAAAGACATATGGGCAGACAAAACACTCATACACATAAAATGCAAATAAATTAAATACATAAAAAATAATTTTCACTACCAGATATCCCAATTTCCATTACAATGAAAATAGCATTCTATCCACATCGGGATATCATGTACAGTTTGGGAAACTAGAAACAGATTCCTGTCCACACTATCAGTTTATGACAAGGAAAAAGTCACAGTGAGGAAAAGCTAGTTTTCTCACTACACGTTGTTTGGTCAATCTACCCCACTTCACAAAGTTCATCATCAGGTAGAATACAGACCTAAATGGAAGAGGCAAAAGGCTCACTCTAAATAAGACTCAAGAAGAACTAACTGCAAAGAAGTCCGATATATTGAATTACACTAAAATTATATATTTTATTATAAAAAATACCATCAAAGAGAATGAAAAGATAAGTTACAGTGTAAGAAAATATTTGCAGAGTTCTTGTCCAACCCTCCCCCCAAATCATATTCTGAACATGCAAACACAAATCAGCAAGAAAAATATCAATCGAACAGTTTACAAAATACATTCAGTTACCAAGTTAAGCATCCATCAGAAAATGTACTCATTAAGGGAATGCAAATGAAAGCAAGAATAAATATGATATACCTCATAGAACAGCTAAAATAAAGAGTAGAGACAACATCAAAAATTGTTACCTGAAGCAACTAGAAAGAACTAAACTGATTGAACTACTTTCAAAACTAAAAGTCAGTTTATTAAAGTTGAACATATCCATATCCTAAGCCCTATTTTTGACATATTCTCAACAGAAATGTAGACAAATACATACTAGAAGACATGGGTGTCCAGTTGTTTTGTTTCTAATAGCCAAAGGCTGGAAACGACACAAATATATATCCATGGAACAAAGAGTAGAGAAAACAGGGATTCTTCTATGATGCTCTACTATAGAACAGTGAGGAGAAATGAAATACGGCCACATGCAGCAGTATGGGTAGATCTCATCAATAATGTTGTTCAATTTCAATAAGAACATGAAGGAGAAATGAAACTAGATTCCTTTCTTTCACCTGTATGAAAACTAAGTGGATCAAAGACTTCAGTGTAAGACCCAAGACTCTGAACCTGTTATAGGGAAAATATTTCAAGATATCTATATAGGCAAAGACTTTCTGAATAAGACTCGAGGGAGTCTAGAAATAATCGTAACAACTGACAAATGTGTCAGGTTCTTCAGTCCAAAAGATGGGGTTCAAGGCAGAGACAGAAATGGATCCACTGTGGAGAAAAGGTTTACTAGAACTGAGAACGAGGGGTTGGAAGGAAAGCCCCAGGCAGCCCACGGAAAGTAGAAGGGATGGGAGCTGTGGTAGAAGAAAGGGGTCCATGGTTGGCCGACAGCACCTAAATGAGACAGAGATATTGCATCTCTAATAGCCCCAAGGACCTTCCTGGATAAGAGGCTAGATCTAGTTAGCATGCAATATGACACTGGTCTGCCTGTAGTGTTTTCTATTTAGGGCTTTGCTACAGGAAAGGACAGTTCTAAGGACTGGGGATGGGAAAGAGGTGGCTCTTGAAGAGCCATAGGGGAGACAGGCTTGGCTGGCTGTGACCTGTTAGCTCATCAGAGCTTCTGTGAGAAAACGCAACTGAATCCAGAGCGTCTGGCTTCTAACAGTGTTATCTTATGAAATTCAACAAAGGAAATGAGTGGAGAGAGAGCCTATGGAACGGGAGGAAGTTTTTACCAGTCACATATCCGACATAAGATTGATATTAGAATGCATAAGAGATTAAAAATATTAAATAAATATTAATAAATGTTAAATATCAAGAAATTGAACAACCCAACCAATAATGAAAAGAACATTTTAACATTTTAAAAAATCGTATCTTCAAGTGGCCAATAAACACATGGAAAAGACAAGTTTGGCTTCACTAGTCATTATAGAAATGCAATTTAAAACTATAGTGAGATTTCTGTTCCACCCCTTAGAATGGCAGTCATTAAGAAAACAGCAAATACTTGTGAGTATGCATGCAGACAAAAGCAAGCCCTTATACACTGCTGGTGGGAATGTGAACTAAGCAAGCATGAGCTTGCTATAGCGCTCCTCAAAAAGCAAGCAGGATTCCAATACCGCATAGGAAGTCCTTGAACACCCAAGTTTATCACCGTGCTGTCCATAACAGCTAACTCACACACTCATCAACGGAGGACGGAAGGCATAAAGAAGATGAGGTATATATACACAACGGAATTATTTTAGCCATAAAGAACAAAGTTGCATTGCTTTCAGGAAAATTTGTGGAGCTGGAGAGAGTCATAGTAAACAAATTAACTCAGTCTGAGAAAGACAGAGATTGCGTTTTTCTCTCATGTGGATCCTAAACTTTTATATAGACACATAAAAACCATGTGTGCCTAGATGACAGGAAAGTAGAGGTGAAGCTGTCATGGGGCAGAATGGAATTATTGGAGAGGGGAGTAGGAGGGGAGGGGGAGGGGGACATGGGGGACGAATACATACCCACATGGAAGTGTATTGACGTAATACGGTGTCGTGCATAATGAAAAACCGATAAAGCAGAACAATTAACAATAAAAATCTTAAGAAGGACTTTAGAAAGTACATGTTATCTCTGCATACAAAGTCTAAAACTGGTAAAAGGGGCCTCTCCTCTGGAAAACAGTCAAGAGACCCCAGGGAGCTCTGTAGAGGAGGCTTCCAGTGTTTGCAGTATTCTGTCTGGATCTAAGTGAGATTCACGTGAGCCGTTTGCTTTGTAAAAATTCATCAAGTGGTAATTAAGCACAATGAATTGTTTATGAATGACAGTTCAGTGGGAAGTTGAGAGGGACATGGAAATGGTGCCGTGACACAGAGTGAACAGATAACTCACGGCTGTTACAGCTGGATCTGGGAGTTCAGTCTGCTTGTTGTACAACAAAGAACAACAACAACAACAACAACAACAACAACAACAACAACAACAGCTTATTTGTCGGGTCCTACAGTATCTGTGTGATGATTTTACAGCCTCCTCCTTCCACATCAGTTCTGGCTTTATTTGAAGGTAAATAAACATTGTTAAAACTGTCATTTAGGGACAACAATTAAGAATCGGCTACAGTCTCCAGGCTGTTCCTAGCAGCAGGATTTGCTTCCCCGGTCCCTGTGGGAGCTCACAGGTTAGCCTCCTGCCTGAAGGCTTCTGTGCTGTGGCACTGAGTACCTCTGGGCCCTCAACCTGCCCTGGATTCTTGCTTTGTGACACTGGAGAGGGAACTTTGCAAATTTCCTTTCCTTTTTCCCTTCTGGCCTTCTGGTTCTTTTAGGAAGAGCAGAAGCCTAGAGGAGTAAGCGGGAAGATGGGGTTGGTTCTGCGCTTTTTACTTTCTGTGCATTTCCTGTTTCCTGATCCCTTTCACCCCAGGGCTGACAGCTCCTCTTAACAGCAGCGGAATCCAGTGCACAGACTGTCTAACACTCACCGGACCCGTTTTATCACTCCCTGCTCTAAACGCTAGCTGAGCCACTACCTCCTCTTGAGCTTCTCATTTTTAATAATTCCAGTGTCTTCCGTTTGTTTCCCCAGTGCATAGAGTGGCAGCTGCTTCCTGCAATTTTATCTCGCAGGTACCTTAAAAAAGTTCCCTTTCACTCGAGATAATTAACAGCTCTCTACCTAGTTAGCAGTTCTTTATGGGAAGCCTGCCTTGCTGGAATAGCAGGTGCAATTTCTGCCTCTTAATTGGATCTAGACTGACAGACCTTCAAGAGTTAGACTCTGTTCTTGCTTGCTGCTCTTGTGACTTGACATTGAGTTATTGATGATCTTCTAATATTGGGGATACATCTGCATAAAAAGTCAACAGCCTCTTTATGTGACTCAGCCCTGCTTCCACTCTAGGTACGCAGAACAATTTTATATGTTTGAAAATTCAGCTATCTCAATTAGCATTGTAATACCCGAGCACTAAAACTAAGCTGTTAAGTGTAAATAACACTATAGTCAGCATAGTTTGTAAAATGGGGATAACCTGAGCTAAAAACATCACCCACATCTCTCGCATGTTTATACTATTTCTCATAAAGCTTTTCACTGCCAATGAAACTGATCAGGTATTACTTGACATCCAGAGATCAGAAAGCCAACTTCCATTTTCAAACAATTTCCACCAAAGTTCCGATGCCACTTAGTATAGGGGAGTTTTAAGAGTGTTGGTGAATTTACAAGTGGGTGAGCAGAGAGTTGCACAACCGCATGCATGAGTGAATACTGCCCAGAGCAGAAAGACCCACGTCGGGAATCGAGTCACAGAATGCTTTGGAAAGATGGGCAGGTATTATCCTGGGGGTGGGGAGGAGGACTCGATAAACGATAATGAATTCACCTGGATTAGGCTAATGGAGAAAGAAAAGACAAGAGATGGGCAGCTCAGCTAGTCTCCTAGTTTAACTGTCTGTTCTCAGGGTTCCATCTTTTCTGAGGGCTTGAAGGCAGGAAATGAGGCCCTCCACTGTGCCGCATTCCACCAGACCCTCTGGACCAAATGCATGCTCCTTAGCTGGTAACCTGGGGGGATCTTGAGTTTTTTTGTTTTCATTGGGTCCTAAATAGACAGTGTCAATTGTTTAGGAAAAAAAAACCTCACCTCTGAGAACTGGAAATGCAGCCACCTCTGACACTCTAATTAACGACAGAGGATATTGACATCCCCCTGAAAGAGCAGCTTCGCTGGTGTGGCCCTGGCGGATTCCCATGGCACTCCTAAAGAATAAGCAGCTTCTTTCTCTTGTTAACCTTTTCTTCTTGAAAAAAAAAAAATCTTCTGACTAAAAGATTTAGTTGTCACCTGTTTTTCTAGGGGAAAACAGGTCACAGCTCCATTCTTTTGAGAAACAAAGGAATCCTGTACTTAACACCTCTTTTACAAAGCAATAGCTTGCAAAAAAAAAAAAAAAAAAGTCGCATTTCACATGCAGGGATCAGCGCGGAAAGCCTCTGCTGACGAAGCAGTTGGGGCTGGACAATTACTGCTGAGGTTATGTCACCAGGCCAATCGGTTTATCGCTTCTGCTCAAAGCAAGCTCAATCATGCTCTCATTTGAAATTCACCTGATCAATTATACAGGATGTTAGTAGGCTGCTTTTTTTTTTTTAAGGGAAACTATTTAAAACACTGCATTCCTTGAATTTTTAAAACAACCATCCTTCACTGTGCTGCAAGTTTAAGTGTGAAGAGTGAAATGTTTCCCTTCAGTGGCGTTTCTCAAGCCTTGCTATTGTCGTCGGACAGAAGACAAAATGTGTTAGCCATGGAGGCTGGGCAGAGGTGTGTGTAGATCAATTTCCTTGAAATTGAGATGGCATTAAGAGAGAGACCGTGATTCCACACCCACCACAGTTTTGCTGAACTATCTGCTAGGGAAATGGTTTAAATGGTGCCCTCTTTAAAAAATATCTACCAATAAGGGGCTGGGGAGATGGCTCAGTTTACCAACTGCTGTGGATAGTTGGGGCCCTGAGTCTGGATTCCCCAGACACTCATGTAAGCTCCAAGTGGGCAGAATAGCCCATCTGCTGTCCCAGCCTCAGGAGACAGAGACAGGGATTCCTGGGGGAGATGCCCAGCAAGACTAGACCTGGCCCTGTCATGGAGTTTGGATTTGCCTGAGAGACTCCCTAAATGAGTAAGGTAGAAAAGCAATAGAAGATGATCTTAGATATCAGTCCCCAGCCTCCACACACAGGCATACATATGTGTACCCACATACATGACAAAGTAACCCATGCATATCACACACACACACACACACACACACACACACACACACACACACACACGGAGGGAGGGAGGGAGGGAAGGAGGGAGGGAAGGAGGGAGGGAGGAAGAAGGAGAGACAGAGTTAGAGGCAGAGAGAGATCTACCAATAACATTATAGTCAGGTCTTTTTGTTCTCTTTATCCCAAGGCACATTACTTTCACAATTCAAAAACCATAATCAGTTAGACGGAATTCTTGGTAAAATAGAAATTCTACACATGGATGGCTCTCTTTATTCAGTGAGTGCTCAGTCTCAGTTCACTGCTTCCACCTATGCACTTTGCTGTGTAGCAGAGAACCTCATACTCTTACTGTAAATGGGCTAACAGACCAGCTTTCTGATGTTTTTAGTATACCCTGTTAACTCCTCAATACATTTTTCAGCAATTAGACCAAATTCCTTGTCTGTTTCCCAGGACTAAAGCCCTCTACCCTCAAGTTAACAAGAAATCTTATTTGTGCTGAGAAGCTGAAGGTTACCATCTTTGGTCCAAGTCAGTCCATCCTTTACCTACCCCTGGCACATGGGAGACATAACTGTTCTTGTTTCGTCCCAAAGTCAGCATTTACACTTGTGTTGAGTCTATACCCTCTTGCTCTTGATGCCTGATTCACGATGTAGCTACATCTCAGTGTTGGGTTGGGTGCAAACACACAGGCACACAGAGAGATCTGTTGGTTATGTCTAGGAGGGGAGGATCAGCTGGGGCAGGTTAGCCTAAGAATAATTGCTTCAGGTAAAAGGAACAGCCAGTCTTGTCTCTGCTCACTTGCCGTCATATTGGGAATTCAGATCTCAAGTTGCCACAATAGATTTTCCAAAACCAGAAAGAAACCTGGATTTCCATATAAAAACTGATAACTCTTAGAAGCTATCCAACATCTAGCCTGAGACTGTTGCCATCTTTCCCACAGCTAGAGATCTCTCCTAGCCAATTTTAACAAATCTTCCATTCTTCTGGATGTGTACATTCCAAGGTCCCCACTAAGAGTCTAAGGACCCAATGCCCTGGAATAACTGTGTGCATGCATAGACACATCCTCCAAACAATAGTTCTTGTACAGAAGATGGGCATTTGCTAGAAATGCATTATCTCATGCCCTTCCCAAGACCTATTGAATATAACTCCCCGGGTTGCCTGTGCCTAACAAGCTCCCCCTGTACTTTTGACGACTGCACGTCTGAGGCCCACTGCCCTCTATACCAGCCTAAAGATACATAGGAGGGGGAGTGAATCTACCCCTTGTACCTTGCTGCACTTCAATTCCCTCTTCTATATCCTGGGAAAAGGCTTTTGGTAGATGAAATATGTTTTATTCTTAGGTTTTCACATTTTTATTAACCAACTTTTATGTATACAATTTTTGTATATTAGGAAAGTTAAGTCAGCTTATTTTTCTCATTCTGACAATCTTGAAAATTTGAAAATTAGTAGAAAGAGATGTGCCAGAGTTAGTATCTGTCTGGCTTCCTGACATAAACCATAGCCTTTTCTTTCCTTCAGTCTTTTGGCAATAGTATTTAAAAAAAAAAAAACCATTTATCAGAGCGATATTAGTAGGTTCTCGTCTAGGACCTAGGAGCTATCTATCCATAGGTTCTTTACCAGAAAATGGTGACATGTGTGAGTTTCATCTCGTGGAGTAGGACTTAAAGCCAATCAAAACAGTGTTTATTACCATGATATTGGTGCTCCTACGACATAAGTAGGCATGTTTTGCCGAGCTGACCAGCATTGTAGTTCACAGGATTCACAACTTGGTATGGTTGATAATTATTCTCCATAGTTCCTTCTAGAACTACAAATGCTAGCTTGTAGGGATGAAGCTTCCAGGTCAGTATCAGTTTGCCAATGGCTTAATGTTATATCCGTAGATCAATACAACTCTCAACTCTCATTTGAGAGCCTTTGTATTTCCAGTGGATAGCAATTAACAGGGACCACAACTGGCCAAGATGCAGAGAAAGAGACTGCAGCATGTTCAGCACCAAATCAAACATTTATAATACATCCCTTCCTCCCAAGACTGAGGGATCATTTCTGGAGTGTGTGTGTGTGTGTGTGTGTGTGTGTGTGTGTGTGTGTGTTGGCTGGGGGTGGGGTAGGGCAGGTATAGAACCAGATTACTGCCCTCTATACCAGCCTAATTAGAGTAGATTACTACAAAGAAACAGTATCTTCGGAACCAAGCAAAGTGGCTGTGCAAAGAATTCCCAGCAGTTGTGACAACATACACAAGGCCTGTCAAAGCCTAAGCCAGCGCAAATTCCACCATGGTGATGGGAGTTAGGCATACAGTCTTACCTCTGGCCTTGGAGCTACTGGTGACGGTTAGCTTCTTGGAGAGGGTGTTTTCTAAGAGTATGGCCTCTGGTAAGCTGGTCATACTCTAGTGGCATATACATCCAAGAGTATTTGAGCAGCATAAATTGGTTTTGATTTTTTATTTTAAAGGACCCAGAGTTGGGTGTGTTAGGAAGAAGGCTAGACCTAGGAAGATTCAGGGAAGGAGACTGAATGAATGGGAAAGTCTTCAAGAATACGTAAAAATAAAAATTATGTGTAGTAATCAGCTATATTAGTTGCAGAGATGCTAGAAAATACAGAAAAGATCAAAGAAGAAATCAACCACTGTGCCACGATCCTACCCTCTGTAATATGCTTTTCATTCAGTCTTCCTTCTTTGGAATCAAGGAGTGCACTCTGTTACAGCAGAATACCTTCTACAAAGGCAAGCACAAGTCTGTGAAGCATAAATTTTATGTCTTTACTCATAAAATTTCTAAGTAACTTTAAAATAGGTACAAAATATAAATAAAAGTAAACCAGCTTTGCTGACTTTCCTAGGACCACGACAGAGGAAACTGCTAACTCTGGTGGGAAAATATTGAATTTGCCTTATATGACTGAGCAGCTGAGGCAGTTCTAACTGTAGACAACATGCATGGACTCAGGATGACAAACTGTAATAGAATTCAGTAATAACAACCTTCCATTACCATAACTGCACTGTGTCAAACAAAATTGATATTGCTTCTGAAAAAAAGGAAAGAAAAACAGTACTCAAGGATAGGCAATGAGAATCTTTTTCTTTTTTTAATGTATTGATCCAGAGAATTGTTTATCCCTGATTCTGGCATTTCTCTAACCCCCAGCCTTTCTTTAACTTCATGTTCTGAAACTAAGGTTAAGCAGTCCCTGGGAAACTTACAGAAGACCAAGCTCATGCTATTTCTGACTGGTAACACTTGTTCTGTGCACAACCAGAGCTCAGTTGCAGATGTTTATTTTAGCTGCACTTGCTCATCTTGATGGTTTGACTGACTGTGAACAAGGCCGTTTCCCAAGGTGTTCTTAGTTTTAGGTGGGGCAGTTGAAATGGCGTCCTGTATCTTCCCTTTGAATATAATTCCAATACATTCCAATACTGAAATCAACAGTTTTGCTTCACAGCCCAGATTTTTAGGGATGGAGAGAAAATTCCTAATAACAAGAACTGTTGAGTGTTTTTGTGTGCCAGTAATATGTGTTGGGGCTTTCTAAGTCACTAAGAAATGACTTCTTTATAAAAGAACTAAATATTTTTACATTTAAACATAGAATTATGAATCTATTGCTTCTTCAGATTTTAATATCATTGCATATTCCTTTATTTACAAGAAATAAAGTTTCCCAGATAAGGTTAAATAACCTCTGTGCGTCTTCTCTAACGCAATCCTTGATTACATCTCTCTCCATCACCACCTTGTTTGAATATCCTCATGAATATTCTGTGTGTGTGTGTGTGTGTGTGTGTGTGTGTGTGTGTGTGTGGTGTGTGAGATACATATGTATGCATGGGCATATGAACCCACCTGTGACTATGTGGAGGTAAGAGGGCATTGGGTGTATTCCTCTATGACTTTCTGTTTATCTACTATTGTTTATCTACTGTTTATTTTATGAGACAGGGTCTCATTATGTAGCTTTGGCTGTCCTTGAACTTGCTCTGTAGACTAGGCTAGTCTCAAACTCACAGAGATCTGCCTGCCTTTGCCTCCTAAATACTGAGATTTAAGGTATGCACCACGATGCACTACTTCCCCATCTACCTTTTGAAAAACAGTGTCTCTCCCTAACCCTGAAGCTTGTTTTAGTTAGGTGACTGGCCAGGGAACCCTCAGCATTTTCCTGTATCTTTCTCCCAATGCTGGCATTGGAGGCCTGACCATGTGTGGCTGGTTATGTCTGGCTTTTATGTCAATGTTGGACATTCAAGCTTAAGTCTTCTTGCTTGGACAGCAAAGACTCTTCCTCAGAGAGTCACCTCCCAAACCTCTCCCCAGCATACTGTCATATCTTTATATTCTTTTCATGATATACAGATTTATATGAGTATAATTTGTTTCTATAAATAATTGTATAATATCTATACACAATTTGCCTTTTTTTGCTCCTTTTATCCATTATACAAGTTTTTATGTACACATTTAGCTTCTTTAAGTCTAAAATTCCTCATATGTAAAACAAGAAAAATAACCCTACCTACTAGAGTAAAATGTTCAGCACAGTGTTCAGCAGGTAATAGGCATGTGGGAGAAGTTAATTACAGAATGTTCTTATCTGACACAGCACTCTGCCTTTCAAGAGATTAGCTAAAGCAAATTCTTGCCTTATCTGAAAATTCAGTTTTACTATGTCTTTGGTAAATGCCAATATTTCTACCTGCTTTGTGTGACACAGAAACAGTCCAAGCACGATGACAGCATCATGGACTGATGTCACACAAGGGATGGTGCAGATATAAAAGTGCATGCACACACTTCACAGAGAGGCTCTGTGTCAGGAACTCATACAAGCTGACTGGTATCAAGCCATTCGGTGCCCATAACAGGACTGTATCACCTCCCTCTTGCAGATGAGGAAACTGAGGCACATGAACTTTAATAAATTATCTGAGATCACAGAGCTAATAAGAGGAGTCACAGCAGGATGCTCTAAGCACACAGATTTGCTCAAGCCTCTGCCTGCTGATGTTTGCTGCTTCTCAGCCTCTTTGCCTATACAGAATTTTCTATTTTATGATTTTCCAAAGTCTACAAGCTCACAGAATATTGTATGTATGTATGTATGTATGTATGTATGTATGTATGTGAATGTACAGGTTATCTGATGAATTATTTACTAAGAATAAATCCCAAGAACTATCTGCATTGGAAACTAGCTCACAGCCCAACTCGAGTAGATAAAAACTTTTTGTGCAGGAGAGTAGATCTATTGGCTGAGTCCCACCAGCACATGCAAACACTGCACTAGGCATCTTTTCCTCTTAACTACCAGGCTGGAATAAATGCTTAACCAAAGACATAAGGTTTTAAAACTGGTCTTCTGTTTATATTGTGTGGCAAGGCATCTAAAAACTATGGAGATGCCTGAGGTGGTGTGGAGAATGGTTTCCAGAAGCTCACACATTTCAATGTTTAGTCCCCAGTTAGTAGAACTGTTAGGAGGTGTGGCCTTGTTGGAGAAGATGCATTACTGGGAGTGGGCTTTGCCAGGCCCAGTCGTCCCCCCCTCTCTACCTGCATATTATGGGTAATATGTGAGCTCTTAATTACAGCTCCAGCACCTTGCTTGCCTACCTGCCTGCTGCCACGATGATCATAAGCTCACCCTCTGAAACGGTAAGCAAGTTCCCAATTGAATGATTTATTTTAAAAGTTGTATTGATGTCATGGTGTCTCCTCACAGCAACAGAACGGTAATTAAGAATGATTAACTAAAGTTCTGTGTAGTCACAGGGAGCAGTAAAGGGTGCCAGATAGGTGCCAGATGTGGATGGGTAGAGCCCAAACCGGGATCTTTCCTAATGGTACTTGATAATCAGATTCTGGCAGAACTGAGCAGTCTTTTTATCTTGGCATGTCAGGCCTGATTACCTTTTGTTGTTCCTTTGTTGTTGTTTTTACAACATAATTCAAGAACTCCCAAGCTACTCCATATCACTGGGTTGACCAGAAGGAGGAAATATTTCTAGGTGAAGAAGGAAAGGGGACTAGTTCACATCAGCTGAGGACCACAAAACATGCTTTTTTGCTTTTCAGTGTAGAGGACCCAGGAGAAAGCAGGCCCATGTAAATAAGAAACAAGACTCCCTTCAACTCTGCAGCATTTGTCTGTCTGGGGACCTTGGGGTAAGGGATGAGACACATCTGATCAGCACAATCAGCTCCCAGAGCTATTTCCAGATGCCATCAATATGTCCCCAAGATTCCCATGAATCAGCAAAATCAATGTGTGTGCGCTCCAAATATTGACCCAGCTCATCTTTCTCTTTTGCTCTCAGCTTTGGTTGCTTGGGTGAGAGGGGGCGGGGTTATAATCCAGCATCTTCGAATCTGCAGTCAGATTCACTAATTGTTTCCACAAGACATAAAAAAGCATATTTCTTTAGGCCAGTTTCCCTGCGTGAATGATATTATAAAACCAATCATGTTGTCTTTCACTGTGTTTTGTATCACTTTTGATAACCTGATGTGGTGTGTGGAAGTGAACACCAAATACCCACGTGGTGAAAGGTTCAGTCCCTAGTCTGTGGTTCCACTGGGAGTTTGTTGAACCTTTAGGCAGGTGGTTCTCTGTGAGTTGGAGGCTAACATGATCTACATAGTGAGTTCAAGGCCAGCCAGGGCTTCACAGTAAGATCCTATGTAAAAACAAATGAACAAATAAATAAAACAGGTTTTGCTTAGTAGAAGAAAGCTGGGAGAGTGCCCCTAAAGTGGGAATTCGATTCTTGGTTTCTTCCAGTCTCTCACTATGCTTCATGGCTGCTGTGAGGAGGTGGCTCCTCCGTCATGTGCTCCTGCCATGGTGGACTGTGCTGTCACAGGCCTGAAGGTGATGGGAACCAAGTCACCATGGTCGAGGACCATTGAAACCAACCCCCAAACCAACCTTTTCAACTTCAGTTCATCTTTCTCTAGTATCTGCCATCAGATATGGAAAGCTGACTAACACAGATTCATCCTTTTAAAAGGTGGATGTGTACACTCAGTGGATAAAACAGAGTCCCTTCAAAGATTTGTAGAGCCAAAACCAAAACAAACCACCAAAGCAGAGTCTACTGCTTGTGGGATTAGACTGGAGAAGCAACACTCAGGAGACAGATTGGCACGGGTCTCCCTGTGCGAAGGGCGTCAATTCTTTTTGCATTAGGAGACAAAAGAAGGCATTGCAAGACCAAGAAGCTGGGCATCATGGCACATGCCTGTAATCTTAGCACCTGGTGCTTTCAAGCAGGAAGACTGCCACAAGCCTGAAGCTGTCGTGAGCTATACAATAAGTTCAAGATCAGGTGGTGTGAGACCCTGTCTCAAAACAACAAAAATGAGAAGAGATGACATAGGTGAGGTTTAGGGTTGCCAGCATGAGCATATAAAAATTCAAGGTCCTCAAGTGGTAGAAAACAATAGAACACTTTTATTAGCATGTTTGTCCCAATTCTTTGGAGAGTACATACATGAAAAAATTAACCAGTAGTTACTAGAAATTCAAACGTTCTTGAGCATCCTATATTTTCCTCAAAAGCCTCATTAGGAGGGACCCTATAGACTCATAAGTCACATAGCAGCAGTACACATGCGGCCTTTGGGGGGGGGGCTGGTAGCATTGTTCTTCCACTGTGTACATTTTTCACGGTGGTGAACAATGTTAACAGAACCATGATCCAATAACCCAACCTGGGATCACTGTTTGTGAGAAAGTTTGATGGAATATGCCCATTTAGAGGATGACTTCTGTAGTTTCCAGACCTTCTAGGAACTCAAGGCAAGACGGGAAGAATTCCAGTTATCCATGACCACTGGATGTTGCCAAGTAGATTGGTGTTAAATGAGAGAAATCACCAAGGAATGACATAAACGTTAAAAACAACTCTAACTAATAGCTCTTGAGGCTGGTTGGAGTGTGATGTCTCACTGGGTTCCAGAATGCAGTAAGATTTACTGGCGAGCCTGGGGAGGCCTAGGGAAGCAGTGATTTCTGTCTGTTCTCTAGCTGTCTAAAGAATACTGTTACCTCAATACCTTCTTGTACAGTCAAAAACACCTCTGAATTCAGCAGAGTTCATTGCTTAATTTACTTTTTTTTTTAAACCACCACTTCTCCTCCTCTGATCCTGTTCAACTACAGACATCATAGCTAGCCTTCAACAGTCCTGGCTGAGAGCCCACAGACACCCAATGGCCATTCCTTGTAAGGATGCTGTCTCTCAGCTTCTGGTGTTAACCTCTGGACCTCCTCAACAGCACGAGGGTCTGAACTAAGCTCTTCCTGCATTGCCATTTCTTTTCTGAACCGACTCTCCTTGCTAGGTCAGTTAATCATCTAAAATGTAAACATGAGGAGGCCTTTTCCCCCCATTTATTAAAACGAAACTGGTTTGCTTAGAGAAAAAAAAATCCAAATTTCCTCCAGGCAAAAGGCACATGTCTTTCAAGCTTTGGCTTTGGTCTTTATTTCCAGCCTCTTGACCATCACCATCCTTCCCCACAACATATCCTGTCATGTGACCAGCCATCATCTGATGCTCTGATAGCAAGATGGTTCTGCAGAGCCTGTTTGACTCTACCTGACGACCTCTGTCTTTGGAAGAGTCAGAGCTTGTGTGGGTGTTAGCTCTGTATCCTGGAAGCCTCTTTCCTTTTCTGATGTAGAAGTTCCTTCCTGTTTCCTATTCCCCAGCATGCAGCACGGGCCTCTGCTATGGGCCTCTCAGCCCCTGGGATGCCTCACAAGCACTGGCTGCAATAGTAACCGCAGGAGACATTTTTGTAGGAAATGCTGGCAAGCACTCTCCTGCTGTGTTATTTTTTTTTGACGCCACTTCTATTTTAAATTTCTAATGCTGACAGCAACACTTTATTTTCTCTATTCGACAGGGGAGAGAAAATGGAAGCAAGGATGTAAAGGTCTGGCCAATATTCTAGCTAGGAAACTGGAGGTTTAACTGCAGCTTCAACTGTGAAGATGTTTACAAATTTTCATGCTCGGTTTTCCTTGAGAACTACTGCCAACAACCTGAGGTCTGGTGCCCGGACAGTCCTACGGAAACATGCTAGGTGGTTTTCATATACAGCCAGAGCTGAGAATTATGGATCGATCCAGTTGCTCTTCGAGCTGAAGAATATTTATTTGTTTGTTTGTCTATATTATATTTTTGATGGGGGAGAGAAGCTCAGACACTGGCATGTGAGTCAGTAGTTTTCTGTTTATGGTCCCATGGGCACTGTCTGCAAAAGACCCTTACAGATGAGCATGGGGGCCAGGCCCACCTGAGACGCCACCCCAAGTCCTTCCTGAATCCTGCAGAGCAGCCCGTGCTTCTTTCCCTAGCAATGCATGCTGGGAGATGGAATGTGGGTGGAGAGGTGGCAATGGCTCCTTTCCAATCTGGGAGACAGAGGCAGGCTCTTGGTGGATCAACCACTTCAGAACACATGTGTTCTCAACTAATCTCCGTAGACAGGTCAGGTGCTGCTTCTCTCTGTGCACCAGCTGCTGCCTTGCAGAGAGAGCTCATTCTCCACAGATGAGGATGTAAAGCACAGGAACCACTTTCCATGCAGTGCAAAGTTGTCAAATGGCAGAATCTGACCTTAAAAAATGTTCATTTGATGAGAATATGACAGGCATCTGGTTATACAGCAGTAGGGCAGGCTGCACGCCAGAGAGGAAAGAGAAAAGAACTGGAAACTAGGCAGACAGTCTCAGTTCAGGATGAAGAGACAATGGGAAGAGAGGTTTCCTTAGCAGATATAAAAGACCTAAGAACGGTGGACCGCTGAGTAACCAACCATCAATAGCATCCAATGTAGAATGACGAGGCTTGTGAAGCTATAGCAAAATCAATTCTGACCCAGAAATTGATGGATTACAGGGGCAATCCCAATAATAAAAGGCAAAGGATTCCCCAAAGGAATAGAAGTTGTTGTTTCTTTCAGGGGTACACTGTCAAAGAGACTACCACAAGAAGCAAAATGCCATTTAGTGTAGGATATAGCATCAAGCAATCTGGGGACTCAGCCCCTGACTAGGCACCTTTATAAGCTGTGTCTCTGTGGGAAAGTTTTGTAACCATAGTGGGTCTCAGTTTCTTCATATACAAGTACTCTTAATAAATAGTTCCCCCAAACATTATAAAGAGAAAGAAATGAAAAAAAAAAACTCACTTCAATAAGAGTTACCACTTCTAAACAGTATTCTGGCTAGTTTTATGCTAACTTGACACAAGGTCAAATATTTTAGGAGGAGGGACTCACAGTGAGAAAATAACCCCACTCGATTGGCCTGTGGGCAAGTCTTTAGTGAATTTCCTTAATTAGTGATGTGGAAAGACCCAGCCCAGGGCTGGTGGTCCCATCTCTGGGCTGGTACTCCTAACTGTTATGAGACCAGACTGAGCAAACTCTGGAGAACAAATCAGTCAGCAGGGCTGTCCCAGGCCTCTGCCTCAGTTCCAGTCCTCAGGGCCCTTCCCTGACTTCCCTTGATGATGGGCTGCGATGCGAAATGTGGAAGGCACAATAAACCCTAATTAAGACAAAGGGTGTGCGCATATGTGTGCAGCCACCCCAGTTACCCTCCCAACAAGCCCAGGCAATAAGAACCATCACCGCACCCATTCTGCAGGTGAGCGAAGAAACAGGGTGGCCTCCCAAGGTCAGACAGGTAACCAGCAGTAAGTAAGGCTGGATTCTGATCCAGCATAATTTGATAGCAGAGTCTTTGAGTCTGTGCTGAGACTACTACTCTATGCACAAAATTCTCTCTAGGGATTAGCAGACAAAATGAGGACAAATGGCAGACATGAGAGAGATGGAAATGCCAGAATCCTTAAGTTGCTGTTTTCAGAAGGCTCCTGCTCCTTCAGATGTCCCCAGAACTTAGACCTAGATTCACTTTCACCTCTTTTTTTTTTTTCATTCTGTGGGTTGTTAAGAAAAGCCTCCTATGAAGATACAGAGCACCCTTTGAAGCCCTCAGACCTCTGGCGGGCTCCTCTGCCCCAGCAGAGAGGACAGGGACAACAGCGGAATCACTTCTCAAACACCCAGACTCTCCTTAGCCCAGGCCCTGCAAGGACAGCGCCTCCAGTTTCTCAGATTCTCAAGTCCCAACATTTTAGAAACCCTGAATTTTATCTGTGTCGACAATCAATATGTCTTTTAAAAATAGATTAAGCTCCTATTCTAGAGAGTTCTCTAAGCAGGAGAGAAGACCTAAAAATGAAGGAGAAAAAAAAAAAAACCAAATTACAATTGTTTGCATAAACTGTTTCTAAACACTAGTACTTAGTCCTCATAACAGCACAGGAACAGTGTTGATCTAAAACACCATCTTTCTATCCTGTGGTGCCCACCTTTGGTTTTTCAGGGCAGTAATTAAATTGTATTATAGTGGCATCTCAACCTCCGATGTGTCAGCATCTTTTAGTACTTCCTGGAATTTAGAATTTCCCATCTTTTTCTGCCAGTGTTTGCTTACTTATGCCAACTCTAAAATAAATTATTTCTTCAAAGTGACGGTCTCACCAAAGGTATGTGGCAGTGAGAACATATACCCAAGGCATCCCACATCACCCACATAGAGTGGAAAGGAGAGGAAATGAGCTTGCCCAGGAACCTCTGTTCTAGACTCCTGATTCCTTACCTTTCCGACTGTGGCAGACACAGCAGCTGTTCTAGGAGGCCGGTCATAGAGAACAGTCTGGAAATCTTTTCCAAAGCTGCAGCCCGCCACTCCAATCCTCCAAACGCTCCTCCTATCACCCCATCCCTTCATTAAACGGATGCTATCTTTGAAATAGCAGAGAATTTTCTATTTTCTTTAAGTCCAGAATGATATAAATCTGTCTTCCAGTGTGGGTATGTCAGGACCAAACAAATGACGCAGGAAGACAGCAGAGCCAACGGTTAAGAACATAAGCTCTGAGCTTGGATGGCTTGAGCTTAAATTGTGGTCCTGCTTCTTGCTTGCTTTATAACCCTAGGCAAGGGACTTAATCCCATAACTACATAATGTGGTTATTATAGGATTAAATGGGATCATACATGTAGAATCCTTACTGTTATACTTGGTCCATAGTATTTAAGGAATGTCAGTTTCTTCCTGTTCTGAGTTGTGATAGAACTATAATCTATTACAGCATGTTATTACACTGTATTGATTAATCCTCTCGAATACAAACCCAAAGCATGTCTATCAAACATGAATAAAATGTACAAAAATGTTACAAACTCCAACCAAAGAGATTCAGACACAACTTTGAAGGGGAATTGAAGGCGATTATAATTCAACAAAGCATAACTGTGTTGTGTTGCATTGTGTTGCATTTAAGAAACAGTCTCAGATAAGTAACTGACACAAAATTCTGCAAGAGGTGGCGCTGGCCAGTCTGTCCTAGGCCACTCCAGGATAGAGGCAACTTTGGCTGAGAAGCTGTTCCATTTTCCTCAGTAAGGTCACCCCTGCTGTGGGTGAGTCTGTCAAGCTATTTTAGCAAAATAACACTTTTGAAGCCATCATAATGGAATCATCTGGCTTCCCATTTGGCTATCTATATGAACCAATGTGTTGGGAAGCCTAGTCAACTTGACAGCTTAATTTCTCCTTGTAAATTAATAGATGGTCACCCTGATTATTATAATTTGCTTTCTATGTACTTGCCTACAGGCCAATCCAATAAATGAAGCACAGTCCACTTAGTGTTAGAGATGGAGTTGTGATTGTCTTTTAGGGGCCCTAATTGCATTTGTATAATATAAAGAACACTCATAATGAGCACATTAATATGAGTTTATACTGTTTTCAGTGACTCATGCAATTGGGCTCATAGCATTGGGCTGAATACTAGATTCCTGAGCATGGTAAATTCACCAGCTTACCTGCTTCCTGTCTCCAGTTCCTGTGATAACCTTGAAACTTGAACATCTAAACACCACAATCTGCTTCCATGTCTGGGAGTTCCTGAGGCATAATGATCATTTCTAGTTTGATTGTCCCTCCAAAATATTGAGCTGAGTGCCAGACACATACATAGTTGATATATAATAAATATTTGATGAAGGAATCCATTAACACATGGATGTGTCTTTTATCAGAGTTGTTTGAAAAATAAAACCAGAGAAACAAAATGAGAAGAAAACTCTTCTAAAGGGATTCTAAGTAAGGATAAACCACGTGCTAAGTATTCTACAATGAATCTCTGGACATGCTCAAAGATTAGTTGTTGATATTCTAACATTGGTTACCTCCTTATATTGACATATTATTTTCAATTAAAAAAATCATTGAAAACCTTGAAGATTACAGTAGCATTTACTTAATGTCTCATAGTTGCTATAGGTCAGAAGGCCGGCCTAGCATGGGAACAAAGGGCTCTTTTCTGGTGCAATCACAGTCTTATGTGATGACCAATTTTCCTCTGGAAGGCACTAAAGGTTATTCAAGAGATCAGGATTATTCTGGAACTGAAAACCCTATTTTAATGTCTTAATTCAGACTAGAGCCTTAAAACCTTGATATAAGTATGCTTTCTTGGGGGAAGCGTGAAAGCGTGATATTTCTGTATTCCTTCTATCATGTGGTCCAGGTCAGGAAAGACTCTGGGTGATAAGAAAGACAGTATCAGAAATGTCTAAATGCAAGACTTAGAATCCATGCCTTTTCACCTGAAGAACTTTGGATGGCTGAGAAGCACCTTAAGAAATGTTCAACATCATTAATCATTAGGGAAATGCAAATCAAAACAACCCTGAGATTTCACCTCACACCAGTCAGAATGGCTAAGATTAAAAACTCAGGAAACAGCAGGTGTTGGCCAGGATGTGGAGAAAGAGGAACACTCCTCCACTGCTGGTGGGATTCCAAGCTGGTACAACCACTCTGGAAATCAGTCTGGCGGTTCCTCAGAAAACTGGACATGATACTTCTGGAGGACCCTGCCATACCACTCCTGGACATATACCCAGAAGATTCCCCAGCATGTAATAAGGATACATGCTCCACTATGTTCATAGCAGCCTTATTTATAATAGCCAGAAGCTGAAAAGAACCCAGATGTCCCTCAACGGAGGAATGGATACAAAAAAATGTGGTATATATACACAATGGAGTACTATTCAGCCATTAGAAACAATGAATTCATGAAATTCTTAGACAAATGGATGGAGCTGGAGAACATCATACTAAGTGAGGTAACCCAGTCTCAAAAGAATACCCATGGTATACACTCACTGATAAGTGGATATTAGCCTAGAATCTTGGAACACCCAAGACACAATCCACATACCAAATGATGTCCGAGAAGAAGGAAGGAGTAGACCCTGGATCTGGAATGGCCAATGCATCAGTGCAGGAGAATACCAGAACAGGGAAGTGGGAAGGGGAGGATGGGGGAACAGGGGGAGGGAAAGGGCATATGGGACCTTTGGGGGGGGGGCGGGGATCCAGGAAAGGGGAAATCATCTGAAATGTAAATAAAGAATATATCCAATAATAAAAAAAAGAATATAAGCAACAGAAATCAACGTAAAAAAAAAAAAAAAGAATCCATGCCTTGGCCTTCTCCTGTAGCTTCTTTACCATACAAATAACTGCCTAACAGTTCTGGAATCTCCAAGTACTTATTAAAACAACTAATTGGCTGGATAATAGAGTATATCAGCCTAGAAGGCAAGAAATGTCAAATTTGTTTCTATATCGTGAGCCCCAGCCGTGGTCTCTGTCATGTGTTTTCATACACAGAATGAGAGATTTGAGTTTCCAATGAAAACAAGCATAGCAGCAAACTAAATACCTGAATGAAAACAATTATTGATAATTTACATTGATTCATAATCACTTGCTAAAAAAAAGGGAAACATAAAAACAATCCACTTTGCCTTCCCTTCTTCCCTTTCTTCTTTTTAAGTAATGCTAAATGAGGTTACATTTTCCTCTGTTAACAAACAGATAGAAACTCGAAATATCACTACAATAATTGAAAAAAAAAATAGCTTGAGGAAAATGCCAGACCAAGAACTGAAACAAAGAAACATTAAAAAAAAATCAACCTGATAAGCTAAATGTGATTTTCTAGCATCTTAAATCCATGTTGAGCTCAGCAAAGTTCTTGACAGAGTTCAAGACCTATGAACAGAAGTGAAGAGACTGTATCACTGAGCCCATGCTAGAGTAGTTTTAATGTCAAACAGGAACTTTATGCCAAGTAAACACAACTTGTGACCACCAGTTGTCATGAGGCCCAGCCAATGGTCTACACTACACTTGTGGAGAAGAGCCAAGCAGGGAGGACCTGCAACCCCAGTTACTACATTCTACCATTTCCCTTCTCTGTTCGTCTCCTCACAGGAAGAGGACCTCAGCCTTCCTCTGGAAGAAGGGAGGAACAACCGTAAGTGACCTATCTAGGGGTGGACCAAGTTGTGCTGCCTTTTAACTGTAAGTATTCCACATGCAATTTTGACCTTTCCTTATTTGTTTCCATTAGGTCTTCAGTGAGAAAGAATAAACCAAGAGTCATAATATAATGTGACTTAGAAAATAAATTCCTCTTTCTGTTTTTCCTGTTAGGTTATGCACCCAGAAGGTCCCAAGGGGATGGTATGCAATGAAGTTGAATTGTACAAGAGAGGGCCCAAGAGGGCGGGAGCCCGTTGGGACTTTCTTGCTTTCAAAAATGAAGGCAATTCATTTAAAGAGCGTTAAATACAATACTTCAATTCAGACAGTTATAGTCCTTCCTGTTTCTTGTTCGAGTCTGTCAAGAATGCGGGCAAGGTGAAGTGAAGCCTAGCATGTTGTTCTCCAATGGAGAACAAGGCACATGTTCCCCTTGACTCAGCAGCTCAGCCCATCCTGCAGTGCACCTTTTCTGAGGCTTCTGCAATGAACCACAAAAGTGCTTGCCCGTTCTTTCCCATGGAGATGGCACAGCCATCAGTGTGCGGCCTATTATTGATCTATGTCAAGACACTCTTGCCAAGCAAAGAGAAATAAAGTACAGTTGGCTTACTCTGTAATCCTGCCATTTACAAAGAAGATCAAACAAAAACCAACGACAAAACAGGTCCTCAGACCGTCCACAAAACACGCGGCTTCTGTTTACTTCTGATTCTTACTCTCCCTGCCGTATGGTGGCAGGTTGGCATAACTGAGGTGCCAGAAGACCTTCTCGTCTCCGGCGTCAGCATCTGGACTGCCGACAAGCACGGCCTGGCACTTTAGTCACTGAGCGTTGTGGTCACCATCACTACTTAATAATGAGATGGGTCCAGACAGCATCACAGGGAAGGTCCACTCTCCACAAGAGACCCCGCTAGCTTTTCAACTGCCAAGGGATTGCTACCTCTGAAACCATTCCATAAGCAGAACTGTAAGTGATGGTCCTCAGTCACTTCATGGAAAAAGGAGTGAAGGAGGAAAAATGGCGTCACTGTGGCCATATGGATACTTTCAGCACAGGGTGGAAAGCCAAGAACGCAAAAGCAGACGACTTAAAAATTTTATTTCCTCTAAAATAAAGTCCAGCCTGGTTGTTCTTTGCTTTGATGCTCGTCAATTTTTCAGTAACCTTTACTGAGCACCTAGTGTGTGCTCGGTACGCATGTGTGAACAAAACAGACTTCTGCCCTCACGAAGGGTGCACTTCGCCAACTTCTGTGTGTCTGCTATAGTCTCCGAGGGTGCTGGGGTAGAGTGGAGGTTGAGAAAGCTACACTAGAGCTTCATCCACCTGCCTGCAAATGTCCTTCCGTATAGCCTGTGGTCTTTCTTTCAGCAGGATAATTGAACATTTTCTACTTGGCTGCACAAGCAGAACAGATTTTTTTTTTTTAATCCGATCTGAGGCAAGGAATGTTATTCCGGTCAATGTTGGCTTGAATGACAGATGATTTGTATTATTGTCTAAGAGTTTTCAATCAAATTTTGGGAATCTGTCGCCTTCTATTTTACTGATCAAAAAGAAGCGAGAAGATAACTCCCTAAACCCCAGGAAGACATCCATCACCTAAAGCCCGCTGCTGGGACACCGGCCTTCCTTCCTCCACACACAGGGCTCATCAGCTTAGCCCTCCCACTTTTTGTATAGGGTCTGTACCTCTCCCCACTTAACCGAGCACATTGTGCCAGCCATTCTCCCTTTCCACACATCCCTGAGTCTTCCCTTTGCTATGTCATTCCCATCCTACTATGTTTTTGTTTTTCTACTTAAAAAAAAAAGATAAGCTAGGTGTGGTGGCTCATATCTGTAATCACAACATTCAAGAGGTTAGCTAAGGTAAGAGGGCTCCCAAGAGTTCCAGGCCAGTCTGTGGTAGATTAAGATCCAATTCCAAAACAAGATAAAATTGTTTGTTCCCTACTGTAAACATCTCCCATTCCTATTCCCTCATTTCTCTTTAAGGTTTATGTTAATCTATAAATGTATGTGTGGGGGCATGTGAACATGAGTATAGGTGCCCGCAGAGTCCAGAAGAGGGTGTCAGGGACCCCAGAGCTGTACTTCTAGGCATTTGTGAACTGCCCAGCACAGGTGTAGGGGCAACACAGGGACCCTGAAAGATCAGCAGAAGTTCGAGACCCTGAGCCATCGCTCTAGTCCATTCCTTCATTCCTGTCAAGTCACTAATGACTACTGCATTGCTAACTCCAGTGTTCAAATCCCTGTCCTTATCCTACACCTCGGGACACACTCACTCACTTGAGACTTTCTTTACTGGTTTTCTCAATCCCCAGGTTGCGTTCCTTCTGTTTCCTGTTGTTTCTAGGTTCCTTTAATGGGTCCCCGTTTTCTTCTCTCTGTGTTGTCAAGACCTCATGACTCAGCCTTCAAGCTCTCTACACTCATTCTTGGATGATTTTATTTACCTCACAACTTTAGGTAGGATCTCTAGATTTAGGTAATTCTCTAGTAATTTCTGAAATTGTATTCATGGTCTGAAATTCAGATTCATATCCAATTACCTGTTTTTTATTCCCTTCAATATTTACCTTAGCTAATTAGATACACAACTTAAATCTAAAACTGAGCTTGTAGCATTCATTGAAAACCTGCTTCTTGGTCAGTGTTTTTCTCACCTGAGGGCAGTTCTTCCCATCACAGGAACAAAAACTCTTAACATTCTTTATCTCCTTCTTTTCCTTGTTCTCTTAGATGGCATTGAATCCATCAAAATAAGCTATTAGCTCTACCTTCAATATATGTTTCAAATGTGAACACTTGTTTTTACCTGTTTGTTTCCCATGTTCCTGGCCAGGCCACCATCATCTCTTCTGTGGATGATAGCATCAGCACATGCACTATGTTCTTACCCTGGCCTGCATGCCCTGTCTTGACAGCCCTACTGCTTCTAATACAGACAGTGTGGGCATGGCCATTCTCAGGGTTCTTATGGGCATGTTCAACATTCATCAGTGGATAACACTGTTATATACAGGTATGATGAGAAAGTAAACTACTGTTATTTGACTCTACACTTTCTGGCCCCAGAGAGATTCTTGTATGTTGCTAAAGTTCCTCTGATCCTTGTTGTCATGGGAAGTTATTGCTGTGATCCATAGCTCAGCTTAAGCTGAACATTTGTGCACTGCCCAGAGGTGCACAACTATGTGAAGCTTGTGTGGTATTCTCTAGGTTGCTCTATGCAATGATGCCTACTGCCCATCCAGTCTCATACTCACACACACACACACAAACACACAAACACACACACACATCTGTATATGTGCATCTGTATGTGTATGTATATGTATAGATGTATAAACAATAAACTGTTATATGTATATATATTCACATATATGTAATATATAATCACACATATATATTACATACATATGTGTGTGACTGGTTGTACTTCTGTTCTAATTGAACTGTACAGGTTAAGGATCCTTCACAATCCATTTAAAGACTGTAGATGACCAGTAGCTGACACTGTATGTATAGAAATCAAGAGAAACTCAAGATCCTGTCTACTAAGGCTTGCAGAACACATTTCCTACTTCTAGTTTCTTTATGGGGTGGGAAACAATGCAAGCCAATTTATTTGAATTCTGAATATGATAAAAAGCACATTGTAACAAAAGGCCTCAAGAAGTTCCTATATGAAACGTGAAGTTCTTATCTGGTTATAGGTCTCTTGACTTTACACCTTGGTTATGTTCTGGGCCTCAGAATAAGGAGATTATGGATACATTAAAGCTTCTGGGGTTAAAATTGTGCACTCTTACATCAGCCTCTTGAGATTACCACCGAGCATTTAACAAAGAGAGTCACCCTAGAACAACCTTTCCTAAGAGATCATTTGAACTCTACACCAAAATGTGCATGCAACTACCCTAATCCTGCTTCCTAATACACCCACTTAGCATCTCCCACTGTCTCTTCCTGTCTGCAGTTTCGTTTTTGACATGAGCTCAGATTATGAAACATCCACATTACCTCATTAATATTCACACTACCCTGCAAAGCAAGAGGAAGGCCATCTGCTCCCATTTTTGATGTAGAAAACTGGGGACAGATAAACGCATATGTAACTCATGAAGTGTGGGAACAGTGAGATAGCAGGAACATAACAACATGTAGAGATAGGGAACTGAAATTTAAACTGACCATCCATGGCGTCAGCAACCCTCAGAGCAGCATCTGTCTCCCAGGACCAAGCAGATCAAACACAGAGAACAAACGTTCGGGGGCAATTGCAAATACTTAGTATTTTTACTTTTTAGAATGACAAAAATAGCTCTTAGAATCTCTACAACAACACAATCGAGAGCTTTAAGCATTTTAATAAGAGGCCCCATGCTGATAATATTTTTTACACAAGCTATTCAACTACAGAAGATTCATTCTGCCATCCACATTTGCAAGAAGCTGAACTGAAATGGTGGTTTGGCGTTCTTGGCACTGTTTTACTGTTTTACTGAAAATGAAGAACCTAAGCACACGCTGGGACTGCAGAAGGGAGCACGTCCGGTTGTGGCATGCGGCAAAAATGCTGGTCTAAGGTGCTCACACAACAAATATCACTGGAAATCCCATACACGTGGAGCTAATTCCCACAGCTACCCAGAGATGAAGAAACAGAGCTGGGTGAAACTGTATCCCAGTCTGTGGTTATCCAGCAACGAAGCATGTGGTACTCTTTCCTAGAGTTTTTAAATTCTTCCCCCTACAGCACAGCCCTATCTTGTCCTGTTCTATTTATTTCCGTAAGTGTATGAGGCTTGCAGAGCATTAACACATCAAAACATATGTTCCCTAAGCCCGTTATCACATCTCACCTTCACTTAGGCTTTCAAGGTCAGAGATATTTATGGCTATCTATATCATTGGACTTAAAATAAAAAGGCAGCAGAAAATAGTGGATTTGTAATGGACCTTCATAGTCAGCCTAAAAAGAGCAGCCTGGCTCATCTGAATGCCATTTAAATAAATCAGTTTCTTGCTCAAGGCTACAGAACTCAAATCTACAAAGCTACCAGTTACTATGCAGCTGACGCAAGCTAGACTCCAGGGAGAAGATGTTTCCTGGCCCCTAGGAAGCCACCAGAGCCTTGAACTAATTGTGCATTCAAAGCATAATCATGTGGTTAAGTTGTTCTCTTGCCTCAGATTGTGCTCATTGACCAGGTGGGTGGAGTTACCTATAGCTCATGCTAGACAATGCCACAGAAGCTCTCTTTTTATACTATATAGGTGTATATGGCAAATAAGCTTCCGTGTCTTATTCAAGAAAGATGCAAATGTTACTAGGGCATGGAATGGGAAGGGCTACACACACACACACACACACACACACACACACACACACATACACAGGTCTGAGTGGAACACAAGCAAAATGAATAAATCTAAGGGCTATTGCCAGACAGTAGACGAGACAAAGGCCTATAACTTGCTGCTCTTGCAGAGGTCCTGGGTTCAATTCTCAGCACTCACATCATCATGGTGGTTCACTTCCGCCTGTAACTCCAGTTCTAAGAGATCTTAAGGCCTTCCTCTGGTCTTTGTGGGCAGCAAGCATGCATGATGCATGAACATATATGCAGGCAAAGCATTCACATACGTTAAAAAAATGCCAACATTAGTTACTAAAGAGAATTATGACATTGGTATGTCATGGGAAGGGCAGGAAGTAAAGAAGGTGACTGGATGTGAACAAACTGTCTTAGGTAAAACAGAGAACATTCTGGAAACAAAGCGGTGTGAAAAGTGATACATCAACTCGATGTTAAGCATGCACTCTGGGTCTCATGTTCATGCAGATCCACTCCCAGCCTGTCTGTAGTCGGAAGTCAGAGACCCCGTAACAAGGCCTGGACCCTACAAAGGCTTCAGCTTCATCTTTCCCCAAAGACCAAGGCTTTATTTTCATAGCTCCCAGCAGGATCAGCTTCAGGGTTGACCCAAGGATCCCAAATTTCTTTCCACACAATTATGCTTTGAGAACAGTATGGAAAAGCTAAATCTTCATGGGTTCCTAGGCTAGGAGTAGCCTCACCTGTGAAGCACATTAAAAACCTCAAAAATTGTGGGAAATATCTGTAAGTCATATACCTGATTAGGGTATATATTATAGTAACCAAATCACTCAAGCAAATAGCCCAATTTAAAAACAAGCAAGAGACTCTTAATAAACATTTCCTCAAAGAAGATATACAAATGACCTCAAATCCCTATCTTAATAAAGCTATCATCATCCACCAAGAAGATGCAGATAAAATTACCCTGAGGTACAACTTCACATTCCTAGGGATTGGTATGAAGAGAGGGATCTTACAAAGTGATAGAGAGAAACTGGAGAGGGGTGTGGTAGCTTACATCTACAAACAGCATTTGGGGTCAGAGTCAGCATGACTGCTATGATCTTGACAACAGCCAGAGCTGTTGTTGCAAGACCTGGTTTCAAAGAGAGCACAAAGCAAAATGAAGAGTAGGAGGAGACGATGATGAAAACTTCCTATATGCCATTGGTAAGAACACAAAATGGCGCTGGAACAAAAGAGAATGGTCTGGCAGATCCTCGAAATGTTTAACAGATCACGTTCGCTTACGCTTCGGCGACTGCACTCTTAAGTATATTCCATACATTATCCATAGCATCTACTCGCAAAGCCTGTAAACAAATGCTTGTTGCTGCATTGTGCCCAACGATTTAAAAGGTGAAACAACCCAAGTGCCCACAAACTGAAGAGTAAACAAGATGTATTAAAGTCATGTAATGGGATATAGTTTTGTCGCAAAAGATATAATCCTGAAGTTCCAGGAGGACATTATTCTACATGAACGAAGCCAGACAAGAAGCTATACATTTCATGCTTCCATCTCTGTTAATTGCCTAATGTGGGCAAATCTTTGCAGGAAAAGTAGATGGTGTCCACTGAGGGTTAATAAGGAGCCAGAGGATGAGGTGGTAATACTATTGTCTTAAGGGCTTCTTTCTAAGGTGATTAAAAACATTCTGAATTTATACAATCCAAACATCCTAAAAATCTCTACAGTGTACACTTACACGGTGTACACTGTGGCAAATTAATTTTATTTGAAGGAAGCTGTGACTTTAAAAAGCCAACAGAAACCACAATGGAATTCTTAGGGCCATGGCTGGAGCAACACAGTGATCCAAAGTGATGTTCTTCTTCATTGCTGAGGGACATGTTTTCACATCTGCACTCTGATTGGGAATAATAAATGACTTCTAATGAACTCTGTTTCCTACATAGGAAAACTCATTAACCTCTGGCCGTAGCACACGGACTAAGCAGTTTAGAACTTATCAGGCCTAGAATGCCCAGCCAGAGCAAACATTCATCACCACCAATATTAACTTCTTAGAACATTAGGCACATATTGCCCTCCTTCTCACGAGCCTGGGCCAGGCATCAACTCTACAGCTGCAACTCAATAGTTACTAAGGGGAAGGGTGTAGTTTACTTAAGGCTGAAAACAGATATCAGTAAATCAACATGAGAACAGGTACCAGGAGACCGACAGAGGAGGCACTAGGATTAAGTATTGATGAAGTATATGGCAAAAATAAATATAATTTCAGAGTGGACGTAGTAGAGCTTGGAATAATTTTATGGGTGACAAAGGCTCAGTTTCATGGAGAAGGGGTCACACTTTCTTAATCTCCTGGAAACATAAAGGGAGGACAGATTTACATCCAACATGAAGATATGACTGTTGAGGATTAGTTGGGCAACAGCGTATTTATATGCCTGCAAGGGAAGCATGGAGAGGAAGCAGACAAAAGGAAAGGAAGGAAAGAAAGAAGGAAGGAAAAAAGGAAGGAAGAAGGAAGGAAGGAAGGAAGGAAGGAAGGAAGGAAAGGAAGGTTCCTGAATAGCAGGAGGCAAACAATGAAAGCAAGAGAGAGCTGTGGGAAAGGCTGGCACACGAGACTCAGAGTGAGAGACCTAGAATCCATCATGGAACTTGTTAGTTGTAGAGCCTGAGCTGGGCTTGGCTAAACAATTACCCATATAGTCTCATTCAGAATTCATAGCCTCTCTGCAAACGAAATTGTTCTATTGTCTTAAACATATGGATAAGCAAACACAATCTCAAGAAGGTTGAGCAGTACATCTAAGATCGCATGAGCATCCTAGTTCTAAATGTATTGACTCTAATCATTGTAATCTCAGAAGAAAAGAATGACAGGCTTCAGGAAAAAGTTATGTTCTGTGCTGACCCTGGGCCTAAAATGATTGAAATTTTGTTCTCTGTCTCTGTCTCTCTCTTTCTTTCTCCTCTGTGTGTAGGTGTCTGTCCATCTCCCTCTCTGTCTGTCCATCTCTCTCTCTCTCTGTCTCTCTGTCCATTTCTCTCTGTCTGGCGTCTTGTGAGACACCCTCACTAGGAAGCTCAAACTAGCCTGTGACTCCCTCTGCAACCCAGGTTGGCCTGGAACTCTACATCTTCCTGCCTCAACATCCCAGAATTCTGAGGTTGCAGTTGTGTGAACACCCAGAAGAAACCTAATTCTCCTTGCATCACAGAGGCTCGTTTTCACCACATGATAATAGAGAAAGTGCCAGAGCATCTCAGACTCACTCGGCCCTTTCCAAGACAGTCCTGTGGGCAGGTAAAGAGGCAAAGAAGCCCTTTTGATCCATTCCACAAGAATTACTCTCTTTAATCAGGTTTCTTCAATGAAAACCTCTCTAAGGAGGGTAACTTTGGGGCTTCAGTACCTGCTCATCTCTGCCGCTGGTTAATCTATAACTACAAACAGGTATACATCCATGGATTCTACCAACCACAGGTTAATAGTTTGGAAAGTAAGTAGTGCCTGTATTGAGCAACAGACATTTTTCTCACCATCATTTTTTTCTAAACAGCATAGCCCAACAACCACGTATACAACAAGCTGTATTAGGTACAGGTAACTGAGAGACAACTGAAAATACAGCAGAGACTGATGAAGTTTCTATACAAATCCTATGCCATTTCATGTGACTTATTTATTTCCCATTAACAGAGGAGCACAGTTATGAGAGCTGCTGGGGATATCAGATATAAACCAGCCTTTCATTTCCAGAGAATAGATGCTTGGTGTAAAGTGCCTGGTACAGTCTTACACAGCCAGGGTGTGGGCAAAAACGCACTCCATCTCCTAGGCTTGGTCCCTGCCAATGCCTGTTTTTGAGTGCATCCAGCCAGTAATGATGTGAACATGGTATTAAATGTACCTGATGCCCAGACTCCTCCAAAACCACTAATTTTACTGGTATAAGAACTATGTATAGCTGTCTTCTGAGAGGCTCTGTCAGAGCCTGACAAATACAGAGGCGGATGCTCACAGCCAACCATTGGACTGCTCACGGGGTTCCCAGTGGAGGAGCTAGAGAAAGAACTGAAGGAGCTGAAGGGGTTGCAACCCCATAGGAAGAACAACAATATCAACCAACCAGAGCTCCCAGGGTCTAAACCACCAACCGGGGAGTACACATGGAGGGACCCATTGTTCCAGCCGTATATGTAGCAGAGGATGGCTTTGTTAGAAGAGACCCTTGGTCCTGTGAAGGTTCGATGCCCCAGTGTAGGGGAATATGAGGGTAGGAAGAGGAAAGTGGGTGGGTGAGGGCACATCCTCATAGAAGCAGGAGGAGGGGGGATGGAAAAGGGGGTTCCTGGGGGGGGATTGGGAAAGGGGATAACATTTGAAATGTAAATAAAAAATGACTAAGCATACAAAATAAAATAAAACATAAAATAAAAAGAGAGAATTGTTTCTGCATTATTTGCTTCACAAACTGAATACTTCATAGAAAGGAAACCAACCAACCTAACAGTCATAGCTTCAGCTCTCTTGATAGAATTTGGCTTCTCTTTGATTTCATAAGCCATGTTGCTTTCCCACCTCCTGACATGCTCACTGGGAAGCAAGCATGAGTGGAGGTTCCGTGGGCTCGGGATCTAATCTTCACTCTTGTCCTGGTCAATTCCTACTGTGAGGATGAGCATCATGACCAAAAGCTGTGTGTGGAGGAAAGGGTTTCTTTTGTTTGCTTGTTTGGTTGTTTTTTTTTTCACCCCACAGCTCATGAAGGGAAGTCAGGGCAGGAACTGAAGCAGGGACCTGCGGCAGGAGCTGAAGCAAAGACCGTGTAGGAACACAACTTACTTGCTTGGTCCCTGTGACTTGCTTGGCTTGCTTTCTTATACAGCCGAGGCCCGTCTGCCCAGGAACAGCACCACCCAGAGTGGGCTCTCCCTACTGCAATCATTAATTAAAAAAAAAAATGTCTCATAGACATGCCTGCAGGCCAATATGATAGAGGCATTTTTTTTTTTTCTTCAGTTAAAGTTCCCTCTTCCAAGATAACTCTATCTTGGGTCAAGTTGACAAATCAAATAAGCAAATGAACAACAACAAGAAACCCAAAAACAACAACAACAAAACTAACCATTGTACCTTCCATACCCTGTCAGAGCCACTTATGTCAAGATGACAAATCAAATAACAAACAAACAACAAGAAACCCAACAACAACAATGAAAGCTAACCATTATACCCTCTTAAACATGTCAGAGCCACAGTGCAGCACACATTTTGGTGAGTGTTGACTTCTTAGGACAATACACACACACACACACACACACACACACGCACACGCACACGCACACGCACACGCACACGCACACGCACACGCACATGCACAGGAGAGTCACCACCCATTCCCTGGGAAACCACAGTCTCATGCTGAAGCGCAGAGCTAATCTAGTGAGGTGACTTCCGGATTTCTGTCCTTCTTCATTCCTTTATTCAGACAGATGTCGTTGAGCACTATACAACTAAAAGCTTTGGCAAGAAGCCCTTTGGGGAAGAAGAAGGGAATATGAAAAAGAAACTTTCAAACAGACTTTCTACAACTCAGGTCGCAAGTCATTATTAAAAATGTAAGCAGTGTAAAGGTGAAGGCAAAGTGTTTCATTTATTTAGATTTTATTTTTATATATAGATATGTGTGCATGTGCACACACATGTGTGTGTGTTTGTGTTTGTGTGTGTGTGTGTGTGTGTGTGTGTGTGTGTGTGTGTTGTGTGTATACTGAGTTGCTATACCTGGCTCTGTGGCACAGTGGATAGCACAATGGACTTCTATACACTAAGTTGTATGTTTTAGGGCTGGGATATATCTCAGTGGTGCAAGCCTCTGAGTACAATTCCCAGGACCTCAAAAACAAACAAACAAACAAAACCAAACATTTTTAAATGATTATTTTAAACACAAGTCATGTTAAAAAATATATATTTTGAAGGTGCTGACTCAATAGAGTCTAATATGAAGTGTGACTATACTTTGGAAGTGTAATTTATCTTTGTTGCTAATTAACCAGAGAAGCACTAAGGTCTACGAATCAGAATGTACTTTGGAGTCAGGCAGACACAAGTTCAAATTCAGTTTAAATTTAAATCTGAAATCATCTGTACTTTCAGATGCCTTGATCCCTTGATCTGCAGGCAGAGATGGGATCTACTTCAGAGTGTGGCGATGGGCAAGCCAGAGAGAAAGTGCTGTCGAGTTGCCTGATCCTCTCTGCCCTTGACTCTGCAAGGCCAGCAGGGCTCAGCAGGCTCCGGGAGCAGAGAGGCAGTGGCAGCTGCCAGCAAGGGTATTCGCTGCCAGAAGCTGCCAGGGCTAAGGAGGCCGAGTGTCCTGCAGTAAACTTTAAATGACTTTCCTCCATGCTCACTGTTCCCCATCTGTCCAGAAGAGCCATCTCCCACGGCATGCTTAAGTTAAATTACAGCTTAATTAAGTTGATTAAAACATTCAAGTGAAACATGACACGTAAACCAGATAATGAGAAGAGTTGGGTGATATAGATATGGTTAGTGTCTGGTCTTCTGATAGTGTCAACATATGAGATTTCTAGTTGGCCTGGTCAGGATAGTCAACAGAGTATTAGACCTTCTAAGTACAGAAACAATATGCTAAAACACTGATAGTACTAGGTCATCTCAAATATACGTCTTAATATATCAGGCTGTTTCATTATACACCAGACTACATCTCCATTTCTCCAGAGCGAAACAGAGATCTTGACTGGTAGAAAAATCCCCCAAGGTCATATGGCCAGGAAACACATGGCAGATTTGGAACCTCTGTCTCAAGGCCTCCTCTTCGGAATAATTCACCCATTCAACAAAAGCAAACATGGCAAAAACTTCCCGATGGTATTTAGGTATGGAAATGGGAAAGACGAGAAAGCTAAAGTTAGGATTCTCAGCATATATTTGTAAGAGATCTTCATGTTAGTCATCAGAGTGAACTTTAAAATTGACACAAAAGACACAGGAAACTGCCAATCCACACAAGAAAAACCTAATTTGTCATAAGCATATGTTTCAAAGCAGAACCTCCCAATTAATCAGAGAAATGCAAAAGGAAACTAATCAAAATTCTAGATTTCACCTGTGGAATTGGAAGACACCACGGCATTTAATACTTAATACTGAAGAATGCAGCAGTGCAAGAGAAACTTTAAAAATCTCCAAACCGTTGGTGTTAAGTTTCTTTTTCTATAGAAACTCATATGCAAGCCGTCGTATTTTATAGCATTAGTGAATACAACAATAAATAATACAACATGATAAAACTAAACAGTACATAACATATTCCAGGAAGAGCGCATGCTCTCAATAGGCTAAGAATTTTTAACACCATGTTAAGTAATCTATAGTTACCATAATTTTTAAATCATGCATGTCTAAAATCCTTTTAGTTTGTGCAAATGTGTAGGTATACACATACATAAATCAGTACATGTGCAAATGCATATGTATGAGAAGTCTAGAGGCATACAAGCAAAAGTGATGCTTGGGTGGTGCAATGAAGAGATTAGAAGCTACTTCAGATTCGCATCTTTAGTGGCTTCATTTGAGTCTGGTTAAAAAATATAATTTAAAAGGCAAGTCTAATATTTAAAATGTCCCCATATGACTTCCTATCAGAATATTCTCTTAAAATTGATTTGACTCAAAATTTTGCTGTTGGTAGGATGGTTGTTGATAAGGGTTTTTTCTTCCACCGATAGGCTGCATGAAACACCTTGGGAATACATTATTAAAATCACACATCACTGTCACCTGCTACATACGTTATCTTTTAACAAATCCACAGGCTAAAGTGTATTTCTGGCAATATGATAGATTATGTATTCAGAAAATCTCTTCTCAATATGTCACACCCCCAAATACTTGATAACCTCCTCAAACAAATGAAATTATTCAAATGCAAGATAATAACAACAAGTACTGAAGTATGGTGCGTACGTTCTAGAACAGCACAGGGAAAAACAAACAGAAAAACATCAAAATAAAAACGCAAGGAAAAATTATGAAAAGAAACAGCAAGGTCAAACAATAGAAAGTATAAGGGTATGAGAGAAAAATATCTCAGTCAAACACACCAAGTCCCCAGTTCAAAGAAAATGTCTGTCAACCCGGAAAAGAAACAAAATGTAGCTGCATTCTGCATATGACGACTTATGAAATAAAACAAGATGTGCAAAATCAAAGAATGGGAAAATTAAACCTGCCAAATGCCTCCAGGAAAGGTTAACACAACAAGTCTCTTCTCCTTTTTCAAAAGAGATTTATTATTTGTGTGTGTGTGTGTGTGTGTGTGTGTGTGTGTGTGTGTGTGTGTGTGACAGAAGCCAGGAGAAGGTGACAGGTGTCCTCTATCAGTCCTGCCTGTTCCTCCAGAGGGTCTCTTCTTGATGCTGGGGCTTGCATTTTTCCCCTCTAGTTTGCAAGTCAGCAAACCCCAGAAGTCTTCCTGCCTCTGGCCTGCTGGGAGTCGTGGTTAAACCTATGTGCTGTTCACTGGACTTGTTACTTGGCTGCTTGGATCTGAAGTTCTGGACTTACATAGCAAGAGCTCCTAACTTTTGAGCTGCGTCTCTACCTCCACATTCCAATTGTTGGAATGCAGATCTGCAACTGTCTGGTTCTGTCACAAAAGGAGCAGGAGGAGCAGGAAGGAGAAGGTGGGGACGGAGAATGGTGGAAGACTGGGGCAAGGTAACTGCTTTCCCGCATTGCTGACCAACTCAGAGCTTAAACCAGAGAAAAACCAGATTAAAAGAGGGGTTAGTCACATGGACTTAATGCATTAAATATCCTTGACCTTGGAGGTCCCCAAAAGTCTCTCTCATTGTAAACCACAGTTACTGCCAACTGGTTAAGAGAAAGGAACAAGACAATAAAAATAGCAGCATGTTGTATCTCTATCGAAATGAGCATACAACACTTGAAATTCTCGTTGATTACAGATCTATGGCCCCTAAACTTCCTTTCTGTTAAAAACGATGATCACTTTTCACATCCATTTAGAAATATGTCCTTCCTAGCTTGGGCATACACACCTTTAATCCTAGTACCCCTGCTAGCTGAGTGGGATTGGGGTTCCCAATTCAGCCTGGGCAACACAATTAGACTAGGAGGACAGAAAGGAAGGGAGGGAGGGAGAAAGGAGGGTAGAAAGAAAAAAAATCCCCTTTATTTCCCAAGACTTGTCTGGCCTTCCTTGGTGTCTGTACCTGAGCTTCACTGATTTATATACTCGCTTTGGAAGAAGCTTGAGTTTCCTAACACGTTCTGAATCTTAAACAAGCTTTGGGCTACACACGACTGTTTATAAAATTACTTAGGATTTAATGAAAGAAATGCTAACTATGTAAGGAATATTTATAGTGTTTTAATTCTAATTTCCTCGAGAATGCAACTAACAGTTTCAACGGCAAAAACTGTTATCAACTTCCAGGGAGAGCCAGGCTGGCTAAAACAAGGTGCTCCCAGATTACTAGACTCCAGAACCCACTTTGCTGCTTTCAGTGTCTTTATTTGGATCGTTCCCTTGATTAGAACTCAGCTGACTTGCTGTCAGATTAGTGTGCCAAGTCTAAGAAGTTAAGTACCACGGACAGCTGCTTTCTGGGCCAGTGACAGCCTAGTCCAGTGACACATCAAAACCAGGTCTCAGCAGCCAAGCGCTCGCCAAAATGTCTGCCAGTTCTAAAGCCCCATACCACTAATCACCTAGGATGGGGCTTGGAGAACGGGGTCCCAGTCATTCTATGCCTATGTGCTTTAAACAGAAGTTACATGGTCTCTTTATTTCAATGGTTTCACTGGAGTTGATAACATGCAAACAATAGTCACTGTATATTGTTAGTCATTAGGTTTATGAAGATTATCATATGGTAAATACATTCCCCTGGGAGGCACAGAAGCCTGCTTAACCCAGTGAGCCCCTAAAGTAAATTTACCCTTCAAGGAATGTGCCTATGAATTAAACCTGGAGTCACCCATTCTGATTCACTGCTCACTTAAGAATGGGATACTGAAAGAGGGGAACCGACATCCACTGACCACGCCGCATTGTCAAAGACTACTACGCTAGGTGCTTTACTTCCCAGGGATCTTCAACTGCCTTCACAATCCTTAGAAAATTAATGCTATTAACTTCATCTTCAAGCAGCTGAGGCTCAGAGAGCTCCAATAAATTTTCAGAAGCCACTAGGACTGCTACATGGATGGGTTTTTAAACCCCTTTCCTGATACCCAGGAAAGTCAGGAAATTCCTCAGGGCATTTGTGGGACAGGTTTCATGGGAGAGGAGATAGAATGAACTGGTAAAGAAGGGTTAAAAGGGAGTAATGGAACAGGAAGGGTTAAACTGAAATGGGGAAAAAAGAGAGCAGGGTAGAGGGGGAAATACAGAGAGGAATACGTGGCACTAAAAACATTTCTGAAAAAAGGACATCAGGAACATACTTTGGTAGAAGCTTCCGATTATAAATACACATACATTAAGGGATAAAGTTACCCACAGCAGGCAAGAAACACCTCCATTAGACACCACGGGCTATCAAGTCAAAAGATTACCACCAGGAATGAATTCTTTCTTTTGGAGTTGTTGTTTGGAGTGGTCCCAGAGACCTCCAAACATTACATGTGGTTTCACTTGCTCTTGGCTACAGCCCACATAAGACCCTGCTTCTGAAGACACCATACACTTGGAGTCATAGAACATGGAGAAATCCAACTGGTATTGACCTGGAATCTTTGTCCCTAGCTAGTGTTTATAGTGGTGGGAGATACTAGGCATGCTACCAGAGGAGAAAACTCATCAGCAGTTTTACTCAGCTACGAACCCTGTAAACTACAATAATGATTGGCCTGGCAAGATATATGCACTGGTGTAATAAAGGCATGACTATCATGGGAGTAACCAACCACTTTTAAAAAAATTGACTTGATTCTCCACAAGATGAAACCTGACACTATTATCCAGTCATGAGCCTGTGGCTGGATAAATGAAAGGGCCCAGAGGAGAGCTTACTGCTATCATTTTGTTTAATGGACAGAGTTTAAGGTAACTCCTAATGACTTATCATCATACCGATAGATCACTATAGATTCTTACACCTACAGATCAATACGTCTCTCAATCCTCAACTGAAAAGCTTCAATTCGCAGTAGATGGTTATTAACACAGAGACTCACAACTGGCCTAGGTATAGAGACTAAGAGACTGAAGACTGCTCAGCCCTAAAGAAACATATGTACTGTATCCCTTTCTTCAAGGCCCAGGAATCATTGTGGAAGAGGGGACAGAAAGATTTTAAGAGCCTAGATAGTGAGCGGCTACAAGAAAACATGTCTTCTGAACACAGCAGGGTACCTGCACAAATCCCCGCTGTTGTGATAGCATGAAAAAGGCCTGTGCAAACTCAAGCCAGACTAAATCCCACTATGAAGAGGGGAGGTGGTCGTGTGGCCTTGGTCCTATTGGAAACTGCTAGCTGCTGCAGGGAGGGAAGAGACAGGGGGAATTATTTTTTCTAAGAGTGTAGCCCTTGACATGTTGATTACTATACAGTGGAAGACTATACATCCAAGAATATTTGGGCAGCGCAAATTGATCTTTAAGGATCAAAAAGAAGGACACATAGTTGGATAGGGAATAAAGAGTGGCAGAACTAAGTAAAGTTTGGGGGTAAATATGATCAAAAGACACTGTATGAAACGCACAGAACTGATTTTAAAAAATGCATTGTTTTCTGTCTGGCCTTCTGCCTCATGTCATGATACCACACAACATTTTAAAGAGGGTAGTGGTGTCATCAAAGAAAAATTTTAAACAAGCAAACAAACAAAACCAAAAACTGAAAAACACACACGGGGAAGCAACATTTTATGAAAAGAATTCCCAATTTCTCCATGTTCAGTCTGTTCCTTCCTGACACAGTCTATCAGTCACCACAGAACCAGATTAAGATTTCCAATGCCCTTATTGAAAGCTGTTTCACTACATTGAGCCCAAAAGAGTCGATGATTCTATAGCAAGAACCATCTGATGGTCTGCTATCTAAAATGTGTTTTCTCTACTGTCTCGAATTCTCCTGCCCCATAATGGCAAAAACATAGCAACAAAGTAAGCTCACAGGGAAACGAGCTAGGATCTGCTCCCCAGATGTCTATACAGTGTAGTCCTTCCCTCTGAGATGCACATGGGATACATTCAGTGCAGGGACTCTCTAAGTATCCAGGTGACATCAGAACACTGATTCCTGTAGAAGAAAAGTGCTATTCCAGTCAAAGTGAGCTCACCATATCAGAAGGAAAGTGGCTATACTCGAATCAGACCTTCCGAGATATCTGTGCTTGCAGCTGGGGAGCATGTTCTATAGGATTCTGGGATCAGGAATGTGATAAGAGTTGCAATCACTTCAAAGTTCCAGCCGTGAGTCTAAAGTGAAACCAAGGTCTAGTTTCCTGAAGGGAGTCAGGTTCTTATGAACCATCCCACTTGAAAATGTATGATTGTGCTCAAGCCAGATGTAGGTCTGCTGTGGAAAAAAACCACCTATTCCAATTAGTTGTCATGTGCTAAAAGAAAGGGTGATGACTGAATAGAATAAATTAAAACTGGGTAGTGTGAAAGAACAATGGGAGAATGAGCACACATGGAAACACTTAAGATTAGAACCTCCAGCTACATGATAACATTATGTATACTCAGAATTTACAAATTAAACCTAAGACAAAGTTAAGAATAAAATTAGGGATATGAAAAAGGAACATCAGCCCGAATCCCTGATTTATAAATGATCAGAAAAGTGAAATGACAATCCTCTAATTAAGCAGGTAAGAGCTCCACCAGGTCTCCTTTAGTGAGGACACTATAGTTGACAGAGTGCTCTCTGTAGCCTGCATTTAAAGCCATTTCTCACGTGCACGAAACCAGCTGCATTCCTACCCCTGCTAAAATCAGAAAACAAACTGCAAGTTCCAACATTTGCAAATGTGATCAGCACAATTTCCAACCAAATTATGTCTACGTAAAGAAGGACCATGGTAGGGGGGAAAAAAGCAAAAAATAAAAAAAAAAAAAGAAAGAAAAGAAAAGAAAAAAGAAAAAGAAAAAAATCCCAAGGCTCAGAGTTCCTCAAAAGACTTTTCACTGTTGATGTGCTTGGGATATTTCTAAAGTTCCAGATCACTTCTTCCCTGCTTCTCAAAAATATGGCTTTTCCTGAGAACTGTCCAATACTCTGACCAAAATAGACCACAGACTAGTAAGCAAGTCATTCAAACAGGGCCATTTCTTTTGTTACTAAGGTACAGCACAGAGCCCAAAGAATGTCCCTGTCAGGCGCCATGAAGGGCCCCAAGCGAATGCATGCTTGCCATATATTGTGCTAAACTACGTCTAGAAACTACAGTTTCCAATGAGCACACACCGAAATAAACGTTAGAGTGCATATATGGTATAAACATGCTGTGGACCAGAGAAAAGTAAAGGCGCTTATTACAGAAGCCTGGCAACCAGAGTTTGATTGCCTGAACCCTCACAGGGATGAAAGAAGAGATGAACTTGACAGAGTTGTCCTCTGATGGACACAGATGGTGTGGCACGTTCGCCCTGCCACACACATGTGCACAATAAAAATAGTTAAAACATTTCTCCTTCACGTATTTCTGTGTAGGCTCTCTCCGGTTTACATAAATATTACTAGTGACTTTTTTTCACTCTGCTTCTACTCTGTGGCTACTATAAAAATTATGATCATCAAACTAGACTAAAATGGAATTATGCAAATTTAACTAATATAATACCATTTTCTTCATTTTGTGATCAAATCTCCTCCTGTTCCCTCAAACATCTGCTTTTTATATGTGTGAGAATTTTTCCCACTTGCAAACATGAAAAGTTTCTGTATGTACTTGGATTTTCCGCTTAAAATCATATTCAGGGATGACATTTTTATAGTTAGACTATAAATCAAAATGCTGTATTAATTATGAAACTACATAAAAATTCACTGATGCTCTTCATCTATTGTTTTCCTTTCAAATCTACATTTTTTAGGTCAATTTCTTTTAAACTCTTTACAAATCTGCCTCCTTAATTAAGCAATGCTACCTCCAATTCTCCTGTGAAAGTCTCTCACTGGGTCATGTTTATTATGCTGTGCAAAAGGGTTCCTGCAATACAGCAGCAGGCTGGCCAGTGATTCCCTCCACAGTGGATACTGATTTGTCTCAAATAAGATCACATGGATCAAGAAAAATAAGCATAGGTCTAGGGGGGTGTTACTCAGTCTCAGGTTGCCTGCCTAGCATTGTGAAAGGCACTTGGGTTTAATCCCAGCAGCGTGAAATAAAACCGATTTAAAGAGACAAGGGAAAGATATCTATTTGTCATGACAATGAAGCCAAACTGCCATTAAGCCCGGACTGCTGCTGAGAGATACAGCTCTTAGAAAACAAACTTTCTCCCCTAAACACCTTTAAAGAGATGGTTCTTGATCTCTACCATAGGCTTACCGAAAAAAGAAAACCCTGTCACCTGCTAAGAATATGCCCATCACAATGGAACCGCTCTCAAAATCACTGGGTCCATTTTCCAAAAAACCAAGCCAGTGCTCACTCTGCCATGGCATGCTTATGTAACCTGTATTTACATTGTTTTTAACTCTATAGTAGCTTGGAAACTTGATAGACATGTAGAAGAATGTCCCACAAATGATATTTTCTAAGGTCATTTTCCTTGGCTCTCACAAAACTGCAGAATGCAATCTGTTACTCGCTCTAGCCCAAAGATCATCACAGTTAAAAGACAAAACAAAAACAAGCTGCGGCTTGCCAAAACATCTGCATTCAGAACTATGCTAAGGAAATGGTTAAGTAAAGACTACTTCCACCAACCTTTGCTTGGGCTTCTGGTACTGTCACCTTGACAACATTATTGCGACTTATCATTTGCTTCACCCATTTCTCTACTTGGACGTTGAACTTCATGAAAACCACATAGGCAAAATAAGCGGTTAAGAGGAGTAAGCTCTCCCACCACATGATAACGTTATCCAGGAAAAATACGATCAACATGATCAAATCAACGATGTAGAAGGACACATCCCGAAAGAGCGGCCACCAGGTCAGGTTTAAGATTTCTCTAGAAAACAGAGCACACATGCCGATAACAAAGAGGATATTGAACACGGCGGAACCTACGATGGTACCAATGCCGACATTGCTGTGCGCAATGAAGACCCCTATAAGAGACGTGAAAAGTTCTGGGGCGGACCCGCCTGCAGCCATGAAGGTGGCTCCGGCCACATCATCAGAGATTCCCAGTTTTTCAGTGATGACAGTCAGAGAAGGAACAAAGAACTCGTCACAGACGATGGCTAGCGCTATGAACATATAGATCATTCCGATGACATGGAGGATGATGGCGCCTTTCCTTCGATCCTCCAGGGAGAAGATATCCTTTGGGTAGTCTCCCTGGGAGTGATCAGTACTGTTCTCAGCTTGGTCCTCCTGAGAAGCAGGTGGCTGCGGGGTGTAATCTTGCATCTGGTCTTTTAAGTCTAAGAGAGTTCTTTGTCGGTGACCCTGTGGTACCCTAGGGCCACTCACACTCATGTCACTAGCTTCTCCTCTATTGCTCTGAGAGTCTGTCTCAGTAAAGGCACTGATTGAAAATGGGACAGTGCTCACAGCTACCAGGCCCATGACAAGGCCAATGACTCGAATTAGCTTTAGTTTTTTCCTGGTGTTATAATGTCTCCTGCAGCCAAATGGTGACTCATGGGAGCACCATTTCTGCAGGAGCCTGACTGTGGAGCTTTGGTGGCGATCCATGCCGGCTTTTCTGGTGGATATGGTGGTCTTCCCGTTTTAGACTCAGATAGATGGTTCTGTCATACTGCGCCTTGCTTCCCAGTTGATGATGTGTATGGGGTACTTCTACAACTGGGATCTTTACTCTTCACGGGGAAAATATCACCACCTAAGTTTAAATGAAAACAACAATGATAAGTGAGTCGTGAAATCTCACCATTCTATAAAGATAACTTTGCAGATAATGATGAAGTCTTGTCTTATAGCCTGTGTTCATGGGTAAGTTATTTGAGTTCTAGGTTTTTCGGTTACCTTAATTTATCAATCTAATTGAAATCTTTCTCTTAATTTTAATTATGTGTGTCTGTGTGTAAGTATGTGCACATGTTAGTGCGGGTGCCCTTGGGGTGCAGAAAAGGCCTTAGGATCACCTAGAGCTAGGGGTACAGGCGGTGAGATCCATCCATCATGGATGTTGGGGACCAGCCTGGCTCTTTGCTAGAGCAGACTGTTCTTACAAACCACACATGCATATTTGCAAGTGCTCGTCATTTCTACACCGCTGTTCCAGTCCTGGCCTTCCTTGTTTTAAAACTGGTCAACAGGACTAGATTGAAGTGCTAACTTAGCATGCTTGGAACCTTAGGCTTGTTCCCTAGACACATACACACACACACACACACACACACACACACACACACACACAGAGAGAGAGAGAGAGAGAGAGAGAGAGAGAGAGAGAGACAGAAAGATAGAGAGAGAGGCAAAGACAGAGAGACTGAGACACAGAAACATTGAGATATTGATTGGTTGATTAAGAGTCAAAGGCAATTACAGTTCTTGCAAACCAGAATTGCTTTGTGTGTGTGTGTGTGTGTGTGTGTGTGTCCCACACACATGTGAACATGTGTGCACATGCTCTGAGGCTCCCATCCAGAGCTTCAACACTCCAGACAATAACTCTGTCCCTGAACTACAGCCTCATAACTCGCTTTAGGATGAACTGAAACATAAGAAGCACTTGGAATAAGAGGTATCTAGAATGGACTCATAACTACACATGTATAAACCAAGTTAATATTTCAACAAATCTGACAATAGGCTCGGGCAGCTGAGATGCACGTAAGGATGAAACATTTATAAACAAAAGTCAATTCATCCGTTTGAAATCACGCAGCATCCTCCTGTGCTAAAACGGCTCCACTTCTTCTGGAACTAAGTTCTTGACAACTGACCATTACGCTTTCTCCTAGAACAATTATGTAATTCAGTGCATTTTCTGATTGAACTACCATTTGGAAAGGGGTGGATTTGGGAGGAGGTAATACTGTTTTCCTGTTCACATAATTATCACAGGATATTATTTTTATGAAAGTGTCTTAGATACAGAAAACATGCTCTTTAAATATTTCAGTTCACAAAAAAAAAAAAAAAAAAAAATGTCCTGGCAACAGGAACAAGCTGCTGTTTTTTTTTTTTAAAGCATCTAAACTGTTTTCAGCAAGAGCTTCAAAAACAACAACCAAATCCTTTAGTCTTATTTTCAAAAGCTCAAACAAAGCTCAATGCAGAGACACGACCAGAAGGCTATTTAGAGACACCAAGTGTGTATTCGTAAACAACATGCAAGTTGCAGCAACACCTCTGTCCATAAAATCCTCCCCCAGTAGCCCCAACACCGATCCTTTATGCTAGATATGCAAAGCAGAGTTTTGATTCGCTATTTCACGGAAGAGGTGGGTGAAGTACCCCACAGGACTGCCGCTACAGTCAAGATTCCCTTTCTAAACAAGCCTTTACATTTCCTGTTTTTATTTTCTTTTTTGGTACCAACGATTTCATTTTAGGTGCATTCGCCGAGAACACCTAGGGTGTAAAATAAGCTAATTAAACACAGGCCACTTACACACTGGGATTAGCTGGAGCAGAGCAAGACTACTAGTCAACACAGGCTGAGTTGCAGCTGCTCCTCAGATAACCCCAGCCCATCGAATGCCTGGCTGCCTGCAGATGTCTAAGCTTAGCACCCGTGATTAAGCGACTCACAGCGCTCTAGGGATTGTCACAGTGTCGGGTCAAGGCTAGCCTGGGTTGGACTCCCAAGGCGCAAGATCAGATCCAGGGTGAGCTATGAAAACCCACTGCTCTGTTCTCTGGGATGTGCCCCCCAGCTGCGTCCCAACTTTGCTTTGCATGATCTTAAACTTTTCCCATGGAGGGTCAATAAGAAAATAAAATGAAAAGGTAGCCACCCCACCTGCCAGCCTGGAGCTGCGACGCCTCTGGGGTGGTTCTTGCTCCGCTTCTCCCCGGATAGCTTGTGTGTGTCTGAGGAAGGAGCGCGCCTTTGCGCATCCCCTTCTAAGTCAGGCTCTCGCCGGTGCCCTCACTCCCAGAGTCTCGGTGGGCCATGTGGGGGCTGGCAACCCGCGCCCCCGAGCGGAGAGAGTTGGCTAACTCAGAGCTGGGCCTGGGGCGCCACATTCACCACGGGGCCACCTGTGAGCCTGCGGCGCAGCTGCGCGATGCGCGCGACCCACCCGGGGACAAGCGGCTGGGCGGCCGCAGAGCTGGAGACCCGGAGACCCGCACTTACCAGCGCCGTTGAGCAAGGCTCACACGCTTGGCCGCTCGGGACCGCGCCTCGCCCGGGCTCGCGCTGGACGTCGCCTTCGCTGGCCGAAGCTGGGCTCGCGAGGACACTGAGCAGCGGGCGAGCGGTGGCGAGCCAGGCTGGCGGACGGCGCTGGGCCCCTCCCTCTCGGCGGCGCGGGTGTAGCCGCAGCTCGGCGCCCTCCCGCCTTGCGCGCCTCCTGCGCGGGCCACGCCCGCCGCCGCCACCGCCTGCCAGATTTCTCCGCAGTGGGGACCGGGTCAGGGTGTGCAAGCAGGCAAGGGCACAAAGGAGAAATCGTACAGGTCCTTGCCATACCTGCTTCCGGAAGCCCGAAAGTACTATCAAGTTTGGGGTCACCTCTAGTAGCCACCTCCTCTGTAATTATCAGCAGGGATGGCGGTCTCTCTATAATGTGTAAAGGTGGGAAAGATGGCCTTTAGAAAGGTATAGGCTGTGGGTCAAGGTTCTTGGCCCCAGCAGGAATTGCAGCCTTTGGTTTGCAGAAACGGGACACTGAAGAGTCTTTAGTCTGGCAGGGTAACTATTATCAGTATGATGATACTACCCAAGACACTGGGTCACTTTGGTGACCATGACAGACTCATGTTTTTGCCTCTGGATTTCCAACCCAGTATGTCTTCTCACCTTATTTGCAAAGATGTCCTTAACCATCTGAGAAACTGGAGTCCAGCTCCCTGGGGATCAAGCCAAGAGTGTGGGCCAATGAGTAAAAGGTTCCCTCAACTCTTTGTTGAGGGAAATTTTATATGTATATATTTTAAACTTGACAGATGAGGAGGCCCCACCCTGGGCAGCGTTAGAGGTTTTTCTGTGCATTTGGGCCCCTTCTTTGCCCTCCATCTTTTTGTCTTTGCAGCCCATCAGAGGTTTACTCAGACCTCTGGCCTGGTCTTGCCAGATCCGGAATCTAGAGCCCTTCATGTTCATCAGACATTGAAGACTATTGCCGTACTGAGGGGTTTCCACTTTTATTTTGAATGTCGCAGGTTGAACTTTAAAAAAGAACACAAACCTTTACTTTGCATTCCGGGAAATAAACGCACACAGATGTAAGGAAAAGAATACAGAAAGCTTTTGGGGCCCTCATGACCTTGCAACGTTATTGACTCCTGGCCAGCTGTATTTTATACTTGTCCCCTTTCTCAGCATCCCTCATCGTGGAACAAATCTCAGAGAGCACATCATTTTATTCACAAACACTTATGGGATGGAAGGCAACAGTTAACCGATACTAGTGCTGTCTCAAGGAAGACCCCAGAAGTGACCCAGTCAGGCTCACACTGGTCATGATGAATCAACCTGAACACGAGGAGAAGATCACTGCAACCACCTCAGGCCATCAACAGCCATCCACAATGTTCGCCCAAACAACCCAACAGATGGGTAACTGTTGATGTGGAGAGGGAACCAAGTCATACTGCAAAACCACTTGAGAAGGATGAGAACAGCCATGCATACAGTCTACCTCCCGTACAAACAGAACCCAAGGGCACCCCCTTGCTTTTGACCTTATTAACGGAGAAATCCCCATCTGTCCCACGTGGCTGATGCTAAGAATGAAAAAATGAGAATAGCCTGCACGGGTTCTGCTTAAGAGAAAACAAAGTGGGCATGCTGGCCAGGGCCTGTAATGCGGGGACTGTGGTGCAGTTTTCTCTGGCATTCACACCCTTCATCTTAGCAGGAAATTTAAAACATAGGGTATGAAAAGGAAGGCAAAACAACAACAACAACAACAACAACAACAACAACAACAACAAAAACCCAGGCTATTTTAAGATGGGATGCTGACAGGGAAGTGAAACAACTGGGTATTCTGAGGAGAGGTAAAATATTCCATCTTGCCCGGAGACAGCTAAGGGCCTTAAAACAGGAAGCAAAACCACCCAAAGTATCTTCAGGAAGTTCCTGAAACTAACAAGATTTACTAGTCACCCCTTCCCCAAGGATATATAAGCTGGAAAGACTGCTCAGTCCCTCTCAGACTAACTGAGGAAAGACTCACAGGTAGGACAAGCTCCAAAGAAATCTCTCAGCAAGCTTTGGGGCTTAGAAAGAGGCTTCAACCAGACCAGCCAGTCACCCGGAAGAGGCAGAAATTAGCCGAACATCTGGGAAGAATCACAGGTCTGCTGAGGTGCCTTGGAGAAACAGAGGGCAGCCAAACTGCCTGGAAGAGGCCCAGGCCAAGCGAGGGATAAACATTCTCCAACCTGTTGAGCTGCCTAATGCCACGGAGTATGGGCCAGGTATCTAGCTTGAGGGCACTGTCACCCGTGGCGGTATGGGCTTTGGCTGTGGCTGCTGTTTTTGAGCCATTTCCATCCCTGCAGTTAACCTCTTGTCCATATCCCTGTAAATGACCCCAGTAAAGCTCATTGCTTCATCGACTTGGACTTTGGTGGGTTCCGAACTTGGTCTGTCACTGGTTCCCTATCAACTCCTGTTTCTTCAAGGCTCTCCAGGAATAGTGTCACACAACACTTAAAACTCAGGAGGTAAAGGCAAGGGTATCTCTGTGTCAGATCAGTTGTGAGTTTCTGTGTTAACCATTGTCAGGTACACAAGCTTTTCTGAGGAGGTCTGAGAGCTTCATTGATCTATGAGTAAAGAGATGTAAATTAAGAAGGTGGTTTGACAGGACACTCATTTTAGCAGAATAATCATGGGTCGGTTTATACCTCAGGCCTAGGAGCTATTCAACCATGGGCTCAGATTTATAGCATGGGCTCAAGCAGGTGTTTCCTCCTGTGGACGAGGACAGCAAGCACTTAGTTTCCTCCATAACATTTGTGCCACTGCTGCACACAGGATCATAGAGTGACACATAGACCATCATCGTAGTTCGAAGAGTTCATAGCTGGGCAAGAGCTATTTAGCTATGAGGAGGTTTCCTGGTCATTACCATTTGATTTCTCCAAGTCCTAAGGCAGAAGAAGTGTATGGTGTTGTCAGCAGGAGGGTCTTACCATAAAATTCTGGTGAGCAACCCACAGCAATGACAATAGCTTTCATGTCTTCAGTGGTCACTGTAACTAACACCCCTGATGAATAGAATGACTGCGAAGGCAGTATCAAACAACTTGGGACTGTGCTTTGTAATTGGCAGGTTTTTTTTTTTTTTTTTAAACCATCTCCAGTGTCATAGAAATGCCCGGGAATCTTTAAATTTCCTTTTGATATGATAATTTTAAAAAAAAAGCAAATTAGGAAAAAACAAAAATCCAAGCTGTAGTAAATCATTAGGAAGCAGAGGTGAACTGGGCAGAGTCGGTTTAACTGCAGCTTTCCTCGCTCTCCCTTCCCCCACACTCCTCCTTTCTGTCCACCTTTTATTACGGTTTCTAGCTTACGTGTTACCAAAAGCTGTAGGCTGTGAGGCCAGTGCAGAGGGTGCAGGATTCCCAGCGTACGCAGTTTCCGGGCTTCCCTTAGGCAGAATGCGAAAATCCCCGGCTGAGCATTTGCAATGTCCAGACCACAGCTCCGACATTTCCCCCTTTAGAGCTTCTGAAGTCAAGACTTCATCTGTGCATTTCAGGCCGCACGAGATGATGGTATCTATGACAAGGAAAAGCAGCTGCTGTCAGGCGTTACTTAATGCCAGTCAGGAAGGAGTAGCTTGTTCTGTGGTAACAGGAGACTCAGAGATCACAGTGGCCTAACACGCATAATAGGCTTGCCCTTGCACAACTGACCCTGGTGAATTTTGCTGTGTCACCCTTGTTCTGGGTTGCAAGTTCTCCTAAGTGCGCATCCTGCAGTTTACAGTCATGGAGCACGCAGACTAGCTTTTATGGCTTCAGACTCTAAGGCAGGGGCTCACATTGGCTGCTCACTGCTCATTGGCTGAATCCAACCACGTGACCAACCTAAGGTTTCCTGAGGCAAAGAAACACTAATTCTTCCTGCTTGGAAGAATGGACAGGTGTTGTCCCCAGCCCTTGTGACTGTCACATCGGGCAACAGGTGTAAGAATAAAGAACTAATATCTTAAGCATTAACCGGATTTGCCACTGGAAAACAGCTTTTACTTATCTTTTCATTCTACTAGATTTTTATGAGAATTACTACAATTCTCATTTTGTAGATGAAGAAACTTGTTCAACATCAAACAGCTCCCACTTGAGCCCCAAGGTCAGAGTTCTTTGCAGTATTGCTCACGGAATATGAGGGGTTAGTGACATTTCCTATTGCGATGACATGCTTAGGGAGGTCCGGTGCATTTCTGCTATCACTAGTCAGTCCACAGTCAACAACGGTCTGCTTCGTAAAAGAACCTAGTTCCTGCTTGTTTAAAAACCAGGGTATATAGGGCATTTTTGGAGGGATAACCAGGAAAGGGGATAACATTTGAAATGTAAATAAAGAAAATATCTAATAAAAAAAAACAAGAAAAAAAAACCAGGGTATAAATATTAAAATGGAATCCTGGCTCTCTGCAAAGACTTCTCCTTGGGTCTCTACCCTGAGCTGCCTTTACTTTGTTTTGCTCTTGGTGGTGGGTTTTGGTTTGGTTTGTTTGTCTGTGGCCTTCCTCTTCCGGTTGTATAAGAACCACAACAGTGAACACAGTGGAGTGGCGGGACAAGTTTAGGATTCTCTCCCTTTTACAAAAGCATTTCAGTAGCGCATCTACCCGGATCCCAAAGATGGCTTTCTTCTGTTCATTAGATACCAAGTGAGAAGTGACGCATGGCTTAGTTTTACAAATAGGAACAGGAACTTTTCTGCCTTTTAAATGCCCAGGAAGCTAAAAAGTCAGCATCTCCTTGCAAGCCTAGTTTAGCCTCCTGGCTTCTGAACACCAGCCCTGAGCACAATCCTGAGGCCAGGGCCCAGAGGAAGGCAGAATCGAGTCTATTGATTTCAGCAGTGACTTGGAGTCTAAAGTCTTGGCTATCTTCCTGGTTCCAGTGGGAACTTCTTGAGTGACCTCCAGGATGGCCCTTTTGTCTCTCAGAGCCACATGGGCAAAGAACTGCAGACAATACTGGTAAGGGAGACTTCCTGGAGTCGGAGAGACCGGATTACAAACTGCGCCTCTGCGGCCTTCATCCTATGGGCCGTCTGTGGGCTACTGAGCTCCAGTTCAGAATCGGAATGTAAAATGAAAGTCACAGGCCTTAGCCTCAAACAAGCCATCAAGAGAATGGCACTGCCTTTGGCTCTTGATTGCTGAGCTAAAATATTTGTGTTGTTCAACTCATAGAGTTGGAACGGATAACACTAACCATTTTCCAAGGTTGGAGGTGTCACGTTGTGTTGGCGGAGTACAGCCCCTGCTTCTAAAACAACTGCCGACGTGTGATGGGGCTCGTGGGGTGAAGCTTTCCGCACCATTCCGTGCTCAGAGGCTTCTGCCCCAGCTCTGGGTTCCGTTGAAGAGGCCGTGCGACTGGGTTTGTTCACCTCCGTGGTGGCTTCCTTGGCAGTAATGACAGTTTCTCTCTCTCACCTGCAGCTCTTCTGTTTATTCCTCAGTTGACTGGGAATCAAAATGCTAAGACGGGTGGCAAGGAATCTTACAAGTGCTACAGATAGGACCACAACGACTTCACTGAGGAACGTCCGTCCTTTCCCCCACTCCTGCTTCCCAGACCCACTGTCACAGTTACTGTATTTCTTTGCTTATTGGAACGCAGCCCAGCGTGTCTAGGTAGGAAGAAAGATGTTGTCTCCACATGCCTTGCACAGCTAACTGTAAATTTTGGGGTTAGAATGGGCCTTTCCTGGAAATATTGAGTTGGGTTTTTTTTTTTTTTTGTTGTTGTTGTTGTTTTGGGGGGGGGATTGTTTTGGAAACAGGGTCTTCCTAAATAGCCCAAATTAACAGGTAATTTGTGTCTAACCTGAGTATCCTGTGGATGTTAGTACACGTGCTGCTGAAATAAACACACAAGCTTTTTTTAAAAAATTAGATATATTCTTTATTTACATTTCAAATGTTGTCCCCTTTCCTGTTCCCCCCCAAACCCCCTATGCCATCCTCTCTCCCCCTGCTCACCAACCTACCCACTCCTGCTTCCCTATCCTGGCATTCCCCTACACTGCAGCATCAAGCCTTCCCAGAACCAAGGGCATCCCCTCTCTTTGATGTCCAACAAGGCCATCCTCTGCTACATATGCAGCTGGAGCCATGGGTCCCTCCATGTGTACTCTTTGGTTAATGGTTTAGTCCCTGGGAGCTCTGGAGATACTAGGTGGCTCATATTGTTGTTCCTCCTATGGTGCTGCAAACCCCTTCAGCTCCTTGGGTCCTTTCTCTAGCTCCTCCATTGGGGACTCTGTGCTCAGTTCAATGGTTGGCTGAGAGTATCCCTCTCTGTATTTGTCATGCACTGGCAGAGCCTCCCAAGACATACAAGCTTTTTAAAGGTGTTTCTTCACTGCTATTGGACACTTCGTTGCTGTAGAGAAAGCTATTGACATGTGGACTCCTAGTGATTTCTTATGGGATCTGTTTTATTTTTAAATTTTTATATTCATGGCACTCTAAAATGTCATGATATTATGTCTTAGAGTGAGTGAGGTGGGTGTATTTAAATTTTACTTTTTTGTTGAAATGGATTTTTTTCATACAATATATTCTGATTATTGTATTCTTTTTCTAACCCTTTCCAATCTTCCCTACCTCTTTACCAACCCAACCTTTCTTGCTCTAATTAGGAAACAATACCACCAACCAAAGAATACACATGGAGGGACTCACAGTTCCAGCTTCATATGTAGCAGAGGATGACTTTATCTGCCATCAAAGGAAGAGGACACCCTAGGTCCTGTGAAGGCTTGATGTCCCAGCATGGGGGAATGCTAGGGTGGTGGGGTAGAAGTGGGTGGGGGATATCCTCGTGGAGGTAAGGGGGAGGGAGGGTGGGATGGGGGATTTGATGAGGAAACTGGGAAGGGGAATAACATTTGAAATGTAAATAAGCAAAATAACTGATAATAATTTAAAAAAACAATAGGCATTTAAAAGAAATAAAATCGAATAGATCAAAACTATGAAGTCAACAGAAAAACAGAGAACCAAAGCGAAAGCACAAGGGGCTCATAGAGGCACAGACACATGTAGTGCAGAGAGATCCCCTAAAAACATCAGAACTAGCCAGGCAGTGGTGGCACAGCCTTTAATCCCAGCACTTGGGAGGCAGAGGCAGGCAGATTTCTGAGTTCGAGGCCAGCCTGGTCTACAGTGAGTTCCAGGACAGCCAGGCCTACACAGAGAAACCCTGTCTCAAAAAAACAAAAAAACAAAAAACAAAAAAACAACAAACAAACAAAAAAACAAAACCGAAGAATATCAGAACAATGATATATAAGCAAAGGACCTGCAGAGTATGATAAAAAAGGCATTTAAAAATATTCAGGAAACATCCGAAAACAAACAAATAGAAAACCAAAACCAAACCAAACCACAATATACCATAACTGCTGAGTCAGTTTTCAGTTATCCATCTACCACTGGACACAGGATCTACATTTAAAAGTGGTTTATATACCCAGTGAGACTTCATTGGAGAAAACTGATGTTTCATTGGCCAGTGGTTACCAATTGGAGGCAGCTTTTGGATTAGGGATGGGGGCTTGTGTCCATCTCCCCTCTCAGTACTGGGACCCTATCTGGGTATTCCTGTGCAGGTCCTGTTCATGCTGCCACACTGAATCCATGTGTGTCAGCCCTGCCTTGTTAAAAGTGCCTTGTTTCCTAGGCTTTCTCCAATCTCTGGGCTCTTACAGTCTTTCTGCCTTCTCATCTGCAGGGTTCCCTAAGCCCTAGGGAGGAATTTGATGGAGACAGTCTATTTAAGACCAAGTGTTATAAGGTCTGCCCCTCTCTCTGCCTTGGCCCAGCTCTGGGTCTCTGTATTACATGTACTGCAAGAGGGAACTTCTGTGATGATGGCTGAGTATGGGGCCACACTGATCTATGAGAGTAGCAGACTCCATTAGGAGCCATTTGTTATATATCTTTAGGGGAACAGCAGTATTTGGTTGTGCCCTAAATCCCTGGCCTACTAGATCATGTTCTTGACACCCCCCCCCCTCCGCACAATGTCATAGATGGGCTCCATCTCATAGAGTGGGCCTTGGATCCATTCAGATATTGGTTGGTTAATTCCAGAAGCTTTCTTTGTGCCATTATTTCTCTAGCACATCTTGCATGTAGGTCACCATTGTGGATTGAAAGGTTTGTAGCTGGTTTGGTGTTTACCTTTCTCCTTTGGTGGTGTGAAGAGTAACTTCTAGTACCCAGAACACTAGTCAGTAGAGATGAAGGCTCTAGTTAGGCACCTGCTCAACTTTTCCATGTTCAGTGAGTTGTGCGGGTGTTGACTTTATCAATTGGGCCTTACCATCCGTTTGTGGAAAGCAGCCAATAGCCTTGACAATAGCCTGGATGTGAGGTCTCCCTGGTGGCCCATTTGACCAACAATTCAATTAAATGTAGCCCATTCCTAGAACTAGAGGCTTTATTTGGTGTCAAGAGATTCCCAATAGAGGCTCAATCTACCTCATTGTTTTGTAATTCTCTTTAAATCACCTACATATTAGCACATATTTTAGGAAGCTTCTACTATATTGGATTTCTATATGACCCCCCACATGGTCATTTGTTTTAGCTGTTTCTTCCTGAATTCCCTTCCACACTCTCTTCTTCCCTCTCCTACTCTATTTGATTCTCCCATTGTTCCTCCACACTCCCTTTCCCTTCATAACTGCCTATCCTATTCCTTCCTTCTAGCGAGATTCATTTCTCCCCTCTAATCCTTTATTCTATAATAAACCTGTGGTTATGTGGATTGTAGCCTGCTTTTCAATGGTTTAACAGCTAACATCCACACATAACACATACTTACATACTAAAAGACAAGACACATACTTGTCTTTTAGGGTCTAGGTTATCTCACTCAGGGTGATTCCCCCCCCCCCAGCTCCATCCATTTACCCGTGAATTTCATGGTATAATTTTTTTAAACAGCTAAGTAACAGCCCATTGTGTAAATGTGCCACATTTTTTATCCGTTACATTGTTTATAGATATCTAGCTTGTTTCCAGTTTCTGAATATTATGAATAAAGCATAGCGCATGGCTGAGCAAGTGCCTCTCTAGTAGGATGTAGAGTCCTGTGAGCATATGTCCGAGATCTGGTATATGAGGACCTTGAGATATGTCTTTCAGTCTGCTTATATGGTAGATTGTATTTACTGATTTATATATGTTGAACCATTCCATGCATGAACTATCCATCTCTGGAATGAAGCCTACTTGATCATGGTGGATGGTCATTTTAATGTGCTCTTGGATTTCATTTACAAGTATTTTATTGAGAGTTTTTGCATCTTTGTTCATAAGGGAAATTGGTTTGTAATTGTCTTTCTTTGTTGGGTCTTTATGTAGTTTGGGTGTTAGGGTAATAACTATGACCTCAATGCAAATTCTGTTTCTGTTTTGTGGAATAATTTGAGAAGTATTGGTACTAATTCTTTTTCAAAAATATGGTAGGATTTTATGCTAAGACCATCTGTCCCTGGGCTTTTTGGTGTGTGTGTGTGTGTGTGTGTGTGTGTGTGTGTTAGTTTTGTTTGAGTTTTCCTTCTGGTGCCTTCTGTAGGGCTAGATTTGTAGATAGATACTGCTTAAATTTGGTTTTACCAGGGAATGTCTTTCCTTTTACTTATATTGTGATTGAAAGTTTCGCTGGGTATAGCAGTCTGCATTGGGATCTGTGGTCTCTTAGAGTTTGTAGAACATCTGTTTAGACCCTCTTTGCTTCTAGAGACACCACTGAAAACTCAAGTGTTATTCTAATAGGTCTCCTTTTATATATGTTACTTGGTTCTTCCCTTTTGTAGCTTTTAGTATTCTTTCTTTGTTCTTTAGTGTTTTGACTTTATATGTCATGGGAAATTTTTTTCTAGTTTTGTCTATTCAGTGTTCTATCTGTTTCTTAGATCTTGATTGGCATCTCCTTTTTGAGGTGGGGGAAATTTTCTGCTATGATTTTTATTGAAAATATTTTCTATGCCTTTGACCTGGGTTTCTTCTTCTTCCTTTATTCATATTATTCATAGATTTGATCTTTTCATAGCGTCCTAGATTTCCTGGATTATTTGTATCTGGATATTTTTATATTTAACTTTTCTTTTTAAGAGAGGTATCCATTTCTTCTAATTTTGTCTTCAATGTCTGAGATTCTTTCTTTCATCTCTTGGATTCTGTTGGTGAGGCGTGTCATTGAGGTTCTTGTGTCTTGTTTCTATTTTTCATTTCCAGCTTTCCCTCAGTTTGGGCTTTCTTTGTGGATTCTATTTATACTTCATTGCATTCCACCATTTGTGTTTTCAGTTTTCACAATGGACACACACACACACACACACACACACACACACACACACGCTCTTTAAGGTTTCTTTTATCATATCTATAATAGCTGTTTTGAGATCCTTGTTTTGTCCTTCAGCTATATTGCATTTCTCACAGTAGAGAATTCAGACATAATCTATCATTAGACACCAAGTCAAATGGTCAGCCCCATCTTGAGGCTATTAGTTTTCTGTTGCAACTATAACACATACTATAAAGTTTCTTTCTTACAGAAACATACATTTGTTATCAGAATTCTGGTCAGCATGCCAGACAGAAGCCACTTCTTTCCTTGAGGGAGTATCTTATCAATGTAGCAGGCTATTGAATTTATATTACTTTTTCACTTATTTATTTTTGCCTTGCTGGATATTGAACTAAGGGCCTCGGCCTATACTAAGCAAGTGCTCTACCAGACAGTTAGCAAGGCTCTTTTTTATTTTTGATGATTTATTTATTCATTTATTTTGATGTATTTGAGTTCTTTGTCTTCATGTACACTAGAAGATGGAATCAGATCCCATTAGAGATGGTGGTGAGCCCCCATGTGGTTGCTAGGAATTGAACTCTAGACCTTTGGAAGGACAGCCAGTGCTTTTAACCACCGAGAAAGGCTCTTGGGGTGTTTTTTCAAGTCATATTTGGATTTTTATTTCCTTTAGTTTTACTATAATTGGTTCCTCTTCTCAGCTCCTCTGCCTCATGCTATTATATCACCATATTGTTTCCCAGTGTCACTTTCCTTTAGCTGTGCTTTCAGCTTCTTACACTCAGAAAAGGACATCATAATGTTCTTTCTTTGAGGTAAATATTTCCCCGGTACCTTCTTTCTCCTTTTCTTTATATTTCATCTACTTTGTGTGTGCATGCATTTGTGTGCACATATTATGCCACAGTATATGCAGGGAGGGCAGAGGACAACTCAAGTCAATTGGTTCTCTCTTTCCTTCAGCCACTTATGTCCTGGGATCAAACTCAGTCATCGAGCTTGGTGACAAGTGCCTTTATCATCTGAGCCATCTCACTGGCCCTTCTTGGATTTTTTTTTTATAATTCCTTTTCTGTATCTTATTTGTCTTCCTTTTTCCTTGGGATTTTCTTTTCCCATCTCTCCTATGTATTATTCCATATATATTTTGTGGAATATAGGTAGTATTCTTTGATTATTATTCATCTTGCACACTAGGAAATTCTCTGCCAGCCTGAATTTGGCTCAGGAAAAGTGTGGGAGGAGGGAGAGATGAGCACTGGGGGGCAGTGCCCTGGGATATAGACCTGAGCTCAAAGCCAGCTCCTGGCTCTTTGCTTGAGTCTGATCTCACCTTAGACCTTAGTCTTCCCATCCCCTCAGTGGTAGTGGGAAGTCGGTCCAGCTGATCTCGGGAATCAGCCTCCCTTTAGACTTCATCATGGTGCCCAGCAAGCACAGATGCTGTGTTTAATGATGTTTAATGATGTTTGATGATGATATGATGCTCTGCAGGCCACAGGGATCTGACCTCTTGATTGTCTCCCCTCTGTCTCCTCACCTCACTTCAGTTCTCTTTTTAACGTTCTGTTTGGGTTGCCTTCAGTGGCAAGATCCCCACAAACTTGGTGCCTTAAACCAACAGAAACATAATCTCTCACAGTTCCAGAGGTGAGAAGCCTGAAACCAAGGTATTGGCACGATCCTGGCTTCAGGGGACCGTTTTGTTGATGACTTTTCCTAGCCTCTGGCAGATCTCATCAATCTTTGCCATTTTTTGCCTCCTTCCTCTTGACTTTTCTGTGTGTCTCTACTGTCATGTCTTCTTTCAGAAGTCAATCGCTGGGATTTAAAGTCTGCTCTTAATAAATGACATTTAACTAACTTTGATTGCAAAACATTTCTTTAAAGGATTGTGTTCTGAGGTGTCAGGGGATACAGGTTTAAAAAGGAAGGGATATTGTTCAACTCATCACATGCAGAGTTACTTTTTGAAAAAAGTAAGGTTGCTCACATTCGCATCATTCCAGCCCTGATAATGTACAAAGAATTGATGTGCTAGGGTGTCTTAGTTAGGTTTTCATTGCTGTGAGCAGATGCCATGATGAAGGCATGTTTTATTAAAGGAAAACATTTAATTGGGGCTGGCTAATAGGTTCAGAGGTTTAGTCCATTATCATCAAGGTGGGAGTATGGCAGCATACAGGCAGACATGGTGCAGGAGGAGCTGCGAGTTCTACATCTTCATCTGAAGGTGCTACTGGAATACTGGCTTTCAGGCAGCTAGAATGAGATTCTTACAGCCCCCCCACACAGTGACATACCTACTCCAACAAGGCCATACCTTCTACTAGTGCCAATCCCTGGGCTGAGCACATACAAACTATTGCACAGGGCATGCCTTCTTCCCACTGTTAGCCACTGACGTTCCAAGATATCTCCTCTCCCAACTCTTAGCCACCAAAGTCACCAGTATTTGTCCTGTTCTTTGGTTATTTTTCCAAGCAGGAGAGTAGACTTTTCAGAACTACAACTTACTTTGCTGGAACATCACTGAATTCAAGAATATCATCTATTGTTTGTTTCTTGCATTTTTCTCCTCATTTCTCCAAAGCATCATTATAGTTTGCAATGGAATAGTTAATTTTAGTTTTGGATTGAACAATCTATTGGGTTAGTTTTCTATGAAATTGTCTTCAGAACAGGATTTTCTCATGCTTTTGCCTTGGATGAAGAGGACATGCATTGGTGCTCCTGTTACTTGATGGCTACCTTGTCCGAAGAGTTGCATACTGCTGCCCCCTATGTGCCAGGCAGAGATGATGGTGGCAAACTACTGAAGCATCCACAGAAAAAGGCAGAAGTAGAAAGTTTGTCTGATACAGACACACCTGGTGCAGCCCATGCGAGTGTGCCACAGGGAGGGAGATGGGAGTCTTGTGCTGTAGTTGAGAGGGTGTTATTTGGTTTGTTCTCATGTGCTGTAGGTGTGGCCTCCGTATCTGCAGCCACAGGTTGGCTGGCTGCTTGCTAATTTGTTGAGAAGTAACATTTATACCAGCAGCTATCTCTAGAGACTGGCAGTTTGAAATGACCTTAGGAGGAGTTAGGCTCTAGATGTTTGTATAAGATGTGTGGTTCTCAGCCTGTGGATTGTGACCCCTTTGGGAGTGAATGACCCTTTCATAGGGGCTTCCCAAGACCATCTGAAAACACAGATGTTTACATTATGATTCATAACAGTAGCACAATTGTAATTACAATTACAAAATAGCAATGAAAATAATTTTACAGCTGAGGTCACCACAACATGAGGAACTGTATTAAAGGTCACAGCATTAGGAAGGTTGAGAACCACTGGTCCATCTTTAGGCAGTCAGGCTGTTAGAGACTTGGAAAATTTTGCTTTTAATTGGCTGTTTTGTCCCTATGTGTGGGTCGTGTAATTCATTTCACAATTCTTTCATTACTTTCTTATTTTAAAACTACTGGAATGGCCATTACTTCTCACATAACAGTGTGGGAAGAAGACTTTTTGTCTATTCTGTGGGTTTTTTTTTTTTTTTTTTTTTTTTTGCTCCTTGGAACTGTCTGGGAAGTCATGCATGCATGTTTTGCATTACTCTGTTTTATTTTCTTAGCATAAGACTACTAGAATGGATATGACTCTACACAAAATGGTGTAGGTGGAGACTTTTGTCTACTCTAAGGTATATTTTTGTGCTCCCTGGAACCATCTAGGAATTCATGAATGTATGTTTTTCTCACACTCGGGTAGATGGGGAGGATGAAACTTTGCCACTAGCATGTTTCCATAGATTTATCTCTTTCTCTCACTAACCTCTGGGGAATCCTCGGCCCAGTCTACCTGACTGTTAGTCCATAGGAAAAGCCACTGAACTGCTAGCTTTATCTTGGTGAAAGCTTTTAACAAAATCACTGAGGAAGAGCCATCATCTTTCTTTAAATAATCTTCATTCTTGTCAGCTGTCCACAGACCAAGTAAATATAGAGCACAGTAGTATTTTATAAATAACAACTCTCCTATCCTCTATAAGGAGAGACTCAAACAGGGTTAGGGTCAAGAGTTCATAGCCATATTTCTTGTTCAATGTTGAAATGCTTCTGTACTACCTGAAAAATTTATTATAACAACAATGGAAAAGCATTAAGTTTATTTTATAAGTGTCATGCATGAGTTCTTCCATTCATGTTGTAGGCCATCTTGACAACCCTTGATAAATGAGCTACCTGTCATGCAATATCTAAGACTTACAACTCTGGGACTAGGTGGCCAATCCGGGACTCGGATGGGGATGTACTGTGAATTCTTGACAAACTCTCTGCTCTTTGGGATAATCACATTGCATTTTAGTAATTACTGTACTTTAATAGTCTGAGTTCTGGTTCAAAATCATAAGATTTTCTATTCCTATATGAGAATATAAGAATGTATAACACATTATTGCATACCGACCTCCAGAAAGAAGGAATCACAATATTTACAGGTGCTTTTCAGTATCTGTTATATGTAGTAAACAGGAATCATTCAGATGTAAGAAAATAATAAGAAAGTAATACAGAATTAAATAATTAAAAGAAAAAAATAGTGAACTAATATTTTAGTACACTAGGAAATATGTTCTTCAAAATTTGATGATGTTAAGTAAGGGAATTTAGAGGCCAGTGGTGAAAAAGAAAGCATTTAAAAAACATTAGGATTAGTGAAATAAGGCTAGGAGGTACCTCCACAATTTGAATGCTTGTTGATAAGCATGAGTCCTTCCTTAGGATTTCTAGCATCCAGTTAAAAGCTGTGCAAGGGAGCATACAACTAGAAACCCAGCTATGGGGACTGGCCAGAGAATTTCCTGGCCAGCCACTCTACCTTAAATGGAGAGAGCTCCAGGATTTGTGAGAGCTACTGTCTCAAAAAAAATGAAGAAAATGACTGAGGAAAGTGCCTGAGATCCATACACTTTCTGACCCCCACATATGGCGTGCAGATTAACGGAGCCACACATACCACAGACACACACACACACACAGACACACACACAGACACACACACACACAAACACACACAGACACAGACACACACAGACACAGACACACACACAGACACACGCACACACATAGATACACACACACATAAACACACACACATAAACACACACACATAAACACACACACACACACACACACACACACACACACACACACACACCCCAAAGGAAGCAATAGAAACATTCAAAAGTTTGGAGAAAAAAACAAATAAAGCAGTTGAAAAGCCTTAAACCAGTGCAGAGTTTGGGGCATGAATATTTAACGCGAGCTTACGAAGTGAATGTTGCAGACAGGGACACAAGTCTACTCGTCTGCTCAGTTTGTTAGACATGATTTATAGAATGAGAGTGGTACTTAGAGAGGAGGGAATCAAGACAGAAACATTCCAAGAATTACTGATGACGTTTCAACTGTGCTGGGTAAGGATGTGGAATAAATCCCTTTAAATGAAAAATTCAGTGACCTCAAAGGCCGTTGGAAGTTTGTTTTCTCTTTAATCTTAGGAGGCTGACAATGCCTTGGCTCAGCAGCTCAGTGCAAGTCTTTGTTGATGATGTCTGACAAAAATGGTTGCAGTCAAATCTATTGACACAAACCCTTTGATCTTCATACAGATGTGATAATATCATGTTACTATAACATCTGGGTTTTAACTATGGTTTTTAAAAATCCTGTATGTTTTGACCTGGCAGTGTTTAGTCATCCATCAGTTTCCTCTGGGTTATGAAATAAATCAGTCTAATGGATGTTTTCTTGGTAATTTCTCATTTACTTTATATAACTTTACATTACTTTATATAACTTTACATCAAATAAATGGGACAGTATGCAAATATATCTAAAGATATGGGAAACAGAATTCTAAAATTTAGAGAAACACTGTATATTCACTTCAATTGAATATTTATAGTGAATTGAATATTTATATCGTTATTAGAAGTTATAAAATAAGATAGCTGTATATTTGAAAAAATTTTCAACAAGCTCAGCATTAAAATATACTTATTGAGACATAACTCATATCATCTTTGAAAAATGAGAAATTCAATTGTCTTATGAAGAAATTAGATTTCATAAAGAAGAAATGATGCTGACAATAGACTGTGGTCTGGAAGACCCAAGGAGGAGAATTGGGGATTGTGACTCCATCCATAGCTTTCTCTATCATTTCTGTCACCTCCATCTTGTCTCTCTAATATTTCCATATGACTTGTAAGATAAGCTTCTGCCAAGAAGCCAACTGTAAGTTTTAAAGGGTTTATATTGAATTCATAATTCAATATTGAAAATTTGTAATTCATAATTGATTTATGGAGAACTGTGGTCTTAACAATATATATCTTTCAATTTTCAGATTAGAATTATTGCATTTGTTTACTCCTTCTCTAATCCATTTTTGTCTTTTTAGTGGCATTGAAACTAGTTTATGCTGTTTAGTGCTGTTATACATGGAATTACTTTCTTTTTTTTCCAATTATTTTTTATTTTCTATCTTTGTTTACATTCCAGAGGCTGGTTATTGTTGGTTGTGGAGATACATTGATATCTATCTATCTAAACATAGATATTATTAATCAATATTCTATCAATATACATTATATCCTCACCTTACTAGACCCATTTAGTCATTGTAATAGATTTTTTGAAGATCTTCTATGGTTTCTCACGTCTAAGATCATCATTTGTAATAGTTTAATTCTTTGTTTCTATTCAGAGTAACTTAATTTTATTCCCTAATTGGAGTGGTTAGAACCTCTACTGCAATGCTGAATAGAAGTAGTGAAAGCTGTCTTATTCATGACTTCAGGGTAAACACACAGTCTTTCATTATCGGTACAGTGCTGTTACAGATTTACAGGGACAGCCTTTATCACATTGGCTAAGTGCCCTATTATTCCTAGATTATTGACTATTTTTAGCATTAAGAAGACATGCTTGACTTTATCAAGTAGTATTTCTGTATCTTTTAAGATGATTATAATTCTTGTTCTTTTAACATCTTGTTGATATATTATGTTAATTGACTTTCAGGTATTCGGAGATATCTTTAAAATAAATGACATTTTATCAGAGATGTCGGTGCTTTCTCTAACTTTTAAAGAAATGCCTTAATGGCTAAAGCTGACACAGTAATTTGACATACTGATTGAAGACACTAATGTATTATGCTTTCGGCAACAGACTCTTCTTGACACCTGTCATCACAGCATGGCATGTGATGAAATGATGTCAATGAGGGAACGGCCTTACCTGGAAGCGCCACTATTTATCACAGAAGGTATTGACAAGCATTGATTCTGTCAGTCGTCATATTGACTTGTGCTCTTTACTTGTGTGTTCAGCAAGGACACTTGTATTTTACACTTAGGTAATTAGTAAAATCAGAGCCGTTCTTATCTGTTCCACCTTGACACAGACTGAGATCGACAGCACTTCAATGCTTAGTCATTCATCTTATGACAAGTCTACCCAACAGTGCTATCAAACAGAACAACTTTATTTAAAAACTACCTTCCAAGTGGTGGAGAGGTGACTCAGTGGCTGAAAGCACTTGTTGCTTTTGCAGAGGATCTGAGTTTGGTTTGTAGCACCAGCATGAAAGTTTCCAATTTTAACTCTAGTTTCAGGAAAGCTGACACCCTCTTCTGGCCTCCTGGTGTGAACACTAAGCATAGATGTGATTCATATACATATATGGAAGAAAATATTCACATACATAAAGTAAAATATATAAGTCTATAAAGATGAAATCAGATATTGATACAGACATAAAAAGAAAAACAGAGAAATACAAATTTTAATATTATGTCTCATATCTCATTTGACATTGTATTCACATACATAAAAAGAAATAGAACAGGCACTTAAAAAATCCTAGTCCTTTTTGGAGGAAAAAAAGTCTTGCTGGCCTCAATCTTGAATTTCAGAGTCCCACGACTTGAGTCAGCAACATGGTTATTATACCAGAAGCAAAGACGAAGAGAAAGGCACTGCATTTCAAGTGGATGTCTGCAGATAGCAGCTTCTAACTTTCTCTGTTAGTTCAGGGAATGGTTTTCTTGTCTGGACTCTTATTATGATGGCTTATTTTCCTTCTATCCCATCCTTTAGGAAGAACTGATATGTTAGAAGAAAATGGATTCTATTAGAAAGAACAGAGGGGAAAGAAACCAGCTACTTAGGAGGCAGATGAAATGTATGGCTCACGTAGACTGTAGCTGCAATCAAAGCTAAATATAAAAGAGTTACTATGGCTACAAAGGTGGTACATTTGAATAGAATGCTTATGAAAGTCTTTTAAATGTTAATTACAGTTGGAAGAAGTCTGCCATTTCTAAATGCAGATAGTTCCCCTACTCCTTGTACTTTTATGGCTTCCCAGTGGAATTTGTTTAAAACTGTCACCCCGTGAGACTGACCATGCTTTGACTTCCTTTTTGTAAAGGCGATTTTCTGCCAGGCTTACCATGTGACTCTGTTCTTCATTTGTTTGGAGCAGGAGCCTCAGGAGCCTTGTTATTGTGATGAAGAAAGAACATGTTTGTTCATGTGAAAAATCTGTTAAGATATCAGTGGCTCCTTCTGGAGAGCTAGGACAGTCATTCAAGGCTAAGCCACAGGGCCATGAGGACAACCAAGACAGACAGATGCAATGCTGTTGTCCAAGAATTTGTATGAGGAGTCACACTGAGAGTGACCTGAATCCTTTGCTATTTCATTCTTTCATTATTTAAGAAACAGAGAGGGATGGAGAGATGGCTCAGCAGGTAAGAGTGCTTGCTGCTCTTGCAGAGGTCCCAGGTTCAATTCCTAATACCCACATGGCAGCTCACAAGCATCTGTAACTGCAGTTCCAGGGAATCCAATGGCATCCCCTGGTCTCTGTGGTCATCAGGCACATACCTCAGACATACGTGTAGACTAAACAACTATACCAACAAAGCAAACAAACAACCCCCTCAACAAAAACAGAACAACAAAAACTGGGTGGTAGTGGTCATGACTTTAAGCCCAGCAGTGGAGAGGCAGGCACAATTAGATCTCTGTGAATTCAGTGCTATTTCCAGGACACACAGGACTGCTGCACAGAGAAACCGTGTCTCGAAACAGCAGCAGCAGCAGCAGCAACAACAACAACAACAAAAGTCAATCAAACAACAAAAAGAAATAGCCACTGTTCTCTGCATTTAAACATAGGAGATATCAAACCTTGAGTGTGTGTGTGTGTGTGTGTGTGTGTGTGTGTGTGTGTGTGTGTGTTTGTGTGTGTGGAAAGTGGAAGTCACTTTTTTTTGAGACAGAGTCTGTCATTGGCTTAGAGCTTGCCAAGTAGGCTAGGTGAACTACTCAGTAAGTTGCAGGGATCCACCTGTCTCTGCATCTTCAGTGATGGCATTTTCACCTGTATCCTAAGACTCTAACTCAGGTCCTATGCTTTCTTGACAAGTTCCTTACCAACTGATCCATCTCCCAACCCTAGTTCACACATTTGGAACTATGAGCATGTAGTACTTCAAGTTTTAACACTGTCCACAGTGTTATCTGGGAGACAGTGTCATTAATAGGATAATCTTCTGTATAAGTCTCTGTAGTAAAATAATTGGATCCTGTTGATTTTTAATCTCTCAGGTACAGGTTAAATGTTTAGAGACATAAGGTGGGGGTGAGGGGAGAAAAGAAAAAGTGAAAAAAAAGTTTTTATTAACTTTATTCTGGTTTTTAAAACATTTATTTATTTATTTACATCCCAAACGCTGCGCCTGCTCCCTGCTCCCTGCTTCCCCTCCAGGAAGAGTCCCTCTTCCCACGCCTCCCCTTCTCCTCCGAGAGGGTATCCCCTACCCTGGCATGCCAAGCTTCTGCATGGTTAGGATCATCTTCTCCCAATGAGGCCAGACAAGGCAGCAATGGAGACGGAGCTGCATGTCTGGTGCATATGTGGGAGGCAGAGGTGGGGGTGACAATCCAACCCATGTATGATCTTTGGTTAGTGGCTCAGTATCTGAGAGTTTCCAGGGGTCCAGGTTAGTGGACTCTGTTGGTCTTCCTGTGGGGTTCTTATCCTCTTTGGGGTCTTCAATCCTTTCCTCAACTCTTCCATAGGAGTCCCCACTCCTATCCAATGTTTGGATGTGGTTTTCTGCATCTGTTCCCATCAGCTGATGGGTAGAGCCTCTCAGAGGACAGCTATGTTAGGTTCCTGTCCGTAAGCCTGACAGAGTATCAGTAGTTCCAGGGGTTGGTGCTTGCTTGTGGGATAGGTCTCAGGTTGGTTGGCCTTTGCTTTAGTTTCTGCTCCATCTTTGTCCCTGCATTGCATTTAGACAGGACAGATTTGGGGTTGAAAGTTTTGTGTGTGGGTTAGTGTCCTTATCCCTCCACTGGGGTTCCTGCCTGGCTACAGGAGATAGCATCTTCAGGTCCCATGTCCCCACTGTTAGACATCTCTGCTAAGGTCATTCACATCGACTCCTGTGAGCCTCCTACATCCTAGCTCTCTGGTATTTCCTAGAGATGCTCCCACCCCTCCTACCATCAGGAGCTGTAGATTTCCATTTATTCTCCTGGCTTTCTGGCCTTCTCTCCTGTCTCTTCCAACACCCGATCCTGCCCCCACTTTCCCTTTCCTCTCCCTTCTCCCACTCAGTGTCCTCCATCTCTCTCCCTCCTATAACTATTTTATTCCCCTTCTAAGTGAGATTTAATCATCCTGGCTGGGCCTTCTTTCTTGTTTAACTTCTTTGGATCGCTGGGGTGCATAATCAGTATCCTATACTTTATGCCTAATTTCCACTAATATCAGTGAGTACATATGCCTAATTTCCACTAATATCAGTGAGTGTATGCATTTTTGGGTCTGAGTTACCTTACTGAGGCTTATATCTTCTAGTTCTATCCATCTGCCTGCAAAATTCATGATGTCCTTGTTTTTAATAACCGAATAAATAGTATTGCACTGTATAAATGAAACACATTTTCTGTATCCATTCCTCCATTGAGGGACATCTGGGTTGTTTCCAGTTTCTGGCTATTACAAATAAGGCTGCTGTGAACACACTGGAGCATATGTCCTTGTGGAGCATCTTTTGGATATATGCCCAGGAGCAGTATAGCTGGGTCTTCAGGTAGAATTATTTCCAATTTTCTGAGAAACTTCCATTTGATTTCCACAGTGGTTGTACTAGTTTGCAATCCCAGCAGCAATGGAGGAGTGTTCCCCTTTCTCCACATCCACGCCAGCACGTGCTGTTGCATGACTTTTTTTTTTTTATCTTAACCATTCTGATTGGTGTAAGGTGGAATCTCTGGGTCCTTTTGATTTACATTTCCCTGATGACTAAGGATGTTGAATCATTTTTTATGTGCTTCTCGGCCATTCAAGATACCACTGTAGAGAATTCTCTGTTTAGCTCTGTACTCCATTTTTTAAATTGGGTTATTTGGTTTGCTGGAGTCTGCATGTAGAAGAATGCAAATAGATCCACAATTATCACCCTTTACAAAACTCAACTCCACATGGATAAAGGACCTCAACATAAAATCAGATACATTGAATCTAATAGAAGAGAAAGAACCTTGAACATATTTGGTACAGGAGACAGTTTCCTGAACAGAACACCAATGGCTCAAGCTCTTAGATCAACAATTGATAAATGGGACCTCATGAAACTACAAAGCTTCTATAAGGCAAAGGTCACTGTCAATAGGACAAAACAGCAACCTACAGAATGGGGAAGGATCTTCACCAACCCTACATCTGACAGAGGGCTAATATCCAAAATTTATAAAGAATTCAAGAAGTTAGACTCCAAAAAACAAAAAAACAAAAAACAAAAAACCCAATTAAAAACTGGGGTACAGAGATTAAAATTGAACAATTTTAAGGACTTAAATTTGTGTACTTGGTTGGAGGTCATTTTTGTCAGCATACCAGTTGACAGCCAGTAGAATATTTCTCAGCAAAACATTGTTCAGGTCCCTGGGGCAAAGGATCCAGACTGCTGGCTGAACCGTGCAGACAGCAAGGAGAATTTTAGCTGTAATTGTCCCAAGAAGGCCACACGAGGCAGTCTCAGAACAGATTCTTTGGACACAAGGGAGTTGGCTATTCAGGGCAGAGGGACCTACCTCAGTCTCACACCAGGTCATCTGATAAAGCCAATGCATACATTTTTAAAAAATGTAATATATTAATAAATTTCCTGTTTCCAATGTGTGTTTAAAATCTGTTTAAGATAGGAGAGAGCATTGGGAACTACAATGAAAAAGAATAATAGTAGAAAAAAATAGAGACTGTATCAAAAACATGAGCTGACTGAATATAATTACTAGTCAAGTAGAAAGTCTGCTGCATTATACATTTTCATATGAAGAAGGAGGCTGATCTAAGGATCCCAAGATGCTAACTTGTAATGTCTGGAAGATGAGAATTAAGTTATTAGGTCCAATAAAATAGCCAACTAGAAGAAAAACATAATAAAATTCATATTTTCCACATGTATGACCAGTAGTTTTTTAGAAAGCAAAATGGGCAGTAAAATCTACTTACTATCTCACATTAAAAAACCACTTAACAACAAGTATTAAATATAGCATTAAAAAGAAATATGTGTAACATAAGAGAAAACATACTACTGTTTATGTAAAACTTCAATTATGAGATACACAACATATTATATTTTACTTCTTTTAAGTTCATCATTAGGAGCTGTGGAGATAGCTTAGTAGATAAAAGTGTTTGCCACACAGACATAAGGACCTGAGCTTGATCTTTAGAATCCACATAAAAGTAGTTGGAATGCCGGAGAGACTAAGACAGCAGTATCCCAGGGCTCACTGGCTAGCCAGCCTGGACTAATCAGTGAGTATCAGGTTTCAGTCAAAACCTGTCTCAAAAGAACAGGATGGATGCTTCCCAAGGAGGGACATCCGAGGTTGACACCTGGCCTCTACAACCATACTTGTGCACCTGTACACACTTTTGTACTCTCCACACAGAACACATAGACAGCCAGTCAATCTATCCATTCATCAGTAAAAAATAAAATATACTTATTGGGAATACAATTTCAGGACAAATTCTTATGTCTCTCTCAACCTTTCTCACTTGCCAGTAACAACACAATTACCAGTTTGGTGTGTATCTTTGCGGATATGTTGTAAGCTGAATGCTTGCACTCCCCTAAAATTTATATGTTCAAATGTCCGCAGAAACGTGATAGTGTCAGGAGGTTGGAGTTTTGGCAAGTAATTAGGGCCCTCATTAATACAATTAGTGCTTTGTACAAAGAGGGCTGAAAGCAAGTTCTTCTTCTGCCATTGACGGATACACTGCAAAGTCTCAACCCAACAGAACCTGGCCATGCTGGCCCCCTATCCTGGGCTTCCATCTAGCAGAACTGTGGGAATTGAATTGATGTCATTTATGAGCCACCTAAACTACAATGTTTTGTAGATTAGTACTCATGAAGATAAAGTTTTAGGAACTTTTATTCATTTATAATAATTACAAATTAATTATAGTTGTAAGCCTAAGATTCCAGGGATTTCTCTATGAAGGTGTGGTCAGTTTTCTTGGATGCACTCCTGCTTTTCCTCTCCTACTGTCATCTTTGATTTAAAAATTAAAATGAAATTGTTCTTCATTTTCTGCTAGCTTTTATTTATTTTTTATTATGTTACTATGTTGTTGGAGATTGCCATAGAGATTTCAGCACCCAGCCGTGATTACATTCTGATATGAATTAACTTTTCTCCCCACCTTTCTAATATTTAAAATTTATTCATGTGATAACTTTTGTATTCATTTATATACATATTCAAAGCCCCAAAAGGCATTATTATCACTGTTTTTATGTTTACTATCAGTTTTGTATCATTGGCATAGTTCTTTTATTTTTAGATTTTCTTCAACCTAAAATCCTTCTCTTTGACTTTCTGTGGCATTTCTTCTGCAGCAGATCAACTCATAAGAATTCCATTCCATTGAAACATTCTTACTTCACCTCTTATTTTGAAGAATAAATTTACCACATATAGCGTTTTAAATAGAAATCTGTTTTCTTTCAGTGTTTGTAGACTATCATTTCTTTCCTTTTCGATATTTTCTTTATTTACATTTCAAATGTTTTCCCCTTTCCAGGTCTCCCCTTCAGAAGCCCCCAATCACATCACCCCCTGCCTATATGAGAGTGCTTCCACCCACCCACTCCCATCTTCCCGTCCTGATATTCCCCTACATTGGGGCATTGAACACCCTCAGGCCCAAGGGCCTCTCCTTCCACTGATATCCAGCAAAGACATCCTCTGTCACATATGCGGCCAGCACCATGGGTCCCTCCAGGTGTATTCTTTGGTTGATGGTCCAGTCCCCAGGAGCTCCAGGGGGTGTGGTTTGTTAACACTGTTGCTCCCTCCACAGGGCTGCAAACTCCCTCAGCTCCTTCAGTCCCTTCCCCAACTCCTCCATCGGGAACCAGAGCTCAGTCCAATGGTTGGTTGCAAGCATCTGGCTCTGTATTTGTCAGGCTCTGGCAGAGCCTCTCAGGAGATAGCCATATCAGGCTTCCATCAGCAAGTGCTCTCCTGCATCCACAATAGCATCCGGATTTGATGACTGTATATGGGATGGATTCCCAGGTGGGGCAGTCTCTGGATGGCCTTTCCTTCAGTCTCTGCTCCACACTTTGTGTCCATATTTCCTCCTGTGAGTATTTTGTTCACCCTTCTAAAAAGCACTGAAGCATACACATTTTGGTCCATCTTCTTCTTAGGATTCATATGGTCTGTGAATTGTACCTTGGGTATTCCGAACTTTTGGACTAATATCCACTATCAGCAAGCACATACCATGTCTGTTCTTTTGTGACTAAGTTACTCAGGATTATATTTTCAAGTTCCATTCATTTAACTGTGAATATCATGAAGTCATTGTTTTTTAATAGCTGAGTAGTATTCCATTGTGTAAATGTACCACATTTTCTGTATCCATTCCTCTGTTGAGGGACACCTGGGTTGTTTCCAGCATCTGACTGTTATAAATAGGGCTGCTATGAACATAGTGAGATATGTGTCCCTGTTATATGTTGGACCATCTTGTGGGTATATGCCCAGGAGTGGTATAGCTGGGTCCTCAGGTAATACTATGCACAATTTTCCTTTCTTTTCCTTTCTTTTCTTCTCTTCTCTTTTCTTTTCTCTTCTTTCCTTTTCTTTTCCTTTCATTTCTTTTCTTTAGATTTATTTATTTATTATATGTAAGTACACTGTAGCTGTCTTCAGATACTACACAAGAGGGGATCAGATCTCATTACGGATGGTTGTGAGCCACCATGTGGTTGCTGGGAATTGAACTCAGGACCTTTGGAAGAGCTGTCAGTGCTCTTAACCTCTGAGACATCTCTCCAGCAATTATAAATGAGGCTGCCATAAACATAGTAGAGCATGTGTCCTGTTATATGTTAGAACATCTTTTGGGTATATGCCCAGGAGTGGTATAGATGGGTCCTCAGGTAATACTATGTTCAGTTTTCTGAGGAGCCTACAGACTGATTTCAAGAGTGGTTGTATCAACTTGCAATCCCACCAGCAGTGGAGGAGTGTTCCTCTTTCTCCACATCCTCCCCAGCACCTTCTGTCACCCGAGCTTTTGATCTTAGCCATCCTGACTCCTATGAGGTGGAATCTCAGAGTTTTTTTCTTGATTTGCATTTCCCTGATGACTAAGGATGTTGACCATTTCTTTAGGTAGTTTTCAGCCCTTTGCATTGCCGGCAGTTGAGAATTCTCTGCTTAGTTCTGTTCCCCATTTTTTAATAGGATTATTTAGTTCTCTGGAGTCTAACTTCTTGAGTTCTTTGTATATATTGGATATTAGCCCTATATAACATGTGAGATTGGTAAAGATCTTTTCCCAATGTGTTGGTTGCTGTTTTGTCCACTGTCAAGTGTTCTTTGCTTTACAGAAGAAGCTTTGCAATTTTATGAAGTTCCATTTGTTGATTTTTGTTCTTAGATTATAAGCCATTGGTGTTCTGTACAGGAAAATTTCCTCTGTGCCCATGTGTTTGAGGCTCTTACCCAGTTTCTCTTCTGTTAGTTTCAGTGAATCTGCTTTTATGTGGAGGTCCTTGATCCACATGGATTTGAGCTTTGTACAGGGAAATAAAAATAGATCAATTTGCATTCTTCTACATGCTGACTGCCAGTTGAAGCAGCACCATTTGTTGAAAATGCTGTCTTTTTTTCCCGCTGGATGGCTTTAGCTCCTTTGTCAAAGATCAAGTGACCATAGATGTGTGGGTTCATTTCTGGGTCTTCAATTCTCCCATTGATCTTACTTCCTCCCTTTGTACCAATACCATACAGTTTTTATCACTATTGCTCTGTAATACAGTTTGATATCAGGGATGGTGATTCTGCCAGAAGTTCTTTTATTGTTGAGAAAAATTTTCACTATTCTGATTTTTTTGTTATTCTAAATGAATTTGAGAATAACTCTTTCTAACTCTATAAAGAATTGATTTGGAATTTTGATGGGGATTGCATTGACTAATCCTGCCAATCGACGAACATGGGAGATCTTTCCATTTTCTGAGATCTTCTTTGAATTCTTTCTTCATAGACTTGAAGTTCTTGTCATACAGATCTTTCACTTGCTTGGTTAGAGTCACACCAAGATATTTTATGGTGTTTGTGACTCTGATGAAGGGTGTCGTTTCCCTAATTTTTTTTCTCAGCCTGCTTATACTTTGAGTATAGGCTACTGATTTGTTTGAGTTAATTTTATATCCAGCCACTTTACTAAAGTTGTTTATCAGCTGTAGGAGTTCTCTGGTGGAGTTTTTGGGGTCACTTAAGTATACCATCATATCATCTGCAAAATAGTGATAGTTTGATTTCTTCCTTTCCAATTTGTATCCCTTTGACTTCCTTTTGTTGTCTAATTGCTCTAGCTAGAACTTCAAGTACTATATTGAATAGATATGGAGAGAGAGAGAGAGGGCAGCCTTGTCTAGTCCCTGATTTGAGTGGGAGTGCTTCAAGTTTTTCTCTATTTAGTTTAATGCTGGTTACTGGTTTGCTGTATATTGCTTTTACTATGTTTAGGTATGGGCCGCAAAATCTTGATCTTTCCAATACTTTTAACATAAAGGAATTTTTGAATTTTTTCCAAATGCTTTTTCAGCATCTATTGAAATGATCATGTGTCTTTTTTCTTTGAGTTTGTTTATATAGTGGATTAAGTTGATCGATTTCTGTATATTGAGCCATCCCCGTATCCCTGGGATAAAGCCTACTTGATTGTGGCGAATGATCCTTTTGATGTGTTCTTGGATTCAGTTTATGAGAATTATGTTCAGTACTTTTATTGATATTAATAAGAGAAATCTGTCTGAAGTTCTCTTTCTTTGTTGGGTCTTGGTGTGGTGTTCATATTAGTGTAACTGTGATGTCATAGAACAAATTTGGTAGTGTTCCTCTTGTTTATATTTTGTGTAATAGTTTGAAGAGTATTATTATCAGGACTTTTCTGAAAGTCTGATAGAATTCTACATTAAACCCATCTGATCCTGAGCATTTTTTTTTGCTTGGGAGACTTTTAATTACTGCTTTTATTGCTTTAGGGGTTATGGGACTGTTTATCTGATTATGATTTATCATATCATATCATGATTATCAGATGGTTTATCTGATTTAACTTTGATATTTGGTATATATCTAGAAAATTGTCCATTTCATCCATATTTTCCAGTTTTGTTGAGTATAAACTTTTGTAGTAGGATCTGATGATTTTTGAATTTCCTCAGTTTCTGTTGTTGTATCTTCTTTTTCATTCTGATTTTCTTAATTTGGTTACAATCTCTGTGCCCTCTGGTTTGTCTGGCTAAGGGTTTACTATCTTGTTAATTTTCCTCAAAGAACCAGCTCCTGATTTTATTGATTCTTTGTATAGGTCTTTTTGTTTCTATTTGGTTGATTTCAACCCTGAGTTTGATTATTTCCTGCTGTCTACTCCTCTTGGGTGTATTTGCTTCTTTTTTTCTAGAGCTTTTAGGTGTGCTGTTAAACTGCTAGTGTATGCTCTCTCCAGCTTCTTTTGGGAAGCACTCAGAGCTATGAGTTTTTCTCTTATCACTGCTTTCATTGTGTCCCATAAGATTCAGTATATTGTGCATTCATTTTCATTAAATTCTAATATGCCTTTAATTGTTTTCTTTATTTCTTCCTTGACCAAATTATCATTGAGTAGGGTGTTATTTAGCTTCCATGCGTATGTGGGCTTTCTGCTGTTTTTGTTGTTATTGAAGACCAGCCTTAATATGTATAGTGATCTGATGGGAGGCATGGGGTTATTTCAATCTTCTTGTATCTGTTGAGGCCTGTTTTATATGGTCAATTTTAGAGAAGGTACAATGAGGTGCTGAGAAGAAGGTACATTCTTTTGATTTAGGATGAAATTTCTATAGATATTTGTTAAATTCATTTGGTCCATAACTTCTGTTAGTTTCATTGTGTCTCTGTATAGTTTGTGTTTCCCTGATCTGTCTATTGATGAGAGTGGGTTGTTGAAGTCTCCCACTATTATTATGTGAGGTGCATGCATTGTGTGCTTTGAGTTTTAGTAAAGTTTTATGAATGTGGGGGCCCTTACATTTGGAGCAATGTTCAGAATTGGGAGTTTTTGGTCGATTTTTCCTTTGATGAGTATGAAGTGTCCTTCCTTACTGTTTTTGATAACTTTTGGTTGAAAGTTGCTTTTATTTGATATTAGAATGGCAACTCCAGCTTGTTTCTTGGGACCGTTTACTTAGAAAATTGTTTTTCAGCCCTTTACTCTGAGGTAATGTCTGTCTTTGTCACTGAAGTGTGTTTCCTGTATGCAGCAAAATGCTGGGTCCTGTTTACATATCCAGTCTGTTAGTCTATGTCTTTTTATTGGGAAATTGAATCCATTGATGTTAAGAGATTTTAAGGAATTGTGATTGTTGCTTCCTGTTATTTTTGGTGTTATTTTTACGTTTGTTTGGCTATCTTCTTTTGGGTTTGTTGAAAATAGATTACTTTCTTGCTTTTTCTAGGGTGTAGTTTCCCTCCTGTGTTGGCGTTGTCCATCTAATATCCTTTGTAGGGCTGGATTTGTGGAAAGATATTGTGTAAATTTGGTTTTATCTTGGAATATTTTGGTTTCTCCATCTGTGGTAACAGAATTTTGCTGGGTATAGTAGTCTGGGCTGGCATTTGTGTTTTCTTAGGGTCTGTATGACATCTGCCCAGGCTCTTCTGGCTTTCATAGTCTCTGTTCAGAAATCTGGTAAAGTTCTGTAAGGTCTGTCTTTATATGGTACTTGACCTTTTTCCCTTACTGCTTTTAATATTCATCCCTTGTTTTGTGCATTTCATGTTTTGACTATTATGTGATGGGAGGAATTTCTTTTCTGGTCCAATCTATTTGGAGTTCTGTAGACTTTGGTATGTTTATGTGCATCTCCTTCTTTAAGTTAGGGAAGTTTTCTTCTTTAATTTTGTTGAAGATTTTTTTCCCTTTAATTTGGAAATCTTTACTCTCTTATTATCCTTAGGCTTGGTCTTCTCATGTCCTGGATTTCCTGGATATTTTGGGTTAGGAGCTTTTTGCATTTTGCATTTTCTTTGACTGTTGTGTCAATGTTTTCTATGGTATCTCCTGCACTTGAAATTCTCTCTTCTAACCCTTATATTCTGTTGTTGATGCTTGCATCTATGACTCCTGATCTCTTTCCTATGTTTTCTATCTCCAGGATTATCTCCCTTTGTGGTTTCTTAATTGTTTCTATTTCCATTTTTAGATTCTGGATGGTTTTGTTCAATTCCTGCACCTGTTTGGTTGTGTTTTTCTATAATTCTTTAAGAGATTTATGTGCTTCCTCTTTAAGGGCTTCAAGCTTTTTACTTGTATTCTGTATTTCTTTAAGGAAATTATTTATGTCTTTCTTAAAGTCCTCTATCATCATTATGAGATGTGATTTTATATCAGAGTCTTGCTTTTTAGGTGTGTTGTGGTATCTAGGGCTCTCCGTGATGCTAGAACTGGATTCTGATGATGCCAAGTAGCTTGGATTCTGTTGCTTATGTTCTTGCCCTCGCATCTGACCATCTGGTTATCTCTGAGGTTAGCTGGTCTTGCTGTCTTTGACTGTGGTTTGTCCCTCCTGCAAGCCTGTGTGTCAGTACTCCTGGAAGACCAGTTCTCTCCAGGAGGAATTTAGGTATGAAGAGCTGTGGCATAGGGTCAGCTCCAGGCAGAGAGGGAAACTAGAAGCCTCCTATCTCAGGCTGTTCCTTGGTTCCTGTATCCTGAAGGTTCCGGGTGGGTCCCTCTGACCAGCAATGGTGGTCTTACCTGCACTCACAGGCTTGTCTGCACTCCTAGGAGGCTAGCTTTCTCCTGGCGGTATTTGGGTATGGAGCTTTATGGCACATGATCCGTAACCTATCATTTAATCCTCTGGTTTCTAGAAGTTCTGTCCAGAAATTACTGTATATTGATTGTTCTTGCTAATATTTTTTAACAATTTATGTTTCTTGCAGATGCACTTTGAAGTAGTTATTTTCAACTATTTAGGAAATTCTTGGTCATCATCTCCTCCTGTTCTTTCTTTTTCTTTTTAATTATAAATACTTTTTATTAATTATTTTTATACATTCCATATTTTATTCCTCACCCTGCTAACCCCTGCCCACCCTCTATCTGTTCCATATCCCATACCTCCTCCCTTCCCCCTGTCTCCACATGGATGTCTCTATCCCCATCCCATCTGACTTCTAAACATCCTGGGGCCTCCAGTCTCTTGAAGGTTAGGTGTACCATCTCTGAATGAACACAGACCTGGAAGTCCTCTACTGTATGTGTGTTAATGGCCTCATATCAGCTGGTGTATGCTGTCTGCTTGGTGGATCAGTATTTGAGAGATCCCAGGGGTCCAGAATAATTGAGACTGCTGGTCCTCCTGCAGTGTGGCCCTCAGCTTCATTCAGCCTTTCTTAATTCAATAGCAGGGGTCAGCTGCTTCTGTCCATTGGTTGGGTGCAGATATCTGCATCTGACTCTTTCAACTGTTTGTCGGTCATCAGGAATGCTATCATGCTAGGTCCCTTTTTGTGGGTGCTCCATAGCCTCAGTAATAGTGTCAGGCCTTGGGACGTGGGAGGTGAGAGACTCACAGAACTAAAATGGAAGGACTTTAGATGAAATGCCTGACGATAGGGAGAGGAAACTTATAGAGCCTATCTCAAGCAGGAAGGCAGAGCTTCAAATGAGGGAGAGGGGGGCCATCCCACAGTCATAACTCTGATCTAAAATTGTTCCTGTCTGAAAGAATTACATGGATAGAAATGGAAAGAAGCCCAAGGAATAGAAGGTCCAGTGACAGGGTCAAAGTGGAATCCTGTTCTTTGTTTTTGTAACATGATTAAACTTATTGTAGACCTTTAAAATATATTTCTTTTATACATTTCCAAATTTTCTATTTTTTTCTTGAAGGCTTTCCTTTATATATTTCCTGGTTATCTACTTCTACTTTACCAATCCTCTTCATTGTTATGTCTAATCCATTATCTTGTGTGGTATGTTCTTAATTTCATGTACTATGCCTTTATGTCTATGAATTTCCATTTTTTCATGGATTTATAGATTCAATGAAAAATTTCTCTATCATTACATCTGCTTTCTTTAATGGATCAATAATTGTTCATTGGAAAACTTTTTACCATTATAGAAACCATATGTAGTCCTATATGTGTTATATTTTAAGTTATTTGTATCCTTTGGCATGTGTGAAGATTGTAATTGGATGTAATTGTTTTGACTGGATATATTGCCTTATTTATTGTCAAAACCTACAAATGTTTTGTCTTTTTCAAAACTATTTATCATTTTGTTACACTGAAGTAATGGCCATGGTTATCTTACTCTATACATGGACATATCTATACATGTTTATAACTATATAGGTTTATACGTACTTATACATATAGGTCTTTGCATGCCTCAATTCTCCTCAGCTCCTAGGTGCATCATTAGCAGCCACTTCTAAATATGAGGATGATGGATTCTCAGTGCTGCTTTGTCTGCAAAGTTCTGAACTATTGCTTGTTGGATGAATCTCTCTTTTGTTTCTTAGAAGACATATGCTTACCTGTTTAGCTTTCTCCTTTGTGTAGTTTCAAAATTTGATAAATTGTTAAAGGGAAACCTAGTCATATGTTAATAGGTAGTACTCTGTCCTTGACCCCATCAGAGTCTTAATCTAAGTGATTTGTAATTTTGAAAACTTTAGCTCCATAAAGACATCAAATTTCTGCTGAATTTCCTGTCCCTACCTCCCCTGCCCTAAGAAGAAGACACTATATGCAGAGCTTAGGTTCTCAGGAGTCCTGCAGGGGCTCAGGAGGGCAATATACCATCTGTCACACATGGAAATCACACTTCTGTTCTCCAATTTCAAAACTCTTTTTTGGGTGTGGATTTAACAGGAACCTATCAGTTCATCCTGCAGTTATGTTGATCCAGGTAATGGTCAACACAAATGCTAACCTTCACAATGAGCCAGTCTCCACTGAGCCCTCTGTGCTCTTGAGAAAATGACTTTGTTGCTATGGTTTTTATCTTAAAGTGCTGTCATTATGTAGGTATTATCTACTTTTTGGTAAATTTATTAACACATTTCCTTCTGTGGGATAAAAAAAATTATGAATCCTCTGTTTGGAACTGATTTCTCAGTTTCTTTTCTTTCTTTTTTTAAATTTTTTTATTGGATATATTTTATATTTACATTTCGTTTCCCTTTTTCTGGTTCCCCGCCCCCCCAAAGGTCTCACGTGCCCTTTTCCCTCCCCGTGTTCCCTCATCTACCCTTTTCCACTTCCCTATTCTGGTATTCCCCTACACTGATGCTTTGATCCTTTTCATCACCAGTGTCCACTCCTTTCTTCTTGTCAGACATCATTTGGTATGTGGATTGTGTCATTGGTGTCCCAAGATTCTAGGCTAATATCCACTTATCAGTGACTACATACCATGGGTATTCTTTTGAGACTGGGTTACCTCACTTAGTATGATACTCTCCAGCTCCATCCATTTCTCTAAGAATTTCATGAATTCATTGTTTCTAATGGCTGAATAGTACTCCATTGTATATACATACCACATTTTTTTTATCCATTCCTTCGTTGAGGGACATCTGCGATCTTTCCAGCTTCTGGCTATTATAAATAAGGCTGCTATGAACATAGTGGAGCATGTATCCTTATTACATGCTGGGGAATCTTCTGGGTATATTCCCAGGAGTGGTATGGCTGGGTCCTCCGGAAGTATCATGTCCAGTTTTCTGAGGAACTGCCGGACTGATTTCCAGAGTGGTTGTACCAGCTTGTAGTCCCACCAGCAGTGTAGGAATGTTCCTCTTTCTCCACATCCTTGCCAACACCTGATGTCTCCTGAGTTTTTAATCATAGCCATTCTGACTGGTGTGAGGTGAAATCTCAGGATTGTTTTGATTTGCATTTCTCTAATGACTAACGATGTTGAACATTTTTTAAGGTGTTTCTCAGCCATCTGAATTTCTTCAGGTGAAAAGTCTTTGTTTAGCTCTGTACCACATTTTTGGATGGGGTTATTTGGTTTTATGGGGTCTAACTTCTTGAGTTCTTTGTATACATTGGATATTAACCCTCTGTCAGATGTAGGGTTGGTGAAGTTCTTTTTCCCAATTTGTTGGTTGCCGATTTGTCCTTTTGACAGTGTCTTTTGCCTTACAGAAATTTTGTAATTTTATGAGGTCCCATTTGTCTATTCTTGATCTTAGAGCATAAGCAATTGGTGTTCTGTTCAGGAACTTTCCCCCTGAGCCAATGTCCTCAAGGGTCTTCCCCAGTTTCTTTTCTATTAATTTTAGTGTGTCTGGTCTTATGTGGCAGTCCTTGATCCACTTGGAGTTGAGCTTAGTACAAGGAGATAAGAGTGGATCAATTCTCATTCTTCTGCATGTTGATCTCCAGTTGAGCCAGCACCATTTGTTGAAAAGGCTATCTTTTTTCCACTGGGTGTTTTCAGCTCCTTTGTAGAATATCAATTGGCCATAGATGTGTGGGTTCACTTCTGGGTCTTTGATCCTATTCCATTGATCCACCTCCCTGTCACTGTACCAATACCATGCAGTTTTTAGCACCACTGCTCTGTAGTATTGCTTGAGGTCCGGGATATTGATGCCCCCAGAAGTTCTTTTACTGTTGATAATAGTTTTAGCTATCCTGGGTTTTTTGTTATTGCAGATGAATTTGAGAATTGCTCTTTCTAACTCTATGAAGAACTGAGTTGGGATTTTGATGGGGATTGCATTGAATCTATAGATTGCTTTTTGACAAGATTGCCATTTTAACTATATTAACCTGCCAACCCATGAGCATGGAAGATTTTTCCATTTTCTGAGGTCTTCTTCCATTTCTTTCTTCAGAGACCTGAAGTTTTTGTCATACAAATCTTTCACTTGTTTGGTTAGAGTCACACCAAGATACTTTATATTGTTTGTGGCTATTGTGAAGGGTGTCATTTCCCTAATTTCTTTCTCGGCCTGCTTCTCCTTTGAGTACAGGAAAGCTATTGTTTTGCTTGAGTTGATTTTATAACCAGCCACTTTGCTGAAGTTGTTTATCAGTTGTAGTTCTCTGATGGAGTTTTTGGGTCACTTAAGTATACTATCATATCATCAGCGAATAGTGATAGTTTGACTTTTTCCTTTCCAATTTGTCTCCCTTTGACTTCCTTATGTTGTTGAATTGCTCTAGCTAGTACCTCAAGTACTATATTGAAGAGATATGGTGAGAGAGGGCAGCCTTGTCTAGTCCCTGATTTTAGTGGGATTGCTTCAAGTTTCTCTCTGTCTACTTTGATGTTGGCTACCTGTCTGCTGTAAATTGCTTTTACTATGTTTAGGTATAGGCCTTGAATTCCTGTTCTTTCCAAGACTTTTAGCATGAAAGGGTGCTGAATTTTGTCAAATGCATTTTCAGCATCCAATGAGATGACCACGTGGTTGTTTTCTTTGAGTTTGTTTATGTAGTGGATTACGTTGATGGATTTCCATATATTGAACCATCCCTTCATCCCTGGGATGAAGCCAACTTGATCATGGTGAATGATCATTTTGGTGTGTTCTTGGATTCAGTTGGCAAGAATTTTATTGATGCATCAATGTTCATAAGGGAGATTGGTCTGAAGTTCTCTTTTTTAGTTGGGTCTTTGTGTGGTTTTGGTATCAGGGTAATTTTGGCTTTGTAGAATTAGTTGGGTAGTGTTCCTTCTGTTTCTATTTTGTGGAATAGTTTGAAGAGTATTGGTGTTAGGTCTTCTTTGAAGGTCTGATTGAATTCTGCACTAAAACCATCTGGTCCTGTGCTTTTTTTGGTTGGAAGACTTTCTATGACCCCTTCTATTTCTTTGGAGGTTATGAGACTGTTTAGATGATCTATTTGATACTGATTTAATTTTGGTATTTGGTAACTGTCTAGGAAATTGTCCATTTCCTCCAGATTCTCCAGTTGTTTTGAGTATAGGCTTTTGTAGTAGGATCTGATGATTTTTTGAATTTCCTGTTTCTGTTGTTATATCTCCCTTTTCATTTCTAATTTTGTTGATTTGAATACTGTCTCTGTGCCCTTTGGTATGTCTGGCTAGGGGTTTATCTATCTTGTTGATTTTCTCAAAGTACCAGCTCCTGGTTTTGTTGATTTTTGTATGGTTCTCTTTGTTTCAACTTGATTGATTTCAGCCCTGAGTTTGATGATTTCCTGTCCTCTACTCCTCCTGGGTGAAATAGCTTCTTTTTGTTCCAGAGCTTTCAGGTGTGCCATTAAGTTGCTAGTATATGCTCTCTCCTGTTTCTTTTTGGAGGCACTCAGGGCTATGAGTTTTCCTCTTAGCACTGCATTCAATGTGTCCCATAGATTTGGGTATGTTGTGCCTTCATTTTCATTAAATTCTAAAAAGTCCTTGATTTTTTCTTTATTTCTTCCTTGACTAAGGTATCATTGAGTAGAATATTGTTCAGTCTCCATGTATATGAGGATTTTCTGTTCTTTTTGTTGCTATTGAGGAACACTCTTACTCCATTGTGATCTGATAGGAGGCATGGGATTAGTTCGATCTTCTTATATTTGTTGAGGTCTGTCTTGTGACCAATTAATTATATGGTTGATTTTGGAGAAGGCACCATGAGGTGCTGAGAAAAAGGCATAGTCTTTTGCTTTAGGATGAAATGTTATATGTATTATTATTTATATATATTTTATATATATATATAAAATCCAATCGGTCCAAAGTTTCAATGAGTTTCCCTGTGTCCCTGTTTAGTTTCTGTTTTCCTGATCTGTCCATTGAGGATAGTGGAGTGTTGAGGTCCCCCACAATTATTGTGTTAGGTGCAATGTGTGCTTTGAGCTTTAGTAAAGTTTCTTTTATGAATGAGGTTACCCTTGCATTTGGAGCATAGATGTTTAGAATTGTGAGTTCTTCTTGGTGGATTTTTCCTTTGACCAGCAAGAAGTCTCCTTCTGTGTCTCTTTTGATGACTTTAGGTTGAAAGTCAATTTTATCTGATATTAGAATGGCTATTCCAGCTCGCTTTCTGCGACCATTTGCTTGCAAAATTGTCTTCCAGCCTTTTACTCTAAGGTAGTGTTTGTCTTTGACCCTGAGGTATGTTTCCTGTATGCAACAAAATGTAGGGTCCTGTTTCCGTATCCTGTCTGTTTTAGTCTATGTCTTTTTATTGGGGAATTAAGTCCATTGATGTTAAGAGATATTAAGAAATAGTGATTATTTCTTCCTGTCATTTTTGATGTTATTTTTATATTTGAGTGGTTATCTTCTTTTGAGTTTTATCAAAACTCAAAAGTTTATCAAAACTCAAGAAGGTTACTATCTTGCTTTTTCTAGGGTGCAGTTTCCCTCCTTGTATTGGAGTTTTCCTCCTATTATTCTTTGTAGAGTTGGGTTAGTGGAAAGATATTGGGTATATTTGGTCTTGTCATGGAATATTTTGATTTCTCCATCTATGTTGATTGAGAGATTTGCTGGGTATAGTAGTCTTGGCTGACAATTGTGTTCTCTTAGAGTCTGCATGAGATCCGCCCAGGATCTTCTAGCTTTCATGGTCTCTGGAGAGAAGTCTTGTGTGATTTTGATAGGTCTTCCTTTATATGTTACTTGGCCTTTTTCTCTTACTGCCTTTAATATTCTTTCTTTGTTTAGTACATTTGGGGTTTTGATTAGTATGTGACAGGAGGTATTTCTGTTCTGGTCCAGTCTGTTTGGAGTTCTGTAAGCTTCTTGTATATTCATGGGCATCTCTCTCTTTAGGTTAGGGAAGTTTTCTTCCATAATTTTGTTGACGATATTTGCTGGCCCTTTAAATTGTAGATCTTCACTCTCATCTATCCCTATAATCCTTAGGTTTGGTCTTCTCATTGTGTCCTGGATATCCTGGATGTTTTGGTTTACAACCCTTTTTTGCATTTTGTATTTTCTTTGACTGTAGAGTCAATGGTTACTATGGTATCTTCAGCATCTGAGATTCTTACCTCTATCTCTTGTATTCTGTTGTTGATATTTGCATCTACGACCCCTGATTTCTTCCCAAGGTTTTCTATCTCCAGAGTTGTCTCCCTTTGTGATTTCTTAGTTGTTTCTACCTCTGTGTTCAGATCTTAGATGGTTTTGCTCAGTTCCTTCACTTGCTTGTTTGTGTTTTCTTGCAATTCTTTAAGAGATTTTTGTGTTTCCTCTTTCATGACTTCTGCCTGTTGACTCAATTTCTCCTGCATTTCTTTAAGTGATTTTTCTCATTTCCTCTTTATTGGCTTGTGTCTGTTGATCCATATTCTCCTGGAATTCTTTAAGTGATTTTTGTGTTTGCATTGTAAGGGCTTCTACCCTATTCATGTTCCCCTGCATTTCTTTAAGAGATTTGTTTATGTCTTTTTTGTGTTCCTCTAGCAGCATCATGACCAGTGCTTTTAAATTTAGCTCTTGTTTTTCTGTTGTGTTGGGGTATCCAGGACTTGCTGTGGTTGGCGAATTGGGTTCTGATACTCCCATATTGCCTTGATTTCTGTTAGTAAAATTCCTTTTGACTTTTGACATGTTTATTTCTGGAGCTAGTTGGTCTTATTGTTACTGTTTGGAGTTTGAAGCTCCTCTGAGCCTGGTGTTTGGTGCTGACCGGGAGGTTTCTGCTACTGGGCTCCAAATTACCTCCTCAGCTCTGCTGGGCCGGACCCAAGATTTTCCCAGGCTTGCTGCTGGACCTGCAATTGGCCTCCCACGGTCTCCTCCTGGCCTGTCTAATTGCCATCTCTTAAGAATCAGATCTTTTTTTTCCCCACCAATCTGGGCTTGTCTTTTAGATTTTTATGGTGACCTGGGCTCCTCTGTTGTTTCTCTATGGTTACCTGTTTAGGCCACCAGCTACAAGATAGTGGTGGGTCTCAGGGCTCTGTCTAACCATGGGATTCCCTGCAGGACCAGACTTCCCTGGTTGGACTGCTGGAACCTAGATGGTAGCACTCTCATTCCACAGGGATCTATCTGGTTAGCTGTCTGTGGTGTTCTGAGGCAAGATGTCGGCCTCTGGCTGTACTCCAGGCACAGACCCATAAGCAGGTTGGTGCCCAAGCTGGTCGGTGCAAAGACTGCCAGCCAAGCTGATCTGGCTCTGGGTGCACCACTGAGCTGTTCGTGCACAGACCTCCTGCCGAGCTATTATGGCTCTGGGCACAGGCAAGAGCCTGACAGGGTAGTTGATGCTATGCTAGGTCTCTGTCCACGCACCTGACGCCAGCGGCCAGCCGTCCACAGTAACCCAAGGCAAGATGGCTGCCTTGCTGCAAGCCCAGCGAGCAGACCCCCAGTGGTTGGCGATAGCCGCCGAGCTGTAGGTGCACAGACTTCCTGCTGAACTCCTCTGGCTCTGTGCACAGGCAAGAGCCTGACGGGGTAGTCAATGCTAGGCTAGGTCTTTGTCCACGTACCTGACCCCAGCAGCCAGCTGTCTGCAGTGACCCAAGGCAAGATGGCGGCCTCACTGCAAGCCTGTCGAGCTGGTCTCCAGCAGTCAGCGACAGCCACCTAGCTGTAGGTGCACAGACCTCCCGCCGAGCTCCTCAGGCTTTGTGCACAGGTAAGAGCCTGACAGGGTAGTCTATGCTAGGCTAGGTCTCTGTCCATGCACCTGACCCCAGCAGCCAGCCATCCGCAGTGACCCGAGGCAAGATGGCAGCCTCGCTGCAAGCCCAGTGAGCCGGACCCCAGATGTCGGCCGACAGCCACCAAGCTGTAGGTGCACAGACCTCCTGCCGAGCTCCTCTGGTTCTGTGTGCAGGCAAGAGCCTGACAGGGTAGTCTATGCTAGGCTAGGTCTCTGTCCACGTACCTGACACCAGCAGCCAGCTGTCTGCAGTGACCCAAGGCAAGATGGCGGTCTCACTGCAAGCCTGGTGAGCGGTCCCCCCCCCCCCCATGTCTCAGTTTCTAACAGAAAGGTGAAATAACGCAAGTGACAAACAGTTAAACATAAGTGTGACAACGGCTTTCTCCTGTGATCAATGTGCAGTTGAAAAATATGGGCCTGAAACATGGTGAAGATAAAAACTAAGCAAGTTCCAGAAGCCTGTGCCTCAGCATAAGTGGTTTGCAATTTAGGGGAAAGGAAAGCTATTGACTCCTTTAAAATGGAAGGCAAAGTTGTAGACTGGAGTTGGTCTGAAAGGAGTCCCTGTTAAGTTAATCACTGCAAACACTGTGCCCTGACACACAGAGGGGAAATAAGTTCTGAGGATAAGGGCTCTCTTGGAACACATTTAAATTTTAAGGGAATAATCAGATGATTAGGAGTGTGAAAATGGTCTCAAGAGGTCATTGGGATTCCTCTACAAACTGAGAGGGTAGCACTTCATTTTTTAAAATTCAATTCCTTCTTTTCTACTCTGTTATGGAAAATAAACTCTGGCCTCTCAGGATATGCTGCCTGCACTAATGGAGTGATCACTGGAAGGATTTTGACTTGACTGGGTGAGCTTTGGGATACCTTCCCTGAAACGCGTTCTTGCTCAATTACCAGCACACTTAAAATTCAGCACTTTATTAATGTTTTTAAATCATTAGGGATTATTATACTCTTTTCTCTTTCATTTCATGCCATTTCAAATGTTTCTAGACACTAATTCATTTGATTTTTAATGTTATAGAATCAGATGCATGGTATAGAACCTAGAATCCTAAATTAAAAGAGTTATAACACATCCAAAAATTGTTTTTAGGACACACACACACACACACACACACACACACACACTATGTTAAAGATACTATAAATTAACAATTATGATCTGTTGTATCTCTAAGGCTACATGATTGCTATTGAACATTTTGCTTCTTAACATGCCAAGTTCATGAAATCATACTGTGTGGGGCCAGAAAGGCATGTGACTAGGGGAGCCAATCTGGAGCAAGAGTGAGGTCAAGGTGTGTTCAAAATCCTCCAGAATATCTTGTCCTGAGACTAGTAGGAGTAAGACTGTTTCCTCTTTGCTCTGGGTCTTTATGTCTCAGGGCACATAAACCTTACAACCCCCTGTCTCCACCATTCTTGAGGGAGTCATGTAGCTTGGTGGCCAAATTACATGTTAAATTCTCCCTATGAGGGCATGTTCAGCAAGCACCTGGAGTTCCTTTTCATGCAAATTAAGCATTCTCAGCACCTTGACACCAGCCAATAATGTACGATCACCCTGGAAAAACCATACTCCTACTCAAGTTCTCCTTGATTGGCCAGTGTGTTTTTTTCTACATGGTCGATCAGGGCATGCGCTTAAGGTTTTGTGACTCTGAGCTCACTAACATCAAAAAGGAAGGGGGAAAAAAGGTAAAAGTCACCCATTCACATCACCCTGACCTGGAAGTGGATCATGTCGCTTTCTGATGATTAAAAATTACTCGGGTAGCACCACCTAAGCTACAAAGTGGATTGGTATTTATAAAATTCCCCTTCTCTCCAGGGGAAGATATAGACAAAGGCCAACCTTCTCCCCAACGTTTTAACAACAAACTGAGGCATGAATCCACCCAAGTTCATTCTGGGGAAGCCAATGACTTAATTGGGCTTAATTTCAAAGCACAGATGAAGGGTGACGGCAGAGGTGTGGGTGCTCCTGCTCTAAAAGGCCAAACCAGAAAGTCTTTCCGTGTCAGGGATGAGGGGTTTTCTGTAGCCATTCAGTAGAAGTCTTCTCTCTACTAGTGTTCCCTGGCTTAAATATTGCATCCCCTCTCTGAAGTTTAGGGCAATTAAGGCAGGGTTGCAGACAACAGGTGCTAAGCAATATCTAACCACTCAGGTAAGTGTCTATGACTCTCTCCACACTTCTATGAAGGGACATAAACAGTCAACCAACCCAGCTGGATTATGCAAGGGGACACATTTAAACTTTCAAGATAGTTGTTGCCTCCCTTAGAGGGCCGTCAAAATACAACATTGGGAAGTGTAATTCCTGGCTGAGCAGCTCCTTGCTAGGACTTTTCACTACTGAGAAAAGAGAAGAATGCTTTTTGGTGTCAGCTACTTCTCACCATCACATCATAGTAGAGCACTAGCCTGAATCCCAGTCGTATTTTTAGAATAAGTGGCTACATGTGTATGATCGCAGCAGTTCAAAGCAGCTTATGATGAAGAGTATTGTGACTGTTTCATGTCTGGTGTGCACAGTGTATAGAAGCAGCAGCCTCATCAGGTAGTAGGTACCTAATTCTAACAGGCACAGGACAGTCATCCAGGATGATACTGTGCTTTCTCAAGCTCAATATCGCTGTGCAGGATGAGTGCCATGCATCTCTGCTTCAGTGTGCTGACATAGATCATTCCACAAATGGATCAACACAGCTGGAAGAAATAACAGTAGTGAATTATTCTTAAGGACCCTAGTTGACTTGATCTTATCCTTACGATTTAAATTTGCCCTATGAGGTGATTGCCCAAAAGAAGCCATATGTCCAAACACATAAATAGCCCATCTCAAGTGAGTGGAATTTAAGCAAATTATTCATTAGTAAAGATCTTTAAGAGAATGCACCTGTTTTGACTAAGTGTATACACACATATATATGCATATATGTAGAGCAAGTGGTACTCCACTTAATGCTGACTATACTATGGAATAACAATGGTCTGTGAATATGATCATAGTCTCATAGTATTATAATGGAGCTGAAAAATTCTGACTGCCCAGGGGATTATAACTATTCTAACCTGTATGCTTATGGTGATACTGTTGTAAACAAACCTTCTGAGTTTCCAATCATGTGAGTATAGCAAATACAATAACATAGTCTATAATGGTTGATAATAATGAGCATGTTAGTAGTATATTTACTGAATTGTATTTCTGTTATTTTAGGGTATACGCCAACTTATAAGACAGATTTCATGTTACAACTGCATAGCTTTCACTTACATTGGCATGTAAGAACTCTTATATAGGTCATATGAAGGATTCAATATATGGACTTAGAAATCTATAGAGCATATCAGGTAATTATAATTGTGTTGTTTTTATATTTGAGATTTCATGTTTCATATTATAGTTTAGAGTTCATTAGAAAGTATGACAGCTTAATTATATAATAAATTTATTTGCACAAAAATCTCTAAACTTAAGCCTTATTACATGCGTGTCTTTATGAAAGAATTTATGAAATTGACAAGGGCTAGTATAACTTTTGTCATGCTACCTTGCACATGATAGAATCTCACTCCTTATCTTCCTGTACCATTTGCACGGCGCACACTTCTGACTCCAGTCTCCTGAAGTGAGCTCCACATTCTTCCCAGTCACCACTCGTCTGGCTGGAGAAGGCAGGTGTCAGCACCTGTAGCCTGGAAAGGACTTCACCTTCAGTGGTGTGGGACTGCTTACGTTATCTGATAACGTTATTCAGATTGATAGATGATTAATCCATAAATGATATTTAACTGCAAAAGATTCACCAAAAGCTTGACTAAGCTAATATAGATAAATTTGTCAAGTTTTAGTGTACAAGTGGGTCGCCTCTATCCTTTCCCACCCCTCCCATCTCTCTCTTGCTAGTCTCTTCTGTATGTGTGAAGGAGATTCATTTCTGAAGTGTGTGTGTGTGTGTGTGTGTGTGTGTGTGTGTTACAGAAGAAGTTTCAAATCGTGCTAGAATTGACCGCCTTTGCTTACAAATTTACCTGTTTTCACTATATCCCTAAAGAAATCCCTTAGACACAGCATTTATGCTTTCTGCAGTAGGAAGGAAGCCTGGAAACTTTAAACCATTTTCATTTTTACATAAAGAAGTCTTTATGGATTAGTCTGTGTTTTTCCTGAGATGTTATATTTTGGGAAAAGGCCTTTATTTGAAACATCCAATGCCCTCTCACTGGCTTAGGCTTTACTTTGAAAATAATTTCTTGGAGCCACAACCATCCAGTGGACTAAAGATAGCCTTTTCAACAAATGGTGCTGGTTCAACTGGAGGTCAACATGCAGAAGAATGCGAATTGACCCACTCTTATCTCTTTGCACTAAGATCAACTCCAAGTAGATCAAGGACCTCCACATAAAACCAGACACACTGAAACTATTAGAAAAGAAACTTGGGAAGACCCTGGAGGACATGGGCACAGGGGGAAAGTTCCTGAACAGAACACCAATAGCTTATGCTTTAAGATCAAGAATTGACAAATAGGACCTCATAAAATCACAAAGTTTCTGCAAGGCAAAGGACATTGTCAGAAGGACAAAATGGCAACCAACAAAGTGGGAAAAGATCTTCACCAACCCCACATCCTACAGAGGGCTAATATCCAATATATACAAAGAACTCAAGAAGTTAGACCGCAAAGAACCAAATAACCCTATCAAAAAATAGGGTACAGAGCTAAACAAAGAATTTTCACCAGAAGAAATTCGGATGGCCGAGAAACACCTTAAGAGATGTTCAACATCATTAGTCATCAGGGAAATGCAAATCAAAACAACACCTCACACCAGTCAGAATGGCTAAGATTAAAAACTCAAGGGACAACAAGTGCTGGTGAGGATGTGGAGAAAGAGGAACACTCCTCTACTGTTGGTGGGATTGCAAAATGGTAAAACCGCTCTGGAAATCAGTTTGGTGGTTCCTCAGAAAATTGGGCATGTCACTTCCAGAGGACCCTGGCATACCACTCCTGGGCATATACCCAGAGGATTCCCCTGCATACAATAAAGACACATGCTCCACTATGTTTATAGCAGCCTTGTTTATAATAGCCAGAAATTGGAAGGAGCCCAAATATCCCTCAAAGGAGGAATGGATACAGAAAATATGGTATATTTATACAATGGAATACTACTCAGCAATTAAAAATAATGAATTCATGCAATTTTTAGGTAAATGGTTAGACCTGGAAAATACCATCCTGAGTGAGTTAACCCAATCACAAAAGAATACACATGAAATCCAATCACTGATAAGTGGATATTAATGAGCCCAGAAGCCCTAAATACTCAAGGCACAATTAGCAAGTCAAATGATTCCCAAGAAGAAGAAAGGAGAGGACCCTGGGCCTGTAAAGATTGGATCCAGTTTTGTAGAGAAACCATGGGGGGGGGGAGGGGGAATGATTGGGGAATAGTTGAGGGGGAGAGGAATTATGGGACGTATGGTGGGGGGAAACTGGGAAAGGGGAAAGCCTTTGGAATGTAAACATAGAATATAGAAAATAAAAATTAAAAAAAAAAGCCCATCAAATTCTTCAGAGCCTTAATTAACCACAAAGGTACCCATACACCCAGAGACAGAGCCAACCAATCAAGGAAAAAAAAAAAAAAGAAAATAATTTCTTACTTTTTTGCAAGATGATTTCCGAGCGATTGCCATGTAGGAGAATTTTTTGCATTCAGGTGCGGAAGAAATGTATTCCCACACTTCTCTGCACCCCTTAGTGTGATACAATTCCCCCCCTGAGTTGTGAGAACAGAGAACAGAATCAACTGATACGAGGTCTGATGTAGAAGGACAGATCGATTTTGACACCCAAAATTGAATTTGATCTCTGAAACTTTGTAGCCGGATTCTGCACTTAAAGGCACACATAGACGCAGTCACTTCTGCCGGTGAGTCTCCACAGTACCACTCAGCTCTCACGTCACTTGGACACACTTTACATCATTTGTGGGTGGACTTGGAAGCACAAAAAGAACCCTCCTGAGATTATGAGGTCAGTTTTAGAGAAACATCAATTTAAGGACCCAGGTGGCACAGTAGATAGTACAGTAGATCCGCAGTGGTGTATTTTGTGGTCCAGGTCATTTCTAGAGGTTTCCAAGTTTTAGAATGAAAGGCCCGCTTTGAAAACCAGACATGTTCACTGCTGCATTCTAGAAGTTGTGCTTTCATGATCTATTGATTAGGGACTAACCTAATGATCATACTTGATATGAACTTGACAGTACCTTTGTGTCAGGATTTTCCCTGTCCAATCACACTAAAATACTAGTGCAGCAGGAGGCCTGTGATTGGACAGAGAAAAAGGAGGCGGAGCTAAGAGTTGCCGAGACTCAGAGATTCTCAGGAAAGAGGAGCCAAGATGGAGGCGGCTGGACAGGAAGAAGAACCTGAACCTGCGTGGCTTTTATTAACCACAGGTAGTTATGATATCATAAAGGTTAGAATGATTGAGATAATTTGTCTAATCTAGGAGGGCAGCTTTTGTCATTATCAATTGGCATCTTGATAATTGAGAATTTATTGACATATAAATCTGACTAGTTAATTATAAGCTTCTAGAATTTTGTTTCTACCTGGTCCGGTGGCTGGGCGTTGTGGCAGCTGACTGTGGGGTGGACAGTCGTTGCGTGGGGCTGCCATGGCAGCGCAGGGAACTCGGGAGCTCCGGCCCACTGGAGTGACGGGCACAAGTGCGGGAATGTGCTGGTTCTTTTTAAAATATTTCCCGCAACATACCTTAACTAGATTTCCATGAGACCTATTTATATTGAACAAGAATATTTTGTAGCATATTATTTGAGGAACCTGCATATAAATTAGTGAACCTTCCAAGGACTTATCACTCGTAGACTAGAGAGTGCTGGCTGGGATGAAAAGTACAGGGTTGATGATAGCCATCTTTGAGTCTTTGTGAAATTATTTTTAATGAGGTTTGAGATATTTAAAAAAAATTAATTTCCTTCAAGTCTATCACGGATCCTAGTCTTACTTCCTCCTTATAACTCCTGGTCTTTTCTTAATGGAGATGGTTGTCTGATAGCCCCTCTAGAGAAGCTTTAGCATTGACAAATAATGATGCTATGATCCAATACTGATATTCTGCTGTGCCAAGAAACTGATTAGGACAAATTAAGGCATATGGATTAATTCAATTATTTACTGACTTGCAACCCACTTTGCTGTATCTCTGAAACAGTGTGTGCTTTAGTTAGGTTTCTATTACTGTAATAAAACACCATGGGCAAAAGCAATTTGGGGAGGAAGGGGTTTCATAATCCATCATCAAAGGAAGTCAGAGCTAGAACTCAAAGACAGGAACCTGGAGGCAGGAACTTAAGTAGACGCTGTGGAGGAATGCTGTTGCTCACCATCCAGAATGGTCTGAATTTTGTGACCTGCTTACCTCAGCCTCCTTGATTAAGGTCCATTGCTAAGAAGAGCCACTGAAGCTCTGGATCGAGCCTAGGTTTTCCTTTGTATCGACCTCGCTAGCTCTGCCTACCGTGTGCTCTTGCCTCCCACTCGGGTCTCATGAGGGACCCTCCATCAGATGCCTCTTACATCCATGAGCACCGCAGAACACAGAATGCCTGTCTGGGGCGGTGGAAATAAGTTCGGGGCCTGCGGGAGAACCGTGTACCACGCTGAAGAAGTACAGTGTGATGGGCGGAGCTTCCACGGCTGCTGCTTTCTATGCATGGTTTGAAGGAGAAATTTAGACAGCACAACAATGGTGATTCATGATGAAGAGATCTACTGCAAATCCTGCTACAGAAAGAAGTATGGACCCAAAAAGGCTATGGTTATGGCCAAGGCACTGACATGTTCAACATGGACCTAGGTGAGAAGCTGGGCATCAAGCCAGAGAGGGCTCAACCTCACAGGCCTACAACAAACCCAAACACTTCGAAATTTGCCCAGAAATGTGGAGGTGCTGAAAAGTGTTCCAGGTGTGGGGATTCTGTATATGCTGCTGAGAAGGTCACTGGAGCTGGAAAGTCCCGACACGAACACTCTTTCCTATGCTCCAGCTGTGGGAAGAGTCTGGAGTCTACAACTCTGACTGAGAAAGAAGGTAAAATCTACTGCAAAGGCTGCTCGGCAAAGAACTTTGGGCCCAAGAGCTTTGGCTATGGTCAAGGAGCAGGGGCCCTTGTTCATGCTCAGGAATGGTGTAAACCCACTAAGGTCTGCAGAGAATCTCCATTACCAAAGTGCAGATGGTCTTCCGGCACTACTGTGAAACAGACAGCACGCAGCACTGGGCATCACGAGCTACCTGCACAGTCGGGCTAGACCAGACCGCACTGCACTCTCCTGCCGATTCACTAGCATTTTAGAGCATTCTTTTACATTTGAAATAAAATTTTGGCTTGCAAAGAAGGAGGAGGAGGAGGAGGAGGAGGAGGAGGAGGAGGAGGAGGAGGAGGAGGAGGAAAAGAAGAAGAAGAAGAAGAAGAAGAAGAAGAAGAAGAAGAAGAAGAAGAAGAAGAAGAAGAAGAAGAAGAAGAAGAGCTACTGAAAACTCTTACCCACTGAACTTAAAGAACTGGTGACCTGGTATCTTTGTTGGGGCTTCTATTACTGTGATAAAACACAATGACCAAAAGCAACTTGGGAAAGAGTTTAGTTCAGTGTCTTGTTCCACAGCACAGTGCATCAGGGAGGGAAATCAGGACACGAGCTCAAACAGGGAAGAGACCTAGAGACAGGAACCGATGAAGAAGCATGACGAAGTGCTACTTTCTCTTCCCTGGCTTCCTTAGCCTGCTTTCTTATCGCACCCAGGACCACCACCCTAGGGTTGACATCACCTACAATGGGCTGGACACTCCCACATCAGTCACTAATTAACAAAATGCTTGCCTTACTGATGCATTTTCTCAATTATGAGTTCCTCTTGGCAAATGGGTCTATTGTGTCAGGTTGTCATAGAACTAACCAGTAAAACTGGGGTCCTCAGAGACTTGCCTTCTCCTTTCAAAAGAGGCTCTTCTATATTTTTTCTTTTCCGGTACTTTTAGATTCACTACAAAAGTTATAGGAATGGTCCAGAGAAATATCAGCATACCTTTATGCAGAATGACCATGTTCTAGGGCTTGTGTGTGTGCCCATCTTCATGTGCATGTTTTCTAACAATCTTTCTAACAATATGGTTACAGTCACTATATCCTTTACCCCTAAATACTTACAGTATATGTTTCTAAGAGTAAAGAACTTTCTTAGCTCCACTGCAATTTTCAGCAGGGAAAAAAAAATCATCAAATCCCAACTACAAACTAACCCTTCTTGTCTATTGTCTCAACAATGTCTTTTGTAGCATTATAAATCCAAGATCAGGTTTCAGAGACTCTGGTTTAATTTTTTTCCTGGAATAGAACACTATGAATAATTAGTAATAACCAACCAGCTAAGTGCCAGGCAGGAACTGTCGAGATCCAAGCAGGGAGTAAGTGGTTCCAGTGAGTGTGAGCTCAATTTGACTCCAGCGGTGTAGGCATGTTAAGAAAGGTAGAGGTTGGGTGTAAAGTGTCACATATGGAGCCTTAGTGGAGACTTTCCTGATAGGTGTGGAGCCTGAGTTCAAAGAAGAAAGTTGAAATTCTCATGTCTCTCATCATTACCTCCTAATAAGCCATAGTCTGAAAAGCAAGTGTTTTTAAATCCCCAGGAACAAATTTCTCCTGCTGAGAGGCTCACCCAGTGAGTGGCAAATGGGCAAACTCCTGAAGGTGAAGGTGACTGGCGTGACCTGAGACCGTCCTGTATACATGCCCATTGAAGTCTGCATAGCTTCCCTTGTATAAATGGCATCTTTATTACTCTTTTTTTGGTCAAGCTAGTATTTATTAAATACTTGTGGTGTGTGCGTGCGTGCGTGTGTGTATGTGTGTGTGTGTATGTGTGTGTGTGCGTGTGTGTGTGTGTGTGTGCGCGTGTGTGTGTGCATGCGTGTGCGTGTACATGTGCGTGTGCATGTGCGTGCGTGTGCGTGTGCGTGTGCGTGTGTGTGTGTGTGTGTGTGTGTGTGTGTGTGTGCTTTTCTACATGTTTCAGAGAATGGGAAAATTACAAAGATGCACCATCTTCTCTGAATGTGATACCAGCACAAATCTTCAAATCATAGCAAGGAGAAAAGACGTTGAGCAGATGGTGGGACCTCAGTGTGTGGTGTTCTGCACACCTCCTCCAGGCTTCACGCATGCAGCCTGGGTGCAGCGTGATCCTTTCCTTCACACGGATCCCTTCCCCACTGCTCACTCTTTCCTGCTCTCTTCTCTTGGCATCCAGAGTTCTACTCTACAAATAGTCCTTTTCCAGATTGGACAACGAATTCTCACCCCCTCACTTCCCACATTCTGTCCTATCCTACTCCATGAGGTGCAAGGACGAAGCTTTTCACGTCCGTTATCACCAAACAACCAAGGAAGCTATTACCCGCTTCAGTATTCTAACTAAATTAACTCTTTGTTTCTTATCCCCTCCATGCTTTTGTTTTGAACGTGGGATGTGGTGGGTGAACGCAGGCAGCTGAGTTCACAGGGGCGCTTTCCAGCAGACGCTAATCCAAAGTGATTGAAGAGTTATCCCAATTTTCTTTTCTTGTAGGGGGTATTCAAGTGACCAGCCCTAACACTGAAAAGGGCTTGTTTGCATTATTTCTGTATTCACCTGATTGTAAATGGTCATGTTCATACATTTTGCAGTGTCTGGAGTGCAGTGAAGGCTTTCATTGAACATGCATATTTAATGTCTTCTTTGCCCTCTACCTTTCTTTCCTCTCCAATATCAAACACACAAGTCAGAAGCTCTCATTAAACTGCTGCTTTAAGGCAGGGGAATAGGATATTTTTTGGTTCCTCACCTCTGTCCCCTAGAGAAACCCTTCATGCTTATTAACAGGATGAAGAAAATCTATTTAAAAATGGCCCGTTGAGGGTTAAGCATCCTTTCAAGGATGTGTGACAAACTCTGGAATCATCGATGTGGAAGACATGCCCAGACTATTTCCACCAGCTGATTTCTGTTCTCTACCGAGTCTCATCCAAACAATCCCCATGTGTTCGTCCCTTCTGTCACTCACCTGCCTTCCTACAGCCTCAAAACACAGGCAGGGAGAGATTTTAAAAAACAGCTGTAGCCTGGATTTTATTATTATTATTCAATACAAAATTGCTTCATGATGATTCGATTAGAAATAGAAACTGTGGTGCTGTATTGGGTGGATTGCTATATTTACCCTGAATATTCTAAGTAATTTTTAAAAAATAGGAAAAGAGGTTGTTTTCATGGCAATTCGAATGTGAAGTCATAATGCAGAGGGTCATTTGTCTCAATTCACATTAGAAGTAGGCAAATCAGATCATATCTCTCCCCTAAATGTTCCCTGCCATGCTTAAAAATCTGGTTGAAACGTACAGATCGGGTGGATGTGAAGAAGGATTTTTAAAACAAAGAGATGACGTAAAGTCAGGCCGCGTGGTGAGCATATATATGGAAGGAGGGCTGTTGTCCCGATCGCATCGTCAGCCTCTGAGCTGAAGGTGTGAAGGAGGAAAATGAGACAACGGAAGGGTCTACTGCTCAGGGCTAGGGAAGCCTCAGGTCCATATTCTTTAATCGCTTTCTGGGTTTATGTAACAAATCTTGCAGTTGTCTCTCTAGATCATTGATGGATGCCCAGCAGCCTTCTCATCGGCTGATGAATGTCCACACTGCCCAGTCACCCCTGACTAATCTCTTTTTCTTGCCTCTTCCTTTGATCACTAACCCTTCCCTCAACCCATTTTCATCCCTTCACAAGAGTTGAAGCCTGACTTACTCTGAAAACACTCATTGTAAAGACTGTCTCCTTCCTGTCCTTGAAACCCTCAGAAAATGACGGTTTTCATAATGTTTTGCCCTCTCGGCTATTCTCTCTAGTTCAATGCCCTCTCTCAAGTCTCTTTCCATTCAAGGCTGAGCACCTAACACCCATTTACTCTAAGCACTTTCACCAATTAGAGCCTCTTCATTAATCACTGCCCATTTCAACCAGATGTTCTAGGACCAAGGTTGGTGGCAGAAGTAATCTATGGGTATAAATATAAATATTTAGAAGGCAGACTGACATCTTGTTCACATAGCAAACAATAGGACCTAGGATCATCCTAGCAGGAGGCTTGTGACCAGCTTTACAGTACAAACCATAACCTTCTCCTCTGGAGTGGGTCTTGAACCCAGCCTGAGAGTCCACATATTCCCTAACAGTTTGGTATTGTAGCCCACAGTGCCCTCCCTCCCACGGAAGGCTGCAGAGCATCTTCTCATAGCATGAAAGCTAGCCAACAGGGAAAAGGCTTTATTTCAGTTCCAGCTTGATTTCTCTACATCACACAATCACCAGGGGTGCCTTTAGAAGCAGGGACTCACCGCCTAGCTCTGGTAGCAACAAAAATATGTTGCAATGGTATTTTTGTTTTGGGAGCCTCTTTGGGGGTGTTCCCTGACTAACATCTCTCATAACTAGGTGTCCAAGACCTGACCCTGGGACTTTTATTTAATAATGTAAAGTTTCTGGGAGCACTATTATTTATTCATGCAGAGTACCTTTCTTCAAAGTTTTAAAATTATATTTTTAAATAACTTACAAAATGACCTCATGTGGCCTTTTCATGCCTCCTTAGTTTTGGCTAACCCTCCTGACCAACACCTCACATTTCCATAACCAGCCACCTTCTCCTTCCGTTCTCCCATTCCTCCCACTCCTATCAATACTACAATCTGTCATCCCTACAAAGCTTATGGGCCACCCCAGAAGAGTGGGCAGGAAGAATGATAGATGAAAAGTCCCTCCTGAGTGACTAAGGAGATTAAGTGATTCACTGTTCAAGCACATCTAGCAGAGGGCCCAGCATATCGCACGGACTCACCAATTGGGTAAATTATTTTAACAGCCAAATTGATGGCACTTCCAATTCTTTAGCACCACAATTATTCATAGCCGCTGTTTTAATTACTTTCATCCTGAATAGCTTCATCCTGAATGGTTTCTGAGAAACCCATGAACTCCAGCCTTTTTTTTGACTATCTGCATCTGGTCCTGAGATGTTTTTGCACAATATTAATTTCATAGAATTAAAAGTTATGATGTTGTATTTTTCTTTTAATGAGGACTGAGTAGGGAAAAATAAAAGACCATATGTGCAATGCAGAATATAATTTTAATTAAAAAGAGAAAGATGAAACTTGATATTGATGTCCTGTTTTATTTCAGTTTCTATTGTGATCAACACCAAGACTACAAGTCACTTTGGAGGAGAAAAGGGTTTATTTTATCTTATATCTTACAATCTATCATGAAAGAAAGTCAGGGCAGGAACTGGGGGCAGGAACCTGGAATCAGGAACTGAAACAGAGACGTGGAAGAATGCTGCTCGCTGTCTTACTCCCCCTGGCTTGCTCAACCTGCCTCCTTATACACTCTAGAACTGGGAGTGTCACTATGCAAAGTAAGCTGGGTTCTCCAACATTAATAAGAAAATGCCCCACATGCCTATAGACCAGGTTGATGGAATTCCTGTCTTCCCAGATATGTATAGTTTTGTGTCAATTTGACAGTATTTTTACACCTAACTTGGACACCTATAATACATAAGTCTCCAGCATAAATCCAGGGCAGTGCTAGTCTCTAATGATTAATCAACATTGTGTAAGCAGAGAAGTTTTCAATTTTTACTACTTAAAAGCCTCAGGGCCTTACTTTTCTTTCACATTTAAAAAGGAATTTATGTTTTTTTCTTACTTTGATTCTTCTAGGATGAATGTTCTTTTTCCCCATTTTTAATCACTTCAAGTTTGAGGTTTTATAGAGTTTTGGTTTTTTATGGACTTAAATTTTCATTTTTCCTCTCCATCCTTTTTTTTCATTCTCCCCTTTTCTTTCTCTTCTTTCTTTTTCCTTTTTCTCATTGACTGCCCCTTTTAGCTCCTCCTTTTTATATGAGAGAAGAGTATATTAATTAGTTTCTGGTCGCCGACAAAATAACTGAAAAGCAAACGTAAAAGAAGGAAAGGTTATATGCCCAGGAGTGGTATGCCAGGGTCCTCTGGAAGGAACATGCCCAATTTTCTGAGGAACCGCCACACTGATTTCCAGAGCGGTTTTACCATTTTGCAATCCCACCAACAGTGGAGGAGTGTTCCTCTTTCTCCACATCCTCGCCAGCATTTGTCGTCTCTTGAGTTTTTAATCTTAGCCATTCTGACTGGTGTGAGGTGGAATCTCAGGGTTGTTTTGATTTGCATTTCTCTGATGACTAATGATGTTGAACATCTCTTAAGGTGTTTCTCAGCCATCCGAATTTCTTCTGGTGAAAATTCTTTGTTTAGCTCTGTACCTCATTTTTTTTGATAGGGTTATTTGGTTCTTTGGGGTCTAACTTCTTGAGTTCTTTGTATATATTGGATATTAGCCCTCTGTCGGATGTGGGGTTGGTGAAGATCTTTTCCTACTTTGTTGGTTGTCGTTTTGTCCTTCTGACAGTGTCCTTTGCCTTGCCTGCATACAATAAAGACACATGCTCCACTATGTTTATAGCAGCCTTGTTTATAATAGCCAGAAATTGGAAGGAGCCCAAATATCCCTCAAAGGAGGAATGGATACAGAAAATGTGGTATATTTATACAATGGAATACTACTCAGCAATTAAAAATAATGAATTCATACAATTTGTAGGTAAATGGTTAGACCTGGAAAATATCATCCTGAGTGAGCTAACCCAATCACAAAAGAATACACATGAAATGCAATCACTGATAAGTGGATATTAATGAGCCCAGAAGCCCTAAATACTCAAGGCACAATTAGCAAGTCAAATGATTCCCAAGAAGAAAGGAGAGGACCCTGGGCCTGGAAAGATTGGATCCAGTTTTGTAGAGAAACTGTGGGGGGAGGGGGAATGATTAGGGAATAGTTGGGGGGGGAGAGGAACTATGGGACATAGGGAGGGGGGAACTGGGAAAGGGGAAAGCCTTTGGAATGTAAACATAGAATATAGAAAATAGGTGCTCAGAACCATCCGGCGGCTGCGGCAGAACCAGGTACCCGAGACAGCCCAAGCTTAAGACCTTCGGGGACTCAGGCCTGGAGTGGGAGTTGGGCACAGAATAGCGGGTGCACTCTGCACTCGCGCGGCGGACCCCGAGCTCCCTGCAGGCAGCTGCCATATTGCCTGCAGCTTCCCGCCCAGCTGGTGGTGGGGAAGCCGGAGGGTCACCCAGCGTGCCAGGTGCTCAGAACCATCCAGCGGCGGCGGCAGAACCAGGTACCCGAGACAGCCCGAGCTTAAGACCTTCGGGGACTCAGGCCTGGAGTGGGAATTGGGCACAGAATAGTGGGTGCACTCTGCACTCGCGCGCGGGGCGGACCCCGAGCTCCCTGCAGGCAGCTGCCATATTGCCTGCAGCTTCCCGTCCAGCTGGTGGTGAGGAAGCCAGAGTCAGCCAGTGTGCCAGGTACCCAGACCCAGCCTGAGGCCGAACCAGCCTCCCATCCAGCCAGTGGCAGGGAAGCTGGAAACCGGACCCAGCCAGCTTCCCAGCAGCTTGGGACCAGCAGGCGGAACCAGATAACTGAGATATCCCAACTTTAAGACCCCTGGGGAAACAGGATATCAGACAGCGAACCCTGAGCAGGAGCAGTGCAGAGCAGCCGCCCAACAGGCGGAACCAAATACCTGGGATATCCTGAGGTTAAGACCTCGGGGGACTCAGGCCACCTGTCAGCAATCTGTGAGCAAGACCCCCGCAGGACAGTGATTCAGGTATCCCAGTCACTGGGAAATAGCCTTACAACCCCACAGGAGGGTCAAGCACCAGCTAGTATCTACAGGACCAACTAACACCAGACTTAACCAGATGGCAAAAGGCAAACGTAAGATCGCTACTAACAAAAATCAAGGCAATATGGCGGCATCCGAACCCAGTTCCCCAACAGCAACAAATATTGGATACCCCGAAACACCAGAAAAACAAGACTCAGATCTAAAATCACTGGTCAGGATGCTGATAGAGGAACACTTAGATAAATCTCTTAAAGTAATACATGAGAAAATAGATCAAAAGCTAGAAGCCATTGCAAGACAAACACAATTAAATCCCAGATATCTCAACACACCAGAAAAACAAGACTCAGATCTAAAATCACTGGTAAAGATGCAGATTGAGGATCACTTAGATAAATTTCTTAAAGTAATAGAGGAGAAAATAGATCAAAAACTAGAAGCCCATACAAGGCAGACACAAAAATCACTTAAAGAAATCCAGGAGAATATAGAGCAAAAAGTGAATCCCAATAAGGGGGAGAAACAAAAATCACCCAAAGAAATACAAGAGAACATGGGTCAACGAGTAGAAGTCATAAAGGAGGAAACACAAAAATCCCTTAAAGAATTACAGGAAAACACAAACAAGCAACTGAAAGATCTGAGCAAAACCATACAAAATCTAAAAACAGAAGTAGAAACAACTAAGCAATCGCAAAGGGAGACAATGTTGGAAATAGAAAACCTTGGGAAGAAATCAGGAGTCATAGATGCAAATATCAACAATAGAATACAAGAGATAGAAGACAGAATCTCAGATGCTGAAGATACCATAGGAACCATGGATTCAACAATTAAAGAAAATGCAAAATGCAAAAAGCTGGTAACCCAAAACATTCAGGAAATCCAGGACACAATGAGAAGACCAAACCTAAGGATTATAGGGATAGATGAGAATGAAGATCTACAACTTAAAGGGCCAGCAAATATCTTCTACAAAATTATGGAAGAAAATTTCCCCAACCTAAAGAGAGAGATGCCCATGAATATACAAGAAGCCTATAGAACCCCAAATAGACTGGACCAGAACAGAAATACTTCCCGTCACATAATAGTCAAAACCCCAAATGTACTAAACAAAGAAAGAATATTAAAGGCAGTAAGAGAAAAAGGACAAGTAACATATAAAGGAAGACCTATCAGAATTACACCAGACTTCTCACCTGAGACCATGAAAGCTAGAAGATCCTGGGCAGACCTTATGCAGACCCTAAGAGAACACAAACTTCAGCCAAGACTACTATACCCAGCGAAACTCTCAATTGCCATAGATGGGGAAACCAAGATATTCCACGACAAAACCAAATTTGCAAGATACTTATCTACAAACCCAGCCCTACAAAGGATAATAGGGGAAAAATACCAACACAAGGAGGGAAACAACACCCCAGAAGAAACAAGATAGAAACCCCATCTCATCCAACCCAAAAGAAGAGAACCACTCAAATACAAATAATAATAACAATTCCCAAAATGTCAGGAAGTAATAATTACTATTCCTTAATATCTCTTAATATCAATGGACTCAATTCCCCAATCAAAAGACACAGACTAACAGACTGGATACGGAAACAGGACCCTACATTTTGCTGCATACAGGAAACACATCTCAGTGTCAAAGACAAACACCACCTTAGAGTAAAAGGCTGGAAGACAGTTCTACAAGCAAATGGTCCCAGGAAACAAGCTGGAGTAGCCATTCTAATATCAGATAAAATCGACTTTCAACCTAAAGTCATCAAAAGAGACACAGAAGGTCACTTCCTGCTTGTCAAAGGGAAAATCCACCAAGAAGAATTCTCAATACTGAACATCTATGCACCAAATGCAAGGGCACCCTCATTCGTAAAAGAAACTTTACTAAAGCTTAAAGCACACATCGCACCTAACACAATGATTGTAGGTGACTTCAACACTCCACTCTCCTCAATGGACCGATCAGGAAAGCAGAAACTAAACAGGGACACAGTGAAACTAATTGAAGCTTTGGACCAATTGGATTTAACAGATATATATAGAACATTCCATCCTAAAACAAAAGAGTATACCTTTTTCTCAGCACCGCACGGTACCTTCTCAAAAATTGATCATATAATTGGTCACAAGACAGACCTCAACAAATACAAGAAGACCGAACTAATCCCATGTCTCCTATCGGATCACTATGGAGTAAAAGTGGTCTTCATTAGCAAGAAGAACTACAGAAAGCCCACATACACATGGAAACTGAACAATACTCTACTCAATGACACCCTGGTCAAGGAAGAAATAAAGAAAGAAATCAAAGACTTTTTAGACTTCAATGAAAATGAAGGTACGACCTACCCAAATCTCTGGGATACAATGAAAGCAGTGCTAAGAGGAAAACTCATAGCCCTGAGTGCCTCCAAAAAGAAACTGGAGAGAGCATACACTAGCAACTTAACAGCACACCTGAAGGCGCTGGAACAAAAAGAAGCTAACTCACCCAGGAGGAGTAGAAGAGAGGAAATCATCAAACTAAGGGCCGAAATCAATCAAGCAGAAACAAAGAGAACCATACAAAGAATCAACAAAACCAAGAGCTGGTTCTTCGAGAAAATCAACAAGATAGATAAACCCTTAGCTAGACTAACCAAAGGGCACAGAGATAGTATCCAAATTAACAAAATTAAAAATGAAAAGGGGAATATAACAACAGAAACAGAGGAAATTCAAAAGATCATCAGATCCTACTACAAAGGCCTATACTCAAAACAACTGGAGAATCTGGAGGAAATGGACAATTTCCTAGGCAGATACCAAATACCAAAATTAAATCAGCATCAAGTAGACCAGCTAAACAGTCCCATAACCCTTAAAGAAATAGAAGGGGTTATAGAAAGCCTCCCAACCAAAAAAAGTACGGGACCAGATGGTTTTAGTGCAGAATTCTACCAGACCTTCAAAGAAGACTTAACACCAATACTCTTCAAACTATTCCACAAAATAGAGACAGAAGGGACACTGCCCAACTCGTTCTTCGAAACCACAATTACGCTGATACCTAAACCACAAAAAGATCCAACAAAGAAAGAGAACTACAGGCCAATTTCTCTTATGAATATAGATGCAAAAATACTAAATAAAATTCTTGCCAACCGAATCCAAGAGCATATCAAAACGATCATTCACCATGATCAAGTAGGCTTCATTCCAGGAATGCAGGGATGGTTCAATATACGGAAATCCATCAATGTAATCCACTACATAAACAAACTAAAAGAAAAAAACCACATGGTCATCTCATTAGATGCTGAAAAAGCATTTGACAAAATTCAGCATCCTTTCATGCTAAAAGTCTTGGAAAGAGCAGGAATTCAAGGCCCATACCTAAACATAGTAAAAGCAATCTACAGCAAACCAGTAGCCAACATCAAAATAAATGGAGAGAAACTTGAAGCAATTCCACTAAAATCAGGGACTAGACAAGGCTGTCCTCTCTCTCCATATCTTTTCAATATAGTACTTGAAGTTCTAGTGAGAGCAATCAGACAACATAAGGAAGTCAAAGGGATACAAATTGGAAAGGAAGAAGTCAAAGTATCATTATTTGCAGATGATATGATAGTCTACCTAAGCGATCCAAAAAACTCCACCAGAGAACTTCTACAGCTGATAAACAACTTCAGCAACGTGGCTGGTTATAAAATTAACTCAAGCAAATCAGTAGCCTTCTTGTACTCAAAGGACAAGCAGGCTGAGAAAGAAGTTAGGGAAATAACACCCTTCACAATAGCCACAAACAACATAAAGTACCTTGGCGTAACTCTAACCAAACAAGTGAAAGATCTGTATGACAGGAACTTCAAGTCCCTGAAGAAAGAAATCGAAGAAGACCTCAGGAGATGGAAAAATATTTCTTGCTCCTGGATTGGCAGGATCAATATAGTAAAAATGGCCATCTTGCCAAAAGCAATCTACAGATTCAATGCAATCCCCATCAAAATCCCAAATCAATTCTTCATAGATCTAGAAAGAGCAATTCTCAAATTCATCTGGAGCAACAAAAAACCCAGGATAGCCAAAACTATTCTCAACAATAAAAGGACTTCTGGGGGAATCAATATCCCTGACCTCAAGCAGTACTACAGAGCAATTGTGTTAAAAACTGCATGGTATTGGTACAGCAACAGGCACGTAGATCAATGGAATAGGATTGAAGACCCAGAAATTAACCCACAGACTTATGGTCACTTGATCTTTGATAAAGGAGCCACAACCATCCGGTGGAAAAAAGATAGCCTTTTCAACAAATGGTGCTGGTTCAACTGGAGGTCAACATGCAGAAGAATGCGAATGGACCCACTCTTATCTCCTTGTACTAAGATCAACTCCAAGTGGATCAAGGACCTCCACATAAAACCAGACACACTGAAACTATTAGAAAAGAAACTTGGGAAGACCCTGGAGGACATGGGCACAGGGGTAAAGTTCCTGAACAGAACACCAATAGCTTATGCTCTAAGATCAAGAATGGACAAATGGGACCTCATAAAATTACAAAGTTTCTGTAAGGCAAAGGACACTGTCAGAAAGACAAAACGGCAACCAACAACGTGGGAAATGATCTTCACCAACCCCACATCCGACAGAGGGCTAATATCCAATATATACAAAGAACTCAAGAAGTTAGACCCCAAAGAACCAAATAACCCTATCAAAAAATGGGGCACAGAGCTAAACAAAGAATTTTCACCAGAAGAAATTCGGATGGCCGAGAAACACCTTAAGAGATGTTCAACATCATTAGTCATCAGGGAAATGCAAATCAAAACAACCCTGAGATTCCACCTCACTCCAGTCAGAATGGCTAAGATTAAAAACTCGAGAGACAACAAGTGCTGGCGAGGATGTGGAGAAAGAGGAACACTCCTCCACTGTTGGTGGGATTGCAAAATGGTAAAACCACTCTGGAAATCAGTGTGGCGGTTCCTCAGAAAATTGGGCATGCCACTCCCAGAGGACCCTGGCATACCACTCCTGGGCATATACCCAGAGGATTCCCCTGCATACAACAAAGACACATGCTCCACTATGTTTATAGCAGCCTTGTTTATAATAGCCAGAAATTGGAAGGAGCCCAGATATCCCTCAAAGGAGGAATGGATACAGAAAATGTGGTATATTTATACAATGGAGTACTACTCAGCAATTAAAAATAATGAATTCATGCAATTTGTAGGTAAATGGTTAGATCTGGAAACTGTCATCCTAAGTGAGCTAACCCAATCACAAAAGAATACACACGAAATGCAATCACTGATAAGTGGATATTAATGAGCCCAGAAGCCCTAAATACTCAAGGCACAATTAGCAAGTCAAATGACTCTCAAGAAGAAAAAAAGGAGAGGACCCTGGGCCTGTAAAGATTGGATCCAGTATTGTAGACCCAGAACAGAGAAATCGTGGGGGGGGGGGGAAGAGTGGGGAATAGCATGGGGGGGAGAGGAATTATGGGACATATGGTGGGGGGTACCTGGGAAAGGGGAAAGCCTTTGGAATGTAAACAAAGAATATAGAAAATAAAAAAAAAAGTCAATATAAGTTTTTAAAATCAAAAAAAAAAAAAAGAAAATAAAAATTTAAAAAAAAATCAAAAAAAAAAAAGAATATAGAAAATAAAAAAAAAATAAAAAAAAAGAAGGAAAGGTTAATTTTGACTCGTAGTTTCAAAAGTTTCAGTTTACAGTCAGGTGGCCCCAGTACCTTTGGAGCTGCAGAAAGGCAGAACATCTTGGCACTGTGATGGTGAGAGAGGAATGTAGGCAGTATAGAGAGAACTAGGATCCAGTCACCACAGCGCCCTTCGAGGGCGTGTGCCAAGTGCTCTCACTTCCTTCCTTCAGGCCTTACTTCCAAGATGTTCAACCACCTCCCAATAGCTACAAGTCAGCGAACACCTATTTGGAGTATTGGCCAGGTAAGAACATTTAAGATCTAAACTATAATCAAAAGCAAATAAATAAAACCCACACTATTAGGCTCCTTTGGCCACTCGTGGGAAGAAGGGGTTGGTGGTAAGGAAGCAAGTCTTAAATAGAACAGCTTTTCTAGACAACCCCAACAGTTCTAAAGCTCTTCCTAAGGCTTCTGTGGAGGACTTGAGGTCCCACTCAGCAGAGTCCCCAAAATAGTGGATTTTATGGCTAAAGGAAGTATCCACCCCCTGTTTTGTTTGCCCTAAAAAAGAGTAAGCTGTTTTCATAAACTCCTTTTTAATGATTTAAAGGGAAAAGAGGCCTTTTTAATGATTTTTTTTATTTTACAATATGCTCTATGAGATATTTTTTCCTGTTTTTCTCTAACTATTGTGCTGAATTTGGGGGTATATTAATGCACTCTATTTTCAAAAGAGTGTGAAGTAAGTATTATTAGATCAAGAATAAAAAGCCAGTTGTGGTGGCATATGCCTTTTATACCAGTGCTTGGGAGGCAAAGGCAGGCAGATCTCTGTGAGCTCAAAGCCATCCTGGTCTACATAGTGAATTCCAAGAGAGCCAGTGCTACATAGTGAGACCCTGTCTCACAAAACAAAACAAAACAAAACAAAACAAAACAAAACAAAACAAAACAAAACCAACAGAAAGTATTATTGTTGTATTTCACAAACAAGGAAGCTGACAATTAGAAAAAGAGAACTTACCCCAAATTACAAGTGAGTTGGGACTGTTGTACATCCATTTGAGAACTCAGCATCTAATTAGTTATTAAAATATCCCTAGAAAAAATGAAACTCATTGGCTTCTTCCAGGATTCTCCCACTCTAGGAGACAAAGATACCCATGGCATTCATTTGGCCAGCTCTGAGTGTGCAATCATCCCAATCCATTGAGAGATTAAAGATTTTGGTAGTGTCCATGGGCCAAAGTTCAAGCAATGAGTATTAACCAAGAATTTGGAGAGTGGTTTTGTCCTTTAGCCCCCAGGCAAGGGCCTATTTAAGCCCACCATTCTCTTGCATCTCTCCAATCTGAGTCTAACTTAAGTTCATTGAATTTTATGGCCTCCTTGAATGTCCCTTAGCCTCACAGCAGTAGCTGAAATGCCTCCTGTCTGTACACCTTTAAATAAAGTGGAGCTAGTTGCAGGGAATATTGAAAGAAGAAAACGAGCAGGGCTTATTCAAACGTGTCCTCACATAAACTTGAAATCAAATCAGTTCAAACAATCGTGCTACAAATGTCATTAGATTTACAATTGTATTTGATTCATAGTTCTCTCCCTTTGCTAACTGAATTTTAAAAATCATATCCAACTAGCAAAAGGTAATATTGTATTCAGCTCTATTCAGTGGTATAGAAGATAAGCATTAAAAGAGAGAGGAAGGGAGGGAAGGAGGGAGAGAGGGAGAGGGAGGAGAGAGAGAGAGAGAGAGAGAGAGAGAGAGAGAGAGAGAGAGAGAGAGAGAGATGAGAGAGAAATAAAGACTTCTGGTAAAGGGGGAAAGTCTCAAACCTCCAGCATACCAAATATTTATTTTTCATCTAAAACAAAATTATTGATTTCTAAATAAACCATTTTGGGCCAAGGCATACTGTTCAAGTCATAATTGCTTTTTTTTTTTTGCAAAGCTTGGAATAGACTGTTCACAATAAAAATATTAGCAATTTCAGAAGCAAACAGAAAAAATATTCTAGCATCATAGAAAAGATGGCGTTGGTTGCTTACCACCAGCCTGATATTTGAGTTCACTTCTGAAGAAGCTGCAGCAACAGGGTGAACACAGATCACAAATACCTATTCTTGCCTCCTGCCTTACCTAGTCATCTCTCACAGCCTGTCAAGCAAGATCAGACATTCTGCTTTCCGAACGCCATTGCCTGAGAATGAGAGGACATGCTGGACGCTGGTCTCACCAACAAAGAATTCCAGCTGGGCCTGGAACCATCTCTAGCACTTAGAAATTAAACAGGGAGCCCACAACCTATGGTTTCAGAGTCATTTTGCAGATGCTAAACTGTTATTAACTACTCTAATTTGTATAAGGGAGCATCTCATTTTACACCCAGAATTTTTAAAATATTGTTATAGACTCAGCATGAATCATGCAAATAATTATTTAATAATGACTCAGTTATTGAAGATGAAATCAATAGATCAGTCTTTTGAAGTCAGTAAGAACTCTGTATTTATTTGTACTACTTTGATTTAAGACAATGATAGAGTGTGAGTTTGACTTTCAATTTTACCAAGCCATGTTATGGTGACTGGAAATTTCCAGAACAAGCCCGGTGTGATGTTAACTCATTAAGGTATTGAAAAATGACACTTTAAGAAGAAACAACGACAAACATATAGTGGTCCACTGCCCTTTGAAATAAAGAGTAAAATGAAAGTAAATAGAGTATTTTAGTTCTTCTATGTTGGTCAAATATAATCCTTTTCTGTGTGAAAGTAAAATTGAAAGTCAAACTCACACTCTATCATTGTCTTAAATCAAAGTAGTACAAATAAATACAGAGTTCTTACTGACTTCAAAAGACTGATCTATTGATTTCATCTTCAGTTACCCAAGAACCAGGCCTGTTAATTTTCTATTTTCTTGTTGCTATTTTTGCTTTTGTATTATATTCAAAGAGAGACCTTTCCACTTGATGTAATGGCAAAGTGTTTTCTTCATTTTTACTATTCCCGAATAATGTCATTAGGCCAGGTTTGTAGGGATTAGATTGTTTTCATTCTTTTAGCATTGATTTATGGAATTATCTGATATATTTAGATATGTAGTATTGTCAAAAATAACACAAGCACTGGTAGATACAGTTTTAAAAGAGGAGCAATCATAATTGTTTGAAAAACTACAAATTAAAGTATAAAATGGTTAAAATACATGATGAAAGATTATTAACTTTACTTGGTGTAGATTTTTCCCTCAGTCCTCAAAGCACAGATTAAATATAGAAAATTCTACAAATTGTGGTGTTTCAAAGTAACTAAGTAGACTAAGAAACAGCCTAAGCTATAGATGCCTAAAGGAGGACTGGATGTGTAGTTCTAAGAGCCCGTGCAGACAGATGCGTTTCAGTCACCTATGCGTCTATCAGTTGTCACCTATCTAGTGCTTTCTTTAAACGTAATGGAGGAGTTGCTAAGCAAGGTAATATCCACCTGTAATCGCAGCACTTGAGAAGTTGGGGCAAAAGGATCACTCAGTGCCTTTATGTTGCATAGTGAAGTTCAGACCCTGCCTCTCACATACAAAGAAGCAATGAAAAAGCTGTCATTTTGTAGGTGAATTCTCAATGTAGTACACCTTTATAAGTCTTCCTAGAATTAAATCAGAATTCACTCTTGAACAGAACAGTATTGGAAAAGAAAAGGCATCTTCAAGCTTCTTCCTGTTTCATAGTTGAGTTTCCCTTGGGTTTGCTTTACCATGCACAAGCTCGTCCTGTGCCCTCAGCCACTTTCCCTTTCATGACCTGCATTTGGGGAAATGAACCTAAATCTTGTCTTCAATTTGGCCAAAATGTGTTGTGACTTGAGCCCTTTTTGATGAATGAGAAAGTCAAGAGTTTTTTGTCCTACTTTAAAGAACAGACTATAATCAAATTGGAATTACATATTGCTTTTATGACTATCTTATATTCAGATTATTTCAAGTTTTATATTGAAATCAAATTTGCATATGGCAAGTGTGCATAACTGTGGACCTTTCACCTCAGACAAGAGATAGAATACTGTTGTAGCAAACTAACTTCTGAGTAGAACAACCAAGATCTCACAAGATAAGTTGTGTCTGCTTGCTAAAACTCATTCTAGCTAGGCTTGTTGACCCTTCATAGAAGAAAGAGGTGAGGGTGCTCTTTGGACCCCGACCTGAGTATTCATCCAGACACCTGAGCCCAACTCTACCCTGATTACATATGGCCTTGTGGTCTTCATGATGGAGGTAGTATATATAAGCTGGAGAGAGTTGGGGGAAGGAGGCTCCATCTTTGTGGCTATGAGGAAGCCAGTTTTATGCTGGGTGAAGCTGAGTGAGACTATTTTGGGATAACCCATGTCCCTGTAAGTAACCCCTCACCCATGCTCTATCAATACACCTAATGAACTCATTGGTTCCCCAGAATGATTTGAACTTTGATTGTCATTGGAACTGTAGAGGGAGTGGATAGACATTACTCAGTCTCCCCAACCCAGGGGGGATAAAATTCTTGCATTACCTATGAAGTGTTTCTCTCTATCACTGTTAAAGTTTTAGGTCTTATATTAAATGCTTTAATCTGTTTTGAATGGATTTCAGTGGAGGATGACAGATACCAATCTAGTTTAGTTCTCTAACATATGGAGATACAGCTATCCCAGCACAATTTGTCAAAAGGCTGTATTTTCTCTGATGCATGCTTTTGACATATTTGTAAAGAAGTTGTACCTAGAGTTGTGGAGATATATTTCTAGGTCTTCTGTTCAACTGCTGTACCAGGCATGATTTTTCTGCCAATCCCATGTGGCTCTACTATGATTTTTTTGCTATTATGACTCTCTACTATAATTTGAGGTCAGGTATTGTGATTCCACTATCCCAGGATTTGTAATACAGTGAGCTAAGCTCTCCCACACTAATAAAGAAAATGCACTACAGGCCTGCCCATTGGCCAATATGGTAAGAGTATTGTCTCAGTTGAGGTACTCTCTTCCAGAATAACTCAAATTGACAAAAAACCTTTCAACTCTAATTTTATTAATTTGTTACTCTTTTCTTTTACTCTTTGTAATTAAAATTTTTAAAATTTATAAATTAATATTGTATTATATAATTGTTACTCTCCCTTTTCCATTCCAACTCCTCCAATGCCCCCAGTCACTCTCAAATTCATGACTTATTATAAAAATATATACATATATTCATATTGATATGTATCATACTGATATTTTTATTAGCTATTTGCTTTGTTTACATTTCAAATGGTATCCCCTTTCCTCACTACCCCTCTGAAAACCCCCTATCCCCTCCCCCTGCTTATCAACCTCCCCCCTCCACTTTCCTGGCCTGGAATTCCCCTACACTGGGGCATTGAACCTTCACAGGACTAATGGCTTCTCCTCTTATTGATGTCTGAAAAGGCTATCCTCTGCTACGTATGTAGCTGGAGCCATGGATCCCTCCATGTGTACTCTTTGTTGATATATATATATATATATATATATATATATATATATCATATTGATAAATATAAGAATGGTATATGCATACTGATATATATCATTCTGGTTTATACATATATTGTACTGATATATATCATACTGATATATGTATATCACAATTATATTTATACATATATGTATCTATATATACATATATGTAGTTTATAATAAATGCAATAAAGGCAATAGTATTGTTAAAATTTTATGAGTACAGAATCTTGTCATAACTTAAAGATATTATCTCAGCATGCATCGTGATCTTCTTGCTTTTATACTTTTTTGGACCCTCTTCCATGATGTCTTTGGAGACTTAGGTGCAGGGATTACATTATTAATGTTCCAATTGGAGCAGGTGCCCTACAGTCATTGCCTTTCTGTAATTTAAGTAATTATGGATCTCTGTAATGGCCTCCATCTGCTGTAAAAGTTTCTTTACCGAGAAGTGAAAGCTACACTTATCTGTGAGTATATGGATAACTATTTAGAACTCTGTTAGAAATTATAGTCCTCTAGGAAAATGGCAGTAGTTGATTCTCCTCTAAGGTCAGTTACCACTCTGGCCACAGGCAGTTGGCTAGGGTTGTAGTGCCATATATGAATACCCTTTCATCAGATGAGTCATAAGTCCCATTAGATAGCTGCTGATTACCCCAAAGATAAAAGTGCCACCATCTTACTACTGAGGATAATTTGCTGGCCTGGCGTTGTGTTCATAGGGTCCCTAACTGGGTAGGACTACATGTTCACTCCTTTGGTAGGTTGCTTATCACCTTCAGATAAGTCGAATTAGTTCTCAAAGAGGAGCCTTCTAGGTCACTTCCAGTTCAGTTTCTCCAGGTCATGTGTCTGAAGATTGTAATGCCTTCAGCAATGACTCCTTACTTTTGAGTTACTGGCAACAGCCAAGGGCAGTGGCAATATCCCATATTGTTTGAGTCTCTTGGATACCCCTGACCAACTGCAAGGGATTTTTTTTCCAGGTCTGGGATTTTGTTAGAAGGAAGGTCTATGGTTCTTTTAGTTAGGGTTTTGTTGATTTTTTTTTCTTCAAAAAAGCAACATTTTGTTTGGCTCTGTGTATTGTTCTTTTAGTCTTCATTAGTGTGCTGTGACCTATAAAATTTCTTGTTGACTTTTGCTGTGGGTTTGGATTATTCCATTTCTCAGAAGCCATAGTGTGCATAATTTGATTATTTTTTAAAATGTCTTACTTTTTAGGATAAGCACTTATAGCCATAGCTATAAACATTCGTGTTAGAGCTGAATTGGCTACACCCCAAAGGTTTTGGCAAGTTATACTTTCATTTTCATTTGATTCTAGGAATTTGATTTTTTGTTTGCTGGTAATTCATGAATATTGTCTGGTCTCTAGATAATCTTCAATGTTAACTTTTTCTCATTGTCTATTTCCCATCTTATTTCACTATGATCCGATGAATTACAGGGAAATGTTTTGATTGCTTTCCATTTGTTAAGGCTTTCTTAGAGTCCCATAATCTGACCATTTCTAGACAAAGACATATGGATTGCTGCACAGAATGTGCATTCTCTATTTGTTGGTTGGAACATACAGAAGATATTTGTTAAATTTAATTATTCTGTTTTTTAATAAAGCCTTTAGCACTTAAATAGAATTGAGTTGATTCCTTTCCACATCACCACTAGAAGCCATCAATTGCCAAATGGTAACTTCAGCATCTTTTTCACACATTCTGTATAGAGAGCCTTACTGAGGTGCCATACCACCTGGCAGGAACTTGATATCGACTATATGTGAAGTTCCTCTCCCAGTCTTTGAGTGGGAACTCCTGTGTCAGCCATAATCCCCTCCACCTAGGGTGGAGTGCTCAGACCAAGGAGAAGCCTATTGTTCTTCAAGGACCCGCAGTCTCCTGAGAAACACTAGCCACCTGCAGAGCAACTGAACTGATTCTGCTGAGAAGCTTCCAGACTTTTCCCCTACCTATATATATTGGGAGTTCTTCATTAAACTTTGAGACCTTGAATAGCAGGTGTTATCTTGGTCTCCATCTCTTTTTTGCCCCCCTCCCATAAATCCCTAGCTTCTCTTCCAGGTAACCTGTTCTATGTAACTGCTGGCAGTTATAATTCTGAGGCCTTTGTCAAGGTCTATGGGCCTATTGTAGCCAGGGGCTGCATCGGTGGTCTGTGCTGTCAGGAGGAACCATGTGCATAATCTGTGCTGTTTCTGACTGTAAAGACCAAGCAAACTAGTTTTGCAGTTATAGCAATGATTGAAGATGTGTAGGTAAAAAAGAGGAACATGAAAGGTTCTGGGACAATGTGACAACCCCCTCTCCCCACCAAGGTAACAGCCTAAAGAGGAAAACATAAAAAAGAACTCTCCCCCCTTTTTTTGTAGGTGAGAACATCCACTTTTTTTTATTAGATATTTTCTTTATTTACATTTCAAATGTTATCCCCTTTCCTGCTTTCCCCTCCCAAAACACCCTATCCCATCCCCCCTCCCCCTGCTCACCAACCCACCCACTCCCTGATCCCTGGCCTGGGATTCCCCTATACTAGGGCATCGAGTCCCTTCCCTTTGATGTCCAACAGGTTTATCCTTTGCTACATACGCAGCTGGAGCCATGGGTCCCTCCATGTGTACTCTTTGGTTGGCAGTTTAGTCCCTGGGAGCTCTGGGGGGGGGGAATCTGGTTGATTGCTGTTCTTCCTATGGGGTTTCAAACCCCTTAGCTCCTTCAGTCCTTTCTCTAACTCCTTCATTGGGGACCCCGTGCTCAGTCCAATAGTTGGCTGCAAGCATCCACGTCTGTATTTCTCAGCCTCTGACAGAGCCTCTTAGGAGACAACTATATAAGGCTTCTGTCAGCAAGCACTTCTTGGCATCCACAATAGTGTCCAGGTTTAGTGACTATATATGGGATGGATCCCCCAGGTGAGGCAGTCTCTGGATGGCCTTTCCTTTAGTCACTGCTTCACACTTTGTCTCCATATTTGCTCACATGAGTATTTTATTCCCCCTTCTAAGAAGGACTGAAGCATTCATACTTTGGTCTTCTTCTTGAGCTTCATGTGGTCTGTGAATTGGTTCTTGGGTATTCCTAGCCTTTGGGCTAATAGCCACTTATCAGTGAGTGCATACCATGTGTGTTCTTTTGTGACTGGGTTACCTCACTCAGGTTGATATTTTTTAGTTCCATTTATTTGCCTAAAACAATTCATGAAGTAATTGTTTTTAATAGCAGAGTAGTATTCCATTATGAAAATGTACCACATTTTCTGTATCCATTCCTCTGCAAAGGACATCTGGGTTTTTCCAACTTCAGGCTATTAGAAATAAGGCTGATATGAACATAGTAGAGCATGTGTCTTTTTTATATGTTGGAACATCTTTTGGGTTTATGTCCAGGAGTGGTATAGCTTGGTCCTCAGGTAGTACTATGTCCAGTTTTCTGAAGAACCTACAGACTGATTTCCAGCTTGCAATCCCAGCAATAATGGAGGAGTGTTTTTCTTTCTTCACATCCTCAACAGGATCTGCTGTCCCCTGAGTTTTTATCTTAGCCATTCTGACTGGTTTGAGGTGGATTTCAGGGTTGTTTTGATCTGCATTTCCCTGATGACTAAGAATGTTGAACATTTCTTTAGGTGTTTCTCGGCCATTCAATATTTCTCAGTTGAGAATTCTTTTATTAGCTCTGTACCCAATTTTTAATAGGGTCATTTCTCTGGAGTCTAACCTCTTGAGTTCTTTGTACATATTGGATATTAGCCCTCTAGGATATAGGATTGGTAAAGATCTTTTCCCAATCTGTTGGTTGCCATTTTGTCCTATTGACAGTGTCCTTTGCCTTACACAAGCTTTGCAATTTTATGATGTCCTATTTGTTGATTCTTTATCTTAGAGCAGAAGCCATTGGTGTTCTGTTCTGGAAATTTCCCCTATGCCCACGTGTTCGAGCATCTTCCCTACTTTCTCTTCTGTTAATTTCAGTGTATTTGTTTTTATGTGGAAGTCCTTGATCCACTTGGACTTGAGCTTTGTACAAAGAGATAAGAATAGATCAATTTGCATTCTTCTACATGTTGACCTCCAGTTGATCCAGCACCATTTGTTAAAAATGCTGTTTTTTTTTCCCATTGGATGGTTTTAGCTCCTTTGTCAAAGATAAAGTAACTATAGGTGTGTGGGTTCATTTCTGGATCTTCAATTTTATTCCATTTATTTACCTGCCTATCTCTGTACCAATACCATACAGTTTTTATCACTATTGCTCTGTAATACAGCTTGAGGCCAGGGATGGTGATTCCTCCAGACTTTGTTTTTGAGAATAACTTTCTCTGTCCTGGGATTTTTGTTATTCCAAATGAATTTGCAAATTGCTCTTTCTAGCTCTATGAAGAATTGAGTTGGAATTTTGATGGGGATTGCATTGAATCTGTAGATTGCTTTTGACAAGATGGCCATTTTTACTATATTAATCCTTCCAATCCACGAGGATGGGAGAGCTTTCCATCTTCTGAGGTCTTCTTCTATTTCTTTCTTCAGAGACTTAAAGAAGTTCTTGTCATACAGATATTTCACTTGCTTGGTTAGAGTCACACCAAGGTATTTTATGTTATTTGTGGCTATTGTGAAGGGTGTCATTTCTCTCATTTCTTTCTCAGCCTGTTCATCCATTGAGTAGAAGGAGGCTACTCATTTGTTTGAGTTATTTTTATATTCAGACACTTTGTTGAAGTAAATTCAATTATTCTACGACATAGGTTTTCTTTGATGTTTTCATTTTTAGTTTGAAATTCATATCTTAAGATGAGAGTGGGACACTGAAGTCTCTAAAATGTACTGTAGCAGATCCTATCTGACATCTTATACTTTCAGTATTTGTTTTTAATGAAATTAGGAGGCTCAACGTTTGGTGTATATTAATAATTGTGATATCCTTGTGACAAATGAATACCCATTTACGTATGCTTTTTACCTTCCCTGAGCTATTTTTCTTTGACATATATAAAATCAGATATTAAGAGAGTTATAACAGTTTGGTTTTGGCTTCTACTTGCTGTGAAGGTGGACTTTCATTATTTATTCTCAATCTGTGGGTACCTTTGCCCATGTAACATGTTTCTTGGTGACAACAAATAGTTGGATATTGTCTTTTAATCTAACCAGCTAGTTTATCTATTAGTGAGCTGAAGTAATTTTCACTTTAGGTTATTGTTATATTTTTATTGAGATATATTTATTGATTCATATAATTATATTGGTTGTTTTACTAGTTGTTTTTTTATCACTTTTTTCTCCCCTGTAGTGTTATAAATTTGTTGGTTTACTGTGTCAGTCATGATAGATTCCTTTCTACCTCTCCTGTTATTTCTTTTCCCTGATGAAATCTACTCTGTCTTGCGTGCTCATGGTCCACACTGTATTTCATCTTTTCCAGTATTTATTTTCTTAAGCATTGTGATAGTTTAAACAGGTATTACCCTCATAGTTTCATGTGTTTGAATTCTTGGCCATAGGGAGTGGCACTATTATGAGGTGTAACCTTGTTGGTATAGGTGTGTTGGAGTAAATGTGTCACTGTGGAAGTGGGCTTTGAGGTTATACATGCTATTTGGTCAGTGTGACACAGTCTCCTCCTGGCTGTCTGCAGATCAAGATGTAGAACTCGCAGCTCCTTCTTCAGCACTATTTCTGCTTAAACCTCTGAACCAGGAAGACAGCACCAATTAAATGTTTTCCTTTATAAGAATTGTGTCTCTTCATAGCAATGAAACCATAACTAAGACAAGTATATTCTGAGGTGCTGGATTGGTGGTAAAGAACTACCTTAGTTTATGCTTCTCTTGAATCATCCTTATTTCTCTATCAATTTTAAAAGATATCTTTGATGTATATAAAATTTGATTGACAACTTTATACTTTCAGCAGTTGAAATATATCATACTATGCTTTCATGACTTTGGGGGATGCTGAAGAGACATCTACTAATCTGATATATTTGCTTTTGTGGGTGTCTTGGTGATTTTTTTGTCTCTCTTCTATTAATATTATATTTTTCATTATTCTTTTTGACATTTTAACTATAATGTTGACATTATCTTAGGGCCACGTCTATCTGAGTTCCTAAATGTTGTGTTAGGATATACATATATTCCTTGTTTGGAATGCTGTAAGATCAATGAGTAGATCCTTTATACATTTAGTTTTTAATCTCTCAGCACTTCTATCTCCCAGATTCTGAGGTCTGGTCTTTTGACTGTATTCCAGAGTTCCTAACATTGAGGCAATACTCATGTATTTATTTATTTATTTTTGATGTTTCTATGTAGCTTTTTATGCACTTTCCTCTTTACTCCTGTTGGCTTTTCTTTGGATTGGTTCAATTTATTGGTACTGTTCACACTGTGTTTTTATTTGATTCACTGAATCACTTCTTTCTGAAACTTTCTTTCATGTTGCTGATCTTGCCCTCTGCTTCTGACCCCAGGACCTGGGTTGATTTCATATTTGCTTCTTTGTAAACTGACAGAGGTTATAGATCATTTTAAATATTAAACATTTGAAATCTTTATACACCATGGTGTCTATTTAGTATACTCGAATTCAGTAGTTGAGATGTCATGAACTTATGGGGAACTTTATTGCCATGCATTTCTATAAATTTTTGTTGCATTTCATGCATGCTGGTTTGGGGTTTTGACATCTCTTCTGGTTTTATTTTGGGATCTTATTCAGCAGTCTACTTTTGAAGGCTCATTCCCCAGAGTAGAGAAAACAAAATGTTGTAACAGCAATAATATCAAACTGTACAGTAGATTAGATACTCTTAAAATTGATTAAAGCCCACTCATATATAACCAATGACTCTAAGACAGAAACTGCCAAAACTAATGTATAGTATGCTATAAAATTTAAAAATAAGATAGATGGTAGAAATAGTAAGTCTGAGGTAATGGAAAGTGGTAAGCCAGATGGGAAATATAGGGAATGGAAGTATTCTTTATAATGATAAGGATAAAATTTTCCCTCTATGGTTGCAAGCTATTGTAGCTACATCTATGCTTTTAATGGAGTAAGGTAGCTATGGTGGCTAGGATCAAGGCTATCCATTGACTTAGAAACCCAAACTCCCACTTATGCAGAATAACCTATTCAGAGTGAATGTTTACTACTTAATCTGCTAACTGGAGATCCCAGGTGGAGTCTTAGATAGGTCACCATTCCCCTAGGGAATACTGCAGTTACCCAGTGGCAGGTTTATTATATTCTTTTTCCATAAGGAGATGGAAGAGATGATTCTTCATGTGATCATATGCTGGGTTATGAACTTGTCTTTTTTGTTTATGATGTTTTGGGCAGAATCATTTTCAGGGATGCTCAGAATACCTTATCCACCCTCGTGACATTTGGTACAGTTTTAGTCAAATTGAGCACTCAGTTAATTCAAAGAGATACAGTGGATAATACTATTGAATAACTGATCTTACCATACTACCCAACCCCCATGCCCAGCTACCTTAACTGAAAAGTAGAATGCAGTACTGAAGAGTTCATTGTTAATGTAGTAGTTTAAAAAATACATATAAAAATGAAAGAAGTCTATTATGAAAGATACAGAATATTCCTTGAGTAGGAGATGATTACATGCTGCTGTCCTTATGGAATGTACACACCCAAAAATAAAGGGATATGAGTCAAAGCCACTACTCTCACAGTTACACCCAGCATCACAAAGAGTTTTGATTCTTATCCTGAATTTGAGTTTATTGGCTTGAAGCTCTGAGTGCCCAAAGAGAGAATGATCCCATCATTGGGTAGGACAGTGCTTCCATTTTGTTAAAATATGAAACCATGACTTAGAATATGCTTTACCCCACTTACGCCAATAACCTGATTGCAGTTGTCTTTGTATCTAACCCATACAAAAGTTCTTCTTGATAATCCCCCTCTAAAATTTCTGGTCTCTCTCGTTCAAGATACTGCTCAAAAGTGGGACCTTTGGGGGGCGGGGAACCGGGAAAAGGGAAATGAAATGTAAATAAAGAATATATCCAATAAAAATAAAAAAGAAAACATTATAATGAAACCTATTATATTGTGTGCTAATTCAAAATTGATAATGATAAAAGTGAAAACAGTGCCCAGATCTCAAAACTTCCAAAAGGCTTGTCATGACCTCTCTAGCTCTAACTGACCTTCCTTTTGTGTAATAAATAATGTTTTACTTTATGACATTTCTCATGATATTGCATTGTATGTTATAATTGTTATTATTTTTCCAGATTCTGTTTTACTTCCGACTGATGCTGAGGAGTTGCTTGTTTGCTTTTCTGCCCACTCTCCATTGTGGTATTTCTCAAGCCTTGCAGACAGTGAGCAATCCTGTCACCAAACCACCTCAAAGAATGGTATTGTGGCCTTTAAAGAACAATGAAATCCAAAGCAGAGGGGTTACCTTCATTTCGAAGTTGTACCCTTAAACTTTCCTTGGGCAATCATTATGCTTCTGCTTAAAATTAAAAATTAAAAATTAAAATAGCAACAAATGGTAGAGTTTTCTGGAGTCATGTGGAGGTTGAAAGTTCACCTTTAGTTATAAGAATTACATTTATCCATAAAACTCCAAAGTTTATACCCAGCTTCCACATCAGTGACTTCAATGCTTTGTGAAAATTGTTCAACATTCATTTGTTTATTTATTTGGGAGTTCATTAATGATCAAATTTTTTTTTATTGACAAATACATGGCACTCTAAATTTTTCTTTTTCAGAAATTTCTATTTACATTAAAATGTTGGAACAAAAATGTAATTATGATTGGTCCTGGTTCTATGCTTTTGAGATAATTCAATAGGAGAAAAAAGCTTCTCTGTTTGTTAGCACAGAATTATACTGAGTTATTTGTGCCAAGATGGTCTGGATGCTACAAGGGTACACGGAACTATGTAGGGAAGAGGTTAAAAAGTACAAATTTCTGCCTCTTTTGTAAAATGTCTACCCATTAGTTGAGCATTGCCCACTGTTGATATATTCTGGGGAGAAGTTCTTTTTAGAATTTAACAGTAGCACAATGTTTGTATGTTCCAAAAGATAAATTGCATCATTTTATCAGATGATGTAAACTACATAATTTATAATGTTTCTATTTTGGTTTCTACTGCCAAGTTCAATGCTAAATGTAACCTCAATTACATTAACTTATCTTCTCACTGATTGCTGATACAAATCTCTGCCTTTCTTCTGTCTTTTAGATAAAAAATACTCTCTCTGCAACTTAAACAGAAGACAAAGGGTATAAATTTTCATAGCTTCATGCTTGGACTTGCTCACCATCCTAAATAAACTGGACAGATTCCACTTTTTTCACACTTTTAAACAGCAGCCTAATTTGCTCAGAACAAATATATGATGAACTCATCTGGGAGTAATAGTTGTGACTTGGTCATTCTATCTTTGGAAAAAGGAAGCTAGCTACAGATCTTGATCCCAGCTTTGAATCAGAGTGTCAGTGGGCTTGTCTTCAATAGAAAGACACAAAGTGAACCTCGGAACTCTGAGTATCTCTTGTGACCAAATTTATTGTCCTGGACCACAATGTGTTGTAATCTTTTCTGTTACAAACATGTTTTCCTGAATTTAGACACATGGTAACTCTTGATAAGATTAAACTTATGCAGAAGAGGAGGTTTAAGCTGTAGATTTGCTGAAATTTTTATGCAAATAGTCAGGGTGTACATCCATGGGATCACATTTTGTCTCGGTGCTGCTTCTTGTAAAAATGGTGAACTAAGCTTGTTTCCTCATCTACAAGATGACCCAAAACTGTCACACCAGTGTGGAGAGTAAATTCCATACAAGAGTGTAGGCAATGTACATCTCTGTACATATACATGATGCATGCAGTGCATACAATGTAATCCATAGCATTTTGTGTGTAAACATTATCCAGTGTCATGTTGGCCTCACTCAAGTGTTAGATACTACTAAAATTTCAGAACTATTAAAATTAATTTGATATTTGGCATTAAAATAGATATTTTATTTTTTATTTATTAATGTGTGCACACATAGCTCATTCCATGGCACACCAGGGCAGGTCAGCAGACAACTTTGTGAAGTTGATTCTTTCCTTTGCCCTTTACTTTGCTTCCAGAGACTGACCTGGGATCACCAGTGCGAGATAACAAGTACCATCTTGCTAGCCCCAGAATATATATATAAAATTTACAGTCTAGTTATATTATATATTTTCTTAGTTATAAGGTATTAGATATAATAAAACATAAAAAAATCTTTTAAAATAATTGATTCTTTTCTGTTATTAGAATTGTACTACAAGTTCCTTGTGGGGAACAGAGTTCTATCTACTTATTTTTTGTGCTCTTCACTTAACCTGAGCAATCTATTGAATAGAAGACGTTCAATAAATGTTGACGTGGGATAGTCTGAAATCTGGCCAGCTGTTATTCAGAGGCTCTGTTTATTGAGTTTCATGGATGACTCAGACACTGGGGATACGAATATAAATAAAACATGGTTCTGCTTTAGGGTAAGTACATCATAGACAGGAGAGGGACATGAGAAGAGAGAAATGACTCCCGGGGAAGTGCTACTTGTGGCAGAGGGTTGGTAGGCATGGCGTGGGCAGGGAACGTGCAGGAAAAGGGATGCTGGGTTCAGGCTTTCTGCTAGTGTGGCTTTGAAACTTAACCTTCCTATTTCTTTGAGCTTTGGGGTCAACAATAAATTCAGTTACCATGGCAACCAAGATTCCAGTACATTTAGGGTCAAATTACCCTTGACAAATCAATTGGCCATCAAGAAACAATACACATAATAATTTAAAGTACACCTCTAATTCATGCATGTGATGTACATCTAATGATGTACAGCATCTAGTGAGGATCTAATATTTTACAATTATTAGTGATTTTTGTGGGGGTATCATTCAACCTACAATGGTTAGGCTGAAAACAGAAGCTAAGGACTATATTTTAGCTGTATTGGCCAATGGAAAGTTGGTACTATTTATGTCCTTTGTTTATGAATGTCCCAATATACAATTAAACCAATAATGAATATTGTTTCTATGGATTCTTTTATTTAAATTTATTTATTTATTCACTTTACATCTCAATATCAACCTCCCCTCTCCTCTCAGTATCCCCTCACACAGATCCTTCCCCCATGCCCCTTCTTTTCTCCTCTGAGAAGTGGAGCCTCCCTCTATGTATCTTCTTCTCATCCTCCCACAATCTTCCTCATCAACCCCCTTCCTTCCATCCTGCCTGCCCCGCCCAGCTGCAGTACATCAAGTCACTGAAGGACTAGACACATCCTCTCCCACTGAGACCAAACATGGGGCCCCAGCTAGGGGAACAGAATTCACAGGCCAGCAACACATTCAGAGACAGTTCACCCTCCAGTTGTTGGGGGACCTGTATGAAGACCAAGCTGCACATCTGTTACATATGTGTGTCTGGGGCATCTGCTACATATGTATTATTGGGGGACGGCTAGGTCCAGCCCATGATTGCTCTTTGGTTGGCGGTTCATTCTCTGGGAGCTCCCAAGGCTCCAGGTTATTTGACACTGTTGGTCTTCGTGTGTAGTCCTGGCCCCTTCAGGTCCCTTAATCCTTCTGCCAACTTTCCCATAAGACTCCACGAGCTCCACTAATGTTTGGCTGTGAATCTTTGTGTCTTCTTCTACGGGCTGCTGGGTGGAGCCTCTAAGAGAACAATTATGCTAGGCTCCTGTCAGTATGCATAACAGAGCATCATTAATAGTGTTAGGGATTGGTGCTGGCCCATAAGATGGGTCTCAAGTTGGGCCAGTCATTGGTTGGCTGTTCCCCCAGTCTCTGCTCTATCTTTGTCCTTGAACATCTTGTGGGCAGGACACATTTTGAATCGGAGGTTTACTGGGTGGTTTGCTGTCCTTATCCCTCCACTGGGAGTCTGCCTGGCGACAGGAAGTGAACATTTCAGGATCCATATCACCCATAGGAGTCTCTGCTAGAGCCACCCCCAATCTCATCCCCCACATTTCCTTTCTTTCACCCTGCTCTCCTTACATTGGTCCCTACTTAAACACTCCCCTCCTCATCATGATTTCACGGGTTCTTTAGAATTTATGCTGATGGGGGTGCATCCCTGTAACTCCAGTTCCTATGTGGCATTAACAAGAAGGTCATAAATTCTAGGCCAGCTTAGGCCATACAGAAGACCCTGTCTCAGAAAGGAACTCATTGCCATAAATTAGCTATGAATATGAAGGAAAGTTGGGTACTGATTTGTAGGCTGTAGCTTATAAATATCTATTTTTACACTATAGATTTCCTGTCAATTAACAAGGCAAACAACTTTATTCCTCTGGGATTTTATGACTCTACAAACACATAAATGTATCTGTCATAAATAGTTGTGAGGATCAAAACACTGAGATGAGATCCATCAGTGATCAGCAATATTTAAAGCAAATGTCTCTCTAATAGATTTAGACACTGAAAGTTTTTAAGGCATTCCTTTAAAAATAAAAGAAAAAAGTTGGTTATGTGAATAAGGCCTACAATACACTTTATTTCCATATACCCAGAGAACCCTTTGCCAAGGAAAGGGGCTCTATATCTAACTCATAAGAACAAAAGATGCTTTCCTTACAGGCAGGTGTGACCAAAGAAAGTTGTGCTCCCAGATAAAGGCCTGGTTTTCAACCCACTCTGGGCAATCTCATGGAAATATACAAACACCTGCACGCACTGAAGGCCTTGAAAACAAAATCAGTCAGGTAGTGTTCAGAAGAGATGCTGGTTTGAAATGACACCATGCTCAACAGTTGCATGGTTTTACTCTCTTTAGCTTCTCCCAGGACAAGTGCAAAGTTCCTAAAGGTCTTTCCTTTAATATGTATTTTGAGCATTTTCACATATAAGGAAAAGTTGAAAAAAAAACCCATCTGAATTGTACAATGACCATCAACCTTCAATGATTTTAAATGTGACTATCATTATACTTAAGCAATTATTACTCCTCATCAGTATACATACTTTTAACCTATCTCTATTGGTGTATAATTTATATTTGATAAGATTATCCATTTTAAATGCAAAACTCAATGGTTGTTAGCTGTTTCTGTAGTTGTAAGTTTTGGAACATTCCCATAATTCCCTAAAATTTTCTAGGGCCATTTGCAGCCGATATCCCACCCCTCCCTAGCCATAGACAAGCACAGATTTTTTTATATAAATCTGATCTGCATAATTGATAACAAAATAAATTTAATTAAACAATTGAATTTTTATAAGCATAATCTGTATTGATCTGGATAATTCATGTGGATGGAGTCATACATATAATGTTATATTTTGTATTTTATTGTTATCAGAGTAAGCTTCAACTTATTTATATTGAAGCCTTCAATGGTGTTTTATTCTTCATACATGTGTGTATGTGTGTGATGTTTCCTTGACAATTTCTTACCTTTAACTTTTGAGACAGGGTCTCTTATGGAACTCCTTGGCTAGGTTCACTGGCCTATGAGCTTCAGGGATCTGCGTGTTTCTGCCACCATAGGACTGATGTCATAGACACACACTGCCTTGACCAGCTTTTTATTTAAGTTTTGGGGATCCAAACTCAGTTCCTTCCTTGCTTGCACAGTGACACTTGATCAACTAGGCCAACTCCCCATTCTGAGAGTCATTCTTTTATTGCTGAATATTATATGCCAATTTATGTTTACCCAGAATGCACTTAATAGACACTTGTACTGTTTCCAGTATTTCAAGTTATGTAGGATTTCATTTTTAAAAACAATGTTGAGCTGCTTTTGAAAGTGTCAACACTATTTTCCATGCTTATTACCAGTGTGTGAGGGATTAGGTTCCTCACACAGACACCAGCACTGGGACAGCAGTCTTCCGACTTCACTACTGGAGTACCATAGGACATGTCATGGTAGTTTTAACTTCCATTTTGCAAATAAGCGATAGTGCTAATTATGCTTTCACATGCCTTTTTAAGTGAAGTGTTCATTTTGGTTTTGACATTTTAAAGTTTCTCTTCTTCTTGTTGAGTTATAAAGAGTTCTTTATATAACTTGATAAAAAGTCTTTAACTTGTAATTTGCAAATGTTTTCTTTAATGTGTGAAGTTTTCCTTGTGATACCCTTTGAAGCACAGAAAAATTTAATTTTATCCTAGAACAATTTATCTTCTTTCTTTTATGATTTGTGCTTTTGTTATCACATTGAACAACTGACTTAATTAAAGACCACAGAGAATTCGAATTGTGTTTTCCTCCAGATATTTTGAAGTTTGAACTATAACATTGATCTTATTTTTTCTTTAATTGTGTGTTTTCAAAAGGCCCACTGCTTCTTACCTCTATATGGTCTATTTTGCTATTTGTTATGATATTTTAATGCCATTTATTGTATTTCTCAGGTTAAGAATGTCTGATTTTACTGCAAACCAACGGCCAATATCAAATTAAATGGAGAGATACTTGAGGCAATCCCACTAAAATTGGGGACAAGACAAGGATGCCCACTCTCCCCATATCTATTCAATATAGTATTAGAAATGCTAGCTAGAACAATAAGCAATAAAAAGAGATCAAGGTGATACAAATGGCAAAAAAGAAATAAAGATATCACTATTTTCAGGTGATATGATAGTACACTTAAGCAGCCCCCAAAATTCTACCAGAGACCTTCTCTAGCTGATAAACAACTTCAGCAAAGTGGCTGGATATAAAATTAACTCAAATAAATTAGTAACCTTCCTTTATACAATGATAAACAGGCTGAGAAGAAAATTAGGAAAACAACTCCCTTTACAATAGCCACAAATAATATAAAATATCTTGGGATAACTCTGACCAAACAAGTGAAAGACCTGTATGACAATAACTTTAAGTATCTCAAGAAAGAAATCAAAGGAGATCTCAGAAAATGGAGAGATCTCTCATGCTCATGGATTGGCACAATTAACGTAGGAAAATATGGCCATCCTACCAAAGGCAATCTACAGGTTCAATGCAATCCACATCAAAATCTCTACATAATTCTTCAAAGACATGGAAAGAGCAATCCTCATATTCATCTGGAAAGACAAAAATCCCAGAATAGCGAAAACAATTATTAGCAATAAAAGAATGGCTGGGGAAATCACCATTCCTGACCTCAAGCTCTGCTATAGAGCAATAGTGATAAGAACTGCATGATACTGGTACAGATACATACACATTGATCAATGGAATAGAATTGAAGACCCAGAAATAAAATCACACACAGACACTTGATCTTTGACAAAGAAGCCAAAAAATACAATGGAAAAAAAGAAAGCATCTTCAATAAATGGTGCTGGTCTAACTAGCTGGTTTTATGTAGAAAAAAGAAGATAGAGCCATATTTAGCACCTTGCACAATGCTCAAGTCCAAGTGGATGAAGGACCCCAACATAAAACCAGATACACTGAGTCTAGTAGAAGAGAAAGTGGTAAAGAGCATTGAACTCATTGGCATGGGGGGAAATTTCCTAAACAGAAGTCCAATGGTTCATGCTCTAAGATCAAGAATTGATTTATGGGACCTCAGGAAAGTGGAAAACTTCTGTAAGGCAAAGGACATAGCCAATAAGACAAATCGGCAATCTACAGATTGGGAAAAATTATTGACTAACTTCACATCTGATAGAAGGCTAATATCCCAAATATATAAAGAACTCAAGAAGGCAGACTTCAGAGAATCAAATAACCCTATTAAAAAGTGGCATATGGACCTAAATTGAGAATTCTCAACCAAGGAATCTCAAATGACTGAGAAGCACGTAAAGAAATGTTCAAAGTTCTTAGTGATCAGAGAAATGTAAATCAAAACAACTCTGGGATTCCACCTAACGAAAATTAGAATGGCTAAGATCAAAACCTCAGGTGACAACACATATTGAAGAGGATGTGGAGAAAGAGGAACATTCCTCCATTGCTGGTGGGATTGCAAACTGGAACAACCACACTGGAAATCAATATGGAGGTTCCTCAGAAAATTGGAAATAGACCTACCTGAAGACCCAGCAATACCACTCTTGGGAATATACCAAAAAGATGCCCCACCATGCCATAGGGTCACCTGTTCCACTATGTTTATAGCAGCCTTATTTGTAATAATCAGAAGCTAGAAACAACCCAGATGTCCTACAACAGAAGAATGGATACAGAAAATGTGGTTCACTTACACAATGGAATACTACTCAGCTATTAAGAATGAGGACATCTTGAGTTTTACAGGTAAATGGATGGAACTAGAAAATATCCTTTTAAATAAAATCATAATAGTTCATTCATCTCAATGGAACATAGTACTCAGATGACAATTAATCCTCATTGCTGAACAGTTATCCCTTCCAAAAGAGTAGAACACTGTTCATCAGTAGTTAGATTAGATCCCCCCCTCAGACCCTGAGGACAATGTTTGCTTATGACATTTCTAAAATTACAGTGACATTTTTCTTTTCTTATTGTTTCTAGTATGAATTTCTTTACTCTTTTATCCTGGATAAAGTAGGTTTTTAAAGTATTCCAGATACAGGAGGAAATCAAACCATTTTACAATGAAGTTACTGGGGAAATCCTTTTACTTTGTTCAAGTATAATTATCTGATAAATTCAAACTGTAAAGTGAAAACTCAAATGGTCTTAATAAGACTGTTGACCAAAGCATTTGTTTGATCATGAAGAGGATTACAAATGAAGACATGTTCAGATTAAGACTTGGAGAGAGATCTATGTACAGCATCTTCCACAGCAACTAGGATACAGTGCAACCTAGGTATCCAATTCCCTGGGATTGGATAAGGAAACACAATACACATATACAATGAAGTAGTATCCAGCTTTGAAAAAGAAGGGGATTATATCACTTGATAACATAGATGGACCTGGAGGGCAGCATGCCAAATGAAATTAGCCAGTCATAGATATCACATGATCTCACATGTGGACTCTGAAGAAATGTAGCTCGCAGATATTTAGAGTTGAACAGGGTTGGTGGGACAGGAGGGAAGGTGTAGGAAGGGTGAGATGCTGGTCAAAGGTCTGAAGTCTCAGGAGGGATAAACTGTAGTGATCTACTGTACAGAATAGTGACTATAATAATTTGCATATTAAGGTTATATCACTAGTTTAGTAAACAACTTGTAAATATCCCCCCCAAAAGAAAATATCATCCTGATTGAGGTGACTCAGACCCAAAAGGACATGCATGGTATGTGTTACTAAGAAGGGGATATTACCCAACAAAAAAGTACAGAATACTCAAAATATAGTCCACAGAACTCAAGAAGGTCAACAGGATGAAAAGCCCAAGTGAGGACACTTCAGTCCCATTTGGGAGGGAGAAGAAAGCAATCACAAGTGGGGAAGGAGGGACACTGGAGGGAGAGTGCAAAGGGACTGGGATGGGGGTAAAGGGGAACCTGATCTGGTATTGGGTGAGGGAAAAGGACCAAAGCCCTTAGGACCAGCAGAAAGAATGGGAACAGGCAACCTTGGGAGGTAGGAGGTTGGGTAGATCCTCCAGAATGCACCAGAGACCTGGAAGGTGAGAGACTCCTAGGACTCAAAGGAGGGACCTTAGATGAAATGTCTGGCAGTAATTAGAGGGAACTTACAGAGCCCACCTCCAGCAGGAAGACAGGGCTGAATCAAATCAGGGTGGTGATTGCCATCCTACAATCAAAACTCTGACTCATAATTGTTCCTGTTTGAAAGAACTCCGGGGATGAAAACGGAGAGGAGCCTGAGGAAAAGAAGGTCAAGCAATAGGCTCAAAGTGGGATGCGGCTCAAGGAGAGGTTCCATGGCTGGCCTAATACTATTCCTGAGGCTATGGAGCGCTCACAAAAATGGACCTAGCATGACTGCCCTCAGGAAGACCCAACAAGCAGCTGAAAGATTCAGATGCAGATATTTGCACCCAACCAATGGACAGAAGCTGCTGAGCCCTGTGGTTGAAATAGGGAAAGGCTGAAAGAAGCCAAGGAGGAGGAGGAGGGCCACCATATAGGAGGACCAGCAGTCTCACTTAATCTGGACCCCCGAGATCTCTCAGACACTGGACCACCAACCAGGCAGCATACACCAGCTGATATGAGGCCCCCAACACACATACAGTAGAGTACTGCTGGGTCTGGGTTCAATCAGAGATGATGCACTTAATCCTCAAGAGACTGGAGGCCCCAGGAAGTTTAGAGGTCAGGTGGGGTGGGGGGTTGCAGTGGAGATGGGGGGGTGTCACAGGATTTTCCCTTCCCAATTACATTAATACAGAGGAGGTCTGTGATTGGATCATTGGATTGAGGAGCTAAGGGTGGGAGAGAAAGGTCCCAGAGGGTAGAGGAGAAGAATCATGACCACAGACATGTACCCACGTGGTGCTTTCCAGCCACAAGTAGCTATGATTTCACAATAAGTTTAAAAATATTGGGATAAAACTTTTATCATTATCAGTTGGCTCTGAAATTACTGTATTGGCATTTTGTAAATTGTGATTTTATTGATATATAATTCTGATTGGTTAATTAAGATTTAAGAGTCTTGATTTCCACTGGGTAATTAGGTGTTGAGATGGCCGATTGTGGGGTGCGTAGGTGTTGAGTGATAGAGAGATGAACTCAGGGAGGGCCCCCGCTGGAGGGATGGCTAGCAAGGGATCACCAAGGGAGGCCACGTGGGCCGGAGAGTTGTCAGATCAAGAGACCAGCGAGTGAGATCACTAGTGCAGGAAGGTGCCAGTGTGTGTGTGGTGTGTGTGTATGTGTGTGTGTGTGTGTGTGTGTGTGTGTGTGTGTTTTAATTGAAAAGGGAAGTAAAGGGAAGTAAAAACACTTTATGATAAAATTAAAGATTTACATGGAAAATATTTCAGATAAACACATCACTATTGACAATTTTCATGGAAAATTAAGGAGTGGTAGACATGTAAAACATTGCTAAATTAATTGAAATATGGGATAGAAACATTTTATGATAGAGTTGAAGATTTACATGGAAAATATTTCTGATAAAATTGTAGAAAATGTAGAAAAAATGTTAGAATTGAAGATTATCATGGAAAAGTTTATATAGATATAATAATGGTAGGCATAAAAGTATTCCTAACTTGATTAAAAGTGGAATTATAATCATTTTCAGGTAACATTGAAAATTTACATGGAAAATATTTCTGGTAAAATTCAAGAAATAAATAGACAAACATTTTGAAATTTACTATTTCAGGGAAAATTTTGCATAAAAATGGTTGATGTAAAAACTCTAAATTAATTTAACGTGAAATTAGAAATATTTGTGATAAAATCAAAGATTTACATCGGAAACATTTCTGATAAAATAAAGGAAGTAATTTCCATGATAATCTTCAATTTTATTATGTCTTTCAGCGTGTTTTTTAATATTTCCTACAACAGGGGGGAGGTATGGGATGTGGAAGAGTCTGAAGGGGCTGGGGTGGGGGGTGGGATAAAATCTGGAGTGTAAATAAAGTTATTTTTAAAGTCATCATAGAAAGTAATGGGTTCCATTATGACATTTGTGCTCCCCCAACACATAGGCACATCACACACACACACACACACACACACACACACACACACACAGCCTTCTCCCAAACACTTACTCCTTCCTTGCTGGTCCTGTCTCTCTTCCCACACTGGCATTGTTTGTCAAGTTGCAACTTTCTTCTTCTGTTCTTCCTCTCATGAAAGTTTTTTATATGATTGCCTGAAGTATTATGTCGTAAGACCTCTCTGCATAATCTTTGATGATCACTTGTTTTCCTCCGTTATATCAATCGGATGTACTATGATTTACCTGGGAACATTAAGTTGATTTTTTATTCTTAGTATCAATCCTACTTGGTCATGATTTTAATTCCTTGAATATGTCACTGAATTTATTTAGCTACTGGGTTGCTTGTGAGCTGTGTTGATGTGTGATTTTCTGTCCTTGTAATGCCTTTGTCCTTCCTTGTTTTAAAAGTGATTCTGGATTCAGTGAGTTGGGAGACCATCCTCTATATTCTGAAGGCATTTTTAAAGGATTGGTATTATTTGTCCTTTAATATTTGATAGAATTTGTTAAGGAAGCAGTCTATGTCTGGGCTTTGCTATATGGGAAGATTTCCATTATGAAGTCAATTTACCTTCCAGAAATTCTATTTGTTTTGGAATCAGTTTTAGTAATTTGTTCCATTGGAAATTTGTGTTTTCTAAGTTGTTTAATTTGTTGGCACATAATTGTCGAATATTCCATTGTAACCCCCTTTGTCTCTGTGAAATGGTTAGTACTTCTCTTTCATTTGGTTCTGGTCATTTGTATGATCTTCCCCTGTCTCAGTTATTCTAGGTCAATGTACCAGTTACTATTTTCTGTTGCTGTGTTAAGACACCATGGCCAGGGCAAGTTATATAAAATTGAGTCTATGTTTTCAGAAAATTAGAGTCCTTGATGACAGATATGGTTTCTCTAATAAACGTGGAGACAAGAATAGCAAAGAGCTTACACCTTGAAGTGTAAACATGATGCAGGGAGCATACTGGAAAGTCCATCCACCAGTGACATACTCCCCAAGCAAGGCCACACCTCAGAATCCTCTCCCCAAATATCCACCAACTGGTGACCAAGTACCCAAATGCCCAAGATTCATGGGTAGCACCTCATTCAATCCACTACATTCCACTCCCTGGCTCCCATAGTTTTATGGCCATATCATACTGTAAAATGTAATGTAATTTCAAAAGTCCCCACTTTCTTTGATAGTCACAGCACCAATTAAATTTCCAAAATTCAAAGTGCTTTCTGAGACTCAAGGGAAATTCTTAATCATAATCCCCATATAGAATAAAAAAGGCAAACCACATATAATGGTACAGAATATGCAAATGGGAAGAAAGGGGGCATAGGGAGGAAATATTGGACCAAAGCAAGACAAAAACAATCAGGGCAAATACTGAATCTTGTAGCTCCATGTCGGATGTCAAATGCTTTGGCTGATTTTGTTTCTCTAAATTTGCTGTTTGTTCTCCCTCTCCCTCTTCCTCTCCCTCTTTCCCTCTCCCTCTTTCCCTCTCCCTCTCCCTCTCCATCTCCCTCTCTTTCTCCCTCCCTCCCTCCCTCCCTCCCCCCTCTCAGATTGGTGAACCCATACTTTCAGAAGTATCTCACAGTTCTGCCATGTCTGGCATCTTGACTTCTCCAATGATATCCAGCCTTTACTCTCACAACTTTACCCAATGGCCTTTCAGAGACTCCTACCCTCTAAGAGCTTCTACACAGAGATTGCCCTGCAGGATGTTGCTAACCTCAGCATCTCTCCTTAACCACAGAGAAAGATTTCACAACCCCTTAACTCATGTATCTGTTGTGACTCTGAAGACAGAACCGCATGGAGACCATTGCCAAGTTTGGCTGCCCACTTAGGAAGAACCCCAGTCCTCTGAACCACATTTTAGTGATTTTTGTTAATTCTCTAGGACGTTCCTTTCACCCAGCTAAGCTGGGTAATATCGTGGCCTGAGGGTACCCTTCTTTTTATTCCAGTACAGATCTGGCCCCTCCTTAACAGTTACAGCCTCTCTTCTATCACAAGCCTTAGCTATAATTCGAGGCTTCCCAATGTCCCCTTCCCCTCCATCAAGAAATTAGTTTATGACTTTTTTCTTCAACATAATATTTTTATTGATTCTTTGGGAAATCTACATTATGCACACCAATCTGGCACTCATCCTTGTGACCTCCTCACCCAAAAGAAAATTAATTAAACTTAAAATTGAAAAACAACAACAACTCCCATTTGTGTTACCCATATACTCACTGGGGCATGGTCAAACTCTCAGTGGCTTGCCCCTTAAATAGAATTGAGTTGATCCCTTTCCATGCCACCACCAGAAGCCATCGATTGTTGAATGGTAACTTCAGTATCTTTATCACACATTTTGGACAACCTCTGAAGCCCTTGTCAAAGTCCTTGGGCCTACTGTAGCCAGGGACTGCATTGGTGCTCTGTACTGTCACGGAAATCAATGTGACATAATCTGTGCTCTTGCTGACTGTAAAGACCAAGCCAACTACTTTTGCAGTTATAGCAATGATTGCAGATATATAGGTAAAAAAGAGGAACATGGAAGGGTCTGTGACAACTCCCTTCCTGCACTAAAAGTTGTAGCCTAGACAGGAAACCATCAAAAAGAACTCTTAAACAGTTTATGACATTTTAATTTAGCCTCAGGTTTATTCTTAGGGTTTGGGCAGAAAGCAGCCATCCTTTGCCAAATATCACGAGGGGTCTCTAGTCCAGCTGTTAATATTGTTCCATTTCTGTATCCTCTAGGGATGAACCTTCACAGTCCACGTAGCCCTCAGCACTAATGTCTTCCTAGCTCTTTTTCAGTTGATATATTAAACTCTAGTTATAGTCTTTAAACACGCTCTAGTTCAAAATCCCAAAGCCCTCAGCATGGTCGCATCTGTCACAGAAATAGCCCATTTTCCTGGCAACATCTTCTTTATTAGTTACTTCTCTATTGCTGTGCTAAGGGCAGCATGACCAAGGTAACTTAGAAAAAAAAGAGTTTATTTGGGACTTCCGGTTTTACAGGGTTAGAGACCACATGACAAAGCAAAGGCAGGAACAGCCAAGAGCACACATCTCAAGCTGCAAGCAGAAGACAGAGAGCACTGGAAATGGCATGAGTATTTGGAAACCTCCAGGTCCACCCCAGTGACATACTTCCTCCATCAAGACTCCACATCCTAATCCTCCAAACAGCTAACAGCTGGGGACCATGTAATAATCAAATTTCTGAAAGTCATGGGGGTACTTCAAACCACCATAGTCAGGGTTTCTTCATGTTGATAATCAAAAAACAAAAACTACCACCACCAACAAAACTTTTAGTAGGTTTTAATTTTCTTTCCTATTCCCTTTATTTTCATTCCATTACCATTTAATCCTCTGCTTATTCTGGTTTTAGTGTGTTATTTATCACTTATCTTTGTTATTGCTCTGAGATCTTCTCTTTTTTATGATACTGACATTTAAAATTACAATTTCTCTCAAACAGGTTGCTTTCCATTGTGCATTTGACAAACCTTGACTTTAAAAAATTAATTTGTGAGGTGAAATCTCACAAATTTCAACAAAGACTTGTTTTGATTTGCATTTCCCTAATGACTAATGATGTTGAGCATCTCTTAAGGTGCTTCTCAGCCATCCAAATTTCTTCAGGTGAAAATTCTTTGTTTAGCTCTGTACCCCATTTTTAATATGGTTATTTGGTTCTCTGGGGTCTAATTTCTTGAGTTTTTTTTTGTATATATTGGATATTAGCCCTCTGTCGGATGTGGGGTTGGTGAAGATCTTTTCTCAATTAGTTGGTTGCTGTTTTGTCCTTCTGATGGTGCCCTTTGATTTACAAAAACTTTGTAGTTTTATAAGGTCCCATTTATCAATTCTTGATCTTAGAGCATAAGCTATTGGTGTTCTGTTCAGGAACTTTCCCCCATGCCCATGTCCTCCAGGGTCTTCCCCAGTTTCTTTTCTATTAGTTTCAGTGTGAATGGCTAAGATTAAAAACTCAAGAGACAGCAGATGCGGGCGAGGATATGGAGAAAGAGGAACATTCCTCCACTGTTGGTGGGATTGCAAGAAGGTACAACCACTCTTGAAATCATTCTGGATATTCCTCAGAAAATTGGGGTATGACACTTCCAGCAGATCCTGTCATACCACTCCTGGGCATATATCCAGAGGATTCCTCTGCATGCAATAAAGACACATGATCCACTATGTTCATAACAGCCTTATTTATAATAACCAAAAACTGGAAAGAACCCAGATGTCCCTCAATGGAGGAATGGATACAGAAAATATATATTTATACAATGGAATACTACTCAGCAATTAAAAACAATGAATCCATGAAATTTGTAGGCAAATGGTTGAAACTGGAAAAATATCATCCTAAGTGAGGTAACCCAATCACAAAAGAACACACATGGTATGCCCTCACCGATAAGTGGATATTAATTAGCCCAGAAGCTATGAATATGCAAGTCCACAATTAGCAAATCATATGATTCTCAAGAAGAAGGAAGGAGAGGACCCTGGTCCTGAAAAGACTTGATCCAGTATGGTAGGGGAGTACTAGAACAAAGAAATGGGGGCGGTGTGGGTGATTGGGGATTGGGCATATGGGACTATATGGTGAGGGGGTGACTGGGAAAGGGGAAAGCGTTTGAAATACAAACAAAGAATATAGAAAAGAAAAAGAAAAAAGAAAAACATTAATTTGTTTGCATTAAGTTCAACAAATATTAAATTCTCTGGATTTAGTTTTTGGTTCATGAGGCAGCTTGAAATTAATCATTTATTTTCTAAACATTCTATTATGGTATTTAATGTAAATGAGGTCCACAATATGTATTTTGTGACATCTCAAACTTTCTGGGGTCTACGTCCCACTTTTGGGCTTGCTGTTAGATTTGCTTGCTGACTTCTTGGAGTTCTCAGTGAGAATTCTAAGGTATGTTTCCTGTCATCCCAGGGTTTTCCTTTGAAATCTGGAGGGAAGCTTCTGTGACTCCACAGTTCTTATATTTTATAAAATGCAAAACCAGTATTATATTGATGGTGCCAAGGTATGCCGCCAGCTCACGCAATGGATTACACAGTGCCTCTGAATGTCTGGGATCTTGAATGTGGAACTGCATCTCTAGTTGGTTCAATGGGAGCCAAGCACATTCTCTTATAGCAAAGTCTCTCATATGAGTTACAACCAAGAGCCTTAATGTCTGACATAATTTTAATTCCAGAGAAACCACTGAAGTGTCCTCTCTATTGTTCCAACACAAAATACTGGACTCTTTGGTGGTCAAAATGTTTTCACCAGGCACACTCTTCTAGTCCCCAACTTCATATGTGCCCCCTCGCAAGAGAAGCCACAAATTTTCCAGATGCCTCCATTCCTTTTGCTCAGTCTTCACTGTAACCTTGGCTAAAAGCATCTCTTACTAGGTACATCCTAGCCTGGTTGCTGGGCTACTTTTCAAAGAGATTTCCACTCTCTCTACTGCATTAAGTAGTCTGTCACCTTTAAAGTCAGCATCACTTCACTCAAAGTCTTGGGACAAGAATATAGAGTTTTTCTCAGAATTTGATATGCATGGACTCTAACCCAATACTGAGAGTACTTACCATTATCACCGGAAACCTCATGAACACGCTCCTTAGCACTTCTCTAGCCACATTCTGAACTTTTAAGCTCTCACCAGAAGGCTCGACTTACAATGCTCTTGGGCTTCTCTAACCATCAATGCCAAAGTTTTCTCTCAAACCAGTTCCACAGGCCTATAACCCACACCATCAAGTGAGTTACAGCTACAGCCCCCTTTTCTGGTACAAAAGTTCTGCTAGACTTTTTATCAATGTACCACTATATAGTATACCTAAGATAGACAACTAAGAAGGGGAGGGATTTAATTTGGCTTCATCCCAGGGTCACTTGGCTGCATGTATCTAACCCTACGATGACATAACACATTATGATGGTAGGCTCTTTTGTCATCCAGTTCACAGAGAAAGAAGCCTGCACTAGCTGATTTTCTCCTTTTTGTCTGGCCCTTAACATATGGATGGTATTGCTCACACTCAGGCCCTGCTGGAGACAGTCTCATAGAAATGTTCATACATAGCTTTACTAATAGACCAGCAGCTTCTTAATCTAACGGGGTTGAGGGCTGAGATCAGTCATCACAATGTTCCCAGGGAGTCTTGCAAAGCTCATTCCTTCCACAGTTCATGAATGTAATCTATCAAAGCCAGCTAGAGCTATTTGGCTGATGATGCTGTATCATTCTTTTGTTTCTTTATTGATTATATTGAGAAGATAATATTGACCTTCTAGGAAGGGCTGGCTCCTGTTAGGTTTGAACTCCTGGAGCCAATACACAGTTGTATTATGTGACTTTTGATTCTGCCCCTAATAATGATGGGGTAGGGCACACGACTCAGTCTTCAAACTACAGAATGGTGCATTGATTTTCTCTGAACCACAACTCACACTTCTTTAAGTCTATCAATGCCTCTGTTCAAAGAAACAGTACTCACTGCTTGCTGTAAGGACAACTGGTACACTTGTGTTTCTAGATCAGTAATTCTTACAAGTTTTGGAGTTTTGGACCCCTTTGGACATCTTCTGAAAATTACCAATTCTAATTCATGGCAAAAAATTGCAAATTTATGTATAAACCATTTTTCAATTCATACAATTTAATTGCACTGGAGAATTCCCTCCTTTGTATAAATATAAAAATGATGTCTGCACAAGAAGGGAAGGGCAGAAGAATATGAGGGAATATTATACCCTAAATATTATACCATTTATATGTATGAACACTGAAACCTATTCTAAGAAAGAATAATGTCTTTTGCTTAGTTTTCACCTAAATACATTGAGCACTTAGATAAAAAGATCCAAATACTCAAACAACATTAAAAGTAGAACTTAATTCTGAAGGTGTAGTTTGGGGCACAGAAGGTCACTGGAAAGGTTGGGATGATCTTAGATGTGGCAATATGTATGACTTTGACCCAGATAACTTTTCAAATATTCATCTCAATGACTGAGAAATTTAAAAGTATATTAGGTATCAGTTGCTTCCATTGCCAGACAAGGGCATTTCTAGACACCCCAATTTCCACAAGATCACAAGATTCATCATGTTGAATTTCTTTCTACTGCTTCATTTCTTAGTCCTGATGCCTAAAATCATCGTCTACTAGCAGGGCTTGTGCTGTGCATCGACCCAATAAAGGGGGTGTATCCTAAATCTGCATGTTTTTTATTTCAAGCAAATAATGTGAAATGTGTTTCTCCTTCATGTTTGATTATCTTCAGGCTTCTGTCTAATTAAATTGCTAAAATGTTGTCCTATCTCACTTACAAAAGTGCTTCAAGCTTCATGAAGTTGATTTTGTTAATTCAGTTAACATTTCCATGTCTAACTTTATCTTTTAGGATAACAAAGCATTTACCTCAGCCAAAATAGTTTTTCTGATTGTATTTTAACTGACATCCATAATGGTGAGTATAATGTCTTGAGTGGAAGGTCCTTTACGGAGAAATAAGAATCCCAAAGGAACACTTCTGAGTTAGTGTTTCACTGCTGTGAACAGACACCATGAACAGCCAACCTTTTTTTTTTTGTAAAAATTTTATTTATTTATTTATTTATTTATTCATTCATTCATTCATTCATTCATTCATTTATTTATTTATTTAATTATTTATTTATTTATTTTACAATTTAGATTTTATCCCGTTCAAGGTCCACCCTCTGACTGTTCCACATTCCATACCGCCTCTCTCCCCCACAATCCCCCCCATCTCCATGATCATGTTCCTACCTTCCCCTCCCTGTCTCCTTTCCCACCCAGGTCCCTCCCCCCCCCATCCTGTGATTGCTTTCTTCTTCCTCCCAAGTGGGATTGAGGCATTCTCACTTGGGCCCTTTGGCTTGTTATCCTTCTTGAGTTCTGTGCATTGTATCCTGAGTATTCTGTACTTATTTTTGGTTAATATCCACTTATTAGTGAGTACATACCATGCATATCCTTTTGGGTCTAAGTTACCTCACTCAGTATGATATTTTCTAGTTCTATCCATTTGCCTGCAAAACTTGGGATGTCCTCATTAAACTCTTATAAGGACAACATTTAACTGGGGGTGGGGGGCTTACAGGCTCAGAGATTCAATCCATTATCATCAAGACAGGAGCATGGCAGTATCCAGGCAAGCATGGTACAGGAGGAGCTGAGAGTTCTACGCCTTCATCTGAAGGCTGCTAGGAGAAGACTGGCTCCCATGTGGTTAGGAGGAGGGTCTCACTGCCCATGCCCGTGGTCACACACTTCCTCCAACAAGGCCAAACCTCCAAAATTGTGCCACTTCTCAGACCAAGCATATTCAAACTACCATAACTTTTTTTTAACCAGGTTACACAAAACAAACTTTCTTTTCTCCCCCAAGAGACCTAAACTTTCTCCTGATCTTCCATTCAGTCAATGTCTTCGGAACTTGTCCTTAAGAAAACCAGTGATTCCCTGCCTAGCAAAATCATTTATATTTTGCTCTCATTTCTTCACAAAATCATTTGAAAATGAGAGGAATAAAGCTCTCGCTTTGAAGAAGTTGAGAACTTACTTGTAAGTGGATGGTGACAAACTTCTTTCCAGTTAGTTGGCAATCTCTGACTGACATGCATACCGATGAGGGCTGTAATGAGTCGTGATGGCTTACAGAACCTCTTTGTTCATCAAAGGGACAACCCAGATGTGTTATCAAGTCTTGCAGTGGCTCCATCTGTGCATGGAATAGCAAGATGATCCACTTGGGGAAGTTTTCTTGGCAAAGAGCCTTGTCGCCATTTTGAACACAGTGAGGGCCTTTGAAGTTTTAAATGAGGGCTCAGGACAAAAGGGTTCTTCTTTGTAGCATCAGCCTATGCCCAGCTGTTCAATGTCAGTTATGGCTGCAGAGATTTAATGTCTTGGCCTCTTGAAGGGAGAATGGGGACTGCCATTCTTCCATAAATGGCTTCAAAATAGGAGAAGGGTTGCTCATCATGGGAATGAGATGTTGGCTCAGCACTAATCCCACTACATTCAAACATGAGCATTACCCAAGGCTTTTCCAATTGTACTTGATAATATGATAGGCAGCCTCTATGGTGCTTTAAAACAAGGCATAGTACTCATCAAAACTTCAAATTATAGAATACTAATTCAAAAATAAATAAAACAAACCCTAACTATTTAATATACTTTCATCATGTATGATATTTATTATTGGTTCATGTCAACAAATTTGGTTACCAACGTTAAATCTAATGACATATTATTGTCACTATACTGTCTTTTCATTCATATTTTTCAATGTCACATACATGGATACGTGTTTGCCACCATAAGTGTCTGAGTAGGCTCAGTAGGAAATTATGAGACACCATTATCATGCTAAGAATCTAAACATGTGAAATAGTATCCTTATGAGCCACATTTACTAACAGAGAAGTAATAACTCAATTTATATGTTGACATTAACTGTATTTTTTTTCTTTTTTTTTATTGTATATATTCTATATTTACAATTCATTTCCCTTTTTCTGGTTCCCCACCCCCAAAGGTCCCACAAGTCCTTTTCCCTCCCCCAGCTCCCGCATCCACCCCCTCCCACTTTACTGTTCTTGTACTCTCCCACAATGATGTTTTGGTCCATTCTAGCACCAGTGTCCACTCCTTTCTTCTTGTGAGACATCACTTGATATGTGATTTGTGTCTTTGGTGTTCCAAGCTTCTAGGCTAATATCCACTTATCAGTGACTGTATACCATGGGTATTCTTTTGAGACTGGGTCACCTCACTTAGTATGACATTCTCCAGCTCCATCCATTTCTCTAAGAATTTCATGAATTCATTGTTTCTAATGGCTGAATAGTATTCCATTGTGTATATATACCACATTTTTTGTATCCATTCCTCTGTTGAGGGACATCTGGGTTCTTTCCAGCTTCTGGCTATTATATATATAAGGCTGCTATGAACATAGTGGATCAAATAGATCGTCTAAACAGACCCATAACCCCCAAAGAAATAGAAGGGGTCATAGACAGTCTTCCAACCAAAAAGAGCACAGGACCAGACGGTTTTAGTGCAGAATTCTATCAGACCTTCAAAGAAGCCCTGATACCGATACTCTTCAAATTATTCCACAAAATAGAAACAGAAGGAACACTACCCAACTCATTCTATGAAGCCACAATTACCTTGATACCAAAACCACACAAAGATCCAACTAAGAAAGAGAACTACAGGCCAATTTCTCTTATGAATATCGATGCAAAAATACTAAACAAAATACTTGCCAACCGAATCCAAGAACACATCAAAACGATCATTCACCATGATCAAGTTGGCTTCATCCCAGGGATGCAGGGATGGTTCAATATACGGAAATCCATCAACGTAATCCACTACATAAACAAACTCAAAGAAAAAAACCACATGGTCATCTCATTGGATGCTGAAAAAGCATTTGACAAAATTTAGCATCCTTTCATGCTAAAGGTCCTAGAAAGAACAGGAATTCAAGGCCCATATCTAAACATAGTAAAAGCAATATACAGCAGACCAGTAGCCAACATCAAGGTAAACGGAGAAAAACTCGAAGCAATCCCTCTAAAATCAGGGACTAGACAAGGCTGTCCCCTCTCGCCATATCTCTTCAATATAGTACTTGAGGTACTAGCTAGAGCAATTCGACAACAGAGGGAAGTCAAAGGGATACAAATCGGAAAGGAAGAAGTCAAACTATCACTATTTGCAGATGATATGATAGTTTACTTAAGTGACCCAAAAACCTCCACCAGAGAACTCCTGCAACTGATAAACAACTTCAGCAAAGTGGCTGGCTATAAAATCAACTCAAGTAAATCAGTAGCCTTCCTATACGCGAAGGATAAGCAGGCCGAGAAAGAAATTAGGGAAATGACACCCTTCACAATAGCCACAAATGACATTAACTGTATTTTTAAGAGAGACATTTGTGAGATAGGAATAAACTTGAAATGAGAGAACTGATTGCAGGTGTGTGCATGTTCATGTATATGTGTGTGTGAGTATTTGGGTGTACATGTGCATGTGTGTTCACAGAATGAAGCTATCTGTAAGGGGTTGTGTCAAGAATCCTTGGCTGAATTCTTTAAAACCCATTTCTGAGCTAACTTAAGCTATGTTCTTAACCCAGGTGCAATTGGTGCTCCAAAGACCTGATTCCATCGGTGAAGATGCTTCCAATTTAGTGAGGACCACTAAGAAATGGCTTCATGAAACTTGCTGCTGTGATAACTAGGCACTGTAACAATATCCCCTATTTCCCTGCCCTCTCTCTGTTTTTCTCCCTTCCACGTCTGCCGTCAGGCAGTTTTATTTTTAACATACAGACTTATGGGCACCTTGAAACACAAAGGGAATTTTGTGCCTTTCTCCTCAGCTGCTTCTTGAAGATTGAGGACTTCATTTTTGACCCACACCCCCCAAAAAACAACCACAAACAGCAGCAGCAACAACAACAAAAACCAAAAACAAACCATAGTTGAGCCAATACTTTTGAAATGTTGGTCTAAGGTGCTCCAGGCCGTAAGCTATCATATGTTTTGTATTCATTTTCAAGGAAGATGACTTGTTAAACTAGAAGAATTATTTTTATATATCTTTGGAAAAGATAAAGTAAAACCACTTCAGAATGGACAAGTTTGGGCATCATGAATGCTACATTGTTTGGAATATTAATCCAAATTTCTGCCTTTTTAAAAAAAGAAAAAAAAAAAAGAAAAACACCTCACATCGGTACAGACTGCCATGCTATATTCTACCAGGGCCTGAGGTTGGGGATGAGGAAAAAGCAGTGTTCTTCCCTCTGTATTGGGCCCCAATGACAGCTGGATTCTTGTGTCCAGAAGGGAGATTAGAATAATAGATCCTGAGAACACAGAGGTGACTGGTGGTCAAAACACCTGGATTTGGCCTAAAATGGATAATAAGCATTTTAATATCCAACTTTTATAGAAAAGATAATTTTTATTGGTGGAACATTCTTATAGTTCTCTTACTTTCAGTAAACTCTTATATATGTGAATATTTTAGAAACTGAAGCCTTCTGGAAAGTTCTGGAAACAGGAAAAGAAATGTGGAGAGACTGGCTTGCATATGATTTCTCAGACTCATCCTTGGAGTCCTACTTTAAAAAATTAAAGGGGAGTGAGTGGTACACTGGAACTAAAGGAGCTGAGATTCCAGGATACAGGTGTGTGGAGGTTCATATGCATTTGATTTAGATCAAATCTGGTTCCATTTCACTTTCTTGACCATATAGTTTTGATACCATTCCTATTCTGTGACCTGTGCACTGATTTTTTTCTATCATGTGGCTTAAGAGGTGACACTAGAGAGACCAATTTTGACTAGAGGGAACAGTTGTATTTAACAAAGACTCCTGGGGGAACAGCTATCCAGCACCTAGATACCCTTAGTGCGAAATGAGAGTTCAGGATGCTAGGGGAAGTCAGGCTTGGGTACCAGTTTCCCAGTGGAAATGAGACTACAGCATCTTCATCCAACTTACCATTAGGTGATTCAAAATGAGCATTTGGATTTTGGGAGCCTGAGAAAGAGTGGTGCTGGGACTTGAACACAGAGCATTATACAGAGAAAAACATATTCAGTTATGAAGTATATTCTTAGTTTCGAAATATTCTAGTTCATAACTTAGAGTAAAAGGCTGGAAGACAATTTTACAAGCAAATGGTCTCAGGAAACAAGCTGGAGTAGCCATTCTAATATCAGATAAAATTGACTTTCAACCTAAAGTCATCAAAAGAAACTCGGAAGGTCACTTCTTGCTGGTCAAAGGGAAAATCCACCAAGAAGAACTCTCAATACTGAACATTTATGCTCCAAATGCAAGAGCATCCTCATTCATAAAAGAAACCTTACTAAAGCTTAAAGCACACATTGCACCTAACACAATAATTGTGGGTGACCTCAACACTCCACTCTCCTCAATGGACTGATCAGGAAAGGAGAAACTAAACAGGGACACAGTGAAACTAATTGAAACTTTGGACCAATTGGATTTAACATACATATATATATATATATATATATATATATATATATATATATTGAGAGAGAGAGAGAGAGAGAGAGAGAGAGAGAGAGAGAGAGAACATTTCATCCTAAAGCAAAAGAATATACCTTTTTCTCAGCACCTCAAGGTACCTTCTCCAAAATCAACTATATAATTGGTCACAAGACAGACCTCAACAAATATAAGAAGATTGAAATAATCCCATGCTGCCTATCAGATCACTATGGAGTAATAGTGGCCTTCAATAGCAACAAAAACAACAGAAAACCCACATACACATGGAGGGTGAACAATATTCTACTCAATGATACCTTGGTCAAGGAAGAAATAAGGAAAAAAATCAAAGACTTTTAGAATTAGAATTTAATGAAAATGAAGGCACAACATACCCAAATCTATGGGACACATTGAATGTAGTGCTAAGAGGAAAACTCATAGCCCTGAATGCCTCCAAAAAAATGGGAGAGAGCATACACTAGCAGCTTAATGGCACACCTGAAAGCTCTGGAACAAAAAGAAGCTATTTCACCCAGGAGGAGTAGAGGACAGGAAATCATCAAACTCAGGGCTGAAACCAATCAAGTGGAAACAAAGAGAACCATACAAAGAATCAAGAAAACCAGGAGCCGATTCTTTGAGAAAATCTACAAGATAGATAAACCCTTAGTCAGACTAACCAAAGGGCACAGAGACAGTATCCAAATTAACAAAATTAGAAATGAAAAGGGAGATATAACAACAGAAACTGAGGAAATTTAAAAAATCATCATATCCTACTATAAAAGCCCATATTCAACACAACTGGAGAATCTGGAGGAAATGGACAATTTCCTAGACAGATACCAAATACCAAAATTAAATCAGGATCAAATAGATTATCTAAACAGTCCCATAACCCCTAAAGAAGTAGAAGGGGTCATAGAAAGTCTTCCAACCAAAAAAAATCACAGGACCAGATGGTTTTAGTGCAGAATTCTATAAGACCTTCAAAGAAGACCTAACACCAATACTCTTCAAACTATTCCACAAAATAGAAACAGAAGGAACACTACCCAATTCGTTCTACAAAACCACAATTACCCTGATACCAAAACCACACAAAGATCCAACAAAGAAAGGGAACTTTAGACCAATTTCCCTTATGAATATTGATGCAAAAATACTCAATAAAATTCTTGCCAACCGAATCCATGAACACATCAAAACGATCATTCACCATGATCAAGTAGGTTTCATCCCAGGAATACAGGGATGGTTCAATATACAGAAATCCAACAATGTAATCCTCTACATAAATAAACTCAAAGAAAAAAACCACATGGTCATCTCATTAGATGCTGAAAAAGCATTTGACAAAATTCAGCATCCTTTCATGATAAAAGGCATGGAAAGAACAGGAATTCAAGGCCCATATCTAAACATAGTAAAAGCAATATACAGCAAACCAGTAGCCAACATCAAAATAAATGGAGAGAAACTTGAAGCAATCCCACTAAAATCAGGGACTAGACAAGGCTGCCCCCTCTCTCCATATCATTTCCATATAGTACTTGAGGTACTAGCTAGAGCAATTAGAAAACATAAGGAGGTCAAAGGGATGCAGATTGGAAAGGAAGAAGTCAAACTATCAATATTTGCAGATGATATGTTAGTATAGTTAAGTGACCAAAACAACTCCACCAGAGAACCCCTACAGCTGATAAACAACTTCAGCAAAGTGACTGGTTATAAAATCAACTCAAGCAAACCAGTAGCCTTTCTATACTCAAAGAATAAGCAGGCTGAGAAAGAAATTAGGGAAATGAGATCCTTCACAATAACCACAAACAATATAAAGTATCTTGGTGTGACTCTAACCAAACAAGTGAAAGATCGGTATGACAAGAACTTCAGATCTCTGAAGAAGGAAATTGAAGAAGACCTCAAAAATGGAAAAATTTTTCCATGCTCGTGGGTTGTCAGGATTAATATAGTTAAAATGGCCATCTTGCCAAAAGCAATATACAGATTCAACGCAATCACCATCAAAACCCCAACTCAGTTCTTCATAGAGTTAGAAAGAGCAATTCTCAAATTCATCTGGAATAACAAAAAACCCAGGATAGCTAAAACTATTCTCAACAGTAAAAGGACTTCTGGGATTATCAGTATCCTGGACCTCAAGCAATACTACAGAGCAATAGTGTCAAAAACTGCATGGTATTGGTACAGTGACAGGCAGGTGGATCAATGGAATAGGATTGAAGATCTAGAAATGAACCCACATACCAATGGTCACTTGATCTTTGACAAAGGAGCTCAAAACATCCAGTGGAAAAAAGATAGTCTTTTCAACAAATGGTACTGGCTCAATTGGAGGTCAGCATGCAGAAGAATGCAAATTGATCCATTTTTAAATCCTTGTACTAAGCTCAACTCCAAGTGGATTAAGAGTCTCCACATAAAGTCAGACACACTGAAATTAATAGAAAAGAAACTGGGGAAGGCCCTTGAGGCCATGGGCACAGGGGGAAAGTTCCTGAAAAGAACACCAAAAGCTTATGCTCTAAGATCAAGAATTGACAAATGGGACCTCATAAAAGAACAAAGTCTCTATAAGGCAAAGGATACTGTCAAAAGGACAATTTGGAAACCAGCAAATTAGGAAAAGATCTTCACCAACCCTACATCTGACAAAATGGGGTACAGAGCTAAACAAAGACTTTTCACCTGAAGAACTTCGGATGGCTAAGAAGCACCTTAAGAGATGTTCAACATCATTAGCCATTACAGAAATGCAAATCAAAACAACCCTGAGATTTTACCTCACACCAGTCAGAATGGCTAAGTTTAAAAACTCAGGAGACAGCAGGTGTTGGCGAGGATGTGGAGAAAGAAGAACACTCCTCCACTGCTGGTGGGATTGCAAGCTCAACCACTCTGGAAATCAGACAGGTGATTCCTCAGAAAACTGGGCATGACACTTCTGGAGGACCCTGGTATACCACTCCTGGGCATATACACAGAGGATTCCCCAGCATATAATAAGGATATATTCTCCACTATCTTCATAGCAGCCATATTTATAATAGCCAGAAGGTGGAAAAAATCCAGATGTCCCTCAACGGAGGAATGGATACAAAAAATGTGGTATATATACACAATGGAGTACTATTCAGCCATTAGAAACAATGAATTCATGAAATTCTTAGAGAAATGGATGGAGCTGGAGAACATCATCCTGAGTGAGTTAACCCAGTCTCAAAAGAACACTCATGGTATGCACTCACTGATAAGCGGATATTAGCCTAGAAGTTTGGAATACCCAAGAAACAATCCACATATCAAATAATGCCCAAGAAGAAGGGAGGAGAGGCCCCTGGTCCTGGAAAGGCTCAGTGCAGCAGTATAGGGGAATACCAGAACAGGGAAATGGGAAGGGGTGGATGGGTGAGCAGGGGGAGGGAAGAGGGCTTATGGAACTTTCGGGGAGGGGGTGATCCAGGAAAGGGGAAATCATTTGAAACGTAAGTAAAGAATATATTGAATAAAAAATAATAATTTATCACTCGTAGGGGAAAAGGCATTTTTTTGGCACCTTGACCGTGTCTCTCCACTCCTTTTTTATCTGAAGCCCAGGAAGTGGAACAAAATTGCCGAGTGGAATTGCAGGCAACATTGACTTGACAACACAATATAGGAGTTGCCCCTCCCCTCATTTTGTAATTTATTTTTATAGAAGGTATATGGTTATATTTATACATAACAGCATTTCACCACAAGTTCAAGCAACATTAGGCACAAACAGCTAGCTGTTCAGGGTGGTTTCCTCAAAATGGAGTTTCAGCAGAGGCAGGCACTTTCAATATCAGTACGTTTGTCTTTTGTCCTGCTTTCTTCAGAGTGTTAAATCATGAATATTTCTCTATGTTATTGCAACTTCTCAGAAACATTATTTTTAATAGCTGTTGAATAATTCAACCTGTGAATGTTCTATAATTCATTTGACTATTCTTCTTTTGTACATTGACGGTGTTTATAATTTTTAATAGAAGCAATTCCATTTAAATTTGTCACATGTTAATTTTTGCCTTTATCTCTCATTTCAGGGGTTGTGGTTCTCAAAATTGGAATAAAGTAAAAATATTTTGAAGGCCCTTGATTTATCTTGTTAAATGGCTTTCCTAAAATATTGTAGGGATATGGGATATGCCAACAGAAAGAGTACTTGCTTCACAGTTGCTGTGGTTTTCCTTATGAAAAAAAAAAACCCTACATCACTGTTATTAAATGGTTAGGCCTTTATTCACTTAATTAGCATTGCATTGTTTTCTTCTGTAGCTTTTATGTTCTCATTGTTTTTGCCCCTTTGGCTTTGCTCCCTGCGACTGTGATGGTCTTGATTGTCAGCTTGTAGATTTAGAATGGCCAAGGCCACTTGGGTGTATCTAAGAGAGTGTTTCCAGAAGAGATTAACTGAGGGGTGGAGCCTCTTCCTCAGAGTGAGGTGCACCTTCTAATGGGCAGCCAGGATATGAGAAGGTTCAAGGAAAACGCAGTGTCACCTCCCTGTCTGCCTTTGGTTCTTCTTCCTAAGCAAGTGTGTCTACTGCCACTGCTGCCGCTCTCCACTGACATCAGGTACCAGCTTCTTTGCTATCTGGTGTGGACTGATGATCAGTGACTGTCCAGGCCTTCAGTGGCAGACTGGTACTCCTGGGGCATCCAGCTTCATGGATTTATCAGTTATCATATTCTCGTCCCAAGTCTCTGTAGTTTATTAATGGCCATTGTTCAACATTTAATTAAAGATGATGGATATATTTGTCCTGCTGGTATTGTTTATGGCAATCTAATAAGTCCCCTTTCATCTAGTTCCCACTCCCACTCCTGCTCCTGCTCCCACTCTATCCGTTTTTCTTGTAGAGAATCATGCCTAATACAGATTTTGATACCATGAGTGTTCTAGAGAAACAAGACCTTTAGGATAGACTTTGGTAAAAGTTCTGATGGAATCTGGAGCTGGCTCTCAAATTCTATTGCACCTAAAGACATTCTGGCAGTAACAGTTAGTGTTAATTATAAACTTGATGTAATTTAGAATCACCTAGGAGACAGGCCTCTGACTCATCTTTGAGTGTTGTTAAGTAGAGCACAATGGACCATTCTCTGGGAGCTCAGAAGACAAAACATGGAGAGAAATGTGGACTGTGGAAGCTCACCTTGCAAGACTTATGAGAGGAACAAGGGTTCTATAAGGAACTGGAATAGGAGTCATTTGTGTGATTGACTAAGAATCTGGTTCCACTCTGTCACTGCCTTGAGAATGTGAGTTGAATTGAAAATTAATGGACTAATTTGTTTGGCAAGAACATCCAAGACAGGAGGTATTCAGGCTGGTTCTTAGAGAGCAGGTGTAATTGTTGAAAAGAAATCTGTGCTGCACTGCTATGATAGGAAAGGAGTCTTGAGCGCAAAGCCCACCCATGAAAAGTTCTGCCTCATTGAGATACACATTCACTTGATAGACTGTATGCTTGGACTGTGAGCTGACACAAGCCCCATTCCCATGAGTTGCTTTGGTTGGATTATTTGATCACAGCAGCAGGCAAGGAAACAGAGAGAGATGGAGCGAAGAGTGCTGATAATTGATGATGTCAACTGTTTAAAGAAATATACATGACAAATGCCATGGACACTCCTGATTTACCACTGTAGGCAATTGGTGATTGTATATAAGGCCTTTGATCATTTCTGGGAAACTAAGTAATCTAAAGATGCTGGCTGCTTGGGAAAAATAGTTAAAAAATATAATTTCCTAGCTTTAGATGTGAATGATCTCAATGCTTCTTAATGTATTCCGGGAATCTTCTTTCTAGCAATCATAGAGCTGAAGCTGCTGAAAATCAAACATAACCCCCATCATATGATTGGTTGAATTACAGCTTAAATTTAAGCCTCAGTTATGAGGAGCTTCTGCAGTTACAATGAGGGCACCAATGGGAACAGAGAGGACTTTGGCACTAAATGCATGGGAGGATTCTAATAAGGCTAAGGACACTGAATCCTCAGATTCTAGGGTGTTTATTGTGCCTGAGAAACTAGTCTTCCTACCCTAAGTGGCAGATAGATCTTCCAACCTGACCCTCACTGCCACCTTTTATCTTATTCCATTCTATTTTTTCCTTTTATTGGATATTTTCTTTATTTACATTTCAAATGATATCACCTTTCCAGGCCTTCCCTCCAGAACCCCCTATCCCATCCCTCTCCCCTGCCTCTCCACCACCCGCCCACCCTCTCCTGCCTTCCTGGCCTAACATTCCCCTTCACTGAGGCATTGAAGAATGAGATTTCCATAAACGTACAAGAAGCCTATCAAAGTCCAAATAGATTGGACCAGAAAAGAAATTCCTCCTATCATATATAACACCATATGCACAAAACAAAGAATAATAAAAGCAATAAGAGGAAAAGGTCAAGTAACATATAAAGGCAGACCTGTTAGAATTACATCAGACTTCTCAACAGAGAATATGAAAGCCAGAGGTTCTTGGGCAGATGTCATACAGACCCTAAGAGAACATAAATGCCAGCCTAGACTACTATACCTAGCAATACTCTCAATTACCACAGATGGAGAAACCAAGATATTCCATGACAAAACCAAATTTACACAATATCTTTCCACAAATCCAGGCCTACAAAGGATAATAGATGGAAAACGCCAACACAAGGAGGGAAACTACACCCTATAAAAAGCAAGTAAGTAATCTTTCAACAATCCCAAAAGAAGATAGCCAAAAAAAAAAAAAAAACATAAAAATAACATGAAAATAACAGGAAGCAACATTAACTATTCCTTAATATCTCTTAACATCAATGGACTCAATTCCCCAATAAAAAGACATAGACTAACAGACTGGTTATGTAAGCAGGACCCAGCATTTTGCTGCATACAGGAAGCATACCTCAGTGACAAAGACAGACATTACCTCTGGATAAAGGGCTGAAAAACAATTTTCCAAGCAAATGGTCCCAAGAAATAAGTTGGAGTAGCCATTCTAATATCAAATAAAAGCAACTTTCAACCAAAAGTTATCAAAAAGGATAAGGAAGGATACTTCATACTCATCAAAGAAAAAATTGACCAAGAAGAACTCTCAATTCTGAACATCTATGCTCCTAATGCAAGGGCACCCACATTCATAAAAGAAACTTTACTAAAGCTCAAAGAACACATTGCACCTCACACAATAATTGTAGGAGACTTCAACACCCCACTCTCATCTATGGACAGATCATGGAAACACAAACTAAACAGAGACACGGTGAAACTAACAGAAGTTTTACATCAAATGGATTTAACAGATAGCTATAGAACCTTTTATCCTAAAACAAAAGAACATACCTTCCTCAGCACTTTATGGTACCTTTTCGAAAACTGACTATATAATCAGTTACAAAACAGGCCTCAACAGATATAAGAAGATTGAAGTAATCCCATGCATCCTATCAGATCACTATGGACTAAGTCTGGTCTTCAATAGCAACAAAAACAACAGAAAGACCACATACACATGGAAGCTGAACAATGCTCTACTCAAAGATAACTTGGTCAAGGAAGAAATAAACAAAGAAATTAAAAACTTTTTAGAATTTAATGAAAATAAACACACATCATACCAAAACTTATGAAAGCAGTGCTAAGAGGAACACTCATAGCTCTAGGCGCCACCAAAAAGAAACTGGAGAGGGCTTACTCTAGTAGCTTGACAGCATACCTGAAAACTCTAGAACAAAAAGAAGCAAATAAATACCAGAGGAGTAGACTTCAGGAAGTAATCAAACTCAGGACTGAAATCAACCAAATAGAAACAAAAAGAACACACAAAGAATCAAGAAAACAGGAGCTGGTTCTTTGAGAAAATCAACAAGATAGATAAACCCTCAGCCAGATGAACCAGAGGGCACAGAAACAAAAATCAGAAACGAAAGGGAGACATACATCATAAACTGTAGAAATTAAAAAACTCATCAGGTCCTACAACAAAAGCCTATACTCAACAAAATTGGAAAATCTGGATGAAATGGACAGTTTTCTAGCTAAAACAGGATCAGATAAAACATCTAAACTGTCCCATAATCCCTAAAGAAATAGAAGTGGTCATTAAAAGTCTCCCAACTAAAAAAGCTCAGGACCAGATGGATTTAGTGCAGAATTCTATCAGACCTTCAAGGAAGACCTAATAGCAATACTCTTCAAACTGTTCCACAAAATAGAAACAAAAGGAACACTACCCAATTCGTTCTGTGAAGCCACAGTTAAGCTGATACCAAAACCTCACGAAGACCCAACAAAGAAAGAGAACTTCAGACTAATTTCCCTTATGAACAATAATGCAAAAAATTCAATAAAATTCTCTTAGACCGAATCCAAGAACGCATCAAAATGATCATTCACCACAATCAAGTAGGTTTCATTCCAGGGATGCAGGGATGGCTCAATAAGCGGAAATCTATTCCATTTTCTATTGTTGATAATTTATTTTGCATCGTCTATGGAAACAGCACTTACCCTCCCTGAATATAGACACTAAGGAAGACAATGCCTAGCTCCTCAGGACCTATTATCATCTGTAACCCAACTCAGGTTTGGCAGGTCCCTAGAGGTGAAATATGCAGTTTGACCCTTGAGGAGGTACATTATACTGCTAATTACTCGTGGGTAGGGATAGGTGTGTGATAATGATAGAAGGAACATTAACCTAGATCTGTCTAAGTTTACTGATACAGGCCTATCAAGAAGAAATTCTTGAGTTTAATAATGCAGCTCTCACAGTTAAAACAAGATATTAGCTTATCTGGTTGTCCGAAGGATCATCAAAAGACAGCCTGCTGTGACCGAGCTGAAGATGTCTGATATCCCTTGGTTTAGTGTTGGTTGGAGGATTTGGAGGCTCAGGGAAACTGGAGTGCTGGAGGGGATTTGCCATTTTAAAACCTACTCTTCTACAGTGGGGTGATTCATAGGATATACCCTTCACTATTACTGTAAGAAACAAATCTGTGAGAGGAGCACCAGAATCTGATCCAGACACTCAACTGGGTAACTCAAATGAATCCATTTGGATCCCAGGGTGAAAAGGGCCAAATGACAGCACTCAGTCCCCAAAGGCATAGTGAGCATACTTACTACAATGGATAGCAGAGGCAAAACAATGGTCTGACTTATGACCTATGACACTGACTAACTATGTTGTTCCCAGAAGTAATAGGCAGCCTACTAAACTCTTGCTTAGTCTTTGGAAGAAGAAACTTCTGGAACAATTTAACGAAATATTCTCTTGCATCATAGCAACAGAGGCCCATAGCTCTGCAACCTATTCCCAGTCATAAGCCTGTTTAGAGAATAAGAATCCTTTGAATGAAGGGCAGGTCAGATCCCCTAGAGAGGGAACCTACTAAACTACTGTAACATCTTCCTGTCGGTCTTTCTCCAGTGCTTTGCCAAAGAGACCTTGGCCTATTACCAAGGTAACTGTGCATCCAAGTGAAGGAAATAATCAAACCTTCAGGGCCCACTAAACGCTGGATCAGAATTGATATTGATTCCTAGAGCTCTTAGTCAGCATGTGGCTCTTTAGTTAAAGTAGAACCTTAAGTAGGTCAAGTGATCAATGGTTCTTTAGTCAAAGAATGACTCACAGCTGATCCACTGAGCTCCTGAAGTCCTCCTGTAGTTATTTTTCCAGTTTCAGAATCTAGATGTGAAATAGGTATACTTAGAAGTTGGCAGCATGCCCACACTGATTTCCTAACTGTGAAATGAGGGAAACTGTGGTTGGGAAGCCTAAATGGAAGCCATTAGAGCTGCCACTGATAAAGAGAATAGGGAATCAGAAACAGTATCACATCCCTTGAGAGATTTCAGAGATTGAAAGATGCAGAGCTAAGGGTTCCTGCTACATCCCAGTTTAGCTCTCCTATTTGTCCTATGCAGAAGATGATTACATTGTGCAGAACAACAATTGATTATCATAAGCCTAATCAAATGAGACAACAATTGGAGTTGCTATACCAGGTATGGTTTTCTTGTTTGAGCATATTATCTTATCTCCTGGTACCTGGTATGTAGCCACTTATCTTATGAGTGTTTTTTTCCAATATCTACCCATAAGACAACTAGAAGCAATTTGCTTTCAACCATCAAGGCCAGTTATATACCTTTACCTAAAGAGTTTATTAACTCTTCAGCCCCGTGTCCTAACTTAGTTTACAGGGATCTTGATTGGCTGTCTCTTCCAAAGAGTACCACATTGGTCCATTATGCCAATTATATTGAGTAAGTGGGAGATAGCAGCCAATATGGAGCTTTGTGTGAAGTATTTATGTACCAGAATATCAAAAGTAAATCTTAGCAAATTCAATGGCCTTCTATTCTAGCAAAATTTCTGGGAGTCTACTGATGTGGAGCATGCAGAGAATCCCTTCTGAGGTAAAGGTTGTTATCGCACTTAGGGCTTTCTACCACAAAGAAAGAGACTCAGAGTTTAGTGGGCATTTTAACATTCTGGAAGTAGTACATTTCTCACATGAGTGTGTTAATTTGGTCCATATATCATGTGACTTTAAAAAATGCTAGTTTTGAAGGGGGCTCAGGACAACAGAAAACTCTTCATCAGGTCCAGACTGCTGTGCAGAGTGCTCTGCCACTTGAACATTATGATATAGCAGACCTGATGATACTTGAGGTGTGTTTCAGTGGCAAATAGGGCTGGTCCCTAGAGTGTTGTCATGCTCGGAAAAGTGAGTCACAGTCCTTGGGATATTGGAGAAAAGCCTTTTAGCAATCTACAGATAACTACTCTCTCTTTGAGAGATATTCTTGGTTTGCTACTGGGTCATAATGGAAGTTCAAGCATGGATGGAGAATGGGCCACCAAGTTAGCATGTAACTTGAGACACCCTTCATGAGCTGGGTTTCATCTGATTCATCAAGCCATCGAGTTGGACATGCACCATAGCAATCTATTATCAAACCAAAGTGGTATGAATGTGATTGAGTCCAAGCAGAACTTGAAGCTATGAGTATTTGCACAAAATAACCCAATAGTCAATGCCTCTGGTTTATATTACTGATCATTTTTCTAGGTACCAGTTTGCCCTTCTAGCACATGATGCTTCTTTTAAAAATTACTATCTATGGACTCATAGAATACCCATCATCACAGTATTATAAACAACAGTGCTTCTGACCAAGGAACTCACTTCACAATCAAAGAAGTATGGCATTAAGCTGATGCTCAGGGAACTCACTTGTTTTACAATGCTTCTATTGTGAAACAGACAGATGAAAGAACAGTGGAATGGACTTTTAAAGATGCCATTACACCATCAATTATATTGCAATAGCTAGAAGGGCTAGGGCAGAGTCCCCAGAAGGTTGTACATGCTCCAAGTCAGCATCCAAAATAGGTGGTGTTCCTCTCATAACCAGGATTCATGCATCTAGGTATCAAGGCATAGAAATGGAAATATTATCACCTACCATCACTCCCAGTGACCACAACCATTTTTTTGTTATTGTTCTTAATCATGTGACCCAATACTCTACTAGCTTAGAAGTCTTGGTTCCAGATTGGAAAGTGCTTTGAGTAAGAGACTCAGCAACCATTTCACTGAATTAGAAGATAAGACTTTCTCCTGACTACTTTGGATTCCTGATATCCAGAGACAACAGATTTAAAACAGTGTTACAATGTAAAAGGGGCAATTGATCTATACTACCATGGAGAAGTTGTGCTAGTAATCCACAATGGAGGTAAGAAAGAATGTGCCTGGAGTGAGGGAGATCCCTTAGAGGTGGAGTTACAATACCCTGTGATTATTGTCGATGGGAAACTGTAGCAACACAACCTAGGCAGGGTGCTGTGGCTCACCTCTGGAAAAGAACAACTATCTGCTGAGTTGCTTCCTGAGTATTGATAATAGAGGAATTGATACATAGAAAATTGATAATAGAGGAAAGTAGTTATAAATATCAGCTACTTCCACACATAACAAGCTATAGAAACAAAGGTTGTAACTAGTATGGGTACTTCTGTTCCATTTTGTGAAGGATATCTTTATGCATATTTGTGATATGCTGATATCAATATTTTATTTTTACTATTCATTTACTATGTACTATTGAGTAATATCAGCACTTAAGTGTTATTAAATCCACATTACCATGTTTAAATTATGAAAGATAAAGATTTTTTTTCAAGGAACTTGGCTATTGACTATGAGAGAAGTAGTGTTTGATGAATTGTATATGGCTTATTTATATTACATTTGGTAGGATAATGAACTTTTTATCACAGAACTCATAGAATGTGTGTGTGTGTGTGTGTGTGTGTGTGTGTGTATGATGGTGGTTTATTAAGATGACTTATAGACTGAGATCCATCTAATCCAACAATGTCTGGCTATGAATAGAAAGTCTAAGAATCCAGAAATTGCTCATTCCACAATACTGGATGTCTCAAGTTGGTCCGTAGCAGACACTAGCATCCCAAAGACATAGGCCCAATGCCAGTGAGAAAAATAGACTTGGTATCAAAGCAAGAGCAAGCAGGCAAAGAGTAAATTTTTCCATGTCTTTAGGGCCTCCAGAAGAAGGTGTGGTCCATACTAAATGTGTGTCTTCTATGCCTCAAGGTCCAGATTAAAGGTATGTATCTTCCTACTTCAAATTAAGCAAAATCCCTCACAGATATGACGTCCATTTTTAGATTTTAGTTAATTCCAGGTGTAGTCTATTGACAACCAAGAATAGCCACCACAGCATAGTCGGGCAAGAGAAGCAAGGAAGTTTTTAATCTATAAGGAAAGATTGAGCAACCACAAACCCAAGTTAGGACCTGTTCTGTTTCTTGTCACATCCAACCCTGTGACTCCAGGGTTCCACCAGAGAACCTGATGACCTAACCAAGAACCCGACAGAACTGCACACACTCTACTCTCAAGGGATGAAGAAGTTAAAAGAGTAGATCCGATGACCTGGACCATGAAGATGAGTCAAGAAGTAATAACGTGCCCCTGTACCAATCCTCAGAGTACACTGATGCCAGCTTCACTTCTGCCGTTCACATTCAGCACTAATGTCTACCTAGAATAACCCCAATGAATGTGAAGTCAGACTGATGAGAGAACTCTGAGAAGTAGCCTCTATCCTGGGAATGCCATTAATCTGTGTGGGCTACAGTTTATAGTCTATATTGCAGGATTATTTTAGGGAGGAAATCTTCGTTGCACAGTGTGGAGATACAGATCAGTGGTGAAGTGCTTGCCTGATTTGCACACATTATTTCAGGCCTGACACCCAGCATCTACAGAAAACAAAAACAAAGAAACTTAGTCTTAGCATTTGGATGGTGTTTCATAAGTAGTGATGATGATGGTAGTGATGATATAGAAGCAATATTAGAGGATTAACTTACTTCAGCTGTTAACCATTACTCGAAGAGAAATGTAAGTCCAGTCCTCAGTAGTTTGCAAACCATCCATAGACTTCCATTCATCATTATCAATCACCAATTTGCCACTCACATCTAATGTGCATTTAGTAGCACTGGCATCAATTTTGTTATTAAGTTTTCATATAGATGAGTGTCACACCTCCATGAGTGGCATGTTTCACATCATTGGTGTCTTTCTTTCTATTTGTCTTCCCTTACTTCATCTTCTCTAGTTACTTCTAGGGTTGCATATTAGTCCTTACGTTCACCAATGCTGGATTAAAGTATTGTTCTACTTAACTCTTTTTTCGTTATTTTTTATTAGATATTTTCTTTATTTACATTTCAAATGTTATCCCTTTTCCATGTTTCCCCTCTGAAAACCCCCTATCCCATCCCCCTCCTTCTGCTCACAAACCCACCCACTCCCACTTCCCTGTAGCATTCCCCTACACTGGGGCAATGAGCCTTCACAGGTCCAACGGCATCTCCTCTCATTGATGTCCGACAAGGCTGTCCTCTGTTTCCCATGTCCCTGGAGCCATGGGTCCCTCCTTGTGTACTCTTTGGTCAGTGCTTAAGTCCCTGGGAGCTCTGGGGGAATTAGTTGGTTGATATTGCTGTTCCTGCTATGGGACTGCAAACCCCTTCAGCTCTTTGGGTCCTTTCTCTAGCTCCTCCATTGGGGACCCTGTGCTCAGTTCAATGGTTGGCTGAGAGCATCAACCTCTGTGTCTGTCACGCACTGGAAGAGCGTCTCAGGAAACTATATCAGGGTTCTGTCTTCAAGCACTTGTTGGCATCCACAATATTCTTTCTTAGGTATCCCTTTATTCCACTTTACACACATGATATGTTTCTAAATCCCCAACCAGCTACTTTCCCTTCTCTCAAGTGCTTCATATTACCACTTTCTTTCTTATCCAGGTTAGAGCTTATGAACCATCAATACTGTCTTTAATTATACATCTACTTCTTACTCCATCACAGTTGCCTAAGAAGAAATTGAAGTACAGCTTTATAAAATTTACATTTTTTATTTGTGTGTGTGCACACAAGTGCATTATGTTTGTATGTTTATGCCATGGCACATGTATAGAGGTCAGAGGAAAATTTGCAGGAGTTGAGTCTTTCCTTCCATCACATGAGTCCAAGGGACTGAATTCCAACCATCAGGCTTGGCAGCAAGCACCCTTATCCAGTGAGCAATCCCACCAGCCCCCTCCCACCACAGTTGTCTTACTACCTGTTTACACTATGACACAGTCCAAGCCAAATAATGCTGGAGAGTGTCACCAAGGAGCCAGTCCTTTCTGAACTAGTCTCAGAGGTTATATTGCATAATGACCACTATATCCTATTGCAGACAGGTGACTGAATTCAGCCCACAGTAACTAGAAATAGACTGCCCAAAGGCATGAATAAAGAGAAACGACAGTGGTTGGAGTGTATCTCTGAAGCCTGCAATACACAAGTTGCTACTGACCTATATCTCACCTACACTAATGGGCAATTTTCTGCCCCTCTGTTGCATGGCATCCCATTGGCATTTGGTCTAATTAGGCATTCTCTTTTCAAATCGGTGTGCCTCTAGGTTTCTGTATCAGTGTGTTGGTTTGTCTTTTTTTTTTTCCCGCCAAACACTCATTTTCTAGTGACCTTTAAATGCTGGAACTCCTCGAGCCTCTGACCTTGTTCGTTCCTGAATCTACAATTGCAGGTTATTCCACTCTTCCCCATAGCTTTTAATAGCATCTTCATGCTGACAAGTCTTAGCTCTGTGGCTCCTTCGGAACATTTCTTCTTAGTTATGGAATCGTGTATCCCACACCCTGCTGCTTGCTTAGCATTTATTTGTGCTGGACTATCTTATAAACATCTCAAACTTAGCATATGTGAGAGAAGAACTATTGATTTTTTCCCAACTCAACTCTCTTCTCTCTTCATGTCCTACCTCAACATCATCTCCCACTGCATAGGAAAAACTTTTAACCTCTCACACTCACTCAGGACATCATTTGTCTCCATCAGAAACACATTTTGAGTCTTTCCTGGCTGGTCCATTTCCACTGCGGCTGGCATGTAAGCCACTGTTAACTCTTACCTGGTCCACTGCAATAGTCTCTTGTCTTTCACGTCACCCTGTCTTGTCCTCTTGAGAATAGCTTCCATAGGAGGCAGGAAGATAAAGCATTTTAAAGGAGAGATTAGATAATATCTGTGTCCTAGTTAAAAAAAAAAAAACTTTCAAAACATTCCCGTTGCAAAAAAGAATGAAATCTAGACTCTCCCTCTGCTGAGCAGACAATACACAATTTGTCTTCCCTCAGACTCAAATTCTGCCTTGTTCCTTTGGTTTGCTCTCTGGATTGACACAGACAGACCTTCTTTTGTCCCTCACTCACGCCTACCTCAGTCTCCTCCAGGGGCTTCCTATCTGCTGCCCTGCCTCGAGAGCTCTTCCTCTCGAGGGGCCCTATTGCCTAACCCAGACTTTAACTAAGCAGTCTGCTTCCATAGCTGCCATGTCTAAATTAATGTCCCCCCTTCCCTCATCACCAGGCAGCCCGTCTCACATTTTCTTATTTTCCCAGGCATTTATTAGCATAAAAACTTAGTTCGTTCCACTGGTTTTCTGTTATTTTACCCCTTCCTCTTACAGCAAGATTTTTCAATAGAGAACACTCACACACACACACACACACACACACACACACACACACACACACACACACAGCCTCTTATTAATCACAGCTCCTTCGTGCCCAAAGCAATGCTTCATACATGACAAACATCCCTCAAGTGTCTGGTGGTTGGCTGATTCAGCCAACAGATGCTGAACTTCTGCTATCTATATTTTCCAAAGTAGATCCTTAACTTTCATTGTTGAGAGTGGCTAAGAACTGAGGTAAATCCAGCAATGTGACTGTTGAAAGGACAACATTCAATTATAAGGCTTATTTCAGCCCACACACACTAACAAGATGTAGTCTTTACTCTCATGGCCAGAGACATTCCTGGTTTAATTTTGCACTTGCAGGTGCACACCCTGAATCCTGGAGAACACGAACAACATGTGGTCCAATGACACACAGCTGCTAGGTGGCAAACCAGAGACTGGATCCTGTCTGGTTAATATTGTTTCCTCCAAAGAGCTTCCCCAAAGGCTGCCATTTGGCCATACTGAGCCCATAGTCACCCTAAGCCTTCTTAGATCATGGGAGCAAGCAGCTCCCATTGATCAAGAGGAGGAACGAGAGGGAAAGTACTGGCCAACTTCCCTCTGGTTTCTCCAAACACACCCTACTGAAGAGAGATTCTCTCTCTAATTACCATGCCTCCACTCATTTCAGCTTGCTCTAGGAGAATGTTCCCATGAATGGTGATTTATGATCATGAACCTAATTTCCATATATACATTTGACTGACAGGCAGAGAGTCCAATGGGCTAGGAATGCTGGCCTAAGGTGGGACAATTTGAGAGAATGGTTTCCCATCTCATTAGCTTTCTGACCGGCCATGTCATTTGAACTGACCATGCTTTCTAACAAGGAGGCTCTTCGTGTCTACTTCATGTCAGTCCATGTGTTTCTCACAAGGCTGCACCGTCTGGGAGAAGGGCCTTTCCAAGCTGGAAGCAGGTAGTCTCTGTGATGTCCAGGCCCTAGAGCACCACACACCCCAGTGTGTGCTCTTTCACTAGTAGATCACAACTCCATGGGTAGGTCAGCTGTCAGGGAGCTGGATATTTAATCTTCTTTAAATTAAAATACTGGAGAACAGAGACACTAGGTAGGGAGAGACCATTATTATCAAAGTAATAGTGTGCATAGTAACTCTGTTGCATACTTGACATTGTCCAAGGTGAATTAAATTTATTTTCTTAATTCGGGCTTGTAACATATATTTAAGTACTGTTTTTTTTTTTTCATTTTTATAGGCTTAAGACTACCTTTGATGTAGTTGATAGGAACCTAACCATTGTTACACAAAATGCAATTGAACTTTAGTGGCTTTAGACTGTGGCTCACATTGTCTTGCCATCCTACACATAAAGCTTCCATCTTGTGGGCCAACAAGGCTCCTGTAGCACCAGCTTCTATTGCCAACTACCTGCCTGGAGAAACCAAAGCATCAAGAGAAAGCAGCCAAAATTATTCTTCTCTTACAGACAGGTCTTGGACATTACACAAACACCATTTCTACTTGTAATCAATGACCAAAACTTAATCTCAAACTATGCTTAAAGATCTGACGCCCTCTTCTGGCCTGCCTGGACACATGCATACAAACATGATGCACTTAAACCCATGTAAGAACACACACAGATACACATAAAAATAATAATTCTTTTTTATTTAAAAAAATAGAACAAGTAAAGCAGTAAATGCTAATGAATTCTTGACCAAAAATAGTGTCTGTGTGTGTGTGTGTGTGTGTGTGTGTGTGTGTGTGTATTGTAAGACCTGAAAGAAAAACGGGGGCACTCCTGCACCCCACGCCTCGGAAGCCGGCACCCCAATCACACACGAGAAACAGACTTGATGCAATTTGCAAGAGGGATTATAATTTCCAGAGCTCTGGGGGTCACAGTCTTACCATGCAGGGTAAAAGAAGTGAGCCGCTTGGGCAGAATTGGATTGGCTTTTTATAGACTTATAACAGAACCCGCCTACCAAAAGCTTCTAAGCCAATCAGTTCAAACCATCCGAGCCCGCGCTCTCTGAGAACCTATCAGCCTCCCACAGAGGCCGGAAGAAGTAAAGTCATTTCCGCTTATGTGGCCACCACGCACAGGATCGCGCCCACCCTCCCCCACTGGCATTAGGTGTTGGGGACCTAAGTGCCCCCAGGCAGGAGTTCCGCAGCCCCCGTGGTGATTCTGCCAGCCCCCGGCCGCGTTTGTCCTTGCCACAGCCACTCTGCAATGGGAGACGGGAAAAGATGCCAGGGACACTCCCAGTCCAAGGCTCACAGCCGGACTCTGGAGGAAAGAATGGGCCAAACCTCTGCTCCTTTGGGGTCACCCAAGACTCAGGCACGGGGGATTCCTAGCTTGCAACCTTATCCTTTCGTGTGTGTGTGTGTGTGTGTGTGTGTGTGTGTGTGTGTGTAAAGATGGGGTCTTAGATAAAAAGAAGACTGGGAAATGGTCTATCCTGGGTGTTTGTTTGCCCAGGTACATCCCTACTTATGTCACTGTAGAAGGACAGGTAGATATTGAAAGGACCTTGTTTTAGCAGGGTGCCACAGTGAGGATGAGAGTCCAAGGTTGTGTGTTTCCAGAGACTAGATCTTTCCTGCTATTCCATACTGCTCCCAAGTCCACAGACAGCTGAGGGGAGGAAGTAGTTGTGCCACATATCCTGTGGTAGCCTCTATTCCTCTCTGAAACTTAGCCTTGTAAATGTTGCAGGCTGGGTCTGAATGATTTCCTCACATTTTTTTCTCTCTCAGCATATAGCCTTCTTATGTATGTCAGCTTTTATGAATCAAATATAGGCTAATTGGTAATGTATGTTGCATGGATAACTGATTAGTAAAATACTGGGGTTTTTTTTGTTTGTGTTTTTGGATTTGGTTTTTTTGAGACAGGGTTTCTTTGTATAGCCCTGGCTGTCCTGGAACTCACTCTGTAGACCAGGCTGGCCTCAAACTCAGAAATCCACCTGCCTCTGCCTCTGCCTCCCAGAGTGCTGGGATTACAGGCTTGTGACACCACTGCCTGGTGTAAAATACTGTTTTATTTTACATGTATTCAACAAATACTGTTTAGGTATTCAGCAAATACATACTTACAGCATAGACAGGCAGATGGATAGTGGAGACCCAATGGCTTTCCTGATTAGTCATTTTTTTTCTCATGGGTAAGTATGCCATATTTTCTTGGCTCATTGCTTTCCCTTCAGAGGTAGGAGAAGAAAAGATGTGAAGAGTGTAGTAAGAAGAGAAAAAACAGAGTGAATACATTTATTAATCAAATAGTATTTTTGTCTTGATCCTATTTTTCCTCTAGTGTTGAGATCAAAACAATGCAGGTTGTTTGTTTGTTTTTTGTTTTGTTCATGGTAGTGGTGGTGGTAGTGTTTTTTTTTTTTCCAGATGTCCCCAATGTGCCACCTTGCAGACTCAAGGTCAAAGTACTTTTACAGGACTTAGAAATATTTTGAGATGCAGCAGCTGATTTTATTAAGTCAGAGTTTATATCCTTTCTCTTTCATTCTGGGTTCCTACCTGAAAATTTATATTTTAATGCCCTGAAGTTGAAATCGAAGTTGAAAAAAAAATCCCTAACAAGGTAGTTACAAGATAGTATTCCAGTTATATCATAGTTGTTTCAACTCCATGAGGATGAATGTCATAATATTCCTCATGCAAAACCCCAGCCAGAGCCACTGGCACGGTTTGAATAAAAACATTCAGCACTAAATGACTTCATCAGCTTCAATCCCTGTGCTCAGCAATTCAGAGGAAATCAGCAGCTTAACCAAGTTTTTTTCTTTTGCTGAGCAATTGGGGGCCAAAAATAAAACAATATTACATCAAACTGCAGACAAACAGAAATCTGAATACATTTCCTATCTTCCTAGGGCTCTTCTGTACCTAATGAGCTCAGCAGAGTCCAAAAGACAGCAAGATGTTTCTCACCATTAACTGAAGAATTATCCAATAAATCCTGATGGCATAGCCAGTTCTGCTGGGTGTAAGTGGGAGGGGGGAGGTTAGAAGGATTCTCTTGTTAATGCAAAGGGATGTGACATATTCCCCTGACCTTCTTGAATGCAGAAACTTTAATTATCTCTACTAACCACCATAAAAGTTCCTATGAGTGTATATGGGGGGAGGGTCTGTTGCAAATGTACTATAAATACAATGCATGTGATTCTGACATTCATTTCCTTGTTCAAATCTGTGTCCACATGCATTTACACCATGAATAGTTTAGGCAGGGACATTGCAGTAATCTTTCTAATCAGTTTGAAAGGGGACTATTTGCCAGACAATACTAATGTGCAGTGTATGGCTTTGAATTGATAGGTTTCTTAAGATACTGGGTTCTGTTAAAAGGAAACACTTTACAAAGGAGTATAAATCATTGTCATCTTCAGCATAGATACAATTATTGATTAGTACATTTAATGTAATTCTCATAGCAACCCTTAGAGGAAGATAGTGCTGATATCATCACCATTAAATAGTTGACTGATATGAAAGATTGGAGGGAGACAGAAATTTGGTCTCTGACCACAAAGGTACTAAATTACATAACCAGGATTTGAACACATGTCACACACAATTGGAGCCAGTGTCTTTCACACACTAAAAGGCTCCTTTAGACATTTCCTTTTTAAAATAAATGCTATTTTGTGATATTTAGCACCTGTCTGCCTTAATTTATTAAACTATAGAGTGGGAAAACAATTTCATACCATTGTAAATGTGAATATTAAATTATATATTGGGCATAAAATATATCTTTTTCTATATTGCCCTATTAAGTTACTTAATTCAAGGCTTGGGAAGAATTGAAGCATTAATTGTTTTTCTTAGTGACTAAGTAGAAATTATACCAAGTGAAATTTACGGTGAATTAGAAAAGTTCACAATAAGCTTCATTCATAGTAATTGATGAGAATACTGATATCCAAAGAGAAAAGGCATCTTAGGGCGTCGTCATGGGAAAACTGACTGGGAGGAAATGCTTTCAAAGCCATTGATCTGTGTCCTAGTTTGGGTGTAGTGGATTCTTAACCTCTTCTGCTCTATTTTTTATACCTATAAAAATAAAAATTAAATTTTTATCCTTTAAATTTTTGAAAATTTATAGCCTATAAAGTGTATAGCGTAGTCATTACAATCTAGAGTCATATAGGAAGAGGGAACCTCAATGGAGAAAATGCCTCCTTCATATTTACCTGTAGGCAAGTCTGTAGGGCATTTCCTTATTAATACTGATTTGGGAGAGCCCAGCCCACTGTGGGCGGTGCTATTCCTATGCAGGTGGCAGACTGAGTGTGCACAGAGGATCAAGCCAATAAGAAGTGTTCCTCCACAGCCTCTGCATTAGCTACTGCCTCTAGGTTCCTGCCCTGCTTGAGTTCTTATCTTAATTTCCTTCAGTGGTGGACTGTGATGAGGACAGGAAGTCCTTTTCTACCCAAGTTGCTTTGGTTACAGAGTTTTTTACTTCAATTGAAAGCAAACTAGGACGCTTTTGATGCACAGTGCATGACTTTGACTTTCCAGTTTAAAATATACACAATGTACATAGAATGAATTTGTAAATACACATTTAAATAAATTTATCAAAAAATTGAAGGACTAAATCCAGAGTTATCATTATTTTATTTAAATATTATTTAAAGCAACATTAAAAATAAGAGAGAGAGAGAGAGAGAGAGAGAGAGAGAGAGAGAGAGAGGGAGAGAGAGAGAGAAGAAGAAGAAGGAGGAGGAGGAGGAGGAGGAGGAGGAGGAGGAAGAAGAAGAAGAAGAAGAAGAAGAAGAAGAAGAAGAAGAAGAAGAAGAAGAAGAAGAAGAAGAAGAAGAAGATCTGGACCAGATCAGGAACAAGTAATTAAAAAGTTTTAAAACCTCTCCCTCCCCACAATCTCTCTTGATCTGTATGTGTGTGTGTGTGGGGGGGTAATTTCCTCCAAGAATAAAACAGTTCATCTTTGCAGGGAAGCTCCTTAAGACAGAGGTAAACAATCCAAAATACTTTCAAGAAGTCCTAAAACTGACCAGATTCACTAGACTCCTTCCTCCCAAGAGTAAACAATTATGACTGTTCATAAGACCCAAATTGAAAAGAAGACTCTCAGATCAGACCAGCTGCCTAGAAGGATCAGAAACCAGTCAGGCTGCCTAGAAGATGTTTAGATTAACTGAGTCACTTGGAAAGCACATTCCCTAACCTGTTGAGCTACCTCTAGGTTGTTCCTTTAAAGTGACTTCAATAAAACTCACTAGTTTACCAAGCTGGACTTTAGTGGTTTCTGTGCTTTGATCAGTCATGTAGTACCTATCTGGGGTGAATAGATGTGTGTGTGTGTGTGTGTGTGTGTGTGTGTGTTGTGGCTCTTCAGGAAAAAGTTCTGTTACACAATAGTGTTTGTGTGTGTGTATGTGTGTGTGCATGTGTGAATGTGTGCATGCACACACAAGCATGTCTGTGTTGGTGTCCATGTCAGTGTTTGTGTACATGTCTTAGTCCATGTTTTATTGTTGTGAAAGAAATCACTGAAGTTGGGGGCTTGCTTACTGTTTCAGAGACCTTATCCACCATCATCATTGTATGAGCATGGTGGCATGCAGGCAGGTGCTGGACTAGCAGCTGGGAGCTTACACCTTGTCCATGAGTTGGAAACAGCACAGAGAGAGATGGTGTCGCAACCCTATCTGACCAGGGGAGGGACGACAAACACAAGTCCTTCTCAGAGCAGTTTTTATTCAGGATCCTTCACAAGCTTCTTCTACCCCGCGCTTTCGCAACCCGAGCTTATAAGTTTTTGCCCGCTCCTATCAGCATGTGCCACCTGGCGAACCAGGATAGGCTAACTATGGCTCAACGCGATAAGCAAGCCAGCAGTGCATCTCCAAATAAGGACTTGTTGACAAGATCTCACTACATTCTGGCTCACGGCCAGGCGCCATCTTGGAATGGCGGCTGTGGCTCTCCTCAAGATGAATGATATATCTCCTCTAATAAGGCCACCTATACCTCCTAATTCTTCTGAAGTAGTATCACCAATTAGGGATCAAACATTCAAACATATGAGCCGATGGGGTCCATTCTCACTTAAACTGTTGGGAACAAGCAAAAGAAACTTAATCTATGTACTAACTTTTCATTTTTAGACTCCACCTGGTCATAGGGAGAAACTAAATTCAAGGTTCAGTCACTAGGGGAGCTGGGGACTTCCCTATAGCTAAAGAGCTTCTGTTGTCAGGAGACAGTTGTCTGACTTCAGAAATCTCAGGGACAATTTATAATCAAAACAGATGTCTGAGTTCAGACATCTCAAGGACAACTTCTCCATTTTACTGGCAGGGTCAAACAAGTTCATGTTCCCAGGCCCAGAGACCAAATCCTATCCTGATTAATGGAAACTCCCTTGCTCAACTCCTTATGTGAAAATATGATTAGACAATGCTATAGCCTACCATGTTCCCCCTTGATTATGGTTTTATACTTTAAACGTGCTGTACAATATCCCATCAGGGTTATAGTTCAGCTCCTGAATCTGTCCTCAGCCCTGATTGATTGATTGATCAGTAGTGGCTTTATAACAATAAATTTTTATCATCTGCATTGACCTGGTGTTTGAGTTATGTTAAACATATGTTGGAGTTAAGCAGACCCCACAACACAACCACCCCACTCCCCTTCTTTTTGTGTCAGGAGCCATTTCACCTGACATTACCTGCTTTAGCAGGCTTGAGAAGTGCAAGGTTGGGTCTCTCTCACGGTGGGAGCTTGGGACTGTCGCAAGAGTGACCACAAGATGTTCCAGCCTCAACTTACTCAAGATGTTCCAGCCCTGCCCTAACCTCAACTTACTCAAGATGTTCCAGCCCTGCCCTAACCTCAACTTACCTAAGATGCCCCAGCCCACACCGCAGAACGTTCCAGCTTGCACAAGCAGCAGATGTGCCATGCTGATGACCTTTCCCCCACTGCCCCCCTGTAGCCCACCTTTGCTTGTGTGCTTGTCTGAAGTTCCTCAATGGAGAGATATATTTACCAGAATTGTGTTCAGTAAAGTTAAGACCCTGACGCGATCAGACTGAATCTGTTTCTTAATGAGCTCGGTCTCATTTCTCTCTCACCCTCCATTTGACCCTCAGGTAGTACCTCTTCGGGGACCCTGAATAACTGAACCTGCTGGGCGGGTTCGTTTTTTGCTGGTCTCTTTCAGGGAATGGATTTGAGTGTCAGGCTTGGGTATCAACTCTGCTATTATTAAAACATGAAGTGGTTGGAGAAGAACACTGTCTTATGAATATCAGTTGCCCACTTGTGAATGGGCAAGCAGAGAGAGAGACAACTAATAAGATTTACAGCAAGAATAGCATGTAACGACTACCTAAAAGTGCAAGCCATACTTAGCAGAAGGCTTGAAGTAAAGGAGTTCTGTCCTGCTCCACATTCTTTAGGGCTTAGTCTGCTATCTATTGTATTTATTTACTATGAATCTCCTGAAAACTAAGTCCAAGTGACAATTCTGGGAAAGCTTCACTTCATCGAGGGGAAGTAAAGGACAAGGGGAAGAACTGGAAAAACATGTAAGGCGTATAAAGTTCATCTCTGCATCACAAGTGGTCCTTGGTTTGAATTCTGAATGTGCACAGTAGGGCAGTATAAAGCAAAGGTGCATCATGACCACTGTTGATTCCTAGCATCCTTTCCTTTCTAGCTGTCAAACCCTGCCCTAATCCCAAGGCACACTCATTTATTCATTCATTCAGTACCCAGCTGACACACATTGACTGATCTGCAATGACAACCAGACTGTGGGCAAGTGTGACTGACCCAGAGTCATGGTGGCAAAGACCATTGACTGTGAGTCACTGCGAGTGATGTAGTACTGGACATCTGGACAAAACACAGTGGTACACAAAGAAAATTTGAGATTGCTGGTTGGAAAAAGGTCCTCAGGAGTGCTAAAGAGAATAGGAATATTGCACCTGAATTTTAAAGACTGAGAAAGAATTTTCAAGGCAGAGAATTTTCAAGGCCTTCTCTATGTCAGATTAACCTTGACCTTCTAAAAACCAAAGGACCTAGATAATCACTAATCAAATGTTTCTAATGGGAAAAGTATTCAACAACAAAGAAATTCTTATCACCCTCAACAACAACAACAATGGAAGTGCCAGACAGCTATTAAGTTCAGGTTCACAAGGCCAGCCCATGAAGAATGGGAACCGTATTTAGCAGTGAGTTGCTTTGAAAGACTTTGAAAGCATTCCCACTGTCAGTAGCAGACATTAGTGAACATCTCGCTGGAGATCTGGCTCCCAGCTCTGTTTCTGTTGAGTGGGAGGCCAGGATATAATTTGTAACAATTGCTATATTATAGTTCAGTCAGAAAGGTAGGGATAGGCTACATATAAAAAGGTCTTGAAAATGAGAGTTTATATTGGGCATTTCTAAATTTCTTTAACTCTCGTTTATCAGATCTGGTGACAAAGAAGATTAGAGAGCTGTGATGCTAATCATGGTTGTCAGGTTAACACATCCTGGAAGAGGACCCTTGACTGAAGAATTGCCTCCATCAAGTTAGCCTATTTGCATGTCTTTGAGGACACTTCCCTCATTTCTAACTGACCTGGGAGGATCCAGCCCACTGTGGGTGAAACTGTCCCAGAGCAGTGGACCTACGCTAAGAAAGGTAGCTGACTCCTGAGCTTGAAAACAAGAAAGAAGGCCAGCCCATAAGCAGCGTTGTTCCATGGTTTCTGCTTCAAGCTAAGGCCCTGAGTTCCTTCTTGACTGCTCTCAGTTGATTCACTGTAATCTGGAAGTGTAAGCTGAAATAAAGCCTTTCCTCTCCACGTTGCCTTTGGTTATAGCGTTTATCATAGCAACAGAATCTGAATTAGAACAAGAGCTAAGATCTAAATACCACAAACCAGGGAATCTAGAGCACAAACATTTTATTCCCTCAGTTTTAGAACATGGAAGGATGAAGTCAGTACTTTTGTTATGGGGACAGGACAGAGAGAGACAGGGAGGTTGGGAGCACACAGGAAAGCAGAGATCCTGCTGTCCAGATCCATCTATCCATTCTGGTCTCTTCTCTCTTCTTATAAATGCACCAGTCTTATTCTGGGTCCCCAGTCTTTATCTCTCAAAGGTCCCACCTCTAAATTCCACTACACTGAGGACTGAGGTTTTGATATACAAATTGGAGTGGGGTAACACAGCACTTAGTTGATTAGACATAATTCGGGATAAAACAAAAAAAAATGTAATATCCATCCTTTCTCATTCAGATGAACTCCTTAAAGAATATAGGCAAGGGGGCTGGAGAGATGGCTCAGTGGATAAGAGCACTGAATGCTCTTCCAGAGGACCCAGCACCCACATGTTCTCACAACTGTCTGTAACTGCAAGATCTGACACCCTCACCCAGACATCCATGCAGGCAAAACATCAATGCACATAAAATAAAAAAATTAAAAAGTATTTAATAAAAGAATACAGGTAGGTACAGACTGAGAGGCATATTCTACTTCTCAGTATGCTTCAATATATAGCTGTGCACTGATGTGAAATCTCAGAAATAGAGTTACATACAAGAATATTACAGTGTTTAAGGGAGTGGGAATTTGCATGTAGCTGGAGGAAATCTGTGAGCCTGAAGATATCTCATATATTACTTCTTCGAAGATGTCATAGGAGAGGGTACAAATTCAGAGGGATCGAGCCTGAGAGGCATGTGAGTGAAGCTTCATTTTGAGTTTCCACGTTTCATGTGACATTTGCAGCTCTCAAATGTTCCTCTATGCCCCAGCCATATTTTGGAAAAGTCTTTTAGGCATATTTAAAAAATTTTAAGTATATGAGTGCTTTACACTCATGTCAGTCTGTCTGTCTAGTGCATGCAGAGGGTAGAAGAAGGGGTGAATCTCCTGCAGCTGGGGTTACTGACAACTGTGAGCCACCGTATGGGTTCTTGGAATCAAACTCTGGTCCTTTGCAGAAACAAGTGCTCTTAACTGCTAAGCATCTCTCCAGCACTTTGCAACATTTTTTAAAAATCAGCAAATGCAAGGATCTGGAGCCTTACTACTTCAAGCACGTCGAAGGACCATCATCACCAACAGTAGCAGTGCGACCCTGTCACATGTGCAGTCATAGGTATAACCTCAGATCTACTGCATCAGAGTCTACACCATGGCAAGATCCACGGGTAAGTGATATCATGCTGAAGCCTCGGAAGCACTGACCTGTAAGACAGCTAACGGTGTCTTTCCCATAGCTGACCTAAGACGACATACCACAGTCACTTTCTTGCTCTAGGGATGGGATACCCTTCCTAGTTACCTGCTCCTTACTCTGCATATCACAAAAACCAGTGAACAATACTTAAATGTTTAAAGAGTTTAAAATAAAAAAATTTAAAAAGAACAACAGGCCAATATCTAAGAATCAGGGGCCAGCCTGATCTATAGAGTGAGTTGCAGGCCAGCTAAAGCTGCATAATGAGACAAGGTCTCATAAAAACAAAAAACTCCAGTCTTTTTTGCCCCTGTTTTCATGTCTGTTTAAAGTACTGGTTCTCAGCCATGGGCTGTGGTTCTTTGAGGACATTAAATAATCCTCTCATAAGGGTGACCTAAGACCATCAAAAAAAATGCAGATATTTACATTATGGCTCATAACAGTGGCAAAATTACAGTTGTGAAGTCGCAATGAAATAATTTTATGGTTGGGGGTCACTGCAACATGAAGAACTGTATCAAAGCGTCACAGCATTAGGAAAGTTGTGACCCGCTGGTTTCAAGCATCCTCTAGGCTGCAGAGCCTACTCACCCGTCACTACAGGATGGAGTGTGAATTCCCCAGGGCATCCCCACATTTTCATCACTACCTTCATGGCTAGTCACACCTCTCATCACCCCTGACTTTTCTGTGTTTGCAGATATCCACACACAGCACACGCAGGAGGAGCATGTACTTAAACTTACATTGGCCGGAGCCCTCTTTCCTGGTCTTACCTTGCTAGATCTCCTTGCAGATCTTCCGTTACTTGTCCCAGGTAGGATGGATAGTGGTCTTCCCTGCTTCTATGGTACATTGATAATATTTTTGAACTGTTTGTTCTTTTCCAACAGGCTATGGTCTCCTTTAGGAGATGATCGGCACTTAGTTAATGTGTGCAGAGTAAGGTGCCAGTTGAGATTTCTCCAGGCTGTTCTGTGATTTGATGAAATGATTTGGGGCTATTGATGTAGAGCCTAGTTTGAACTGTGGTTTCTCCCTCAAGTATCACTGGACAGCCAGCTTTTCCTCCTATCTAAAGGAACTGTGCATAAATAGATGCATCTAAACTTTCCAATCATTGGACCATTTAGTCTGCTCTGTGGTGGCAAAAATCACTTGACTCAGTTTGTAAAGAAACATTCAGGATTCACTTTATTACTGGTTATCTAGATGTTTTCCTAGCACACTGGTTTATTTAGACTAGATTGAAACATTTAGACAAGGATGAGTTCAGGGCGTAAACAACAGCTATAAGGACAATGAAGAAAAGAGACAGTCTACATAACCCCGAGTCTTTCAGATTTTGAGAACTAAGGTTTTATTTACCTACTTACACAACTAATTTTATATAAATGTGTGTCATTTTTACAGCTTCCCTTTAAAGCCACTGTACAGCTTCACTGGCCCTGCAGAATGATGACCCATGACTATGCAGTATCATGTGGGTACTTAAATCCCCAGCACAGGGACTCAGGACAGCAGCAAGGTAGGTGTTAGGCAAACTTTCTTCTGTTAAGAGTCGCCATTTCCCGAGAACAGATGCCAAGGACAAGGCTAGAATGGTCTTGGGGATGATGGTGAGTTCTCATTTTAGAGATGTGGGAATCAAGCGATGGGTTTCCACTCAAAAACTCACGTGCCAGAAGCTGGACCTCCAACATGGTGATGTGGTGAGGTATTGGCTGTTAAGAAGTGGTTTCTACTAAGAGAAAATTGGGTTGTGGGTGAGGGATTCAGAAAACATTAATATTGCGAGACCTTAGTTCTTCTAAGAGTGGATTATTATAAAAAGAAAAGCCAGGCTTCCAAATCCTTCTGGTTCCCTACCTTACTTAAGTGATCTCTTCCTGAATTCTGATGCCACACCCCATTGTGCCCTGACCAAATCCTGAGCACAGGTAGCTGCTTGATCTTGGACTTTCAGTCTATACAACTGTGAGATGAATAGGTCTATTTTCTTTCATAATACACAGGCTTGGGTATTTTGTTACGGCAACGAAAAAGAACTAAGACAGTGAGACTATCTAAGATCTAAACCAATGTTCCTCGTGTGATAACTGTTGAATGGTCCTGGATAGGCCTTAGAGCACCCTGGATAGTGGGATTCCACATATGAATTCCTCACTCTTATCCCTTTGATGAAGATTTAACTAGGGCTGAAAATCACTGGTGTCAGTCAGGTCATAAAATATTCTGTTATAATCAAAACGAGAACATGGCTACCCTGCTCTCTACCCCCAAACAGGGGGTTTATCTCAATTTACTTAACGATCCTCTTGCCTTCCCCACTGACTACAGAAGGCACCTTAGTGCCATCATGTGTAATTGTAATTCCTCTGGTGTGTGCTATTCACAAATTAGGTAATAGCCACTTTTGCTTACATCCCCATAATTTACAGTGTTCACAAAGACAAGGCTAGACCAGAACCTCTTAGTTTCCATTACAGCCTTGATGGTGCTAGCCTTCCATTAGCTAGCAGCCCTAAGGGATCCTTTACTTGGCTAAATGAGCACCCTTCCAGCTGACCTCCACTCTACACCCATTTGTCCATTGTATCCCCAAATGATATCATTAAAGGAATTGACACGTATGTGACTGGCAGCCAGAAACACTGTACACACTTTTTTCTTCATCTCATGGGTCTGTGAAACTGACAGATCCTTGTAAAATTAAGACTTCTATTTCTTTTATTTTTTGAATTATAATCTCATCATTTCTCCACTTCCTTTCCTCCCTCCAAATCCTCCTATCTACCCATTTGTGCTCTCCTAAATCCACTCTTTTTCTCCATTAATTTTGTTACATACATGTGTGTATAGACATATATTTCTGAATACATAATTTTAACCTTCTCTGTCTGTATGTTGTTACTTGTATGCGTGTTTTCAGGGCTGACCATTTGGTACTGGGTAACTAATTAGTGTGCTCTTCCCTGGGAGAGAACTGTGGTTCCCACTCTCAACATTCCTGTTGCCTGTGGTTTCTTATGTAGAGTTGAGGCCTCATGGGCTTCCTTCCCTCATTCACTGTGACATATCTATTAGTGTCCTTGTCCAGCTCATGTTTAGGCAGTCCCATGATCAGACTGTATGGGTGTCTCTCAGGACATTACTAGGAGACACAATTTCACAGCCAACACCCTCATCCCCATCTTACAATCTTTTAACACTTTCTTTCACAGTGTTCCCTGAGGCTTAAGTTCAGGAGTTCTTTTATAAATATATCCACTGGGGCTTAGCTTCTCCACAACTCTGCACTTCGATTGGCCACGGTTTTCTCTATTAGTGTCCATCTGTTGAAAGAAGAAGTTTCTTTGATGAGAGGTGACGACTGCACTTATCTGTGGATATAAGAAAAATATAGTATAGTTAGGAATTGTGTTGGTTTATCTAAGTAGTGGTTGTAGGATTTCCTCCAAGATCTATCACCTTACTAACCGGGTAGTTGGCTAGGTTTTCAGTATCAGGTATGATTTCCTTATTGTTGTGTGGGCCTTAAGTCCAGTTAGAGAGCTGTTGGCTACCACAAATGATAGCTACTATTGCATACTTAGGGTTACTGTGCCATGCTGATTGTTGTTGGGCTGATAGCTGCCATCCCTGTGTAGGGCTGTCGGTTGCTTCCCTCCTGAGGAAGCTTGCATTGCACCTTCTGAATCTTGAAAGCTAAACCTCAGTGAGGAGGCATCCATGTCATATCTAGCTCAGGGACCTCTGGGCTTTTTGTCTGAAGTGCATGCTGTCTTCAGCAGAAAGGACTTACCTTCCACCTTTGGGTGGGTGGGTGGGGGGGTAACTAAAGGCAGCAGCACTAAGTTGCATTTATTGTATTTCTTTCTTTCTTTCTTTCTTTCTTTCTTTCTTTCTTTCTTTAAAGATTTATTTATTTCTTATATGTAAGTACACTGTAGCTGTCTTCAGACACACCAGAAGAGGGCATCAGATCTCATAGTTGTGAGCCACCATGTGGTTGCTGAGATTTGAACTCAGGACCTTCAGAAGAGCAGTCAGTGCTCTTAACCGCTGAGCCATCTCTCCAGCCTGTATTTTTATTTCTTAAATATTCTCCCCTTTCTTAAAAATCTGGGAACCCTCTCTTGATAGTTCTCATGTCTTCCTGACAGCTATTTCCCTAATTCATAAGTTTTAACCCTCTCTATTTTCTGTAACTTGGGGCTGTGTAGATGTTTCTTCCAGATTGAAACATTCTACTGGAGAAGGAGGGAAGCTCATTAGCTGCACAAGGAACTTATTAGGCCCAGGACATTCCTGGAATTTAGAAGACTCTCCAGGACCTCCTTGAGTTTACTTAAGTAGTAAAAGCCTTTGCTCTGGTGGAGAAGACTCAGTGGTGGTTTATCTGGCTGCAAATCCTGCAGAACCCAGTGAGACAGTGTTTGTGGGATTCTCACCAACCCCAGTATTGGAGGTTTTCCAGTGATGTAACCCCTGCTGGGTAAACCCTCACCTATGTTTTCATAAAGAAGCCCAGTAAGTTCCCTGGTTCTCTAAGCTAGGCTTGTCTGCAGTTATTTTTTGATCTGTTATTTATGACCTGATATGAGTAGGCATTTTCTCACATTATCCCAGAAATGTGACATCATATCTACATATGCTAATCTATATGTTTCTCCTTGGGTTTTCTCATCTGAACCAGTGACTGCCAGCATATCTGTTGACTAATGATTCCAAGTCCACAAATACTTTGTACAATATATTGGTCCCAGATTCTCAGCTACATCTGGGTATTTGACTTATAGCCATATCTAGAGACGTCAGTCATCTTTTGTTGGCCCATATTCTCTTGTTTTTTAACCCATGTCCATACAGATTAGCCATACATACTATGATGTGTCTTTCTTCCTCAAGCTATAGCTTATTATCTAGTCTAAGATGAACCTATCAGGTTCCTTTGCCTGGGAATCAGTCCCATCATTCACCGTTAGAGCTGAAAGGGGGCATAGGGCTTGGGACCTCTCCCTGATAATTAATAGAGAAAGCATATGGACAAAAGTTGAGACACAAAAAGAGAAGCAAAAGATCAATAGAATAGAAGGAAAAGATCAATAGAAGTAGAAATGGGCTAAAAGACACAAATAAAGGACTAAAAGCTTAACAATATGTGTTCAGATTTTACAGAACTGGGTCACATGGACGATCTGAACCCAGGTGCATATTTGACTCTCTCTCTCTCTCTCTCTCTCTATATATATATATATATATATATATATATATATATATATATATATGTGTGTGTGTGTGTGTGTGTGTGTGTGTGAGAGAGAGAGAGAGAGAGAGAGAGAGAGAGAGAGAGAGAGAGAGAAGAGAGCAGAGAGAGAGAGAGAGAGAGCAAGAGAGAGAGAGAGAGAGAGAGAGAGAGAGAGAGAGAGAGGCTATGAGTGTTTCTGTGCCAGCAAGACTCTATTGCATGTTAGAAATGAGATTAATTGTTCATTTTACATGTATAATTTGACAACTTATTTTTTAATGTCAGAAACTTTGCTAGGTATAAGGGACATTTTGTTGAATAAGAAGATTCTGTTCTCTGCATCAAGGGTTTACATTTGAGTGACTTTCACTGTAGATTGCTATTGACTGGCATATGCATTTGGGTGAGTTTGCTTCATGCATTTCATTAATCTGTGATTGCTGCAGAACATAATCCTTGATACATGTATGACAGATAAAATGTATCTTCCTCACTGTGCCAACCCCTTTCCAGATAGACCAATCTTGACAAGTTGTATGGTACCGTATCAGAAGTCAACAGCAGAATCCCCTCAGCAGCCATTCATCTCCTCTCTGCCTTACTGCTTATCTCCTGTGTGTGCCTTGGCCTCTGTCTTAAAATGCCTCTTTTAAGCCTCTGTTTTACCCTTACTCTTGAATCCTGTTGCCTGCAGTGTTTCAGTGAGCTCCTATTGCTGAGAATATGTGTGTAGGACTTTCTGATGCATTGCCAACAGACCCTTTACTAAGATGCACGTGTGATGTGAACACTTCTCCCCTAAACCTCTCTCCTAGCTCCCTATTACCCCAAAGTCCATACTCCTTATATAAAAAACTTACCATGACCTGATCCAACTGTATTCTCCAATGGTTTGTGTCTCAATAACCGTATTAAAGACATAGCATTTTCTAAGATTGCTTCCTAACTGCACATTTCTCTTTAACTTATAAAGCCTTTTTCTGAATTTCTGTTTTGTAAGCTGTGTGATTGTGTGTGTGCATGCACACATATGCATGAGCATTGTGGCCAGGTGTGATACCTTTTTGGACCCTATAACAACTTAGACAGAAGTACAACCTCCTTCCTAGAAATAGGCTAAAAGATAAAAATAAAGGAGTAAAAGCTTAACATATGTGTGTGTCTAAATTTTACAGAACCTGGTCACATGTAATATCTGAGACCAGATACATACTGGATTTGCATTTAGTGTGAAGCATATGTTGAATAATGTAAAAATCTGATGAAAATAAAATTCACATGACATGAAATTAATCACTTATGGGTATAATTCTACGGGTTTTTTTTTGAATAGTCTGATTGTTCTAAAACCAAGGTCATCCAACATTTTGGCATCTCTAGATCACACTGAATAAAAAGGAATGTACAAAAACTGCCAACACAACTAATAAAGCTGATTACACAATGTTTGTGCATAACTTTATGGTTTCCACAAGCACAGATAGGCAAAAGAAAACTTTAATATGATAATCCTAATTATATGGTATCTTATTTCGAGAATCTTTCATTATTTAGGAAGGGCTAGAGAAGTGGTTGAGCAGTTACTAGCAAGTACTGAGATTCCAGGGGACATGAGTTCAGTTCCTAGTGGCCATGGCAGGGCCTCACCACCTCCCATAGCGCCCGATCCAGGAAGTCTGACAGCTTCCTCTCAGCTCCATACTTAGACACATACAGCAGATGTGTGTACACATGCACACGCATGAATGTACATTTTAAAAGTAGATCTTTAAAATAATCTAACACGTCCCCAAATCAGATCACTAATAAAAACTAAACATATCTAAGTAATAGAACTTCAGGATCTGGATTGACAGAGATAACTGGAGTTCTCAGTGAGTTTCCATGATCCTTTCTCTCTCTCTCTCTCTCTCTCTCTCTCTCTCTCTCTCTCTCTCTCTCTCTCTCTGTCTTTTTCTTTCTTCCAGTTCTTCTTTTCTCTCATCTCCCTGAGCACTACATTCTGTTAGCGCTTTGTGATATGTTACTTGTGGTCCTTTGAGACTGGCTTCTTTCTCTTAGCACAGTGATCCTCAACCTTCCTAATGCTACAGCCCTTCATTACAGTTCCTCATGTTGTGGTGAGCCCCTCCCTAAATTATTTTGTTGCTGCTTCATACCTGTAATTTTGCTACTGTTACAAATTTTAATGTAAATATGTAAATATATAATGTAAATATCCAACATACATTGTATCCAAGGTGACCCCCAAAGGGGTTTGGACCTATAGGTTGAGAACTGCTTACTTAGCATAATGTTTCCAAGGATCATTCATGTGGTAGTTAGTATCTATCAGTAACTTGCTCTTTTTTATGATACTATACAGAACCTGGTGTGGTACATTCCTTTAATTCCAGGACTCAGGAGGCAAATCCAGCCAGATCGCTGTTAATTCAAGGCCAATGTGATCTACACAGTGAGACCCTGCCTCAAAAGAAAGAACAAAGCAAAAGGCAGACAGCAAGACCAACTTGTGTGGTAACTAACTGTTCAGCAATGTTCCATCATATAGCTATGCCCCATTTGTTTACTAATTCATCAGTTAGAAGACATCTATGTTTCCACTCTGGCCACTTCAAACAATACTTCTGCAGATACTTATGTGCACATTCTATTGATAGGTGTTTATGATTATATCTGGTATAGGTTAAGGAACAAAGCAATGGAGTAGTGAATATTGTAAATTGTGACTTTTGAAAAACTAGCATCGCCTCCCCCAGAGTACTGCACCATTCCTCTTTCCTGCTGTGAACACACGAGGAGTTGAACTGTCCATCTTTACTAACGGTGGTGTCTTAGTTAGGGTTTTACTGCTGTGAACAGACACCATGATCAATGCAAGTTTTATAAAAGACAACATTTAATTGGGGTTGGCTTACAGACTCAGAGGTTCAGTCCATTGTCATCAAGGCAGAAACATGGCGTTCCTGTGTGTTTAATTTATATGTGTAGCTTTTCATTGTTTGGAGAAAGGCTTATTCTAATTATTAGCTAATTTTGTGTTTGTATGGGTAAGCGAATGGGTGAGTGGGAGTGCATGTATATGCATTTACATGTAAGAGGTAACCTCAGGTGTTAGTCCTAAGATCTGTTTGGTTTGAGTTTTAAGACAGGGTCTCACCCTGAACCTGGCCAGCAAGTCCCAAGATACACCTGTCTCTGACTCCTTAGTGCTGTCATTAAAAGCTTACACTACCAAGCCTGGCTTTTTAAAAATTTTTATTTAGTATTTTATTTATTTACATTTCAAATGTTATCCCCTTTTCCGATCCCCCAAAAGCCCCCATCCCATCCCTCTCTTGCTTCTGTGAGGGTGTGCCCCACCCACCCACTTCTGTGTCCCGCCCTTACATTCCCCTGCACTGAATCCCCTCCCATTGATCCCTGACAAGGACATCCTTTGCGACATATACAACTGGAGTCATGTGCATTCTTTGATTGGTGGTTTAGACCCTGGGAGATCTGGTTGGTTGATATTGTTGTTCTTCCTAGAGGGGTGCAAATCCTTTCAGCTCCTTCAATCTTTTCTCTAACTTCTCCATAGGGGACCCTGTGATCAGTTCAATGCTTGGCTGCGAGCATCTGTCTCTGTATATGTCAGGCACTGGCAGAGCCTCTCAGGAGACAGCAATACCAGGCTCCTGTCAGCATGCACTTCTTGGCATCCACAATAGTGTCACCGTTTGGTGACTGTATATGGGATGGATCCCCAGGTGAGGTAGTCTCTGGATGGTCTTTCCTTCAGTCTCTGCTCCATACTTTTTCTCCATATTTGCTCCCATGACTATTTGTTACCCCTTCTAAGAAGGACTGAAGCACCCACATTTTGGTCTTCCTTCTACTTGAATTTCATGTGCTCTGTGAATTGTATCTTGGATAGTTTGAGCTTTTGGGCTAATATCCACTTATCAGTGAGAGCATACCATGTGTGTTCTTTTGTGATTGGGTTACCTCCCTCAGGATAATATTTTCTAGTTCCATCCATTTGCCTAAGAATTTCATGAACTCATTTTTAATAGCTGAGTATAAGTGTACCACATTTTCTGTATCCATTCCTCTGTTGAAGGACATCTGGGTTCTTTCCAGCTTCTGGCAATAATAAATAAGGCTTCTATGAACACAGTGGAACATGTGTGCTTGTTATACGTTGGAGCATCTTCTGGGTATGTGCCCAGGAGTAGTATAGATGGGTCCTCAGGCAATACTATGTCCAATTTTCTGAGGAACTGCCAGAATGATTTCCAGAGTGGTTGTAGCAGCTTGCAATCCCACCAACAATGGAGGAGTGTTCCACTTTTCCCACATCCCTGCCAGCATCTGCTGTCACCTGAGTTTTTGACCTTAGCCATTCTGACTGGTATGAGGTATGTTTTGATTTGCATTTCCCTGATGACTGAGTGTGTTGAACATTTCTTTAGGTGCTTCTGGACTATTTGATTTTCCTCAGTTGAGAATTCTTTGTTTAGCTCTGTACCCAATTTTTAAATAGGGTTATCTGGTTCTCTGTAGTCTAACTTCTTGAGTTCTTTATATAGATTAGATATTAGCCCTATCAGATGTAGGATTAGTAAAGATCTTTTCCCAATCTATTGGTTGATGTTTTATCCTATTGACAGTATTCTTTGCCTTATAGAATCTTTGCAATTTTATGAGGTCCCATTTGTCAATTCTTGATCTCAGAGCATAAGCCATTGGTGTTCTGTTCAGGAAATTATCCACTGTGCCCACGTGTTCAAGGCTCTTCCCCACTTTCTCCTCTATTAGTTTCAGTATATCTGGTTTTATGTGGAGGTCCTTGATCCACTTGGACTTGAGCTTTGTACAAGGAGATAAGAATGGATAGATTTGCATTCTTCTACATGTTGACCACCAGTTGAACCAGTACCATTTCTTGAAAATGCTGTCTTTTCCCCACTGAATGGTTTTAGCTCCTTTGTCAAAGATTAAGTAAGTGACCATAAGTATGTGGGTTCATTTCTGGGTCTTCAATTTTATTCCATTGTTCAACCTGCCTGTCTCTGTACCAATACTATGCAGTTTTTAGCATTATTGCTCTATAGTACTGTTTGAGGTCAGGGATGGTGATTCCCCCAGAAGTTCTTTTTTTTTTCTTTTTCATTTTTAAATTCTATATTCTTTGTTTACATTCCAAAGGCTTTCCCTTTTCCCAGTCCCCCCCCCACCATATGTCCCATAAGTCCTCTCCCCCACAACTACTCCCCAATTACCCCCCCAATTTCTCTGTTCTGGTACTCTCCTACAAAACTGGATCCAATCTTTTCAGGCCCAGGGTCCTCTTCTTTCTTCTTCTTGGGAATCATTTGACTTGCTAATTGTGTCTTGAGTATTTAGGGCTTCTGGGCTCATTAATATCCACTTATCAGTGATTGCATTTCATGTGTATTCTTTTGTGATTGGGTTAACTCGCTTAGGATGATATTTTCCAGATCTAACCATTTGCCTACAAATTGCATGAATTCATTATTTTTAATTGCTGAGTAGTACTCCATTGTATGTATGTATGTATGTATATATATATATATATATATATATATATATATATATATATATCACATTTTCTGTATCCATTCCTCCTTTGAGGGATATCTGGGCTACTTCCAACTTCTGGCTATTATAAACAAGGCTACTATGAACATAGTGGAGCATGTGTCTTTATTGTATGCAGGGGAATCCTCTGGGTATATGCCCAGGAGTGGTATGCCAGGGTCCTTTGGAAGTGTAATGCCCAATTTTCTGAGGAACCGCCAAACTGATTTCCAGAGCGGTTTTACCATTTTGCAATCCTACCAACAGTGGAGGAATGTTCCTCTTTCTTCACATCCTCGCCAGCACCCGTTGTCTCTTGAGTTTTTAATCTTAGCCATTCTGACTGGTGTGAGGTGGAATCTCAGGGTTGTTTTGATTTGCATTTCCCTGATGACTAATGATGTTGAACATTTCTTAAGTTGCTTCTCAGCCATCTGAATTTCTTCTGGTGAAAATTCTTTGTTTAGCTCTGTACCCCATTTTTTGATAGGGTTATTTGGTTCTTTGGGGTCTAACTTCTTGAGTTCTTTGTACATATTGGATATTAGCCCTCTGTTGGATGTGGGGTTGGTGAAGATCTTTTCCCAATTTGTTGGATGCTGTTTTGTCCTTCTGACAATGTCCTTTGCCTTACAGAAACTTTGTAATTTTAGGAGGTCCCATTTGTCAATTCTTGATCTTAGAGCATAAGCTATTGGTGTTCTGTTCAGGAACTCCCCCCCTCCCCCCCCTCGTGCCCATGTCCTCCAGGGTCTTCCCAAGTTTCTTTTCTAATAGTTTCAGTGTGTCTGGTTTTATGTGGAGGTCCTTGATCCACTTGTAGTTAATCTTAGTATAAGGAGATAAGAGTGGGTCGATTCCCATTCTTCTGCATGTTGACCTCCAGTTGAACCAGCACCATTTGTTGAAAAGGCTATCTTTTCCCACTGGATGGTTGTAGCTCCTTTATCAAAGATCAAGTGACCATAAGTCTGTGGGTTCATTTCTGGGTCTTCAATCCTATTCCATTGATCTACTTGCCTGTTGCTGTACCAATACCATGCAGTTTTTTAACTCAATTGCTCTGTAGTACTGCTTGAGGTCAGGGATATTGATTCCCCCAGAAGTCCTTTTATTGTTGAGAATAGTTTTTAGCTATCCTGGGTTTTTTGTTGCTCCAGATGAATTTGAGAATTGCTCTTTCTAGATCTATGAAGAATTGATTTGGGATTTTGATGGGGATTGCATTGAATCTGTAGATTGCTTTTGGCAAGATGGCCATTTTTACTATATTGATCCTGCCAATCCAAGAGCAAGAAATATTTTTCCATCTTCTGAGGTCTTCTTCGATTTCTTTCTTCAAGGACTTGAAGTTCCTGTCATACAGATCTTTCACTCGTTTGGTTAGAGTTACGCCAAGGTACTTTATGTTGTTTGTGGCTATTGTGAAGGGTGTTATTTCCCTAACTTCTTTCTCAGCCTGCTTGTCCTTTGAGTATAGGAAGGCTACTGATTTGCTTGAGTTGATTTTATAACCAGCCACTTTGCTAAAGTTGTTTATCAGCTGTAGAAGTTCTCTGGTGGAGTCTTTTGTGTTGCTTAAGTAAACTATCATATCGTCTGCAAATAATGATAGTTTGACTTCTTCCTTTCCAATTTGTATCCCTTTGACTTCCTTATGTTGTCTAATTGCTCTCGCTAGAACTTCAAGTACTATATTGAAAAGATATGGAGAGAGAGGGCAGCCTTGTCTAGTCCCTGATTTTAGTGGGATTGCTTCAAGTTTCTCTCCATTTAGTTTGATGTTGGCTATCAGTTTGCTGTGTAGTGCTTTTACTATGTTTAGGTATGGGCCTTGAATTCCTGCTCTTTCCAAGACTTTTAGCATGAAAGGATGCTGAATTTTGTCGAATGCTTTTTCAGCATCTAATGAGATGACTATGTGGTTTTTTTCTTTTAGTTTATGTAGTGGATTACATTGATGGATTTCCATATATTGAACCATCCCTGCATCCCTGGGATGAAGCCACCTAGATCATGGTTGATGATCATTTTGATGTTCTCCTGGATTAAGTATGTAAGAATTTTATTGAATATTTTTCATCTATATTCATAAGGGAAGTTGCTCTGAAGTTCCCTTTCTTTGTTGGAGCTTTTTAAAACATGGGTTTGGGAGGAAGAAGGGAGTCTGGTCCTTGTGCTTGCTGACTGAGCATGTCTAAGCCTTGTTTGTCTAGCTTTGGGTGGGGTTATTTGCTTTATCCTTGACTTATGAAAGCTCTCTTTGTATTCTGAATGGCAGATCTTCATCCAATAGATGAGTTGTATATGTTGTCACCATTCCATGAGTTGCTTCTCACTCTTGATAGAAGTTTGGAACTTGGGCCTGCCTTGCTTGCTCTCTGCTTTGATGCTTGTGCTACTGGTGACACATATAAGAAATTGTCACCTGGACTTGAGAGATAGCTTAGTGGTTAAGAATATTGGCTACTTCTCCAGAGGTCCTGGGTTTAATTCCCAGCACCCACATGGCAACTCCCATTTGTTTGAAATCTAATTCTAATGGATCTGATACCCTTTTTTGGTCTTTGAGAGGTTTTTGGCATCTTTTTTAGGGCTTCATGGTCACCAGGCATGTACATCATACAGACATGCAGGCAAAATACCCATACACACAAATAAAATAAAAAAATAAAGAAATCGGCACCTAAGATCAAGCTTTGTCACAACTCTTCCCTTCTGAGTTTTACAGACTTAGCACTTGCTTTTTTGGACATCATTTGATCCACTCAGAGAAAACTTTTGTATATCATGTGGGGTGAAGGTCTGACTACTCTCTTATATGTTGTCAAATGTATCAGCAGCATGTTGAAAGGATTCTTCTTCCCTCCAGTAAATGGTCTTAGAATGCCTGTAAAGTTTTTATTGACTATACATATCTATTATAAATTGTAATTTGTATACCAAGGCACCTCTTATAAAGGGAAACATTTAATTGGTGATGGCCTACAGTTTCAAAGGTTTAGTTCATTATCATCATAGTGGGAAGCATGGCAGCATGCAGGCAGACATGGTGCTGGAGAAAGAGCCAAGAAGTCCACATCTTGATCCACAGGTAGCAAAAGTAGACTGTGTTCCACACTGGATGGAGCTTGAGCCTGGGAGACCTCAGAGCTCGCCAGCCACACTTCCTCCAACAAGGCCATACATCCTAACAGAGTCAGTCCATATGGGCCAAGGTTTCAAACATGAGTCTGTTGGGGCCAGATGGATTAAGACCACCATGTAAATACATATCTCAACAAGGCCACATATATGTGTAGCTCATTACTGAACTCTGAAATTTCAATCTTACTCCACTAACATGTTTCCACATACATAAGCAGCACTTCATTTTTTTTTTTTTTGATTACTGCACTTTTGCGGTAAATTTTGAAATTTGGAACTGTGAGCCATCAAAGTTTGTTCTTGCTTAGGTTGATCATTGTAAGATACATGCAGACCTTTTAAAGTAGCTGAAATAATATGTGGTTTTTGGGGCCAACTAAAATTAGACTTAATGATTTAAGAGAAAATGAAGGGAAAAGTATCTCCACTTGTTACCAATCTTGCTGCCTAATCTGCTAATGTTTTGAAATATCCTTCCAGCTTTACATGCATATCTGTATGTACATATGTAGGTACAGATATAATACATACATTCATACATACAAACTGACATAAACAGACACTTATGTTGTACTTTCCCTTTCCTACACACATTTAGTGCGTTTTGCACGTGACTAGATATTCTTGGGAAGCATCACTTTCACAGGTGTACTCTGTTATGTGAAGGCATGATTATTAGGTCTTTTCTTCCAGTGAGAGAGAAAGGTTATTTTGAGTGATTTCCTGCCTTAAGTAATAAATTTGCTTTTTGTGCACCTTGGTGGATTTTTAGGCTAGATGGATAGAAATAGAATTACTGACAAAGGCCCACTGAGGACTCTTCGCTTCAATGCTCACACTCTTGTTTCCTGGGGAGATGTGTAGATTCTAAGTCCTTTTATCCAGATGCAAACACCTCTCCTGTTTCTTTTAGAAAAACTTTTCTTCCCAAATTTTGGTCTGATTTGAGGTTTACTTTTTCCCCCTTGCAGATGCTTCAGATTTTCCAGTAAATCCTCAGTTTCCTCTTTGTCTTTTCTTTCACTTCCTTTAAGTCGGAATGCTCTTGTCTACAAAGGCACCACAGAGATACCCATCTCTTCCACCTACCAGATTGTGCTGACTTGCTTTCATTTAATGTCTTTAATGTTCTATCTGTTGGGAAACATCTAATTTTATTTTGTCCCTGGAAATTTAGTAGGAAGACACTTCCCTATTCTGTGGACTTTAAGTCAATTCTCAGTAAGGCCGATCTTTACCCATTATTTCTTTCGGGGATCTTTTTGTACTTTTCATGTGCACCTTTTTGTCTCTGTCTAAGTTTTAGTATTACACATCCAATTTAAAAATACCACAGTGTTTGGGTTAGATTACATTAAACCTATAAGTTAAATCGACATCTTTATAGTATTAATTTTTCTATCCATACTGTCATATACCTACTTTTTATGAGCCACAACTAAGTCTTGTGATTTTCTTCATGTGAGTCATGCTTATCCGCACAACCCTTGGGTTCCTGTGCCTTTTTGACATTGCAAATAAGAGAATCTCACCATTTCTCTATCCCACGTATATTCTCACCGATTGGCAGCAAGTATTCCAGTGTACATCTTGTTTCACGTAAGCACCCGCTCACTTGAGCTGGTGATCTGCAGTGTCACTGTCACATGATGATATCCTCGGCACATTGTTGTCATGTTGTTTCTTCATTTCCAGTAGCTATGCCTCCCTTTTTAAATATTAAGGAAGGCTTTAGAGGTATTATTTCATAAGAGGAGGGACGTAGGGAGCCATCAGTGTGCTCCCTAGCTTCTGTGTCTGCCTCTGGTGCCCTTTTGCTACTCCCAGAACAAATGGCTCTTCGTTTAAGACAAATACTCTCCATAAACCTGGCACATCCTTGTAGTCCTCATTTGCTAAGATACTTTAAAGTAATGAAGTTTGAACTCTGTTGCTATCTTGAAATTGTCCTTGCAAACCACTGCAGTTGTTTCTGCCCCGCACAACTGACATCACTGTGCATGTGTGCACACACTCGTGTGCATGCTTCCTAATACAGACATTTCAGCCCTTTGTAATCTACCACCTGTTTGATTTCTGACTGAATTTTATTTTCCCACAGAGTGCTGGGGGTTTTCCAGACCTTTCCATTGGATTGGCATTGTAGTTTGCTGCCATGACTGACATCCTCTCTTGCTGTGACCGTTCCAGCTCTATAGAACACAAAGAAGCATCCTGTCATTTCCTCTCAACTGGCACAGTTTGAGGGTCATTCCCAAAGTTTCCTGTTTCTTCCTCCCCTGGCTCACATTCCCCCTGCTCTGTTCCATTCCACAACTCTGTGTCACCCCTTTCTCACCCATGTTGCTTTCTTGGACCATGGGAAGAAATACAGGCTGACATCATCTTCATGTAGACAGTGATGATACCCAGAATCCAGTTGTGAATGTTATATATATATTAAAAAAAACTGTCAACATTTCATCTCAAAGGTGTTCCCCCAAAGCACAATATGAATCCAGGGCAAAGAAACTCAGCCATAGGTAGGCCAAGAGGAGGCTTAAGATCAAAAGATGCTGCATTATCAGCATCAGAGGAAACTGCCCTGCTGCTGTCTATTGGAAAAACTCAAGGAAAACCATCAAAATCCCACTTAAAAGGATCCAGTCACGTGACACAGAGATCATGCTGTCAGGGGCAATATCCTGGGCAAAAAGGATCATGCAGATCTCAAACTACACTCCTTCCTTGCCCAGAACCCTAATATTCAGCTGAATGTGATCATTCACACCTTTTTGCCCAACAAAGACCAGCATTGGAAGAGGGGTAAATATCTACATCAAGTGAGAGTTGTAGCTTAGTTATTACCATGGGGGATGGACTTTTGTTTTTGTTTTGCTTGTTTGTTTGTTTTTTTTTCACAGTTGTAAAAACACTTTTAAGACCAGAGAGTGCCCAGAAGGCAACAGACCTTATTGGAGCTTCTACAGGAGAGCGATTTCACCAAGGGGAAGTGATACGGAAACAATGCTGCCTTGTGCGGGACCCTTAGAGCTCAGTTCAACTGGGAGAACTACCCAGAGAGAGAGCCAAGGGACAGCTGCTAGGAGCGCCCCCTCCTATACACTCTCTTCAGGACATCTTGTCTCTCTGTGCTTCAGAACGTAATTATGATATATAGCTTAACCCAAGTCTCAGAGATTATGATTAATTTGTATTGATGTAGATTCTCATTGAAAACAAATGGAGAGACAAGGACAGAGCTAGGAGAGTAGCCAAGTGGTTAAAAAGAAAATGAAGAGGCCAAGACATATTTAGGGCAAAAATCACAATTGAACATAACAGTTTATAAGAAAACCTTTTTCTAGAGTACAATATATTGGAGAAAAGTAAAATGGAATGTGTATTTAGCTATGTGTTTTAAATGGGCTATTAATTTGTGCTATTATCATTCATATCAGACCTGGAGAGTAATTTGGGACCCTTAATACAGTTATGCAACATCCAATATTTTTAAAAGCTGTATCCAAGGCCAAAGTTATATTAAGCAATTTTCCAAACTCACTAAGCCATATAGTTTAGAGATAAAATCTTTCCTTTAATGAAACACACTATATACTTAAATTAAAATATCTTTTGGAAGCCCATCACTGTAATTAGTGTGTGCTGATAAAAATAAATAAACATAGGGAAAATCACCTGATAGACCTGGTATTTCTTGCAGATAGGTTCACCTTTTAATCCAACCAGCATGGTAGATAAAAACAATATTTTCTTTTCAATTTGTATCCCTTTGAACTCCTTTTGTTGTCTAATTGCTCTGGCTAGGACTTCAAATACTATATTAAATAGACAGGGAGAGAGTGGGCAGCCTTGCCTGGTCTCTGATTTTAGTGGGATTGCTTCAAGTTTCTCTTTATTTAGTTTGATGTTGACTACTGGTTTGCTGTATGTTGCTTTTACTATGTTTAGGTATGGGCCTTGAATTCCTGATATTTCCAAGACTTTTACCATGACGGGGTGTTGGATTTTGTTAAATGCTTTCTCAGCATCTAATGAAACTATCATATGGGTTTTTTCTTTGAGTTTGTTTATGTAGTGGATTACATTGATGGATTTCCGTATATTGAACCATCCCTGCATCCCTGGGATGAAGCCTACTTGATTATGGTGAATGATCCTTTTGATGTGCTCTTGGATTCGGTTTGTGAGAATTTTATTGGGTATTTTTGCATTGAGATTCATAAGGGAAATTGGTCTGAAGTTCTTTCTTTGTTGGGTCTTTGTGTGGTTTAGGTATCAGCATTATTGTGGCTTCCTAGAATGACTTGGATAATGTTCCTTCTGTTTCTATTTTGTGTAATAGTTTGAAGAGTATTGGTACTAGGTCTCCTTTGAAGGTCTGATAGAATTCTCCTCTAAAGCATCTGGTCCTTGGCTTTTATTTTTGGTTGGGAGATATTTTTGAACTTAATGAACAAATACTATTGATGTTTATTTTTACAGTTGATCTGAGGTATACAAGATGACAAGATAAAACATGTAGTACATATCTTTAGTGATTATATTACTGATTTCACTTGACATATTTCATTAAGTGCCTTCAATATAAGAAGCACTCACTACACTGCATTGGACCCCATCTTTACTTTGTTTTTCTCTATTTTTTCATATTTTTATTTGATATATTCTCTATTTACATTTCAAATGATTTCCCCTTTTCTGGATTCCCCCCTCCCCGAAAGTCCCATAAGCCCTCTTCCCTTCCCCTATCCCCTAGTCCACCCCTTCCCGCTTCTCTGTCCTGGTATTCCACTACACTGTTGCTCTGAACCTTTCCAGGACCAGGGGCCTCTCCTCCCTTCTTCTTGGGTATCATTGGATATGTGAATGATTTTGTCTTGGGTATTCCAAGCTTCTAGGCTAATATCCACTTATCAGTAAGTGCATACCATGAGTGTTCTTTTGTGATTGGGTTACCTCACTCAGGATGGTATTCTCCAGTTCCATCTGTCTAAGAATTTCATGAATTCATTGTTTTTAATGGCTGAATAGTACTCCATTGTGTATACATACCACATTTTCTGAATCCATTCCTCCACTGAAGGACATCTGGGTTCTTTCCAGCTTCTGGCTATTATAAATAGAGCTGCTATGAACATAGTGGAGCATGTATCCTTATTACATGCTGGGGAATCCTCTGGGTATATGCCCAGGAGTGGTATATCAGGGTCCTCCAGTAGTATCATGCCCAGTTTTCTGAGGAACCGCCAGACTGATTTCCAGAGTGGTTTTGCCAGCTTGCAACCTCACCAGCAGTAGAGGAGTATTCCTCTTTCTCCACATCCTCAACAGCACCTGTTTTCTCCTGAGTTTTTGATCTTAGCCATTCTGACTGGTGTGAGTGAAATCTGAGGGTTGTTTTGATTCACATTTCCCTGATGAGTAGGGATGTTGAACACTTCTTTAGGTGCTTCTCTGCCAATCAATATTCCTCAGGTGAAAATTCTTTGTTTAGCTATGTACCCCATTTTTAAATGGGGTTATTTGGCTCTCTGGAGTCTACCTTCTTGTGTTCTTTGTATATCTTGGATATAAGCCCTCTGTCAGGGTTGGTAAAAATCTTTTCCCAATTTGTTAGTTGCCGTTTTGTCCTTTTGGCAATGTCCTTTGCCTTGCAGAACTTAGTAATTTTATGAGGTCCCATTTGTCAATTCTTGATCTTAGAGCATAAGCTATTGGTGTTCTGTTCAGAAAATTTTCCCCTGTGCCCATGTCCTCAAGAACTGTCCCCAGTTTCTTTTCTATTAGTTTTAGTATATCTGGTTTTATGTGGAGGTCCTTGATCTACTTGGACTTGAGCTTAGTACAAGGAGATAAGAATGGATTGATTTGCATTCTTCTGCATGCTGACCTCCAGTTGAACCAGCACCATTTGTTGAAAAGGCTATCTTTTTCCCACTGGATGGTTGTTGTTCCTTTATCAAAGATCAAATGATGATAGGTGTGCGGGTTCATATCTGGGTCTTCAATTCTATTCTATTGATCTACTTACCTGTCACTGTACCAATGCCATTCAGTTTTTAAATCACTATTGTTCTGTAGTGCTGCTTGAAGTCGGGGATAGTGATTTCCCGTAGAAGTTCTTTTACTGTTGAGGATAGTTTTAGCTATCCTGGGTTTTTTGTTATTCCAGATGAATTTGAGAATTGCTCTTACTAAGTCTATGAAGAATTGGGATTTTGATGGGCATTGCATTGGATCTGTATAATGCTTTTGGCAAAATGGCCATTTTTACTATATTAATCTTGCCAATTCACGAGCATGAAAGATTTTTTCATTTTCTGAGGTCTTCTTCAATTTCCTTCTTTAGAGGCCTGAAGTTCTTGTCATACAGATCTTTCACTTGTTTGGTTAGAGTCGTACCAAGATACTTTATATTGTTTGTGGCTATTGTGAAGGGTGTCATTTCCCTAATTTCTTTCTCAGCCTGCTTATCTTTTGAGTATAGGAAGGCTACTGATTTGCTTGAGTTAATTTTATAGCCAGCCACTTTGCTGAAGTTGTTTATCAGCTGTAGGAGTTCTCTGGTGGAGTTTTTTGGGTCGCTTAACTATACTATCATATCATCTGCTTGACTGCTTCTGTCAACATCTTTTGTCATCAGGAAAATGCAAATCAAAACAACCCTGAGATTCTAACTCATACCAGTCAGAATGGCTAAGATAAAAAAACTCAGGTGACAGCAGATGCTGGCAAGAATGTGGAGAAAGAGGAACATTCCTCCATTGTTGGTGGGATTGCACGCTGGTACAAACACTCTGAAAATTAGTCTGGCAGTTCCTCAGAAAATTGGACATAGTGTTACCTGAGGACTCAGCTATACCACTCCTGGCCATATACCCAAAAGATGCTGCAGCATATAACAAGCACACATGCTGTACTATGTCCATAGCAGTCTTACTTATAATAGCCAGAAGCTGGAAATAACCCAGATGTCCTTCAACAGAGAACTGGATACAGGAAATGTGGTACATTTTCACAATGGAGTACTACTCAGCAATTAAAAACAATGACTTCATGTAATTCTTAGGCAAATGGATGGAACCAGAAATTATCATCTTGAGTGAGGTGACCCAATCACAAAAGAACACACATGGTATATACTCACTAGTAAGTAGATATTAGCCCCAAAGCTTAGAATACCCAAGATACAATTCACAGACCACATGAAGCTCATGAGGAAGACCAAAGCATGGATGCTTCAGTCCTTCTTAGAAGGGGGAGCAAAATACTCACCGGAGGAAATATGGGGACAAATTGTGGAGCAGAGACTGAAGAAAGGCCATCCAGAGACTGCCCCACCTGGGGATCCATCCCATATATAGACACCAAATGCAAATACTATTGTGGATGCCAAGAAGTGCGTGATGACAGGAGCCAGATATAGCTGTCTCCTGAAAGGCTCTGCCAGAGCCTACAAATACAGATGTGAATGCTCTCAGCCAACCATTGGATTGAGCATAGAGTTCCCAATGGAGGAGTTAGAGAAAGAAGTGAAGGAACTGAAGGTGCTTGCAGCTCCATAGGAGGAACTATGAACTATCCAGTACCCCCAGAGTTCCCAGGGACTAAACCACCAACCAGAGTACACATGGAGGGACCCATGGCTCCAGCTGCATATGTAGCAGAGAGTGGCCTTGTCTAGCATCAGTGGGAGGAGTGTCCCTTGGTCCTGTGAAGGCTTAATGCTCCGGTGTAGGGAAATGCCAGGGCGGTGAGGTGGGAGTGGGTAGGTAGGTGGAAGTGAATGGGTGGGTAGGTGGGGAACACCTTCATAGAAGCAGGGGGAGAGGGGATGGGATAGGGGGCTTCCATATGGAAAACTGGGAAAGTTGATAACATTTGAAATGTAAGTGAATAAAATACCCAATTTAAAAAAACAACAAAGAAAAAAACCAATATGTTCTATGACAATTCTTAGATGTTAGCACTTGATTTAGCATTTGTGAGTTTTCAGTTTATGAAATTCATGCCTCTGGCTGGAGCCCGCAGACCTAACCCTCAAGGTCAGACTCTTCAAGTGCAAGCATTGAAGGTGGAATTATAAACATTTTCAGATAAAATTGAAGATTTACATAGAAAATATTTCTGGTAAAATTCAAGAAATATATAGACAAACACATTAAAATGGACTATTTCATGGAAAATTTAACATATAAAATGGTAGATATAAAAATGTAGAATTATCTTTATGCCTATCATTTTATCTGTATAATTTCCATGATAATCTTTAATTTTAACATGTTTTTCTATATATTTCTTCAATTTTATCAGAAATATTTTCCATGTAAATCTTTGAGTTTATCAGAAAATGTTTATAATTCCACTTTTAATCAACTTAGGAATACTTTTATGCCTACCATTATTATATCTATATAAAACTTTCCATGACAATCTTCAATTCTAACATGTTTTTTCTGCTTTTCTCCACAATTTTATCAGAAATATTTTCCATGTAAATTTTCAATTCTATCATAAAATGTGTCTATTTCATATTTCAATTAATTTAGCAATGTTTTACATGTCTACCACTTTACTCTTTAATTTCCCATGAAAATTGTCAATTTTAAAGTGTTTTTCTATGTACCTTTTCTATTTCATCTGAAATATTTTCCATGTACATCTCTAATTTTATCATTAAAAAAAAGAAATCTCAGGCGAAGAAAGCATATGTTTCTGGCCCATTACTACAATAAGTTGCGTAGTAGATGATTTTAAAGACAGGCAAATTCTCACTTGGGAGTGGGATTCTAAATAAATATAATTTATGTTTGTAAAAAAATAAAAAGTGCAAGCATTGTTCGGGAGGAGATCACAGGAAGTACGGCTGTAGCACTGCTAAGATAAGAGGGGAGGGGCACACCGTCCACGTGGGACACTAATGACCAGGTTGCTATGTTGACTCAACTACTGGGTCCTCTGAGGGACAGCAAAGCGCTGAGCGCAAAGCCCATTGGAGGAAGCTTGTATTCCTCCATCATCTCCAGGGAGCCACTGGTTGCGAGCTGGGGGTAAGGGAGATTTTATGTCTGCTAGCCTCCTACTAGCCTGTGTGTGTTCATTAGCTGGCAGCAGAGAGCCCTTGGGCACTTCGGAACTGTTCGGAGCTGTGGTGCGATGAGGTCAAGGGGATGTGAGCAGACTGTGCACAAAATCTGCAGCGTTTGGGAAACAGAAAGCAAGACACTGCCAACGGCAGAAGAGGGTCTGAGAGCAAACTGGGCTGGAGTTAGACCAACCTCTGCTTGTGCTGGCCCCTCACAGCACCCCGCCGGCCCCTCCCCTCTCCCCTCTTCCACCCCTTTCCCCTAGTAGTCACCCTTCCTGCTTTCTCATCCTGTGAGTACCCACCTCCCTTAGGATCTCTTCCTCTCCCTTCATGGCCCCCTTTCTGTGGCTTTCAGGAAGTTATTTAGCCCTTTAAGACCTCAATTTCCTTCTCTTAAAAGAGATAACAATGACCCCACCTTGATAGGCTTGTTGTAGCGTTAAGTTCTTATAGAAGATAAGTTTAGGATGGAGTTGACACACATCAAGTGCTGTCAATTCATTCACGTTTATGACGGGAGGGAGGCCCCATTCAAAACTATCTAGCGTCTGCCACCATTACCTCAGTGCCCTTTGTGTGCATTTAATGAAGATGTTTCTGTAAGAATTTCGAACGCAAGGTCCAATGACATATGTATATAAAAATATCATACTGTAACCCACACAGTACGCTAATAAACTTTAAAAATTAATTTTGAGCTTGGGCTCAAGAGTAGAGCATTTCACAGTTTTGAGCCTTAGAACTACACCATCATCGCCATCGTCACCATCAATATCAGGTTTTATATTCATTCATATAAACATACATTTATCACTTGGAGGAAGGGTGTAAGCCTCTCACCTGAACATGTGGGTTTGTTTGGTTTTGGTTGTTGGGTAGGGTTTCTCTGTGTAACACTGACTGTCCTGGAATCTTTGGGCCTTGAACTCACAGAGATCTATTTACCTGCCTCTGCCTGCTGACTGCTGGGATTGAAGGTGTGTGCCACTACCACCTGGCTTACCTGCATATGCTTATGTGCCTTACACTTTCTTAGTATACAAAGTGGTGGGTTTCCCATGACGTCACTGTCACTGTAGTTTGCTCTCATTGCTTCCCCCCCAGTCCTCCTTTCATAGCCCCTCCCTCCAGTTAATCCCTGTTGGTTTGTTACCATATATATTCTACTACTCTGACTGACTGCCCTCAAAATCTCTTCCTTCCCTCTCATGACCTCCTTTCTAGTTACATAATCTACACCCACATAGACACATGCATTCTCACACATAATTTTAAATCTAAATTCCACATGTGAGAGAAAAACATGTAGCATTTGCCTTTCTGAGTCTGTCTGCCTTCTTTCATTTAATATAATGACTTTCAATTGCACCCGTTTGCCTGAAAATGTCATGATTTTGTTTTTTATTACAGTTGCATAAAACTCCATTGTGTGCATGTGCCAGGTATCCATAGCCATTCATCTGTTCAGGTACCTAGGTGGGTACCTGAACATGTTTTGGTCAAGTTTGAGCCTGTTTTTCCTTAGAGATAGCAATGGTTCTGACCACATTTCCCCCAGGGAACTCTAGGGGAACATGACCAGGCAGCCTCTCTTCTGCTCTGGCATTGCTTGGTACTGCCATTTTTGTTACCATGCAGGCAAGATCCTTAAAGCCTCTCTGGGAGCTCATGTTATAGCAAGACAGCTATTATTTATGCAGAGTTAGAATTTAGTGGAATAGAAGTAAGTCCTTTTCAAAGTGATTGCAGTGGGAGGGAGGTCGAGACTGCAGACAAAATAATCTAATAAAAGCAGAACTAGAGTGACCCTCTTCTCCCAAGAGTGGCAAGCATGGGTGTGATGGTTTGTATATGCTTTTCCCAGGGAGTGGCACTATTAGGAGGTGTGGCCTTGTTGGAGTAGGTGTGTCACTGTGGGTTTGGGGTTAAGACCTTCATTCACCCTAGTCGCCTGGAAGTCAGTCTTCCACTAGCCGCCTTCAGATGAAGATGTAGAACTCTCAGCTCCTCCTGCACCATATCTGCCTGGATGCTGCCATGTTTCTGCCTTGATGACAATGGACTGAACCTCTGAGCCTGTAAGCCAGCCCCAATTAAATGTTGTCTTTTATAAAACTTGCATTGGTCATGGTGTCTGTTCACAGCAGTGAAACCCTAACTAAGACAATGGGTTTTAAACATACTTGATTCATCAGCTTTTATTTGCATTGGAAAGGTATGACATCATAAAGAGAATGATATGACATCACAATTTGAAGACTCTGACATCCTAAGGGGGGGAGCTATGACACCATCAGCAGAATGACATCATAATCAGAAGAACGTGATGTCATAACTCCCAGGATAGGAGATCATCAGTGTAAACATATTACATCATAATTGGAAGGCTATGACATCACAAACAGAATGGTATTTTCAGCTAACAAAGATACAACCAAATGCTTCTACATAGAGCTGTGCTTCCTGAATGCCTGTTCTGGGTTAAGAATTCTGAAAATGGAAAATTTACTTGTGCCACTAAAACATTCAGTAAGCCATCTCTCTAAGTAGGAAATCACTGAGGGGAGTAGTATTTTTCCCTTCTAGTTAGTCCCTGCAACTCTGGATCCATGGCTGTCTAGGGAGCCAAGGACTCTCCTAACAATTGCAGAGACGTCCTACCACGCCCTTTACAAAAGCACCTATTTACTATTCTGTTTTGATTTGGAGAAACTCAATAAAATCTTTTTATGTGGCCTATTTATTTTCCTAGACATTTAAATTTTTCATGCCTGCATGCTCAATAATTCAAATAGATTTTTTAAATGGCCAGTTTTTTACTTCCCATAGATTACCCTTGGGAAGTAGGAGTTTAAAAGAATGGCCGCCAGGAAGAGTCCCAGGCCTACCTCCAGCTGTGCGCACAGAATGCAGCCCTACCCACAGGTAACCCTGCCTACTCCACAGGAGGCATCCGGGAGCCTCCCGACAGGCTGCTGGAAACAGGGCACTGGGAGCGGCCAACTTTAGAGCAAGGGGGCCATCTAGACTCCGAAAGGGGAAGTACTGAACAGAAAAGGCCCATCCGGGATTCCCCATCAGAGAGCTTCCAGGAGATCTGGATACCGAGATATGAAAAACGAGCAGGTGACCAAAGACAACTCCTTGTTATTTTCCCCCTGTAACCCACATTAAATAAAAGCTCCCAGCTATGAAAATGTAAATGATATCGACTATTTTCTCTTTTATGAGAATGTTGTTCTAAAGAAGACTATTAAAGCATAATATTCAGCTTGGGAGTTGATATTGCTTATATCAGAAAAGAGATGGAAATGTTTTCTGTGAATCCTGAAGGTTTTGTGGGCCTTAGGCACCGTGTCTAGTGAATAAGTCAGTCTTGCTGGCTGGCACACAGTGGAAGCAAAGTCCCTTGTAAGTCCCTTGTCCTTTATGTGCTGAACGGTGTCTGGACACAATGAGAATAGTTCTCTACACTCCGTGCCTTTGTCTTCTGAGTCTGAATGCGTCATACAATCGATGTGACGATAGCCATGGTGAAGTGCTCCCCAAGTCTCTTCGCTGAACTGCTGGTGTCCTTGTCTTTCTGTCTCTCTGTTTTGTGGTGCTGGGGACTGCACAGATATAGCCTCACTCACATGCTGGGCAACCACTTCCTGCTGATCGACAGCCTCAGCCTTTGATACTTCATACACAGGTAACATCTTGCCGAGGGAGGCGACACCCCAGCAAAGATGAAGAAAAGCAGTTCATCCTCTTGGAAGTGTCCCTGACACAGCTTCCTACCTACCTCAGCAGCGGAGAGTCCTTGGCCATTTCTCCCTTGGAAGATGCACCACACTGCTTCTGCTGTCCGTGGTTGAAGCGTCCATGAGCCCAGCCACATTCACCTAGGGATGGTGAAGTCACACAGTAGAACCAGTCCTGGAATGAAGAGTACTGTGGTGGCCATGTCTGGATGAGGCCAACTGCTGATGGTCCCTTCCAAGCTCGTGGCTGCTCTCAGGAGGCGTCGCCACCCTGCTTTCCCTGCAGTTACTTGCTGCTTTGCTTCTTGCTCTTTTCCTTTTCCTTTCCATGTCTCCTGCCCTTGAGTTTCTGGAATGATGCATCAGGTCTTCATCCTTCAGCTCTGACCATCCAAAAGCTGCACGATGTGATTGTAAAATTCTCTGTGTGTGTGTCTCTCTCTCTGTGTGTATGTGTGTATGTCTGTGTCTGTGTCTGTGTCTGTGTCTGTGTCTGTCTCTCTCTCTCTCTCTCTCTCTCTCTCTCTCTCTCTCTCTCTCTCTGTGTGTGTGTGTGTGTGTGTGTGTGTGTGTGTGTGTGTGTGTGTTGGGGGGCTGGAGGTTTTCATGAAGTTTCTTAAGATGTCAATTGGTTGTTTTTTGAGACAGGGTCTCTAACTGGACTTGGACAAAACAAGCTAGTCAGCCCGGTGAGTTTTAAGGATCCATGTGTCTCTATATCACTTTGCTGGAATTAGAGGTACATTCTGTAATCCCCCCCTTACCCTGCTTCTATGAGGGTGTTCACCTACCCATTAACACCTCCCCACCCTCGAATTCCCCTACACTGGGGCATCAAGCCTTCACAGGACCAGGGGCCTCTCTTCCCATTGATGCCAGACGAGTCCATTCTCTGGCACATATGCAGCTGGAGCCATGGGTCCCTCCTCCTTTGGTTGGTGGTTTAGTCCCTGGGAGCTCGGGGGGGGGGCAGATCTGGTTGGTTGATATTGTTGTTCTTCCTATGGGGCTGCAAACCCCTTCAGCTCCTTGCATCCTTTCTCTAGCTCCTCCATTGAGGACCCTGTGCTCATTGCAATGGTTGGCTGTGAGCATCCACCTCTGTATTTGTCAGGCACTGGCAGAGCCTCTCAGGAGATGGCTATATCAGCCTTCTGTCAGCAAGCACTTCTTGGCATCCACAATAGTGTCTGGGTTCTGTGACATTATATGAGTACCCAGCTTTTTATGTAGGTGCTAGGGATTAGAACGTGGGTCTTCATGTTTGGGTAGCAATCACTTGAATGAGCTATTTTCTCAGCCTTTGAGAATATTGATTTGTTGTTCTCAGTTTTTGTTTTATTTTGTTTTGTTTTGTTTTTTGAGTTAAGATTTCGCTATATAACTGCCCTGACTGTCCTAGAAATTGCTTTGTAGACCAGGCTTGCCTCTCACAGAGATCCACCTGCCTCTGCCTCCAGAGTGCTGGGATTAAAGGCATGTGCCACCATGTCTGGATTTTTTTTAAGTTGACCTTTTTAAAATAATTTATTTAATGTGTGTGTGTGTGTGTGTGTGTGTGCGTGTGCATTAGTGTGAAAGAACTGGAGTAACAGACAGCTGTGAACTGCCAGGTAGGTGCTGGGAATTGAAGTCAGGTCCTCAGGAAGAGCAGCCAGTGCTCTTAACCAATAATACTGATTTTAACAGTGACTGGGGACAACTGAGAGGCTGGTAGGAGGACTCATTAGCCATCTCGGCTCATTTCAAGTGTTAAGCCAGAGCAGATTCTATTAGCACCCACTTGACTAGAATTCAGTTTATTTTTTAAATCTATCATGTATGTATGTATGTATGTATGTATGTATATATGTGTGTGTGTGTGTGTATGTATGTATGTATCTATCTATCTATCATCTATCTATCTAACTATCTATCTTCCTTCCATCTATCTGTCCATGTGTCTGTTTAGTCTTAATCGTGCTGCTCTGGAACCTCTTGTGTATTCTGCTAGCCTCAAACTTGTGGCAATCCTAACTCAACCACCCCTGACTCCTGGAGCTGAAATGTTAGAAGATGTGTTTGCAAAAGGCCTGATTGAACACTATGGTAAATCTAATCAGCTACTATTATGTGCATCATTGATTTAAGCAGGGTCCTCCACAACTCCCCAAGAGCCAAAAGGATCCTATAACACTTATTTCAAGATAGATACCTTTCTTTGCCCTCAGAAGACAATGTTGTATGGTTGGGCTCCGGATGAATAAGAGGGGGGAGAGAAGATGGACTCCCTGTGGCTTCAGCCCACAAAGCTGCATCTCCACAGGAGCACTCCTGCCTGTGCTCCCTCCAAGCCGTGGCTCTCTGTGTTCACCGGGCCCGTGTGGCCTGCCCTTCCTTTGTCTTTCTTGCCTAAGGGAGAGACTCAGTCCTATGGCAGTAGCAAGGACAGAGCCCGCCTGTGTTCCGCTGACTGATCCAGGTTCAGTCTTCATGACAGCCTCAGAAGATCAAGGTGAATCACTTCCCCAGAGATTGGGTCCCAGAACACACCTATGTATCCAGTGGGACATTTGATAAAACATCTTTAGACCTTCAGTCCCCAGCCCTCCGATAAAGCATGTAGAGAACAGGTACTGCCGGTCCCAGGATGAACAGTGACCCTGCAGTCCCATCAGATGAGCTACAACGCAAGTATCCAGACTTCCCTCGGCTGCTTCTGTACCTACTCAGTCAGACAACTGTATAAGTCTAGTGACCCCAAAAGAAGACAGAGGAGTCTAGGAGAAAGCAGGCTGCTGTTTAGATGTACCTGTTGTTGTTGTTGTTGTTGTTGTTGTTGTTGTTGTTTTGGTTTTCCGAGACAGGGTTTCTCTGTGTAGTCCTGGCTGTCCTGGAACTCACTCTGTAGACCAGGCTGGCCTCGAACTCAGAAATCCGCCTGCCTCTGCCTCCCAAGTGCTGGGATTAAAGGTGTGCTCCACCACCACCCGGCCTGTTGTTTAAGTTGTATATGCAAGTACAGAATATTTACTTTTTTGTTATCTTTTACAATAATATAACATACACGAGAGCTTTTGACATTGGCAAGAATAATCATTCAGGGTATATGTTTACTCCTAGAAGTTTAACCATTCATGTGTGGATTTTATTTCTTACACCTCAATCCCTCCTTTGGGAGCATTTTGAAGTTTATAATATTAACCATTGAATATTGTTACTACTTTTAAATATTAATCAGTGAAAACCGAATTCAATTTGATCATTAGGAACTGGAAATATTTATTTGACAGTGAAGATATCTGCAGGGACAGGAGATGATGCCCCAGAAACTGTTTTGTTCGCAGAAAGCTGTTAGAAGCCACCCCAGGAAGTAGATCCAGGACACTGGATCCCGGCGACATGCCCTGCCGGCTTCTCGTGGAAATGAAGGTTGTTCTTTCTGGATAGTGTCAGAAACGGAAGTAACAAATAGTCTTTAGTACTGAAGAGCCAGCCTTTCCTGGCAAAGATCTTAATCGTGAGTTACACACATGAACCCTTTTAAAGAACTTGCTGGGGGGCTGGGGAATTTCCAAGCTCAACTTCCGTTGGCCTGCAGTTTGAGCAAGACACACATCTGTTCTTTAATTGCTCAGTATTTCAAATCAAAACAAACTCTTCCGCGCGGAAAAGGTTCAGGTTACCTTTTTGTGTTGGAGAATAAGTCTCCTCTTCAGACTGGGAGGTGGTGAAATTCCGGAACTACATCTCCTGCACAACACCCATAGCAGCCGGTTGCTGTAGCAGCAAACGGCGGCCACTAGATGGCGGGAGAGGACCGAGAGAGCCCTGGAGGCGGCTCTTTTCACCCAGTCGGAGGAGACCACTTTTGTTTCTCTGCTTTTTCTTCCTGCCCCTTTGTTTGACTTCACCATTTTCTATCTCCTTTTCTCTTCGCGATAGTTACGTGCCGCCTTTCATTCAACACCCTTGTTCAAGGAAAGTCTTGTCTTGAGGCTCCGGGGTTGGGGTCTCGCAGCTCTTTATGCAAGGATTCTGGCTGTCCCGCGCCAGGAGCAGCCCTTATTGCCCAGTGCAGGCATACCGGTTCAGGTCCTTCCCACAATTTTAAAATGTCATTCTGTCACTGGCCGAGTGTTCATTTCATCCTGAGACTACAGCTCAGCTATGAGTAACATAGGGGTGATGCTGTACCTTCAAGTATCATCGGGGTTGGGGCGGACAGCTTCAAACGTGTAAATCGGAAACATTTGGGATACTGTTTTAAGAGAAATAATCCATTGTGGAAATGAAGGCCAAACAGATTGTTGAGACCTGCCATCCCTCCTCCTCCCGGACGGGCAATTCGCTGAACAGAACACAAGGACAAAAAAAACCCCACAACAACAACGCAGAAGGCTCTGGAGAAAGCCAGATAGTCTTCCTTAAGGCATCCTGGAGATTGCATCAGTTTTATATTGCAATTAGCGATCTTTAAGTTGCACACAAATCCTCCTGCGGAAGCTGGGGGGAAGAGATGCGCACCAGACCTTGTCCGCCCCCCAGTGGAGAGCAGTGGGGACGAATCCTTTAGTCAGGGGTAGCAGAGGCAAAGTGGATATCCCAAGCCTCTTTTCACACCAATTAGAGATCTATGATTCCCGCGGGCAGATGGCGCCAATAAAGTTAATGGGATTTATATTCATCAGGAAAGTGTAGATAGACACCAGGGCACGGGTCTGAGAGGAGCCCTCCACCCTAGAGGAACCAAGTCTTTAGATTTGTCAAAAAATCAAAAAGGATCTCAACTGGTGGCTTAAATCTGTTTTCTCCACCTTACAGGGTCTGCTACCAAGACCTGGAGAGGAGAGGATCTCTTAGAAAGACCCCTGTACAGCCTGTGCAACTGTTTATTGCTGCTTATTTGTGTCTAGTACCAACACCTTTTAAGCTTAAGGCAGCACTTTTCAATTCTGTGATGAAAACCTTTAGTGGAGAAACCCCAAGAAGAAGAGCACATTAAAACCCCTTCTTATGCCCCGACTCTTCCCATATTTGGGGCAAATTAGACCAGTCTGAGCCCAGGTTCTTGTCTTGCTTCTTGTTCCGTGGTGGCACCGGTATGATTTATGGCTCTGAAGGGAGAGCCAGCCAAAATCAGCTGTTTCAGCTGACCGCTGTGAGTTTTCAGGTCGAAGTAAAATCCAATGGGGTGTGACTTGAATCCCAAGAAAGTCTCCTGAAAGTGGACTGCCAGGAGCTCCTTGAGGAGTCAAATCAAAGAGCCCCTCCCTCTGCGGCTGCTCCGGGAGCTCACAAAGAGCTTTCCTCTCTGCGAGCCTTCCTCTCGCAGCTCCACACTGTGCTGAGAACGGCCGGCTGCACCTGGCCAGGGGCAATGGGCTATTGTTTCCTAGAGGTGGGCCCCCTGCTCACCCCTGGAACTGGCCTTGTGCCAGAGCCCTCTCGGCAGCCAGGCAGGCTTTGTCTTGGGGACTCCTGGCTGGTTACACAGAGAAAGTGAGGCTTGGTTCAAAGTCTCCCTGAGGACAGTAAGCCTTTCTTCCCACAATCAGGAAGCAAGTTCTAGCTCTGCCCTCCCCACTACCCCCCTCTGCCCCCGACTATCCCCCCCCCAACTCCCCGCCCAGATCCCTGATAAGCTTCTAAATTGAAAAACTTAGCACCATCTAAGTTTGAGCTAGGGTACGTGAATGCTGTTAAAATGGTTAACGTCTTTGAGAAGCCAGCAGGATTTCTAGAAATTTCTAAAACGACACACTCCGCCCACAACTAGAGGGGGGATGTTTCTGACTAGGGGACAGGGCTGAAAAGCACAGGCTTTAAAGCCAGACAGACTGCGTTCACGTCCTGGTTCATCACAGTCAGAGCTGAGAGCTGGACAAAGGAATCGGATTCCCCCAAGGCTCTTATTAAGGCTGCGCAGCCCTCTCCCTCTCACCGGTCTAACTCCATGTTCTTCCCAAAAGATCGCTGGGCCATCGCGATGCCCAACAAAGTTAGCTGAGCACGTTATGTTAATTCCATTAAATCTTTGCACTGCTGCTATAAGGTTGACGTGAGTGTGAATGAAGAAGGCGGAGGAACAGTCTAAGAACCAGAACACCGGACGGTGTGAGAAACACTGCCTCCCGATACCAAAGTCACAGCAAGAGACAGGACACACCCAGAAGAGAGGATGCTGGGTCTTATGAGAGCTGTGCTTTTTAAGACTGTTAGGAATATCTACATTTTTTACTCTGAGAGGTAGGGGGTCAAGCTTCACTCTCTTGGGATGTGGGTGTCTAGTTTTCTCTTTGTTCTTAACACCTTTGTTGAAAATCAGTGGGCTGCAGTTGCCTGGGTTGATGTCCAATCCCTGGACTCTGTGTGCCTGCGCTGTGTGAATGCTTTTATTTCAAGCTCATGTGTTTGTATACGTGTGGGCTAGTGTAGGAATACATGCGTGCTTATTCATGTGTGCGCACAGATATGTGGAGGCCCGAAGTTCATGTCAGTAGGACTTCCTCAGTTCTTCTGCATCTTGTTGTTTGAAACCGAAGCTCCCACTGAACCTGGAGATTGCCTTTTGGGGCAGGCTGGCCAGTGAGCTCCAGGAATCTGCTTATCTCTGTCCCTTTGCACCAGAGTTATAGATGCCTAGAACCACATCCAGTTTTGTTTTTTCTCTTCTCTCAACCTGGGCCCTGAGATGCTGGCCCCTTCACAGGCACCATACATCGTGTGTGTGTGTGTGTGTGTGTGTGTGTGTGTGTGCGCACGCGCACGTGCATACATATATGTACACACACACACACACACACACACACACACTGTTTTCATTCTAATTTACTTTTCAGAGAGGCACACAGGGGGCCACAATGCATGTGTGGAAGTCAGAAGACAGTGTGAGGGAGCGGGCTCGATCCTCCGTATCACGTTCCAGGGACTGACCTCAGGCTGCTGGACGTGGCAGCACGTGCCTTTACCAGATTCAACTCAGCCCTATATTCTGGAGTCAGGTAGTTTAATGTCTCCTCGTTTGTTCTTTGTGGTGAAGATTGGCTTGGCTCTTTGAAATTACTCTCTCTGTATATAATTTCTGAAATTATAGCCATCTCGTAGCTTTTCTGTAGGCCTCAGATTAGAATTGTATAATGTGTGTATATGTGTGGTGTGTGTAACTTTTATTAAAGCATCAACAATAACCATTTCTTAAGAATAACAATAATCCCATTTATAAATATGCAATGCTACCACACGCAAAAGGTTATAAGTACACTTATTTGATAGCTGGTCTTATTTGTCCATCTGATTTATTCTTCTAGTTGTTAGTGAACTAGACTGGTGTCTGAGGTTCGCACAAACAGAGCCTCTCTGGAGGCTCCACAGCAGCTTGTCATAGGACCCAGGCAACTGCACTCCTGGCTGCATGCTCAAATAAACATGCAGCATCTTAAAAATGCCTAATATACAGCTACAGCAGCATTAGTCAGCACAGCTGAAAAGTTGGAACAACTTCCACATTGAGCAGCTTGTGAGCTGATAAAAATGTACATGGCCACACAATGCAGTCTCTCACAAACTGACTGGAAAGGATCAGAGAGCTGCACCCAGGGTTTCCCCAGCCCAGGTGGGCTCTCCCCACTGCATCCATCACAGCCAGGCTGCTCTCTGCTGGACCAGTCCCGGGGCTCCGGCAGCGTGGGTGGGTGGCACAGGCCAGGCCAGCAGCCTGCCCGTCCTGCCTAAGTTAAGTGGTAATTTCCTTTGGGGGATTCACTTAAATGTATCCCTGAGAGGACCCGTGGCAAAGAGCTTTTGAGAGGAAATGTTACCCTGGACTTCCGGAGCTCTTTAAAGACCTGGAACTTTCTTTTTCTGCTCCTGGAGGGCCCTAGAGAGGGTTGATTAACCCGGGGGGCTGGGGCCGGGGGGGGGGAGTGATGGTCCCCCATGCTCCCCTAATCTTTTGAGTGCTCTACAGGGGCTCTGCAGAAAGCAGACTTCACACTGCAGAACCGCAGGAAGGATTTAGGACAAACAAAAGTTGTCCATTAAACTAGTTTATGGCTTCATGTTGGGTCGCAGGCATTCATAGCTCTCCTGGGTTGCCTGTGGGCGTGGTTGAGCGTGAAAGAGCAAGGGCGTTCTTGAAGGAAGTTTGGGGTGCAGGAGAGAGAACTAGCAGGGTCTGACAGAGCAGATTTGTGGTTCCTAGTGCCTTTGGTAGTAAAGAAAAGCTGGGTTTCTTTGGTGGGATCAATAATAGTGATAATGATAATAATAAAATATATTAATAATAGTAACAACAAATTATTTTGGGTCCCCCTTTAGTAACAGGGACGAAGCTGGCCCAAGGTAGGTGGAAATAGTTCTGAACGTGGACCCGAACTTTATCTGCATTTTCGATACTCCTGTGGATTTCATCACGCTGGTGCAAGCAGCCCCCACGATGTGCGGTGAGTGCGTTGGAGATCCTGGAGTGGGGCTCAGCACACGTGGTGAGTCTTTTGAGAATGCTGCCACACGGGATTATCATGTAGGCTTGAACAAGAACTTCTGCTAAGCACAACGTTCTGGCTGCAGAAGGATCAGTTCTGGTCAGGATAGGATACTTCCGAGAGTCTAGGGGAGTTGAAATCAAAAAGGAAGGAAAAGTAACAGCTAAACCAACCACCAAAACCTAGCCCTGAGGGGCAGCAGGGTTGAGACAAACTGGGTCAAAAATACAAACTATAGGTTCATTCTGCTTTTTGTTTTTTGTTTTTTTTATTTTTCTTTTGGTGTGAATCCATGTGTTTGTGTGTGTGTGTGTGTATGTGTGTGTGTGTGTGTGTGTGTGTGTGTGAGAGAGAGAGAGAGAGAGAGAGAGAGAGAGAGAGAGAGAGAGAGAGAGACTGAGACTTCTGGTATCTTCCTGGATTGCTTTTCACCTTGTATATTGAGGGATGGTCTCTCATTTGAACCAGGGCTTGTGAGCTGGGCTGGTCTAGACAGTCAGCTCACTCCAGGGATTAGCAGTGCTGTGACTACAGCCTGCCCAGCACTCCGGAGGCTGCTGTAGATGCAGCTCTGACCCTTACACTTAGTCACTAAGGCAAGCCAACTGCCCAGATTCACGCCATTTTTGAAAACTAGAAAATACAAAAGCACCCTACCATCTGACCCCACCAGTCAGCCACCACTCCAGTTTGTCAGTCATCTGCCTCCAGGTGCAGGGCCAATCCTGTGCTTTGCCGTCCTGGGCTGGAGTTCTGCACATAGTTCACTGCGGTGCGAGGCTGCTGAGTGGTGAGGGGCCATGTCTGCTCCCTACTGCTCATGCTCTTGGTTACAGCTTTCATACACACTCTTTAAATCCCCCGAGGTGTCTAACGTGTTCTGGTGTGAGAAGCCCATTGGAAGGGGCCACTTTTCAGCATAGTGAAGTGCTTCTGAAATGATCTACATATCGAATACCATAAACTAACATCAACACAATTTACCACTTTCATTCTCAAAGTGACCCAAAGATAGAAGCAACAGGAGATGGAGACAGGAAGCTTTTCTATAGGAAAGAAGTATCCAACAAATATACTACAGATTTGAGGAAAGACAAACTCAAAATCAAGTAAGACATTTTGCAGAGGATTCTCCCGGGTGTGGCTGGATGCTTCTGACTCACTGCAAACGCCCTTCTCAAGTCACACAGGGAGTTGGCTATAAATGATCCGGCACACAGTGAACCTGACCGCTTTCCCCAGGATGTCTGAAGCCCACCCAGCCATCCCTTCTGGTCTCAGGGGCTACCACTGAGACCATGTCTACCGCTGTAGCTTTATAGTCATCCTCATCACTTGCTGGCCCTGCTGGTCTCGAGTTTGTGCTCTTAGTTGTTTTCATGTTTAAACATGGCAGCTGTGATTATAGAGATGATTAAAGATCAGGGCGTTAGAACCACTAATTACAAGGCTTATATATGACTTAAAGTTTCAAAGGTAGGAATCATAGGGGAACTAAAAATGATAAATATGAAATTCTCGGTGGAGGAAGAAGCTGGGATGCTCAATCTTCCCCTTCCTATATTAAGGTGTCTAGACATGTTATCTGAGATTGATAGATGGGAAAGGGAGGTTAAGCCTCTTATCGAGATTTATGGAGGGAACTGCTACAAGAACCCAAAACAAACAGATAAAAGTGGCTGAGTCTCTGTGAGGGCAGAGGAAGAAAGGACGGGATAAGAGGCTCCTGTTCCGAGACCCTTAACTCCTGTCCTTATTGATTTGTCCCCACGCATATGTATGTCTGTAGTGGAATTTTTTTCCAAGCAAGAAGCAAAATAGTAGGAGTTAGGTTTAGCAAGACAACTCACATGGGCTCCCACAGCTCACATAGGTTTCCACATGTCACATAGACTCACACACATCACTTAGGCTCACCCATGTTACATGGACTCACACATCTCACATGGACTCCCATTCATCACATAGGACCACACATGTCTCATGGGCTCACGCATCTCACGTGGGCTCCCACACTTCACATAGGATCACACATCTCACAGGATCACACTTCTCACATGAACTCACACATGTTACTTGGACTCACACATCTCACATAGCATCACACTTCTCACATGGACTCACTCATGTCACATGGGTTCGCATAGGATCACACTTTTCACATGGACTTACACATCTCATATAGGATCACACTGCTTACCTGGACTGACATGTCACATGGACTGACACATGTCACATGGGCCCACAAATCACACATGGATTCACACATGTTACTTGGGCTCACATATCTGTTGCCCCTGGGCCACACATTTAGATTTGAGCTGTGCAAAAGGGGTTTAGTCAGTCCATTCACCGGATTCTCAAGGTGGAAACAGACCAACTCTCCGGGAGAATTTTGGCTGCCCTTGACTATGGAATTCAGAGCAGAGTTTCTCCTGAAGGTTTGAAAGATGACACAGTGTAGCAACAACTGCAGTAATATCTTTGAAATGTGTTAAGTAGTAGTTTTCATTCCCACTAGAAAAATTGTCAACCCAAGATTGCTGCTGTCACAGTCAGGTGCAAATTAGATAAATCATTCCGCAAGACTTCGGCCCCCTGTTTGATCTAGAGATTTCCGATTAGGATATTTGGAGAATAAAATTTTGTTTTATAATGATAGAATTGTTTGCTTTTAAATTGGATTTCAACTAAGCTATCAAAAATGATTAGCTAACAATGGGCCCAAAAGTCTAATTCACATATATTATGGCTAATCAGTGCTGTCAAAGACGTTTTGTTTTGTAAATGGCTGTTATAAACATAGCTAAATGCAGGTACCCATAATTTCTGTACCAGTGTCTAGCCCAGGAGGCTGTTCTTAAACTGCCTTCAGATCCCTGTGGAACAAGCAGCCTGGTGGGTGAGATGCGCTGTCTCTGGTGATTCAGCCATTAAGTAGCTGGGTGAGAAACTCAGGCTTAATTTTTGCCATGAGAATGATGGTTTGTTTAATAAAAAAAAGTAGTAGGTTTATTAAAAAAATCTATAAAAATGTCAAACAGAGCAGCTGTGAATAGTATTAACTGTTAATTATGATTTTAAAATGAAATAACATTGTCAGTGGAATCTTTTTCTTGTGACACAGAGTGTCTGTCCATCATTCCATGCCATCGTCTTGGCTTCCGTCCGAGTGGCACATTTGTTGCCTACTATTGAGTGCCCAGTGTTGTTGTTGTTGTTGTTTTGTTTACTTTTTTGAGACGGTGTCTTACTATGTAGCCCCATCTTTCTTGCAACTCATTATGTAGACCAAGGCTGGCTTGAACTCACAGAGATCCTCCTGCCTCTGCCTCCCCGGTGCAGGGGTTTAAGGTCTGCATCACTACCAAGTGAACACCGAAGTGTTCAGTTTTCAAACATAACAGAAACCCAGTTTTAAAAGGCGAATTGCTATTCTCTCTTATATATTATGTCCTACAAGAAAAAACTGAGAAAACCAAGAATTTTCAGGAGGGGCAGATATGTTTTATGCTCTGACTGATTGACAGATTCCTGTTTACATCTAGGACCTTGGACATGGACTTTCAAGTTTGGTGTCTGAGGTTTATTAAAGTAAACTAAACAAGTGACCACATACCCTGAGATGGCTTCATTCTGCTTCATGTTTCTTAAAAGACACTGTCAGCTGATCTGCAATTGTCTGTTTCCATCCTTTGGTTTAACACTGAGATCACCAAGAATGGTGGTTTTCCTGGTTATTAGCCCTCAGATACAATGGCTTTTAAACTGTCCCGGCATCTTTGATGTGCTACAAGCTGGACTGTGATGCTTTATTTATAGAGTTCTATAATATGTGTGTTTTTCAAGTTTATGGGGAAATATAATTCTTTCATTAAAAATTTTTGTTCTATATTTACCTGAACCCTTGGCATTTGCTAAAGCTTGTTTCATAAATCAATCCATCCATCCATCCATCCATCCATCCATCCATCCATCTATCATCCATCCATCTATAAGTATTAAAGGTAAGCAATGAATAACTGGTGACAGAAATGGCAAACTTCATGGGACTCTGCTGTTCTGAGACTCTTATTTTATTATAATTATTTTTGCAATTATAAGATAATGAGATTATTTCCTCCCTTCCACTTCCTCTCTCCAACATCCCCCTTGGATACCAACTAGTTTGCTCTTCCCTGAAGAAGACTGTTTTTCAACATTCATTAGTTGCCTTCAGTTCTTTGTTGAATGGTTGAGGCCCCAAGAGCTTTTCCCCTTCCACATTAGCATGTCTGTTGGTATCATTGTTCAGGTTATGCTTAGACAGCCATGTTTAGACAGACTCCATGGTGCGGCTTCTCTGACATTTCTAGGAGACAGTCTCACAGCAAACTCCCTAAACTTCTGACACTTAGCAATCTTTCCACCCCCTCTTCCACAAGGATACCTGAGCCTTCAGTGCAGAAGTTGTGTTGTAAATGTGTTGGTTGGCACTGATTTCCACTGTGGTGTCTTTTGTAATGGTCTGCATTTATTGCAGAGGGAAGTCCCCTTGATGAGGGACATGACTCATGCTACCTGGCCATGAATTTCTATGGTAGACTATGGGGATATAAAGTGGCAATATACATTGTAGAAATCTGTCTAGGTTCCAGTTCGTAAGTCTGAGTATAGAAACAGTGTCTATCCTGTGAGGAGTAATGTACTACCTAGGCGCAGGGCACCCTCTACTGATTAGTAAAATCTAGGGAGACCAAGGGTGACCAGCTCTTAGTGAGTTAACACTCACTTAGTGAGTGTTAATACAAGACTTCTGCCAAAGCACTTCCTCACTAAGTCCTGGCACATTCCAATAAAATACTGCAAGCCCTGTAGAGTGTTTTGCAGTGGCACACATCTTTTCTGAACCCTAGGCTATGCAATCCTGCCTCACAGATGGAACATTTCCCTATACCAGCTATCTCATGTCTCAAGACCCAGGTGGACAGAGGCTGCCATCCTCCTGCGCCCATGGGGAAGTGAAGGCAGAAAGGAGGGGCCTCTCATCCATGACTGTAGAGCTCTAACTGCCGCTGTCTGTCTGTATTGCTGCTCTTTAGGATTTGTCTCTGGGCTACTCCCAGTTCCTGACTGGAAGTGGTACCACGAGGACTCTGAGAGCTCCCCAGCATGCGCTTTTGAGACAAATACCTGACAGGGAAGACAGAGGGCTATTATTCATTCTTACAGACACACCTGGCTGGATGGAGTTCCCCTTAGGATTAATACTTGAGTGTTCCTCAGACAAGGTCTTAGGGACTGACTGTGCTTCATGCATATGCTTTTTCAGCCTAGTGGTTGGCTCCATCTTTAGCCTGAACTCTCCATGAGACCTTAGGTAAGCCAGGTGTTCATATTGGATGTCAGATGGCTGTTTCCTCTCTCTCAGCTCCAACAATTCTCTTATTCACCTCAGTGCACATCCCAAGGCCTTAGGGGTGGTAATCCTATTGTGTTTTCATGACCATCTCTGTGAGCTTACCAAGTCAGGTATCTATAGATTTAATTCCAAGGTATTCCTGGTGAAAAGCCACTGATTTCACTCACATGAAAAGCTGAAAAAAATGTGAATTTATCTGGGCTGGATCTTCTGAGCTTTCAGAGACCGCTTGCAGGAATAGCCCCTCAGTGCCCTGCTCAATACACAAACCAATGTCCACCCCACTGTGGCTATTTCTAAAGCAAGTGCCAGTGAGAAAAACTGGGAAAGCCTCTCATTTTTATTGTGTTCCTGGCCATTTCAAGAGTCATTTCCTTTCCTCTCAGGGAGATAAAGAGACATATATTATGTGGGCAGAAGATGCTGTGTTCTGGTCAATAACGCAGGCCACAGAGGTCAATGGCTCTAAGCCAAGCCTGGTTGAAAAATGCTGTAAATTTTCAAAGGTGGGGGAGGAGACTGGTGTACATGGACTGAGGGGAGCAAAGACACTGGGCAGAAATGGCCCCTAAAGTGAACTGTCTCAGTCCCATAAAATGCTGCCACAGTCTATACAAGATCCCCGGAATGGGGGGAATTCTGCCCACCCAAGTTTTACTTTGCAACAGAGACTAATAAAAAAAAAGTCTGAAAATAAATCTTGGAGGTCGGAGCAATCCTGTGAGACTGAAACTTGAAACCTTCGTCTCTGGTTGTCCAGTTCATGGGGGTCTCCGGTGTTAATGAGCCAGTTTGGTGGCGCAGGTCCGGAACACTTCCGTCTTCTCTGAGAGTTTAACTAGTTTCTCAGTGTCTGCTCTAGGCTTCGTGTTAGCATAGGGCCACCGTTTATTCTCACTCTCCCCATCCCCCCTAACCATCTCCTTTGGAAGCCTCTGGATCTGTCCTTTTTCATGGAGGAGGGAGAGTGAGTGTGTTCATCTGCGCACTCATATATGTGTGTATGAGCAAGGACGGGAATGCCCCATGGAAGTGTGAGATGCTGTCATCTCTTACAAACACATTTGACTGCAATTACTGTCGTACGACGCGTACAACTTTGTATTCGCAGGAAGTACATGATTAATGTTTATAAAAACAAAAATTAGTAAGGGCATTGTGGCTAAGGAGATGCTCAGCCAGCATGGCTGCTGTCAAGGTCTATTTCCATCTCCACAACACGGATGATAAACACGAGAAACCACTAACAAGATGTCAGTGGTAAAAAGTTTAATCCCACAAGTAGTGGTTCATTTGTGGCTGTGACATATGTGCACATTTATACAAACAATGGGGATTTCCTTCAAAAGATAAAATATGAAAATATCGTGATTTGAAACAAAGAATAATTACTTCAGGGGCTTAAACGGTCTTGCTCTGTGTTTTATTTATTTTGTGTTTGACTCCTCGCACTGGATAGGGTGTTACAAGCTGTCACATATCCTTGAGTAATTTTCCAAGGCATGTGTATTTATCTCGCTTTCTCAACCCCCAGAGAATCTAAAACTCTGTTAGAGTAAACCGAGGCAGCTGATCCAGGCGAAGAACAGTAAGATTGACCGAGTCTTTGGAAGTGGCTGAGCCCTGCTAAGCACAGTCCACCTGTCACTGGATGAGTCTCTCAACAAGTCTCAGAGATGCAGGCTCTATGATCACTGATTTAGAAATGAGGAAACAGACCTGCCAGCAGGCTAAGTGACTGGCCCAAGACTCCTGGGGAGTTGGTGGTCGATTTATGATTCTTGAGGTCATAATTTCTTTTGCATGCATTAAAAAACAAAACAAAACGCCCCGCATTTTGAATCACAGTGTTTGCATCAGCTCCAAAAGGATATAGGAATTTCTTGCAGGATGGTGGTATGAGATTAACATGGTTAAATAGCATGATGTGTTTCTAATTTAACCTAGCTAACACAATTGCACTGTTATCTGAGTATTTAGAAGTAAGACATTTAGGACCAGCTTTTCAAAAGTGTCCTGAGGCCACCAGTATGTTCACATGGAACTGTACCCAGGACAATGATATCTGCCTCAAAAGGTTCCTTTATATTCCCAGGAAGCATCACATGTAAGAGACAGTGAAGCTGATTTTGTCTCTGAAGCAGAGCAGGGAAGCCCTGGGTGTTCATGTCCCAACCTCAGGAACTGATGGGTCTGGAGTGTCAGTTCTCGATCTGTGCATTGAGAACTGATGCTCAGGGTCACCTAAGACCATCTTAAAACATGGATACTTACATTACAATTCATAACAGTAGCAAAACTGCAGCTATGAAGTGACAACAGAAATAAATTTATACTACAACCGGAGTAACAACAGTATTAAAGGGTCAGAGCGTTAGGAAGGTCGAGAGCCTCTGGATAGAGATCCTTGAGGTTGCAAATAAAATTAATTGTCTCAGTCCCTGATCAGAAGCAAAGAATGACTCCAAGTGTGCTTCCTGAAGAAAGTCTGAAAGAGAGGGAGGGAGGGGGAGAGAGAGAGAGAGAGAGAGAGAGAGAGAGAGAGAGAGAGAGAGAGAGAGAGAGAGGAGAAAGAAAGAAAATCAATATCAGGAAGTAAATTAGAATCAGAATGAGAAATAGATCTCTTTGAAACTCATCAACCATCTGTAAGAGAATCTTGGGACACTGAAAAGTAAAGAAATGGAGAAATGCACAAACACAGAGTTAACTGTTATAGGGTATCTTAAATGATGGCATTTACCTGATTGATGCTTTAAACACATACCCCCAAGTACAGCGCACCACAAATGTGCTACTCACCAAATAATTACAGGATATATAAAAATATTAATTTATAGTATTCCATTGGGCGAACACTCCATTAATGGGACACTCACTTAAAGGTGTATGACGAATGTCTTTTCTTCACTACATTAAAAAGAACAATTAAACCCACGCTTTCATGTACTCACCCCTAATTACTTTCTACCCTGGATAATTTTATTCCAGAGTCTGCGATTCTAGCTCTCTTTCATAACCTGCTCCCAGGAGGAGCATTGTAGGGGGAACTATTTATTTTCATTATATTGCTCAGGTCCCTTCTCATTAGTTCTTTCTCTACTGTGGTTCTAGCAATCTCTTTATTGTTTCACAACATATACAGTACGTTTGAGCTCACAACCATCCAAAACACAGTTGCTACTGAAAATCAGACCAAAAGGTTGAGAGGAACTTTTTTGACTCATCTCTGAAATTAAGTAGAAGGCAATTTTGCAGATAGCTCTTCAACGACATGTATATAATATATGTTGTGATTGACCAAAGCTATAGAACAGTGTTATTTCCAAAACTCTTTTTTTTTTCAGCATCTCAGGTAAGGAAGATGCTATCTTCTCTTTTTACAGATGTTAACCTATTCTAATTATTGATGTGTAAAGGCTACTTCTCTTTGTTTATTCATCAAAATAAAGTTGAAGTCCTAGTTGGTGAATGATATGAAACAGTGAATTAAGAACATAATGGTGATTTTCTTATAAAGTCTACTCTTAGGGGGCTTAATCCCAACACCATTTTTAAACCTCATGAACATTTAAAGAGGTTTAAAATGGAAGAAGAGTTGAGAAGGAATGAGTCTTGACTTAGTGAAACAAGTAAAACTTGGAAATCAGGGTCTAATCTATGAAAGAATTTTTTACTCATATCCAGATCCCCCTTTCCTTAGTAGGTATATATTTCAAGATGTGGTCATTATTTTTCTTAAGACCTACTTGTTGGCAGCCTGCTCTGTGGGACAGGGTCTTTCTGAAGTTTCAGAACCCCTAGTAGACCAGGAGGTATGTCCATTCCAGCATCATACATATGCAAACAAGAAGCCACATGTGAATTCAAAACTAGATGTTTCCATTCCCTTATCACACCCTTGTAGTGAGAGCATGCACAGGGGTGATGAACTATGTACTGTAGTTTCAGGGAAAAGTGTATTCTGGGTTGTAGGGCTTAGAGATTCAGGTTTTAACTTGAAGAGAAAGGCTACCTCATTCCCCCACCCTTCCATATCCTGTCAGTAATCTCCACCTAATGTGGAACTGGCCTTTCTTCACTTGCATTCCTTTTATACATACGGAATGTGTCTGATCAGTCAAATTGTAGGCATCTACATCTAGATCAGCTGCTCATCTTTGGATGAAGAATCGAGATGCCTACATCAGAACAGTAGCATGCTGAGCATGGCGCTAAACTGTCACAAACAGCCATAAAAGACATCGAGTAGCTGACTTGGTTGGTGCAATGTCATTAGCAATTTCTATCCATCAGAAGTAGGATGACTTTGTCTTAGCAGGAAGATGTTAGCAGGTCTGAAGTCTTCTATTACAAAAGCAAGCAGAGGGAAAGAAGAGGAGACAGAGATGTATGCAAGATACAGCACAGTGGTGAGATCTGTGGGAATTGACTTCTCTTACAGAAGACTTAGTGCCTGCTTCTACCCACCAGACTAAACTCCACAAAACATTTTGCAGCGACAGTACTTTCCTTCTCGTTTCTATAGTCATCGACACACACTGCTATAACTAGAATTGGAAAGAGTGTTGTGCCGCTTGCTTAGTGCCCCCTTTGAGGTTGAGAGCAGAACTCTGGGTCACCTACTCTGTAGAGGTAAATAACAGGCACCAAGTATTTTTGCATAAACCACCATGTGGAGTCCCTGGCACATATGCTTCAGTTAGAAGCCATTATCCTTATTTTAGAAGAAAAAGAAACGGGCACTCGAGACTTTACAACAAGACACAGGGACAAGATTTCTCAAAGCCAATGTCTCCAGTCTTCAATGGCTAGTGGTGGCAATAGGGCTCCCCCATCCTCCGCTATTATGGAAAGGAATAGACTGATTTTATTCTATTCACCCACAAGGGCCTTGTGTCCTAAGGAAAGTCCACCTTTCTTGAGAAAGACTGCCAAGTTCCTTTTCCATGCCACCCTTGGCTTCAGAAATAACACAAGATTACAGGAGCCATCTATGTTCTAGAAATTTCCTCGGGTAGGGAAGACTATCACTCTTGAATATTGACCGGATTCAAAGTAAAGCAGCTAGAATTTGGGGGTATCCATTCGTTTTGTGGTCAATGGTAAAACTAGGTAAACTTGCTCCCTACCAGCTTCCCACTGTCAGCCTCCACTTGGTGGCTCATGATTGGCTGAGAGCAAGGGCGTTTACCCCCATTTCTAACCCCACCTCCAGGTCTGTTGTTAAGGAAAAGCTTAACAGGTTAAGTGGATCCCTAATTATCAAGTTTGATTCCTGCCTTACACTGGTTCATTTTAACTTGGTAAACTCATTAAACCTCAGCTCTTTATTCAGCCACGGGTGACCAAAGCATCATAATTTCAACTATGATGCTCAGTAATTGAACGGGCCTTGAGTTTCCCACATTCCTATAGTGGCCCATCTGAAGAGTTCAATTACTAAAGTCAGAAGTTTATTCAGCTCGAGGAGAGAGCTCTCTGATCTGGCCTGAATTCAACTAAAGGCTTTAAAGATGAATGAAAGGAAACCGCTGGCTCCACAATTTCAAATGACCCGTTTTGCTTTAACCATAAATCAGCCAAGAGGTCTCAAACGCAGACAGTTTCCAGACAGGCCAGGTCATCTCCAGAGTTAATGAGATGACACATGTTTTCAAAACAGCGCTTACCTTTACCAGCAGATGCCAGCACCTCCTCCTTCTTAGGGTGAGAAAGGATCTGGGCTTTGAGCTCCTCACATTCTGAAATTTAGAAAATTAATTAAATCAAAACAAGAAAAATAACCCCACAGACAGACAGACAGACAGACAGACAGGAATGCATGCATGCACTCATATACAAGATTGTTCTCTCTCTCTCTCTCTCTCTCTCTCTCTCTCTCTCTCCTTTCATTCCAAGTTTCTGCCTAGTTAATCACATCAAAGGGAATTCTCAGGAAGAGCTGTCTTTTCAGTGTTCTTAACTGCTATTTTGTTCGTGTGAATGTGTAGATATCTAATAAATGGCTTCCCCCTCCCTATATAAAAGAATTTTCCAAAAGTAAAACCGGCCAGGACTATCTGGTTTCAAATTTTAATGGGTTCTCATAAAACCTCTGTCAATAGTGAGTTCCCAGTCAGTGTTTTATAACACAGACAGCTTTGCAAATACTGTAACATATGTAACTTGGGCTGGGTCAATACATGGTGGGGAAATCGGGCTGTGAGATGGTCGGGCTGTTCATTTTGGCTGTCTTTACAATCAATCAGTCAGACTCACCGAGCCTGCAGAGACCCTCGCTGATTGCTGAGAAAGCTAAAGCAAATGCATTCCCCTCGCTGTTTGCCAAGGCTCATTCAATAGCTAAACCTCTGTCAAGATGCAGATGGGTGCCACCCTTTGAAAACCAAGGTTCTTAGGAAAAAAAACCCAGGACCATCTGAAAGTGAGCCTGTGCTTTGGCTGCCAAAGAGAAAACAAAACAAAATAAAAACAAAAACAAAAACAAAAATCAAATCAACCAAACAACCAAACAACAACAATCCTGAAAGAGAGAGAGAGAGAGAGAGAGAGAGAGAGAGAGAGAGAGAGAGAGAGAAATCAAGCCAGAAAGCCAGGGAAGGAGAGGAAGGTTTTTTACAATGTACTCCAATAAACTTTGTTGGGTACATTTGCAGTCTGACCTACTTCAGAAACAAAAGTTTATTGGCTTTGGTGACAAGCCATAAGCAAGGATCATTTCTGTGTCATCCCATCTCGTGTTCCTTTGTTGTTGTTCTTTGTGTGGTTTTCTTTCTCATTTTTTTTAAAGCTGGTGCTTAATTCAAAGGGGGTAAACAAACAGCTATCCTGACAAACATATCTTCCGTCTGTGACCATATTCCTTGGATCGCACTCAATCTCATCAAACATCGCTCCTAACTGAGAAGATAAATTTCTTTTAAAGAAATTAGCAAGTTACAAAAGTAAAATGGCCACTTCCTAAGCCCTTTCTTCTAACTTGCAGAGAACTAGACGCACTCTGTGAGCACCGCTGCCGGCCGGCCGCGTTCTTACATCGAGCCAGCCCATCCGTGACTGCTGGGGGATAAGTGCTTTGTGTAAGTTGTCTAATCCAAACGTCTCTGAGTTGCTAGGTTTAGGCCAAGGCTGCCCAATAAAAATGAGTGGAGCCTCCCCGTCTTCGCCCGCACTTGATTCAAATCACATCTGTGTAGAATGAATTACTTTCACAGTCTTTACTCCAGGGGCCTCTCTGGTCGTAATAGAGATAAGAAAACAAAAGCTACTTATCAGCACTTGCAGTTAAAGAGAAAAAGGAGAATTATAAGCAAAATAAATCTCTTGGAGGATGCTGTTCCCAATGTCGTTGAGCTGCCTTAAAGACGGTAGTGATTAAAGGACAGGTGGGTCAGTAAGGAAATATGGATAAAGGGGGCTCTCAGAAATTTAGTGTTCATTATTTAACATCCTAAACTATTGAGTTTTGGGCTATACAAAAATTAACTGGCCCTCTCCATTTGATTAGAATTCTGGAGGAATTGAATGAAATGAAGAGACTCAGTTGTAAACTTGGTTTTCTTAAAGACAAAGGAATTCCTGTGCCAGTCAACCACAGAGAAAGGGGAGGCTAGTGGGAGCTGAGAGGAAAGGCATGAGGAGGTGTGAGGAGGCAGCTAAAGGCTCTCATAGCTACTGTGCTGGAGACCTCTGACTGTTTCACCAATTGCCACTACTCCCTTCCAGAAGATTCTTCCTGTTCTCACCAAAATGCAGTCAGTCAGAGACTGTATGTCTATCCTTTGCCGCTGTGTGCTATCGCATGAGCAGAGCGCAGACAAGATATATAACCTTTGCTCATATCCTGTAAAGGATAGTAGTTACTTGGTGCTTTCTCCTCTCTCCTTCCTGTGGATGGAGATGCAGTATGGATGGTTCCTCACCACCTCGGCGGATTAGGACTACCTAAGAACACTGTGAAAAGGAAGAAGGCACTAGATATTAACCCAGTAGGACCTATCCTATACTCTAGACTGCTTATCAATCTTGATCCTCAAAAGAGTGGAATGGAGTGGAATGCCTGGCCAGTCAGCATGGTCCTCGGACCAGCAGCAGCATCTGAGAGCTTACTGGAAACATGGAATTGCAGGCCTGCTTAATTATAGTTTGCTTTAATTCCCCCCTCCCCCAAAGATTTGTAGACATATTGAAAGTTGTATATCTACGAGCATAGATTCTAGGTGGATTCTGAGTTTAAATCTAAATTGCTATCTTAATGATATTATTTTGGGAAAATTATCAAATCTCTTTGTGGATCAGCTTTCTGGCCCTTAGAACAGAAGGCGATAGTTCCCTCATAGGGGTGTGTAAGGACTATATCCATTATTATATGGAAATAAAGTGATATATACCTTGCCACTGTTGCTATGGAAATAAACTTCTAATCTGTTAAGCCATTTGAACTCTGATGAAGCTGTCAAACCACTGTTAAAATAATGGGCATAGGTGAAAATTAGAAGAAAGGAAGAAATGTCATAATCTTTAGGAAAATCATGGGTTTTTTTTTTGTCTGTTTTAGAATGTTCTTACAGTTAAATCCATTTATGTTCAACAAATATTCAGATATTGAAAAAGTGAGGGACTGGGCTTATCATGGACTTTTAAAACTTCAAAGCCTACATGTCGGTTATTCCTAGATCTTAAATGGACCATTGGTCTCCTGATAGACAAGGCCAGACGACGGTGCGAGCAAGATGTCAGATAGCAGAACTGAACATCTTTCTGCTGCAGGGAACATCTCTCTTTGATTTGTATTGCCCACATCCACAGAGGTAAAGGCACAAAGAAGTCTGGCTTTTGAAGCAGTATTCACATTGCTGTGGACCAAATGCTGTGTCTTCCAGTGTGCATGTGGGAACCCAGTCTGCACTGTGATAGTCTCTCAAGGTGGGCTTTGGGTGGTAATTAACTCTTGGAGGCATAGCCCTTATAAGTATAATCAATGCCCCATTAGGAGAATATCTTTGCTTTTTCTACCATGCAATGGTCCAATAATTTAAAAAGCTAAGGCCAGGAAGTGGACTCCCCTAGACACTGTGCCCCTGGTGCCTTTATCTTGGACTTTCCGTTCTTCAGGATTACTAGGAATATACTTCTGTTGTTCAAATGGCACTTGTGGTGTCCTGTTACAGCAGTCCAAAGGGACTAAGAGAACATTATTTGCCTAGTAAGCAGTGATAAAAGTCCTCATCTGGGTTAAGTAGAACAAAGTGTCACAGATCCCTCTGAGGCTCCTGATTTTACACTGAAGCAGAACAAAAAGACATCATCTATACAAGGACACATTGGTGCTAGTGTTTCTCCAAGGCCAACTATCAGGTTGTGAGAAAGTTCAGTTGGTGCCATGTATGAAGACCCAGGTTCCCTTGAGCCCATATACAATTCTGGGTGCAGTGGTATATTTTTGTAATTCTAGCACTGGGAATGTAGACATAGAGAGATCTCTGGGCCTATTAGGCTAGCCAGCCTAATCTTCTTGGCACGGGCAAGCTCCAGGTCAATGAGAGACAAGGTGGACAACACCCAAGTAATGGCACCAGAGACTGATCTCTGACTTCCACAAGTTTGTGCAAAAGTGTATATGTTCAACCCCATACAAATACATACCCAATGCACCCTCATACACACACACACACACACACACACACACACACACACACACACAGCAATATTCACAAGGCCAATTATTCAACACCCAAGAGGCAGACAGGAGAATCATTGCAAGTTCAAAGTCTAACTGTGCTACCTGATCTACACAGATAGTTTCTTTGGACACCTGGATATTTTGAGACTCTGTCTCAAAAAATCAAAGCAAAGAAAGGCCATTATGCCTTAGATGTGTCTAATGAATAGTGAGGTATAACTAACTATGCACACTTTCAGTGTCTGTGCTAAAGTGAAAAGAAAGCTGATATGGGATACTACCCACAGTCCCCACAACAGAAAGATCGCTAGAACCCAGTAGGGATGAGGACATTTAAGTTTCAGATTATGATCTGTGGTAGCTATTTCTTCCTGTTCATCTAGAGCATGTTCACAGTGTGGCCTGCAGAGTGCTAGATTCCCCCAGAGATTGGCCTAGACATTTCTTGGCAGTGGGAAGAGTTTCTGGCATTCTCAGCTTCAAGATTTGAATCCTCAGGAATCAGAGACCTGGAAGAACGTTTGTTCTAAAAGATGCCATTGTCTGATGGATTCATTTCCTTATCTTCAGCTGTAAAACACAAATCAACTAGAATTAGGGCCAGGGAAAGCTGTGAAGGAATCAGAGGTCTCTCAGACGCTGGCCTTATAATTAGAGGAGGCAGACAGGGAGACACTGGGAGTGGACCTGGCTTGCTCAGTTGTCTCTCTCGTCCCCACTGTGTCCCTTTACTTTATGGATCACCTCTGCCATTTTAAATTACTTGATCTTACTGGAACCACCTTTGTGGGGAAGGAGCCAGCAGAGTGAGGCCTTGCTTGCTTCTCAAAATGTTGACTTCTTTTCTGGGCCTGCTCTTGAGTTGAGGAATCTGGTGAATTGAACAGTTCTGTCTCTTTCCAATGGGAACTCATCTATATCATCATTGGCTATGGGATCATTGCAGGGAAAGTCGCTGTGCCTTCCGAATTCTACTTTAGCAAGTTCTAGTCCTCTGGGAATTCTGGCTGTCATGGCATGTGATACCCACACCTGACAGAAGACAAGCGGTAATGTTATTTTATTTTATTTTATTTTATGTGTATGTGTGTGTGTGTAGGTGTCAGTGTCTGTGAAAGCCGGAAGAGATTGGTGGATCCCCTGGAGCTGGAGTTACCAGTATTTGTGAGCTATCTTTGGTGGGCTGTGGTAACTGAACTTGGATCCTTATGATTATTATTCTTGGTTGTGAATTTGACTACATCTGGAATTAACTAAAATCAAAAAAATGGACGGTACACATGTGAATGATTTTTACTTAATTTGAAGTTGGAAGATCTTCTTCTAATGTAAAGACACACACATTTAATCCAGATCTTGAAGTGGGAAGACACGACTTTCATTGGGGCCACATCTGCTGGAAGCCTGTAGAAGGACATGAAGAAGGAAGCTTTTGCTCTTTGCTTGCTTGCCCTTATCTTGCTAACAAGTCCATCCCTTCACTGGCATTAGAGCCTATTCCTTTGAGATTCCAGTGTATATTGAAGACCAGCTGAGACATTCAGCTCCATGGACTGAGCAATTTCTGGGTCCTAGGATTTCCCATTCATTGCCTGTCGTTGTTGGATTAGCCGAAGTAAAAGTCAATGATGTAAAAACAGGGTAAAGTGTACAGTTAAAAACAAGCATGGGATAAAGTATCATTTTGTGTTGCTTTTGAGGCCTTGCTCCAGTAGCTGATTCTTTGAGATGTACTGTTACTAATTCATGCACTGTAAAGGCACACAAGTTTTGCTGTGTAAATCCCTCATCCCCTGCCAAAACCCAAGGAGGTATGACAGAGAATTAGCAATCAGTGCCCTAGTGTGTCTTGGTCTTACACCCCAACACTGCATCTTGTCTTATTGTAACTCACTTCTTATTGCAAATGTGTGTGGGAAACATGTGAAACACAAACCTCAGAGCCAGAGATCAGCAAAACACAGGACAGGCAGGAACCAGCGATTGCGGGAGGTGGGCGGGAAAGTAGGGAGCCTGGGAACTGGCGAGTGGAAATGACAATGTACAGGGAAAATCAATCGTCCTGAAAGTCCCGTGGAGAAAGAAGGAACCAGGCTATAGAAATGGAAAGTGGGCACCTCAGGTCCAATCAATCAGACGCCGGGCAGACAGGGCTTTAAAGAATGAGGCTATTATCACTAAAGTTCATTTGACAGAGCTCAGGTGTAAGAGCCACGGGATGAACACTCTCACCCACAGTCATGAAAACAGTGTCAGGGTGATGTATGACTCTGCTCTTCTTACACACCCGGCCTCAAGAACTGTCGATAAATATGAGTCGTACCTGCAGACAAACTCTGTGCCATTGTAGATGATCCCAGTGTTTGTCACACAGTAGGCATTCAACAAATGCATAAAGAGTAAATGTAAGGACAAATAAGTGAGGTGAACCAATGCAGACGCAGCAATGCAACCAATGCAGACGCAGCAATGCAACCAATGCAGACGCAGCAATGCCAATCTATATTCTCACGGCCGAAGAACACATTTCCTCTCTCCTTTTAAAATTGTTCTTGTTTATTTTACTGTTTGTATTTACTGAACAGTGACTTGCAAGAGGCTGAGATGAGGTGTGCAAACTTTTGTTCAGGGAGCTGGAGACAGCTCAGCCTCTAAGAGAGTTTACTGGTCTTGCACAGGACTGAGTTTGAATCCCAGTAGGATGGCTCACAGCCTATAATTCCAGCTCTGGTGGCTCCATTCCCTCTTCTGGACTCAGCAAGCACACACACACATACACATACACATACACATACACACACACACACACACACACACACACACACAGACACACGCGCGCGCGTGCGCGCGCGCACTCACACACATGCACGCACATGTCCCACTTTCTACACGACTTATGCGTATATACATAATAATCAAAATAGGCTTTAAAAATTACATTCAGTTCCTAAAACATACAGAGAGCACACAATTATCCCATTCTGAGAGCAAAAAAAAAAAAAAAAAAAAAAAAAAAAAAAGGTAAGATTTAGGGCGGGCACTCTAAGAGTCCTTAACCTATCCTTAGTTAGTCAAGTAGCTAACTCAAGAGTGAATAATGAGCATTACACCTGTAGCAACTGTAGCATTTGTCTCCCCAAAGCACAGAGACATCAATATAAGGAGGTTAAGGGCATAGAATGCCCATCCTGGCACTAACAATTTTGTTCCTTTGGTTCAATCACAAATCTCAGAGCTTCAGTTTATACCTGTGTTTTAAAAAATGGGAAAATATCAGGCCTACCTCTTGGGGCCGTTGTGAGTGAAATAATACATCCAAAGCCCCCAGCACAGTGTCTGGTGCTTATCAATTGCTTGGTAAATTATCAGTGATAACAGCTCTCTAGCAAAGGTAGCTGCTATCACTGCCCACGCCTTAGAATTACAATGTTCACAGCTCCCCAGGACCCCGGACCAGCGACAGCAGCAGGCCTCCATATTGCAACCAGGACACAGCTGGAAAGGCGCAGGTAGGGTCTCCGTCTGGGACTGGAGCAGGGAGCGCTGCTAAGCTCCCGCCCAGAGGAGGGCACAGGCGCCTAGGTTCTGCAGCACGGTCCCTGTGAGCTTAGGACTTGCACCGAGGCAGCCGGACCCACCCAGCTCCCCAGGACCCCGGACCAGCGACAGCAGCAGGCCTCCATATTGCAACCAGGACACAGCTGGAAAGGCGCAGGTAGGGTCTCCGTCTGGGACTGGAGCAGGGAGCGCTGCTAAGCTCCAGCCCAGAGGAGGGCACAGGCGCCTAGGTTCTGCAGCACGGTCCCTGTGAGCTTAGGACTTGCACCGAGGCAGCCGGACCCACCCAGGACCCCGGACCAGCGACAGCAGCAGGCCTCCATATTGCAACCAGGACACAGCTGGAAAGGCGCAGGTAGGGTCTCCGTCTGGGACTGGAGCAGGGAGCGCTGCTAAGCTCCCACCCAGAGGAGGGCACAGGCGCCTAGGCTCTGCAGCACGTCCCTGCGAGCTTAGGACGTGCACTGAGGCAGCCGGACCCACCCAGCTCCCCAGGACCCCGGACCAGCGACAGCAGCAGGCCTCCATATTGCAACCAGGACACAGCTGGAAAGGCGCAGGTAGGGTCTCCGTCTGGGACTGGAGCAGGGAGCGCTGCTAAGCTCCCGCCCAGAGGAGGGCACAGGCACCTAGGTTCTGCAGCACGGTCCCTGTGAGCTTAGGACTTGCACCGAGGCAGCCGGACCCACCCAGCTCCCCAGGACCCCGGACCAGCGACAGCAGCAGGCCTCCATATTGCAACCAGGACACAGCTGGAAAGGCGCAGGTAGGGTCTCCGTCTGGGACTGGAGCAGGGAGCGCTGCTAAGCTCCCGCCCAGAGGAGGGCACAGGCGCCTAGGCTCTGCAGCACGTCCCTGCGAGCTTAGGACGTGCACTGAGGCAGCTGGACCCACCCAGCTCCCCAGGACCCCGGACCAGCAACAGCAGCAGGCCTCCATATTGCAACCAGGACACAGCTGGAAAGGCGCAGGTAGGGACTCCTTCTGGGACTGGTGCAGGGAGCTCTGCTGAGCTCTCGCCCAGAGGCGGGCCCAGGCACCTAGGCTCTGCAGCACGGTCCCTGTGAGCTTAGGACTTGCACTGAGGCAACCGGAACCACCCAGCTCCCCAGGACCCCGGACCAGCTATAGCGGCAGGCCTCCATATTGCAACCAGGACACAGCTGGAAAGACACAGGTAGATAGATTCCATCAGGGGCTACCACGTGAGAGGATCTGCTAGGCTCTCCCTACTAGGCAGGCCTAGCAGCGCCTACCTAGGCTCTGCTGCACTCCCCCACACTTGCCAGAGTCCTCAGGCCGGGCACAAAGTCAACCGGTGGCAGCCAGCTCGTGATCCCGTTGAGCAGCAATCACGCATAACCACCAGTAAAGAAACAACAGGTAAGCCCAGCCTCGCAGGAGATTCAAACACCAGCCAGTGACAACAAGGTCAACTAACACCAGAAATAACCAGATGGCAAAAGGTAAACGAAGGAATGTCACTAACAGAAATCAAGGCAACATGACAGCATCTGAACCCAGTTCGCCAACAACAGGAAGCCCTGGATACCCCAAAACACCAGAAAAACAAGACTTGGATATAAAATCACTGGTCAGGATGCTGGTAGCTGAACACATAGAAAAATCTCGTAAAGAAATAGAGGAGAAAATGGATCAAAAGTTAGAAGCCTTTACGAGGCAAATACAAAAATCACTTCAAGAAATGCAGGAGAAGATGGATCAAAGAGAAGAAGACAATAAGGAAGAAAGACAAAAGTCACTTAAAGAACTACAGAAGAACGTGGGCCAACAAGTAGAAGCTATGAAAGAGGAAGCACAAAAATCTATTAAAGAAATACATGAAAACACAATCAAGCAAGCAAAAGATCTGAGCACATCCATCCAGATACTAAAAACAGAAGTAGAAACAACTAAGAAATCACAGAGGGAGACAACATTGGAGATAGAAAACCTGGGGAAGAAATCAGGGGCCATAGATGCAAATATCAACAATAGAATACAAGAGATAGAAGACAGAATATCAGAAGCCGAAGATACCATAGGAACCATTGATTCAACAGTCAAAGAAAATACTAAATGCAAAAAGGCTGTAACCCAAAACATCCAGGAAATCCAGGACGCAATGAGAAGACCAAACCTAAGGATCATAGGTATAGACGAGAATGAAGATGTACAAGTTAAAGGGCCAGCAAATATCTTCTACAAAATTATGGAAGAAAACTTCCCCAACCTAAAGAGAGAGATGCCCATGAATATACAAGAAGCCTATAGAACCCCAAACAGACTGGACCAGAACAGAAACACATCCCGTCACATAATAATCAAAACTCCAAATGTACTAAACAAAGAAAGAATATTAAAGGCAGCAAGAGAAAAAGGCCAAGTAACTTATAAAGGAAGACCTATCAGAATAACACCAGACTTCTCACCTGAGACCATGAAAGCTAGAAGATCCTGGGCAGATATAATGCAAACTCTAAGAGAACACAAACTCCAGGCAAAACTACTTTACCCAGCAAAGCTCTCAATCGCCATAGATGGAGACATCAAGGTATTCCATGACAAAACCAAATTTGCACGATATCTTTCCACAAATCCAGCCCTACAAAGGATAATAGGGGGAAAACACCAAGACAAGGACGGAAACTACACCCGGGAAGAAACAAGATAGAAACCTCCTCTCATCAAACCTAAAAGAAGGTAACCTCTCGAATATTAAAAAAATAAATAAAATAAATAAATATAATTTCAAAAATGTCTGGAGGAAATAATTACTATTCCTTAATATCTCTTAACATCAATGGACTCAATTCCCCAATAAAAAGACATAGATTAACAGACTGGATACGGAAACAGGACCCTACATTTTGCTGCATACAGGAAACCCATCTCAGTGTTAAAGACAAACACTGCCTTAGAGTAAAAGGCTGGAAGACAATTTTACAAGCAAATGGTCCCAGGAAACAAGCTGGAGTAGCCATTCTAATATCAGATAAAATTGACTTCCAACCTAAAATCATCAAAAGAGACTCAGAAGGTCACTTCTTGCTGGCCAAAGGGAAAATCCACCAAGAAGAGCTCTCAATACTGAACATCTATGCTCCAAATGCAAGGGCACCCTCATTCGTAAAAGAAACCTTACTAAAGCTTAAAGCACACATTACACCTAACACAATAATTGTGGGTGACTTCAACACTCCACTCTCCTCAATGGACAGATCAGGAAAGCAGAAACTAAACAGGGACACAGTGAAACTAATTGAAACTCTGGACCAACTGGATTTAACAGATATATATAGAACATTTCATCCTAAAGCTAAAGAATATACCTTTTTCTCAGCTCCACATGGTACCTTCTCCAAAATAGACCATATAATTGGTCACAAGACAGATGTCAACAAATACAAGAAGATCGAGCTAATCCCATGCCTCCTATCAGATCACCAGGGAGTAAGAGTGGTCTTCAATAACAACAAAAACAACAGAAAGCCCACATACACATGGAAATTGAACAATACTCTACTCAATGACACCTCGGTCAAGGAAGAAATAAAAAAAGAAATCAAAGACTTTTTAAAATTCAATGAAAATGAAGGTACAACCTACCCAAATCTATGGGACACAATGAAAGCAGTGCTAAGAGGAAAACTCATAGCTCTAAGTGCATCCAAAAAGAAACTGGAGAGAGCATACACTAGCAACTTAATGGCACACCTTAAGGCCCTGGAAGAAAAACAAGTTAATTCACCCAGGAGGAGTAGAAGACAAGAAATCATCAAACTCAGGGCTGAAATCAATCAAATAGAAACAAAGAGAACCATACAAAGAATCAACAAGACCAGGAGCTGGTTCTTTGAGAAAATCAACAAGATAGATAAACCCTTAGCCAGACTAACCAAAGGACACAGAGACAGTATACAAATTAACAAAATTAGAAATGAAAAGGGAGACATAACAACAGAAACTGAGGAAATTCAAAAGATCATCAGATCCTACTACAAAGGTCTATACTCAAAACAACTGGAGAATCTGGAGGAAATGGACAATTTCCTAGACAGATATCAAATACCAAAACTAAATCAGCATCAAGTAGATCAGCTAAATAGTCCCATAACCCCTAAAGAAATAGAAGGGGTTATAGAAAGCCTCCCAACCAAAAAAAGTACGGGACCAGATGGTTTTAGTGCAGAATTCTACCAGACCTTCAAAGAAGACTTAACACCAATACTTTTCAAACTATTCCACAAAATAGAGACAGAAGGGACACTGCCCAACTCATTCTTCGAAGCCACAATTACGCTAATACCTAAACCACAAAAAGATCCAACAAAGAAAGAGAACTACAGGCCAATTTCTCTTATGAATATAGATGCAAAAATACTAAATAAAATTCTTGCTAACCGAATCCAAGAGCACATTAAAACGATCATCCACCATGATCAAGTAGGCTTCATCCCAGGGATGCAGGGATGGTTCAATATACGGAAATCCATCAATGTAATCCACTACATAAACAAACTGAAAGAAAAAAACCACATGGTCATCTCATTAGATGCTGAAAAAGCATTCGACAAAATTCAGCATCCTTTCATGCTAAAAGTCTTGGAAAGAGCAGGAATTCAAGGCCCATACCTAAATATAGTAAAAGCAATCTACAGCAAACCAGTAGCCAACATCAAAATAAATGGAGAGAAACTTGAAGCATTCCCACTAAAATCAGGGACTAGACAAGGCTGCCCTCTCTCTCCATATCTTTTCAATATAGTACTTGAAGTTCTAGCAAGAGCAATTAGACAACATAAGGAAGTCAAAGGGATACAAATTGGAAAGGAAGAAGTGAAACTATCATTATTTGCAGATGATATGATAGTTTACCTAAGCGACCCAAAAAACTCCACCAGAGAACTTCTACAGCTGATAAACAGCTTCAGCAAAGTGGCAGGTTATAAAATTAACTCAAGCAAGTCAGTGGCCTTCCTGTACTCAAAGGACAAGCAGGCTGAGAAAGAAATTAGGGAAATAACACCCTTCACAATAGCCACAAACAACATAAAGTACCTTGGCATAACTCTAACCAAACAAGCGAAAGATCTGTACAACAGGAACTTCAAGTCCTTGAAGAAAGAAATTGAAGAAGACCTCAGAAGATGGAAAAATATCTCTTGCTCCTGGATTGGCAGAATCAATATAGTAAAAATGGCCATCTTGCCAAAAGCAATATACAGATTCAACGCGATCCCCATCAAAATCCCAACTCAATTCTTCATAGATCTAGAAAGAGCGATTCTCAAATTCATCTGGAGCAACAAAAAACCCAGGATAGCAAAAACTATTCTCAACAATAAAAGGACTTCTGGGGGAATCAATATCCCTGACCTCAAGCAGTACTACAGAGCAATTGTGTTAAAAACTGCATGGTATTGGTATAGCAACAGGCAAGCAGATCAATGGAACAGGATTGAAGACCCAGAAATTAACCCACAGACTTATGGTCACTTGATCTTTGATAAAGGAGCCACAACCATCCGGTGGAATAAAGATAGCCTTTTCAACAAATGGTGCTGGTTCAACTGGAGGTCAACATGCAGAAGAATGCGAATTGACCCACTCTTATCTCTTTGCACTAAGATCAACTCCAAGTGGATCAAGGACCTCCACATAAAACCAGACACACTGAAACTACTAGAAAAGAAACTTGGGAAGACCCTGGAGGACTTGGGCACAGGGGAAAAGTTCCTGAACAGAACACCAACAGCTTATGCTCTAAGATCAAGAATCGACAAATGGGACCTCATAAAATTACAAAGTTTCTGCAAAGCAAAGGACACTGTCAGAAGGACAAAACGGCAACCAACAAAGTGGGAAAAGATCTTCACCAACTCCACATCCGACAGAGGGCTAATATCCAATATATACAAAGAACTCAAGAAGTTAGACCGCAAAGAACCAAATAACCCTATCAAAAAATGGGGCACAGAGCTAAACAAAGAATTTTCACCAGAAGAAATTCGGATGGCCGAGAAACACCTTAAAATATGTTCAACATCATTAGTCATCAGGGAAATGCAAATCAAAACAACCCTGAGATTCCACCTCACACCAGTCAGAATGGCTAAGATTAAAAACTCAAGAGACAACAAGTGCTGGCGAGGATGTGGAGAAAGAGGAACACTCCTCCACTGTTGGTGGGATTGCAAAATGGTAAAACCACTCTGGAAATCAGTTTGGCGGTTCCTCAGAAAATTGGGCATGTCACTTCCAGAGGACCCTGGCATACCACTCCTGGGCATATACCCAGAGGATTCCCCTGCATGCAATAAGGACACATGCTCCACTATGTTTATAGCAGCCTTGTTTATAATAGCCAGAAATTGGAAGGAGCCCAAATATCCCTCAAAGGAGGAATGGATACAGAAAATGTGGTATATCTATACAATGGAATACTACTCAGCAATTAAAAATAATGAATTCATGCAATTTGTAGGTAAATGGTTAGACCTGGAAAATATCATCCTGAGTGAATTAACCCAATCACAAAAGAATGCACATGAAATGCAATCACTGATAAGTGGATATTAATGAGCCCAGAAGCACTAAATACTCAAGACACAAATAGCAAGTCAAATGATTCCCAAGAAGAAGAAAGGAGAGGACCCTGGGCCTGTAAAGATTGCATCCAGTTTAGTAAAGAAACCGAGGGGGGAGGGGGAATGATTGGGGAACAGTTGGGGGGGAGAGGAACTATGGGAACTATGGTGGGTGGGAACTGGGAAAGGGGAAAGCCTTTTGAATGTAAACATAGAACATAGAAAATAAAAATTAAAAAAAAAAAAAAAAAAAAAAAAAAAAGAATTACAATGTTCATTTTAGTGAAAGAGGCTCAGGCCGGCGTGATGTGTGACGTGTGATGTGTGATGCATTGCTCTGGCCACTTCGTAGGGTCACAATTTTCTATGGGTCAAAGTCTAATATGGTTGAAAATAAATTAGTTTAGAAAAGACAGGTTTGGTACAAACTGTCACTCATCCTTCTTAGTGTCCCTCTGTTTCCACAAAAGCAAGTCCCTGGTTTGATGTGAGAGACTGTTTGGAGAAGAATGTTGTATTCACCATTGATGACATCAACACAGTGAACCAAGGAAGAAGAGAAGATGCTAACCCACCACAGCCTGGAAGAAGGCCGTCACCCCTCCCTGGTATTCAGACTCTGTGAAGTCCTTTCTCCTGTTGGATGTGGGCTGGACTTAGAGGTTTATTTCTAACTAGTAAGATGGAGGCAGCAATATACGACACAGAGAATACATCATAAAAGACTGCATGGCCTGGCCTCTCTTCTGGAACTTGCTCTGTGGGAAACTACCATGGGGGCAGTCACCAAAAGAAGAAAAAAAAGAAAGAAAATAAATAACAGAAAATCTCCTGCCTGCAACCCTGTAAGATGATGATAGTCTTAGCCAATGACTTGACTCCCTCTTTGACAAAGCAAATCTCCCCCAGAAAGCACAGTCCCAGATTCGTGACTCTCAGAATCCAGGATAACAAACTCTTCAGTTGGCCAGTTTCAGGGATAACTTGTTATATCACAGCAAGTAGCTAACATAGTGCCCATGAGTCTCACTTCGCACGGCAGCGTATTAGCGCAATGATTTAATTACATATTCATTTATTCTCTGTGAACTTTTGTGAACTTCTTGCCGTGTGTCAGGCAGTGTCTTAGGACCTCATTTGAGGAAGCTTTCAGTCTTTTGGTAGGCAGACTGGTGATTAAAATGATTGATGCCTGTTAAATGTCACCACGAAGGTGTTTTATTTGCATAATTAGTTTATCATATATGTATGTGTCCACACGTGTGTGCACTAGGGTGCCGTGTGCACATGTGGAGGTCAGAGGACAGTTTGTAGAGTCATTTCTTCTGTTACAACACATGGGGTCCAGGAATAAAGCTCAGGTCTTCAGGTTTTGTGGGAAGCGCCTTTCCCTGCTGAGCCATCTAACTGTCCTGTCCTAAGGTTTTGATAGAGGATTTAGGGACGCATTTAACCTGCCCTATGGGTTGATAAAAGACACCAGAGGAGTTGACACAACCTGAGACTTGATACCAAACTGAATTTTTCCATTTGAATAGGCTAAACTATGTTAGTTCTCCAAGATTCTCCCTGGTCAGTTTCTAGTCATCTACCTTCCCACCTTACAGTGACAATTTGAAAGAAAATCTGTTTCTTTTAACTCACAGCTCTAGAAGGTTCAGTCCAAGAGTCCTTGGCTTAGCTTTGTCATTGAGCCTGTCACCAGGAGGCTGAAGCACCATGGCAGTGAGCATGTGGCCGGAGCTCATGGTGAACAGGACACAGAGAATGAGCAAACAGATGGAGACTGGCTGGACCTTCCAAACCCGCATTCCCCCAAACCGACTTCTGATACCTAGAGCCAGCTTCTCAAGCTTGCAGAACCGCCCCAGAGGGCTGCACAGGCAGGTGCTTGAGCACGTGAGCATCCTGTATCCAACCCAAAGCAGTGAGCCATGAGGGAGCTCCAATCAAAGCCCAGGGGAGACACCAGCCAGGGCCAGGAGCATATGCTTACCTCTATGACTGAAGATCAAAGTCTCAGGGGAGACTTGAAATGAACATAGCCAAGAGCCGTTCAGTCAGGGCAAGTGTTTGCCATCACATGCCTTTTATGATGCTGATTAGAGGATGCTGTTGGGGGGGAGGTATTGGGTGGCTTCTGAGGGCGCTGTGGATCAGAACGTGGGCATGAGATGTAGCTATTTACCATTACCGTGACTTCAGGAGTATTTGAAATTAGTCTGTACTACTGCACAATGCATCCCAGATGGAGGCAAGCTCCGAGGAAACATGGGGAATGTGTGGAATGTGTGAAGAATGAGCTGTTTAACATGATTGGGGCACTGGCTGCTCTGCTGTATGGCTATCACCTTAAGCCTCAGTCCATTCAATGCATTTTTTCCCATATGTGACCATAGACAAAACAGCAATTAAGGCTGTTTGCTACAAACAAGCTACCAAAAAAGTCCAGTAAAACAAAACAACAAACAACAACAAAACAAAGACAACAGCCCCAAAACAAGCAAATAAGCAACAACAAAACGATTACAAACTATGGGGGTCCCATCTTTTCAGTGATACAAGAACCAGAAAGCAGGTATAAGAGCTTCTGTTCCTTGGCCACTACTAGCAAATCACTGTTTGGAGCTGTGGCCTTACACTTCCCTACCCGTATTCCTCTAGAAATCTAATTTACTCCCTAAAACTAGAGCCCCTAAGTCCTTCAACTCAGCACCTTGTTGGCTCAGTACCAAGATTCTAGATATTCACTATTAACTGACCCATTGTTCCTCTGCTGGAGTACACAGTCCCACAGGGGTGCGCTTGGTCAGGCTAGCCCTCCTTTTGAATGGTGGTTTCTCAGCAGATGTATGGCTTACTGGTTCTTCCTGTGCCTTATTGTCTCAAACTCGGATACAGAAGGTACCTAATATGTTCTTAAATATTCACGCATCATTTTTTTGTAAGTTTTCATGTTTCAAGAAAGAAACAGGACATCCTAAATGAAAATATGAGGATTAGAAATTGTATAAAGTTCTGCATTGTCTCTGCCTGGATGAATAATTAAGAATAGAGATGAATCTCTGTGTGCAGGCTTATAATAATAATGCATGTTATAATAGTGTATAAAATAACTCCCTTTGCTTTAAATGAAAAGACATCCTTGTTTAATGGTGAATGGGTATGGATATAAAAATCACTTCAGCATCCTGAGGGCCACTAATGTCTCTTAGCCAAGCTCAAAGTACACACAAACAAACAAACAAAAAAAACCCCTAATATTTTTTTCATTAGCAAATTTGTCTTAAATGGAAAAGAAGACTATGTTGTGTACGTTGAAACATCTTAGATGTATCTGTCTTTGAAGAGTGAGGGATGTTTGTTTTAATTTCACAGCCTTACTGAATCATGTCTCTATTAACGCATTGTCCTTTGGTAAATGAGAGAGGGTCAGGCTGAATATTCTGTTGGGGAAATGAAAACTCACAAAAGATGCCAAACTGTTGTTTAAAAAACTAAGCTTCTAAATCCCCTTAAAAGCAGGCAGGCAGATTCTCACAAGGGTATCTGATTGTAATAGCTGGAAACATGAAAATTTGAATACAAATCCTTCTCAAACAACAGGATTAATTGAAAAATGACTATCAACAAGCTAAATAAAGATGGCCACAAACAAACAGTGCCCAGGCTTTGTGTGTTACTATGAGCGAAACCGTTCCTTGTATGTGTGAAACAGTATTTTAAAATGGAGATGGGGGTGAATATTTCATTCTTTGTGTGTGGTTTGTTTTCCTGCTTTGCATGTATATATTACTGAGTTCAAATGTATTTCCTTTACCTATGGGTGAGACTATTTTTAGCACTGTCTTATGAGACAGGGAAAAAGAGAATACACTGAGACGTTTTCTTTCCCAGTCTTTTTTCTCTGGAAACAGTGTTTCCACTGCGAGTGACCATCTGTCAATAGTTTAGCTCCCAACGGCAGTACCAGAGCATTTCCCCTCAGTGTAGGAAGCTGCCGACTACCTCTTCAACCTCTGTAACAATAGCACTTGATCATTCACCCGGACAGCCAGGTGCAAATAGCTCTTAATTTTTAGCACATTTCTCATTCTCCAGCAGAGGTCATAGCTCATCATCAGTGCCAGGACTCTTCCGTCAGAATTGCTCTTCTGAGTCCATGTTTTTGTCTCCTATGGGCTTTCCCTCATAAAGAGCAGGCAGAAGCTCTCTATTCATGAGCGTTCTGAGTCAGCCCTCTGCCGTGGGGGCAGCGCCAATGCGATTTATATTTAGTTCTTCCTGTGCTCTGCGTCCTGTGAGCGGGAGGATAAGTGAGCCAATTGGAAAAGGTTTTGAACTCTTGGCGGATCTCATCACAGAGTGCGCTGAAATGTTATAATCTGAATTCAATCTTCATTAAGTATTTCCACCACCTGCTTGCTGAAGCCACAGCACAGCTCCGCTCATAATCGCCACGCAGGGGGCAGCATAACTAACTTCATTAGACAAATGTGTCGCCTCCGTGAGCGTGTTCAGGAGAGTCGGTTGGGACCACGCAGGCAGGGAACTTTTTTGGTTGACCTCAGGCCTGCATCTCATTTATTCAGCCCACACCAGCATCCTTGGACCGCCCCCCTCCACCCAACCAAGTAAATCGGGAATAGAATGTTCTGCGCCACCCTACCCCCATTGTACACATATTTCAGGGAAAGTGTCAACTTCCAGGCTGACTAAGGGAAGAACAAAGGCGGCTCTTTTTCCATAACCGTCTCATCTTTTCATCTGAACCGAGAATGGCATGTTTATCTAAGGCATCTTAGGTGTGGCACGGGGACCGCGGGAGCTGATACAGGCAACACCCACGTGAGCCGTCGTGTGGACCACGGGAAGCCATTTGATTCTGACTCCTCCCAGCCTTTCTTGTTCTTCTCTTTTTAAATCATCATCCGTGGAGCCATTCCTAAGCTCCGGTCATGTGCTAGGTTCCTTGCAAGCCCTTTATCATGCAAATTTCACAAGCCTAGTACGATGGATGGCTAATATACTTTCTTATATATGTATAGGTTAGCAAATCGGAGTTTGCGGTAGCTAATTGGTTTATTGACTGGAGATGCACAGATGCTGAGTGGATGGACCTATTTATTGTACTTTAGAGTAACCATATTTTATAATTACCTCAAGACTAATTAAGACACAAGTTTACCGAGCTGGGATGGCAGTTCTACATAAAAAAAAAAAAACTATGGCTCAGAGAAATTCGTGATGACTCCTGGATCACACAGCAGGCTATGACCAGAGAGAAGCAGGACTTTTGCAAGCATTCCTGCTGAGAGGAGGCCCTGCTTTTTATCTCCATACTGTTTTTTTTTTTTAAAGTCTGCTTAATAGTTCTCTTCAAATGCCCTTTACAAACATATTTAAATGTGCATACTGTTCATAGGAAAAAAAAAAGAGTAAATGGAAAATAGATTGCAGGGAGAAAAATACTTTGGATAGTTTCTAAAATTTAATTTAAAATTAAATTCAATTACTTTAAGTAAGCAACATCTTAAAAGATAGCTTTAAAGTCATCCCCCAGAAGCCACAAATATGATAATAAATGGTTTACAGGGCCTGTTTCCTCCAGACCTTCTTCAATCCCATTTTCTTTCCGTGTTTATAACTAGCACGGAACTGAGGGAATTAAAACCAGTCATCTTTCATCTTCTCTGAAGTCTTCTGTTTTAAACCTGAATTCCTGAGGGCAAAAGGGAATTCCCTGTGCTCTACATCCGCCACCCTATTAACACACACACACACACACACACACACACACACACCACTTATTCTTCCCAGAATGAAGTGTATTTGGCTTTTCTCATCTTTCCCCACATCGACCTCCACTCCCTCCCCCAAACATAAACATCAGAACTTGGCTCAATGACATTCTCTCAAGATCAAAGTCAAATAATAATTTCCATGAAAGCCAAAGTCATTTCAGACCCTGTTCCCTTTCTCATTGAAATCCTGGGCCTCATGCCAGCAAAACACTAAATTTCCACCCTCCTCCTCCTCCTCCTCCTCCTCCTCCTCCTCCTCCTCCTCCTCCTCCTCCTCTCAAGATGAAAAGCCACACACCCTCCCATCCCTCCTCTCCTGCTTCATGTCACTCAGACACAGCTCTGCTTTACTCCAGAGATAGTTACAGAAAATTCAATGTGCAATTCAAGATTTAGTTACTTCTCCCTCTCCTCTCCCTCCTCCTCCTCCTCATTCCTCTCCCTTCCCCACCCTGTCTATTCCCCCTCCCATCTCTCTCTTCAGTTAAGTGATTTCTATTCTACTTGAGATGATGGTAAAAAGGACTAAGAATCGAGAGTTTAGAAACGTGTGCTACAGCGTGGACGCTGATGAGTTACTGAGGAGAAAATCAGTGAACTCTTCTGCACTAAGCATAGCCGTAGATATAAGAAGAACGTTTTCATTTTTTTGTGTGAGTGATCTTAAGTTCATGTAAAGAATCTCAAAGTTCAGGATCGTTTCCAAAACTTGTAAATGATCTGGTTAAAATACTAACACAAAGCCATCTGAGCCTGGAGTCCTACTCCCGTGCAGGAGTGTGGTCAGTGACGCAGACATAGGAAGACAAACTCCATGCAATATCATACACCATCTTTACACACTTCTATTGCTTCTCACATGTTTATGAGGATTTATCCAGACACCATTATCCAGCCCAAACAATGGGTCCAAAACACCTGCCAACAAGAGTGGACAATGATCCCAACTCATCAGCACAAGATTCCGCCACACAGACTCGCAGGCTTGTCCAGGGACCACCTTTAGAACAGGGGGACGAGCTTTTCCCTAACAGTGTGGAACCGTTTCTGAAGTTTTTGGTTTCCTTTAGGGACTGTCCATAAAGTCACTGCCTAAAGAGTTAGATGCTAGCAGAGGAGCAGACATTAAATTTCCCCTTCGCTAAGATGGCCAGAGAAGCTTTATGCAAATGGAAATACTCGTATCCTATTTCTTTAAGAAACGGAATTAGCAATGTGTCTCTTACTTAACACATCAGGAAAGGAAAAACAGAGTGGTCTGCCTTTTTTGAAATGAAAATAGAGGAAGATATCAAATTCCTAAAACAGGAAATCTCCCTAGAGTCTACCTCCAGTAAGAAAGCTCATTTTATATTTTACGGGTTTTACCAGAAAAGCATTTAACTATAATAAGTAGTGATTTTAGCATTATTTCTTGAATGTTAAATTCATTTGTTGAGAACACCATAATACCATGGGATGAAGACTAGTCCCAGTAGGAATTATGAGCTATTCTGGGGATTACGGCAAGAAATACTCATATATCCATTATTAAAAATGGGTCTGTTTTCTGCCCAGCAGGAGAAAGAAAAGTGCAGATTTCATTAAACAAATGAGCAAACCAAATCCTGAGTGTATATTCCGTTTATACTGACATGCACAGTGTCTTGTCTTCTTATACGATTCCGACTTGGTATTCTTAATCATCAAGTAGATTTTCTGATATAATGAAGAGGAATATCAGGAAATGAGAGGCAGAATTAACAGTTGATGTGTGTAATACTCAGGCTCACGGCCGTCTAATCTCATTTATGTTTTCCCACTTCCACTCTGTGTTCAGCCTTGGGACCCACGTTGGCTGGTGGAGTGTTACTAACTGCAGTGCAAACAGAGTCCTGCAAAGTGCTTAAGAGTTCATACTGGCTCTCCCTGCATTATGTCCCAAGAACATGTCTTCAATAACCTGCTAGGGCATGGAAGACACACATTGCAGAGCCAAACCACCCCAGTCACCCCAGCCGAGATCATCTGTGCCAGCCATCTTTCTGTCACTATGACAAAAGCGAAAAATACATTTATTTTACCTCAATTTGGAGGTTACAGTCCATATGTGGCTGGTCCCATGTGTTTGGGGGCCTGTGGGAAGGCAGCATTGGTAGAGTGCTCAGCCAGGTCCCACCTTGTGACGGCGAGGACATGGAAGGGCATCATAATACCCTTCGAGAGCGTGCCTCCAAAGACTGGAAGACTGTCCACTAGTCATCACCTCTTAAAGGCTCTCAAGGAGTGCAGCACATGGGCCTTCCGGGGACCTTTAATGGTCAAGCTGGAGTGCCATCCTAATTGGAGTACAACCAGTCACCCTTCCCATGTGTGTGCAAGCCCAAGAGGCAGTAGAAGCCCTGCCATGTCTCCTAGTGTGCTTACCACATGCATGGGTAAGAGATGTTTATGGCTGTGTGGTTTGGGTGTATAGCGGTTTCTTACCTAGTACTATTGGGATACTATAAATATTAGATGATGTGTATAAAACTTCAGTGAGAAAATGGTCTCTAGATGTCAAAATGTATAGGTTGTATTACATGCCCGATGAAAGATCCAGCAGGGATATATGTTAAGATGAACTGGTAGGTCTATATAAAGGCTAGCCATAACAAGGGGGAATACCTTCATTTGAAAGGTACGATCATTTGTGTGTCAAGCACTTATGGAAAAGAAACTTTTCTACATATAGAGAATCTAATAAGAGTATTTAGGTGAGTCAACTAGCTGATTTTCTCCTAGGCATAAGCCTTTGTCAAGATGTTTCTTTAAATTTCACTCTCTGTGACTTCTGCTGTGTGGAGACTGACCAGAATCTGAGCCATTTAACAATTTAGGACTTTCCATAGGTCTGAATCTGAAATGTCCCCCATAGCTCATGTGTAGGATCCCTAGATAGTGCCCGAAACCTTTGCACCATTGTGCCCAGCCTGTGGATGTAGGCCAGTAGAGGAAGGCCGCTAGTGCTCTGTTCCTGCTTCTATGGTCTGCTTTTTGACCTGCTAACCTGGGAAGTAGCAGCTGCAAGCTCACATTACCATGGACCACAGGGCTCCACCCTGTCTTCCTTCCTTCCTGTGCTCCCCGAGACTGTGAGCCAAAGTGTGAGCAATACAGATGGTGATAGTTGACATTTACTGGACAAGTCGCTTATTGTGTCCCAAGTGCCTCGGCTCTCAATATGCCAGCTTCTTTATCCTCCTAAAAGAAAACAAAAACAAAAACAAAAACAAAAACAAAAAAGAAAACCTCCACATTTTTTATGCCTTTTCCTTCATTTTGTATTTGATGACACTTAAGCCCAGAGCATTAAGACTTGGTAAGAAGAACTGGTTATAAATGATCAAATGATCCAGCTCTTCAGTTATTTAGTGATCTAGCTGGTTCATTACCACTCCAGCTCAGGAACTTTATACTGAAAGCTTTTACAACCAAACGGAAGATGAACTGAATTAGAACTACATCTTCCGACTTTGAAAGGTGAGTTGTTGATCAAGCTTGACCTGTTATGTTGGGGGGACCGGCATTTTTATTTGTTTCTCTCTCTCTCTCTCTCTCTCTCTCTCTCTCTCTCTCTCTCTCTCTCTCTGTATTTCTGTTTTCTCTACTCAGGCTATTACAACAATTACAGCAGAAATGGAGGAGAATAGACTAAGACTTGATGTGTGTATGTACTGGGATGTGGAGCAAAACTTGTTGGGAAGGTAGGGAGTCAGTGTTCAGAACAATGTCTCAGACTTTTCTTGGTCTCTCATTTCCCAGGTTATCTATACTGATAAAAGGGTCTGGTTTAATTTTTCCGAAAGTGACATTTGCTTATGTTTCAAAGGTGCCACAGAGTAGCTGTCCCCCATATTTTCATATACAGTAGGCACTGAATTCTAGAAGCCACTCTTCCAAGGGCGAGGGACGTTTTTATTCTTGGTTTTAAGGATTAGTGCTATTCAAGGTGAACAGTCTCTGTGCTAGGAGTAGTCTATAAGCTTGATCTGTCCAGAGATTGGTGAGAAATCACAGAAACAAAAGGTAGGTTTTTAAGGAAGAGTAGTTTTCTTTCTATTGAATCTGATGATCAGAAGACATAAAACCATACAAACCAAGTATGTATTTTCTATATCTTTGTTTTTATTTAATTTCCCTGGAAATTTATTTTATATTTTATAAAAACATTTTTCTTAAGTATATTGAATGAATATTTAAGAAAGGCCGTTTGAGGCTGAGTATAGTGGGGCACACCTTTAATCCCCACACTCTGGAGGCAGTTGTTGGGGAATCTCTGAGTCTGAGGCCAGCCTGGTCTACATAGAAAGATCCAGGACAGAAAGGACTAGATAAAAAGACCTGACTCAAAAGTAAATAAATAAACAAACAAGCAAAACAAAATGAGCAGATAGATAGATGTTAAATAGATGATAGATAGATAATAAATGGATGATAAATAGATGATAGATAATAAATAGATGATAAATAGATGATAGATAGATAGATAGATAGATAGATAGATAGATAGATAGAATGGCAGTTTAGGAAGAGCATTCTAGATCATAGAATTTATTCTCTGAGTATCCTCAAAAAATACCATAAAAAAGCCAAAAAACCCAATTTCTGCTAAAAATTTCCCAGTTTAACAGAGACCAGCTATGTCTAATCCGACTAATTTTGGCAGAACAGGCAGAGTGGTGGGCACTGGGCAGTCTCACTGATGATCACTGAGGCCATCACAGAACCTAGAAATAGGACTTTAAGAATTAAAAAAAAGGGTGTGTGTGTGTTGGGGGTGTGTGTAACCCAGTGGTAGAGAGAGACCGTTTCTGTGTGTGTCAGGTCTGAGAGTTTGCTGCTGTAACTATATACACACTCATAAGTATGAGTACAAGAGCACATGCATGTACCCAAATGACACAAACGGGGTTTGTGTAGCAGACACAGCCGGTGCTCCTTACTAAGACTGCGATCCACCAAGCCTCACCCAGAGACAAGCAGTGCAGCCTTCGCCTCTGTTCCTGAAGCATCTCCCTTAGGGAGCAAATGGGAAAAGCACAAACCCCTCATTTAAGGGGGAAACGGCTTGACAGATGCTCCAGCTAGGGAAGCAGCTCATCTTGCTAAATGGTATTTTCTCCTGTCACCTGTGAGACAGCACACATCGCAGCAGCAGGATAGGGCGTGGGCCAGGGCTTCAAGCACGATGTTCGTGGACTTGCTTCACCTTCTTGCTCTCTAACTCTAGCCTAAAGCTGCCGTCTCCCAACATTCTTCTCATCTGTTAAATGTGACTTCTACTTCAGGAGACTGGCAATGATCGAGCTATGTGCCCACCTTCATCAACTGTGAAGTAGAGGAGATACTCACATTGGAAATCCTGCAACCAAGTGAATTGAGACAACTTGTTTGAGATATTTTCAAGTGCTTCAATTGTTTGATTTCAAAATAATTTACTAAAATTTTTAAAAAACTTAAATTATTCAACTAATACTGTTTTTTCCAGCAAGAAATACAATAGGATTATTTGATTCAATTAAAAAATATTGAATTAACAATTGTTTGCATGATTTTGTTCCTTGACAGCCTAATAATTTTCAAAGATGGCCCTCATTTGTCTTACACTGAAAACTAGTTTCATTATCTTTATGATTTGTTCACTTTATAGGTTTATAGGTTGATAATCTTGTAAGTATATTGGGATATTCATATTGTTATGTAACATAGTTTTGGAAGCATGATAATCACTGAAATATATTATCCCTTAACTTATTGTACTTAAAAGTGGTACAATTTTTTAGGTCAGTATCTCTTTATAGCATTTAATTATGTGCAATAATTTAACTTTGTGGGCTCTTTCAGACATAATAGGAATAAATCATTTCCAAGTAGAAGGTAGAATTATGAGTTTTGGTGATTTAAAACTCCAGTGACTTTGTGCCAACCCCCTAGATTGGAATCTCTCAAAATGAACAATAGTAAAATCTGTCTGCGAGATGACTCCAAGGAGGAGCTGAGGCAGCCTGGTGCCCTCCGCATTTCCCTACCAGTTGGCACTGACATTGTGTCAACAAGTGCCCGTGTGTTCTGTACAGCTCTGCCTAGATCCCAGTTCTAGTCTGAACAAAACACACATGCTTTTGGCAAACTAATTGATTCTCCTTGCAACACCCAGAGGGGCTGTAGTTCAGCCCCTCCTTCAAGGATTAGTTGGAAAGCCATCTGGAAACATTTGGTAGCTTCGTTCCTGCCGTTGTGCTATCATACAAGTGAAGCTTCACAGGTTTTTTTGTATCCTTTCTGAACATACATGTTAACCAGCTCACAATGCTTTTTTAAACATCAAATGAGATTGGTTTGGGAAAGTACTTTGTGAACTAGCAACCCCTGTGTTAGTCAGGTGTGGCTGTTTTGTAGGGAGATTTTGCTGCTTTACAGTTCTTTTGTGGTCAAAGATGGCTGCCTTTACCCAAATGTCACATACTCATCTTGGCAGCAAGAAGGAAATAGAGGAAATCCCCTACACATGCGCGTGGACACACACACACACACACACACACACACACACACAATTTCCTTTTTATGTCCCAGAAGCCCTAACCTCAACAGATTTCCTTTAGGTTTTCATTGACTAAAACTGGGGCACATGCTTATTCCAAGGGGAAAATAATAGAATTATCAGTGCCAGTGAGGCAGAAATTGTTATCATCATTGCCTCAGACCAAATCACACAACACAGTGTGATTTAAAGGTCTATTACATCCAGGCTCTTTCCCCAAAAGCCCAGCTTTGGAAAGCTATCATACTGTATGGATCAGTGCATCCTTACCCACTGGACAGAGCCTGGGATAGAAGGAATGTATCTTACAGGGTTGCTTGACTGCATCTGTTGCAGGAACCTTATATTCAGAGGTTAACTGAAGACCACAGCATCAGGTGCTTTTGGGTGCACGATGGCTCATTGTCAAGTCTTCAGTAGTGTTGTAGACTGTCTGCTTGGATTCTGCACATGCCAATATTCAAGCCTACTCAGTGCATGGCTGATCTAGATTGCTAGTTTCCTAATCCTCTACTCTGCATGATCTAATGTCATTGAAGTCATTGGTGGCATAGTTGCCTCCAAGTTGCATAGGAGATGCAAGTGAGACTTTTCAGTTGCACCATTATGATCTTCCACCCCAAAGTCACTGGGTTGAGGTTTTTTTTTTTGTTTTTTTTGTTTTGTTTTGTTTTGTTTTTGAGGATGCCCAAGGCACCCGTGCTTCTGCAAGAAACCAATCATTCATGCTCCTAAGTAGCCAGAATAAACTCAGGACTTTAATGGAACACATTCTTGGGTCTGTCATTGCCTTGTCTTCTAGTGTAATTGGAAATAGATTGCCCAGAGGGGGGGGGTAAATCACAAACCAATAACAACAAATGTACCTAATTCTTAGCTGAGTTAGCTAATGAACTTTTTACACCAACCTATACAAAGGATTATAACTTTGTACTTGTAGTATAAAGAATAAGAAACTTAGAAATAATAAAGTAATTAGTCCAAGGCCACTCAGCAGACGGTTGAATAATTCAAACATACATTCTACCTCCAGAGTATGAGGTTTTTACATATTGTGCCACCCTCTTTTTTATTTTTTTGTTATGGTATTTTGGTGTATGTAGTTCAATATTAGGGGATATGTGACTAAGCATTTAGTTTATTAATAGGCTGTGGGATGCACAGCCTGTTGTATCTGTCATAGAACAACCCGTGGGCGTTGGTTTTCTCCTTCTACAGCGCACCATCCTGGGTATTGAATACAGGCTTGGCAAACATCTCCACCCACTCAATGTATTTTGACAGGAGAGTTTCTAAAAATGTTTGGCCAAGATTAAAAAATATTTTGCATGCAAAAAATGGTTATTTTCTCAATCCAATGAAAGATGCACAGGAAAGTGTTATGATGTTAAGAGAAAGTATGCTAGTCATACACCTGGACTAAAGTGTAAAGTCATTTCCATGGCCTGTTGAAAGAGAAATCGGGAGGAAACAAGTAGAGGGGTAAGTCTACAATGCCAGGACTTTCCAGAAACATTTTAAAAATTATTATGATAGCTAATAACAGTCATAAAGTGCTGTGTGGTTTTTAAAGTACATTTATGAGATTTTTTTTTCCTATTTTGGCCTGGCAGTAGACATTTGCAAAAAATAAGGCAGTTTAATTTAATAAGCAAACCTAAGGGAAAAATAAAGTTAATGGCTTGTCTGCACTCTATCACTAGTAAATGATGGCATCAGAATTAATTCCTGAGCCACAAACCCTTAGCCCATACCTTATGATTGTGAGCCTCACAGAATTGAACATAGGGGAGACTTTTACTATCTGGAGAATAAAATAGAGTAATATGAATAATCAATGGATTAATTCAAACATGGATACAGGGATTGTTTATTGTAAACATCTATATCACTGTGAGTTTAGACTCATATTCTACCTTGTAGTCCCTATCTCCCCCGTCTGGTCAGCAGAGTATATTACATTGATTTACTGAGTGAGAGCCAAATACAACTATTTTCAATGCAAATTAGACGTGAGATAATCATCTAGACTGCAGAAAATAAATGCCTAGGAATAGCTTCAGGACAGTCTATAGGGAAATAGCAAAAGGCACCAAGAAACAATTCAACATGAGGGAGCTTAAGTAACCAGTGTGCTCAGTTAGGACCTATCTCTCCAGCGATCCTAGACGTGTGATATTTTCATCAGGGGAGGTGTGGTGGGCAGAAAGGAAGGAATTGCAGAGTTATCCCAGCCAAGGAGAATGCTGGAAGAGAAATCTGCTCGCACATTTGCCAGGGAGACTGCAGCCGTTCGGGAAAGTTGGTCCTGATGAAATTAATACGTACGTCTGTGATGCCCGGCAGCCATATTTTTAGGTTTATATTTTAGAAAAAGATTGAATCTGTTCTGAGAGGAAAATGAAGAGGAATTGATTGTGTTGAAGGAAGCCCTACATTGAATGGTTAGGATAGGATGAGTACAATATAGAAGAAGGTGGATTTGGTAATATGCCCTAGCTAAAAGAAGCAAACAGGTAGATACAGTCTCATGGAAAGATCTTAAACCATCTGTAAAATACAAAGAGATACAAAGAACTCTTAAAGGTGGATTTTTTAAAAAAAGAAGATGTAAAGTATAAATGCATTAGAAACACTTTTACAGTTGGCATTGGAGGTGATCATTAGAGCTAACTTTGATGGATGAAGTGGGCTAAGGAACAGCATATCTGCACAATCTAACACATTCCCTTATAAATTACTTAAAAAATTACAATGTGGGGAAACCTGGTGTATATTCCCATAAACAGATGTTGAAAACATTACCAATTTTGGGACCAGCCTATATTATAGGACCCAAATACAGTACAGGAAACAGCACACTATTAACTCAATGTTCCTCTTGTCCAATTTTGGCATAAACTGTTAGTTCCATGAAAGCCTCGAGCAAATCCAAACTCAGAGGTGTTAACAGACAAGTGATGTAATGTAGGCCTGGCCTCACCGGTGACTCTGTTCAAATTGTGCCAGCGGTTGCACTAGGTTGGGCATGGGGCATCCGTGCTCATTCCTAATGCTAGTTAGGAGTAGGGGTTTCAAGTTGGTGGCCATCCAAACACACATTTCATGTCTCTGCTTCATGGAGCTGCTAATAATCTTCCATTTTAAATAAGTTGTAAGTTCAAGCTTACTGGCATAGGGAAGGGACTATATTCTACCTGCCAACAACAAAGTTAAACTACCACATAGTCAAGGTCATTATCAAAGGAGGACTGAGAGGGAAAGAAGAGAATATTTCAAAAATACCTATCATATTATCAAAGCCAATGGGGAAACCTGCAAAAGAGACTTCAAAAATAACCATGAAGAACATTTCAGAATTTTTTTAGTTGGTAGAGTAGGAAAGTTTTGGAAGTCTTCACAGAGGAGGTGATATTTGTGATCAGTCCCCAAAGATGAGGAAGTATTTGCTAGATCTATAAATGGGCAATGATGTACTAGGTAAAGAAATATAATAAAAAATGACAGAAGTCCCAAAAGAGTTGGATTCATATCAAAAGCAATTCTTTGTGGCTAGAAGTGAAAGCTAGAAGTCTCTCTCTCTCTCTCTCTCTCTCTCTCTCTCTCTCTCTCTCTCTCTCTCTCTCTGTTTCTCTCTCTCTGTGTACATGGTGTGTGTGTGTGTGTGTGTGTGTGTGTGTGTGTACCAATAGAGGGTTTATTGGCGTGGCATGACTTGAAATAATTAATATTTTGAAAAATCAATATGGCTGCAAGTGGAAGACTGTTTTAGGGAGTGTTGAGGAGGAATAGAGTAAAGATTCAGTTGGTCTGGCTTCACTGGTGAGTGCCACCAAACATTAAGAAATTAATACCAATCATTTACAGACCTCTTAACCCATACAGATAGCTTGGAATTATAAATTGACTCATGCTCTTAAATAATTTTTCAAATTAGTCTATGCTGATGAGAAAAAGTACAAATTCTTTTTAGAGATTGCTTTTAAAGTAGACGCATGAAAATTATACACATTTATGGGTTATGCGTGAAAATCCCATATACACATACAACATGTAATGATCAAATGTGAATAATCAACATGTCATCTCCTGAAACATATCACTTTTTTGTTCTGGCAACCTCTTCTAGTTCTTTATAACATGAGTAACAATGACTCAGCTGCTTAGAAGAATAAATTCTAATGCTTTAACATGCTTGTGGGATGTCTTAGTCATTGTTTTCTGTTGCTGTGAAATAGACACCATGACCAAGGCAACTGTTATAAAAGAAAGCATTTACATGAGGCAGATTTACAATTTCAGAAATTTAGTCCCTTGTCACCATGCCGAGGAGCATGGCAGCACAGTGGCAGACAGGAAGATGGAGAATTAGCTGAGAATTCTACATCCAGATGTGCAGGCAGCAAGAGGAAGAGAGACACTGGACATGGCTTGGGCTTTTCAAACTGCAAAGCCCAACCAGAGTGACAACCAGACCCCCAACAAGGCTGTTTCTCCTAATCCTTCTCAAGTAGTGCCACTCTCTGAAGACTAAGCATTCGAATGTGTGAGCCTGTGGGGTACAATATTATCCAAACTGACTAAGTTACAATACAATGAAATCCTGTCATTGCCACAACATGGTAGAATTGGGGAACATTGTGTGGTTACTGGGCATAATTCAGACAGGGATAAATGAGTGCTTCACATTCAAACATATACATAGACACTTTAAAAGTTGATTTTTATACAAGAGAAGGTAGAGTAGTATTCACCAGAGGCTCAGAAATATAGGAGGGAAGATGGTAGAGAAAGGCTTAATAAAGGGTACAAATGCAGTTAGCATAGAAGTATGAGCAAAAAAGTCTATCAATAGGTCTAACAAAGGAGGTAAAATATTTGTGTTCTAAAAATTAAAGCATTAGCGAAAAATCAAAGAAGTGATATATAGATGTAAAGGCATACCATGTGTATGGATTAGAAGAATCAATATAATTGTGAGAAAAATATCAAAGCCATATACTTATTCAATGAAATCCTTTCAAAACTTGAAATTTTGTGGAAGAGATATAAAAGCCTATCTTTAATTCATATAAGACCACAAAACCATACGAAACAGCCAAACAGACTTGTAAAACAACTGTAGAAGACTTGGCGATTATTTCTGATTTTAAAATGTACCAGGAAGCTACAATTACCTAACAGTTTGATCCTGCTATAAAGTAGAAACAGAGTGTAAAGCAACAGATTAAATGCTGCAAAGTGGACTCAGACGCCCACGACCAACTGACTTTGACTGACACCAACACCACTGGATGGAGAAAGAATTGTTTTTCCAACCAAGGTGCTGGGATGACAGTTAGGATATCTATCCAAAATAACAATATTCTATTCCTGTCTCACACCCTATGAAATGGTCAAGGGGCGGAGAGGGGAGCATATAGGAGCTCACTGTCCTTTCTGACAGTTTCCCCATTATAACCTAATGTCAGTTTTCCTGTTTTACCCTAAAATCCAATTTAAAAAATAAATGCCCCCCAAAAGGGGGGGCATGAGACATTAATGGAAGTTATTCAAAGAGTTAAAATGAAGAAAGATAGTGAACAGTGCTGTTAGGGCTTGGGGCATCTGAGAAATGCACACATCGCTTTACAGAACTGAAGCAAACACAACCAGTTTGGGAAAATATTTTGGCAATTTTTTTTATAAGATTAAATATGCCTTTACCATATGACTCAGCAATTCTACTTCTGGGAATTTACCCAAGAAGAATAAAAATGTATGTCTACAAAAGACTTGTTATAAAATGTACATAGCAATTTTTTTATAGTAGCTTAATACTAGAAATAAAAGTCTGTCTATCATCTGGTATTGAGAGAAACCAGACTAGTATAAAAGCACATGGTGGGAATACTATGCAGAAATAAAAAGACAAATGAATTACCAAAATGTATAACAAGTTAAACAAATGTCAAAAGTATTAAGTAGAGAGGTTGGAGAGATGGCTGAGCTGTCAAAAGCCTGTACTATCCTGGCAGAGGCTTCCTGTTCAGTTCCCAGCATTCCTCATGGATGGTTCACTAAGACCAATAACTCTAACTCCCGGGAATCTGATGCCCTCATTTGGCTTTTGTTGGTAATGTATTTACATGCACAACACAGACACATATATTCACACATAAAAGTAAAAATGAAAATTTGTGTAGACACAAATACCACTTGTTATATTACTTAATTTACCCAAAATTCTAGACAAAACAAAATTATTCTGATGTACAGCAATTTACTGATTACCTAGAGTCAGGGTTGGAGGGGTTCAGTTGACTATAACAAGAAACTATTTAGCATTTACAAGGCAATGTCAAGGTTGTATAAATTGATGGATGTTGTAACTTATACATTTACAAAATGACTTTAAAGAATTATTTTTGAAATTTGAGGTTGCTCTTATTAGAATTCAAAAACAAAACAAAACAAGCAAACAACAAAAAAACCCCACAGTACAGGTTAGGTAAAAGCCCTGGCAGTTGTCAGGGCCAGAGATGAAGAAAAGGGCCTGCATATTTTCTTAGGCACAGACAAAACCAGAGATAGCGCAGAGGGAAAACCACTTCCAAGAATGCCGATGGGAAGGCTGGAAAGCTGAGCAAATGCCCCCAAAGATGCATACAAAACTTTTAAAGTAAAAATGGATCAATCATTTCAACATAAGAGTTAATACTACAAAGCTCATGGAAGAAATCATAGGGGTTAATCTCCTTGGCCTGAGCATTTACGGTTGACACTAAAAGTGCAGATGAAGAAATAATATATGGGCTTCACAAAGATTCACAGCTTTGTGTATCAAGATATACCATCAAGAAAGTAAAAGGACAACTTACACACTAATAAATACTTCATATCATGCATCTAATATCTAATATGAGCCTAGTATCCAGACTATATAAAAAGCCATCACAACTTGGCTTTTCTTTAATGAGCAAAGGACTTAGAGATATTTCTCCAAAAAAAGTTTATACAGTCAATATGTTACAAAATGCATTCAATGATGTTCAATAATATTATTAGAGAAATATAAGTGAAACCCACAGCAATAAGCTACATCTACCCCTAGCATGGTTATAATCAAAAGACAGAAATGTCTAAGTCCTGGTCAATCACAAGTTGGTACTCAAGCAGAGACAGTAACAAAAGAAGAAGAGAAGCAGGCCTTGAAGGTGGTGCTAAGAGGACAGAGAAGGTGAGGTCAAGTCTGAGGCCTCTCCCTTGGAAAAGCTAACATGCAGGTGGAGATGTGGTAAGCACACAGATTTGGTATGTAGAGATAGTGACGTTTACTGGATCACAGGGACTCACCATACCTTTAGGGGAATTCAGATACAACCATGTGACAGGCAGGTGGCTCTTTGTCACTTGGATATAATGTGAGAGGGGGGATAACAGGAGATCTTAGTAGACAGACCTTATTAGTAAAAGTCCCTCCTGAGGCAGGAGAGCTCCCTCGGTGGATGAAGGTGCTTGCTGCCTAGCCTAAAACCTAAGTTTGGTCTCTCAAGTCCTCCTGGTGGAAATGAGACACATCTCTTCCCTCTGACCTCTACACACATGCTATGGTATATCCCTTCCCAGTACACTCACATGCTCACTCTACAGTCAATCACGTTAAACTAATACCTTCCTTCTGACTGGACATGCACCTACCATCTTCCTACCTTTCTACTTGACTTAGGATTCTTCTGACAAGTCAAAATTTGCCATTTGTACTGGTCCATAAAAGACTGAGAAATATATGCTAAGAGTTTTATCCTGGCATACAACAAAGTCATCTGGGTCATTCTACATACATTTTCTTGTCTTTCCTGCTTAGACAGTGCCCAGGGGCACTGTCAGTAGGGTTTGACTAGTTGGGGTCCCAGGAAACAAATCTGTTTCCCTAAAACATTCCTCAGGTGTCCTGATTAGCTACAAGATAGACCAAAGCTATTGCTCGGAGCAAACTCAAATGTAGCCCGGGCTGCTTTCTGCTTCACTAACCCACATTGCCAGTCTTTCCTGGCCACTTTTGATGCTGTGTCTTCATCAGACTTCAGAGATCACTTCCGATGCTCTGGAGGCCCTGGGGCAGACATGATCTCTACATTTCACCCCTCCCCACTCTGTGCGTATGCCTCCTAAGTTTCATGTTTGGAAGCCACCTAAAGTGTCAGTTGCATTGTAAACAAAACTCTGTTCCTAAAGCATGTAAGGGTATTGGAGAACTTAGGAAGAAATGGTGGGTCCTGAAGAGACAGCTCTTTATTCACGCCTGGAGAACACTTGGGAGGAAGCAGGGTAGGATGGGTGACCTGCAGATGTGCACAGAATGCGCCTTTTCTTCCTTTACTTGAAAGCACTGCTGTATAGTGACTTCGGCAGGTCTTTCGTCTTCCCAGACAAGCTACCTTGCAGACCTGCCCTTTTACAAAGTTCTCTCCAGTGCCAATTCCATTGTCTTTCCTCCTTTGTGGCTGAAATGGGGCCACCCAGCCCAGATGGTCAGTCTGGGAATAAACACATGCCTTTTCAAAGACACAATATTGATTCCCTCTAAACCCACAATGCCCTCTTTCTTCTACTTCTTCTTACTCCAGTTCACAAGGCTTTAATCCCCACTGAACACGGCACGTCAATATGGGTCAGATGATGGGCTACAACTCAAAACCAACCGCTCTGAAGCAGGAAGCTTCGCCTGGCCAGGCAGTGTTCCATGAAGCAGGGCCGGCGCCATTGTCTCCTGCCAGGCTCTCACCAGCTGGCTGTGCTATGCTTGGCTAAGATTTAGACAAGAGTGGGAGGAGCTGGCTTTAATAAGAAGAGAAACAAGGGCTGACTTTAAAAGGTGACACTCTAAGGACGAACTTGAAGGGACAAGGAATAGGCCTCCACAGAAGTGGTTCTGCTTTTGGTGGGGGTGGGGGTGGGGCAAGCCAGGCATTGGAGAAGGGAGACAACCAGCTCACGAGCAAAGAACCCTGAATGTACCCACACCTCCTCAGTCTTATGTGACCCTGTGTCTCTAGATCTAAGGACAACATCCTGGGAGGGTGTACAACTTAACTTTTTCACAATAGTGTCCTGCAGCTCAAAGATAGTAACCGGCATTAGGGATTTCTACTTGTAAGTTAAACATAGCTGCTTGTTGAGGCAGAGAAATACATGATATTCTACTTCGATGATTTCTGAAACTGTAAGTGTTTAAAAATATAAGCATTGCTGTTTGACATTTTACGTAAAATATTTTAGTCATACAAATTAATTATAACAAATATATATCAATAGTTTTTCATGGCTGTCTATACAGGGCTCATCAGTGGACAACTGGTCCTAAAACAGTGGTTCTCAACCTGTGGGTTATGACCCATTTGGGGGTCAAATGACCTTTTTCCTGGGGTTGCCTAAGACTACTGGAAAACACAGATGTTTATGTTACTGCTTATAACAGTAGCAAAATTACAGTTATGGAGTAGCAACAGAAGTAATTTTATGGCTGGGGGTCACCACAACATGAGGAATTGTATTAGAGTTGCAGCATTGGGAAGGCTGAGAACTACTGACTGTTAGAGCTCTTCCACTCCCTGGACTTTCTTCACCTCTCAATACCTTTCTTTCTCATTGTAATATGCCGGATTCACATGACAGTAATATTCTAATGACAGTGAGTCAAAACAAGCAACATGAAAAGCCCAGCATACCTAAGACGGGAGGAGAGGTGGAGACAGGAATCCCTATCTTCTAAGTTTGTCCACTGACCTCTGCTTGTACATACACATGTGTGCCTGCACACACACACACACACACACACACACACACACACACACACACTTTAAAAAAAGCAGAGCATAGTGTTGTCACCTCATCAAGTCTTATTAAATTAAGGTATGTGTGTATTATTATTTTGACAATCTTTGGTGATTTGGAGTCATCGTAAGGAATGTCAGTTATCTCTGTCCGGTCCAGACTGTCTTTGGGGTTAAAGCTGACATGGCCGTGTAATTTTCTCGTAGACTGTGCTCCACAGTAAATGGTCTATTACTCTACCTGGACTGCTTCTTTCTTAGCTTTTGCTTCTTGGCATGTAAGCTTTTAGAGTCTTTTCTTTTGCTGACTTTAATCAGATCTGTCAATCAGCTAAGATCTCCTTTTCCACTTAGGGAGGAGCTTAGGCAATCAGTCGTGCCAAATTAGGATATCCCTAACTCCCCCTAGTTCTAAGTAAGAAGACTAAGGCTTCAATGCTTTCTTGCACAGAAAAATAACCAAGCTGTGTGATATTTATTTAAATCTGCAATACACACAGGGGTTGTCTCCACCACTGAAATGGAGCAGAGTTCTGTGCAGAAAAGAATTGGGTTGCAGAATCATGGAACAATCAAGGGCTTGGCACACTGGAGAAGGGACTCACATTTGTTGTGGCTGAAACACAGGAGGCTGGGGAGTGGTAGGAAATAATGGAACTAGAGAACCGGGGAGCCAGGACTCTGTTCTTGAGCATACAGTACAGCATTAATACAATCTAAAATTGTAAGCATTTTCAGACTTTTTTTTTTATCATCTGTCGACATCTACCTATCCAGCTTAATCATCTGTAACCTTACAAAATCTGAAGAATAATTATACCCAATTAAGAGATTAGCAAAGTGAGGCCAGAGTGGATTAAATAAATGTTCTATGCCCTGTCCATGAAACGATTCGCATCCAAATATTAATCTATTGATTACCATCCTATATCTGACCTTCAAATTAGTGGTAATTATTTTGTCTTAATTGTGTGGCCAGTGGGACTCTAGGGTCAGGGGGAGGAGTTTAAGTAGAAATGAAGTTTGATAACTACACATATTAGGAAGACAACTTTGAATGCTAATTTCAGAAGAGAGAGGATGAGGGCGCGAGAGAGGACTTAACACTCAAATTAAACATGAGGAAGACTCAAGCTTTGGTAGTGGGATGGAGAGATCTCAGGAAACTCTAAAAACATTTCCAAAGCAGGAGCTTTAAGCCTTTAAGACTGGCTGAGTACGTGAAAGGGAGAAGCAGAGGAAATCCCCTGAGTTCTTGTACTGATGCTGTGACCACAGCCTATAATGAACATTATGTCTTGTTCTGCCTTTTAGTGCTACCGTTTTTAAAAGGATCCACTGTTGAGGCTAATACAAGTGTGATGGACTAAGTTTGATCCTCAAACCCAATCCCCAACCCCAGGCATCGGGACACATGCTTGTAATCCTAATACCGGGGAGGCAGACAGGTAGACTTGACGATTCTCTGGCCAGCCAGCCTGTAGTGTTTGGTGAGTGTGCCAGGCCAGTAATAGACTTTATCTCAAAACCCAAGTCAAAGACAAAGACAAATAGTCCTTGAGGAATGACATGCGAGATTACCTGTGGCCGTCATGTGCAGATGATGCGTGACGGCAGACACACGCCCTTGTACTCATGAATGCATATGCATCAAAGAAGCCCATTATTAAACAGGATTAGGTTAAATGAATTCTTTGACGTAGGTCTCCTCATTATCTTTAAGTTCTATTGTATATTGAGAATTAAAAAACACGTACACAAGCAATTCCACATGCACTGGGATGTTCCAGTTGTAGCCAAATACCTTGGGCTCAAGAGAGAGGGCCTAAAAATGAAAGTTTGAAAATATTTTCGACAAACATTTGATGGCAGTATATCTGAGTCTACCACAGTACCTTTTTACTTGATATGTGTTATTCAATAAGGATAGTTTTAAAAATTCTAAGCCACCAGCCATGGAATATTTAGTTTAGAAATGCAATGTGGATGGAAACTAAAATGTATCTATCTCTGGGTGGAACGAAATAGCATTATGTACAAATTGTGACCTATGAAGTTCAGAGTTGTGAGTATTTGGAGCCAATGGAATAAAATACTCATAGACAGAATGAATAGAAGGGTGCAGAATTGTTTCATATGCCTTTAGGGTCTCCCGGGAGCCTAGACTGTCACTGGAAGAGTCCCACAATGGCTCAGAGTAGTCATCCCAGTTGGTTGGCACGTTTTGTCTCACAGGAGAAATCACTGTGCCATTATTTCCTCTGCTATTTGTATTGGCAAAAGCATGCTCCCAGCTCTCCAAGTGTGTGGTTTCTCAATTATACAGTAATATGTTTATGACCTTAAGTAATTCACAAGGGGTTAGAAAGTAGAACTGGGAATCCCTTACTGCAGTTCCACTCATAGTCACCACAGTCCAATCTGTCGACCTATCAAGAGTCCTTTGTGTGGGTCGTAGTTCCTCCGCTTGTCAGAGATCTTACAACACTTAGCACCACTGTGCTTCACTTAGAGACAGACCAACCGCACGCCATGCTTTCTTTCTCATTCTAATCTCACATCAACACATGCCAACTAGTGTTTTAAATGTTTTATGGATACTCAGCTCCTTAAGTAGCACCAGAATTATCCCATAAGAAATAAGGGAAATGCTGCAGAGAAAGAGGAAAGAAAGAAGTTACCTGGGTTCACAGAAGTCATTCTTCCCGTTGGCAGGGAACCAGGAAGTGGATTCTAGTACTTCTGGCAAAACTTCCTGAACTTCCCACATGCTCCATGTCCACATGTCACCTTTAATATTTTCTAACAATATTTCAAAAAGCAAAGCACTTTACAACACTTGATTTCCCTCAAATGATAGAACAGAATTAAATTAAACATTTCCTTTAAATAAAATGAAAACAAATAATCATGATTTAAAAATTTTATCCATGTCCTTCCTAAAACACATTCTTCTCACATCCACAAACATTCACTTTTTCTCTAAACAATTTACATCTCAAAGTAAAAAGAGGTTAGAGTACCTCTTACAATGTTCATGGCAGAGGGTGGCTAATTCTTCATATCAAATCCTTTAAAAAGCTGAACCTGAAAAGCCATAGCCCAGGCAAGTATCCCCTTATCCTGCCTAGATGGTATATGCAAAGTAAATGATCATTTAGGAATAGTTCCCTATTTTCAGATTATGTGTTTTCTCTAACAAAGATATCAAACCTTCCAGAATGTCACATTATATGTCTGCTTATTACTAATGGCTACTCCATAAACTTAATTCTTAACTATTAACAAGACATAATTATTAATGCCCATGTTGAAAATACCCAATTCACGGGAAGAGAAGAGAAAAATAAAACTCATTAAGCATCCATGATTTCTGGGCATTCTTCCATAAGTATCTTCTTTATTTGTAATGAATCTCTCCAGCAATGCTGTGTATTAGGAAGCCACAGAGAAGCTAAGTAGATTGCAGAAGTACATAGAGCAGGCTGGTGCCAGAGCTGGGAGCAACTCCGAAGGTCACCTAACTCCAGGTGAGCTGCTCTTCTCACTCAGGAGCCTACTGCACCTTACTTCTAGTAGGAAAGGAGTTAAGAGATGTGAGAACGACCCCTTCCAGGAGGAGAATGACACTGGTTTCTAGTTATCACAAAACAGGAGCTTCTGTTGCCAACGGCTAAATGAAAAGACAATAGCAAACTGTGGCATTGGCAAAGTCTCTGGAAAGAAAACCCAGGGATGAATAATCAGAATAATTATCCACGCACACACCAAACTGTGCACAAGATTTAAGACCTTGCAGTCTCTACTCTGAGTCACAGAATCCCAGCTAGAACATGACCGGTTGGTTTGTGTCCCAGTGGGTTGGGTTCCTTTGGGTCCTGCAGCTGCATAGCTGCTTGGTTTTCCATTTGGACCCTTTCACAGTGGATTAACAAATCATGCCCAAGAGGAATGACAGCAATGCCCTTGACTTTTCAAGTCCCTCTTAACGCCCTCAGACTGGGAGCTGGCATGCTATAGTGAATGCCAATATGGAAAGAGAGACCAGAGTGACTTCTTAGGGACCTTCATGTGATTATGGGACACCAACTGCTGTCTGTTGTCTTGAAGATGGCATGGCTCCAAGTTTCCAGCCTCAGAAGCTCTTGCAGGACCCCAAAGTACTTTCTTTTAGCCCATCCTTGATCCCCAAACTGCCACTACTGCCTTCCTCCAACCTGCAGAATCATGCTTAACATCAGAAATTACATCCAATATACAGAGATGAGGCATTTGTGGAGTCTGTTCCTAGTGAACAGGTATTTCATTAATTTAAAATTAGTTAAAATTAACTAAAATAACACCTTTTGCCCTTTTGAATTTCATCAGAAGGAAGTGCCCGCATGTTTTAATTTACAGGATAGGGAGGGGATTTAACCCCTGTGTGAGTTAATATCTTAACTTTTAAGTTTTGGTTATTCCTCCCCCGAATTATAATTTTTCCATTTATGTAAGGCTACTATAGGAAATTGCATATTAGAAACTGGCCTTATTGTTTTTACAACAAATATTGGTTTCAATCTTTCTTTATGCATATCTTTTTAGCTGAAGATTGTGGTCTAGTAGATAAACTTTATGCCAATTAAATATTATAATTTCAGAGCAGGAGCCATGGCTCAGTGGTAAAGAACTCTTGTGGTTCTTGCAGAGGCCCTGGGTTTCATTTCCAGCACCCACACTGAGGTTCACAACCATCTGTAACTCCATTCTCAAAGAATTCAGCCCCTTATTCTAAACTCCGTGGGCACCAGTTGTGAGCGTGACATACATACATGCATGCAGACAAAACATACATATACATAAATTATCTAAGTTTTAATCTTATAACCTTGATTATTCAATACTTAATTTTTCATTCATGGCCTCTATATTAAGAATATATCTTCCTTCAGTCTCCTTTTTAACTTACATGTTCAAGAAGAAAACAGGGTAGAGCCCGTATATAGATGCTTCAAAATGCTCTGGCCCTCTTGAAGGGGGCAAAAAAAAGATAAACTGGAAAAAGAGGATGTTGTGGGTTCAAATGCCTGGGGACCAAGACCTGTTTCATCAGAACACTGCGTCCTAAGCAAAGTCTTCCCTAGTAGCTAATTCTGTCGAAAAGTGGCAACCACTCTTGTTTGTTTGGAGACATTTTAATGAAAGTATTAAACACATTTGAACTCTCTGGCTTGTTCTACAGAATCATTATCCTGTTGTAATCTCCACTTTCACAGACAAGCAGATCGAAACGAGCTATTTAACCAGTTCAAACTTATCTAGATGACAAGTTAGGGGGCCATAGACAAACCTGGTCTCTTAGTTCCCTAGAATTGCTGTGCTAAGACACCATGACCAAGGCAACTTACAGATGGCTTTATTTAGACCTTACAGGTTCTGGGAGGAAAAAAAACTCATGGTTTTATTGAACTACTCCTTTGGACGCCTTCTGAGGAGGCATTCACATTGAGTTCTCTGGGTGGGAGGAAGGAAATATTTGAAAACAATCACCATCCTACAGATGTTAATGTGAGTAATAGGTAAGGATTGGCATTTCCAAGACAGGACTGAAAGACTAGAGTTAGCCAAGGTGGTTGCAACTGGCACTGTATATGAGATACGCGAGATGGGGGATGTTAGAAAGGCTGGGGAGAAAGACTGGCGGCTGAAGGTGTTGGCATGAAGTTTGTCTTTGCCCCTTAGGACAACGCCTTGCCAGCTTCTCCATTTTAAAGTCTTCTGGACAGTACTTGCATGTCTGCCCGCCCCCTTCTCCCCCCACAAGAGCCATTGATCCCAATGAGAAATCCTACATTTTTGTCTTTGACATCCAAGTTTATGTGCTACACACAGTAATATATCCATTTTATTTATATGAATTTTTTATATTTATCATTATTGGCATGAAGATCATCATGTTTGTCTTTGCTCTCACTGAATCTTGGAAAATTCTAGCACTAGCTATGAGGAACCTTTAAAAAATGATTAACTAGGCAGTGCCAGTATTGGATTTATGTTTCAAACTGTCCTCTGTGATAAAAGCACAGGGAATGACGTGAATGGGAGAAAGACTAGAATGAGGGAGCAGTAGCTTAGGAAACGACCTGTGGATACAAGCCGAGGTTAGCCTGAATACCAGAAAGCGAAGCCTAGTCCAGCTCTGCTCTGTAGCTGGGCATGCCTAAGAACAGTACTTCCCGTGACTGGAGGAACAGCCCAGCAGCTGCCAGCACTCGCTTCTCTGCTGGAGGACCCAGGGTCAGTTCTCAGCACCCACAATGAAAGGCACACAGCAACCGGTGATTCTAGTTCCCATGGATGGAACACCCTCTACAGGTACCTAAACGTGTGCGCATGTATGCACAAAGACACATTTACACATAAACAAAACTCTTAAATATATACATATAGATGTTAAAGAATAGTAACTACAGAAATAATAAGGCATTTTCATCATGGCTGGAAAGGGCATGCAGAGTTCAATCTAGAAGAAAAAAATTAGTATATTTTTCAGTGTGTGTGCATGTGTGTGTGTCTGTGTGTCTGTGTGTATGTGTGTGTCCATGTGCATGCATACATGTACACATGCATGTATGAAAGCCAGAGGAAGATCCTGAGTGTCTTCCTCTGTCATTTTCTACCTTAAAGTTTTTGACATGGGGTCTATCACTGAACCAGAGCTCAGCTACGCTGGCTGGCCAACAAGGCCTGGGGAGTTATCCATCACTAATCCCAGAGGTGGAGTTACAAGGATATACTATACTGGGTCCAGTTTTACCTATGTACAGAGGATCTGGACTCAGTTCCTCATGTTTGTGCAGCAAGCACTGTATCCACTAAGCATTCGCCTAAATTCTTGTGTTTCTTCCTAGTAATTGTTATAATCTTGATATTGCGTCCACACTAGTCAGTGTGCAACTAAGACAGTAAAGCAGGTGACAAGGAGAGAATGAGGAAGAAGACACTGTAATTCCAGTGCTGTTTATTCAGAACATATCACTTGGAGCAATGAATATATTTCATAATTTAATGCTGTTTTACTTGACCTTCATATAGAAGTTGAGATATCATACTCTTCCTGACCATGGAACCTCTTAAGTTCAGCCTAGTCCTTAGAGATAGGAAACTGAGATCCCCATTCATGAGCCTAATAAAATTACAGCATGTGAGGATTGTTACCTACACTCATCGAAGATAAAGCAGAGGCTTGCATTGCTAGGGCAATTAATGAAGAGGAGAGGACAGAAATGTTCTGGGTGCTTAGAAATTATGCCATCAATGGAAACATGAGGATTGCAGCAGCAGCAGCAGGGGAATGGGAGACGGCAGACCATCTCCTAGTCTGTAAGGTTCTACACAGGTCAGCACTCCTTACGCCCAGCATGATGACACTATAGCTCTTGCTTGCCAATGCAAACATTGTGTGAATACATTATGTGCTGCTGTCCCTCAGGGCAAGGGATGAAGTCTTATTTTCCCCCTAACTGCAATCTGCTTCAAATCCAAATTGAATCCGAGACCTACCATTACTTTTCCCTGACTCTTTCCAACAGATCTTCCTAATTTCTGTCGCTTGATTCTGGGCGTATCTGATATGCTAATTTTCTAGGAAAAAAGTTCAGTGGCTTCAGGGGAAAACATGCGCTGGAAATGATTGGCGTGTTAATCTCCCAGTTACGCCACACTTGATCTGCGCCAACATCGACACGCTGCGATTTACGTGAATTGTCTCAGTTAATGTCAAACAAGAAGGCTTGCACTCATTTTCATTTAAGTTGTGACTGAGAGACAGCGGAGCTGGGGTTTGAACCCTAGCAGATGAACTCTGACTGTTCCTTCTCACCTCTAAGTTATACTGACTTCTCTCCTGCCCTAGTGGGCCTTGCCGTAAGAAAGTAACTCAGCCAGAGCTGAGTTTTCTGAGCTCAACTTCCTACTGGCAGTAATATTTCCCGTCTTCTGCCAAGATTCATTTCTGGGTCACCTTTACCTTCTGCTAGACTCCACTGTATTCCTATTGATCTCCTCCGTGGAGCATTTTAAATGCCAAGGCCACGCTCATTCATTCTAGCTACAACACATTTCCTCGGGACATGTTATTTTCATCAGGATTAAAACAGCCCCTGCCAATAAATATTAAAAACCACCCAGTGAAAAGAACAGCTTATGAGGATTAGAATTCGTAAGCAGGCCTGGATTCATATGGCCAGCCCTCTCCTCCACCCCTTTGTGTATTCCCACAAGGGTGTGCTTTCGGCATCAATCAGATTTGGTGCTTGGATCAAATCCATTCATACTAATTGTCTGTCCATATTGCTGTGTGCTCTGGGTAGAATGCTCAGGGCGGAAGAGAACCTTGCTGCTTCTCCTACCCCGGGGGGCTTCAGATTTTATGTGCTTGATCTTTGTTGGTGGCCAAGATGAAAATGCTCGCTATGGATCGCAGCTTTCCTCCTTGGTGTTTGGGAGAGGGCAGTCATGATGATGGGCAACCCTAGCTATCCTACTTCTGAAAAGCCACCCAAAGAAGCCAAGAATAAGCCGTTTTGAGGCTGTGAGCCTTCCTATGTGGTGATCTAGCTGAGATTTTTGGTAAGGCTAATTATAGAAATACTGTGGATTGTGGTTATATTGGTTTGTGGCATGAGACAGTGAACTGTAGTTTTTTTTTTCATCTGTAGAATGAAGATGATAAAAATTACCCATAGGGGTTGTCAGGAGAATTAAGTTGCCACAGAGTGTTTAATGGATGGTTTGGAACAGAAGGACGCTCTGATCTGTCTGGCCCCTCATTTCACAGCCTGAAAGCCTGAATAGTAGGTAAGGAATTTGTTATCCATGTTCATAAACATCCCTAAAGACTCATGGTTCTTGCATTAAAAACCACACTTTCAGCTCCCAAGCTAATCGAGTGTCCTTGGGTCTGAGCTTCTCCACACAAATATTTTAGCTGGGATTTTAAAAACTAGTCATCTTATTCCTGGAAAAAAATGGTACATTTTAGTTGAACATGTACAGAGAATTCTTTCATCACCTGAACCTGGGTAGCAATTGCATAATATATAGATAGCAACTCACAGTAACTAATGATTTATAATAAATGGTTCAGCAAAGAAAAGTCTAGGTAAACTTCATATTCCACCCCTCTGGCAATGATCTACACGAGGTTTGCATCTTAAATCAACTGGTGGTTGCACCCAGAAGGATGTGGTCTACATAGATATGTGTGATGGGGCAATTACTCATCACAGAAAGGATGCCTGCTGTCATCATAGCTTCTCACTAAGCAGAGAGTGCTTGAGCGGTTACAGAATTACAGGGCTGACCTCCTGTCTGTTGCCCTCCACTTCCTGAGCTAGAGTCATAGAGAGTGGTTATCAGGGAGATCCTGGAGACATGTGAAAGCAGTCAGCACCCGTGGCTGAGAGGTTACATCCACAAAGAGCCCATTTTCCATCGCTTTATTCTAGCCATGAGTGGAAATGTTGTCAGGTGGTAGATGAGACGATTTGGGGTTCTCCAGTTTAGGATGTGGATGGTCTGAATGCTAGAAAGTGAAGGTGGGGTGCAGATAGACCCATGGTGGCTTATTCATGTGATCTGGGACAAGAAAAGTATATTTCTGTGCCACTCTTTCTTGCTGTAAAATGGTGGGTGATGATTCTTACTTAAAATATTTTAACCTTATGTACACTAAAGAGACAGTTCCTGAATATTATTGTTTCATGGCCATAAAACTTTTAAAGTATACACATGATGAAGTTTAAGGGAGTGCTCGCTGGGTAACTAGAGCTGGGCGATAACCATGTTAGGCTTTGCAGACTACAGGGCTCCTGTCCTAACTGCCAGCTCAGCTGTTGTCCCCTGAAAGCATCCAAAGGCAACACAGAAATGGAGGGACGCCACCGTGCTTTGCGTACAAACACGCAGTGGTCCCGACATGGGAGAAAGCTTATCAGCTCCTAGTACTGTTATGTAGTTAATGACTCTAGTGTGATATCAAATGTTTGATGACAGTGAATAGGATAATGAGTTCACCTCTGTGTGTGAGTCTCTATGTCTATTCAAAACTGTGGGACGAAAACACACACAAGCCAGCCGTGGCTGAGCTGAGGAGCCAGGATTTAGGGTTATTTTATTTTCTTGCTCTGAAAAAAAAAAGATCTTCTTAGCTTTGATATTTTTCCATACATTAATGTTAAATATGTGTAAAATCGATTTGGATGCAGATGCTTTCAAAACAGGCGTCTCCACCAAGCAGCCAAAAGATGAGAAAGGAAAATGGATTCCTCTCAGGTGGCCTCCTTTTGCACAACAGCCTTACACCATTAGCTTCTTGTTTTGGAGTGTTTCCTGTCCCTGGAACACTAGAGAAGGGTAGGGGAGTTTTGCTGACCAGAGCTTAGCTGAGCACATGCCTGTTGTGTTCTTTGGCCTTTTGCAGGGAAGCTGGGCTCATAACTATGCATCCCCAAGAATCACATTGTGGGTGGAAGAAGAAAGCTGTGACATTCCTTAAGAAGGAAAAAGAATAGAGCTGACTCTAGATGGCCACCAATCCTGCCAGTGGATAATTGAATATGGACCACTATGAATTTGTACACAAGACCACCTGCCTAAAGGACCCTTTTCTATTTTTTCCCTTTATTGAACTATGGGGTGGTCTCCATTAGTGGATTTCACTGTGTACAGATTTAGTTAAAGCCATTATTAGATTCAAATTTGTAGAGCTGGAGTTTTATAAAGGATTTATCTCCATAAGCAATCAACTTGCTTTTGTGTATGCATTCATTTCAAAATACAGTATCTTGTCTCATTAAATCCTAAAGAATAGGGATTATAACAAAACAAACCAGACCTGCTTCTATTAAAAAGTCCAACAATGAGCTGCGAAGACACCATTTTTCTTCCCTGGGTTGATGAAAAGGGAGAGTTTCTGAATGCGTCAAACTTGAAAACAACTTCACGTGGGGAAAAAGCAGCATGGTCTTCTCTCTCAAGAATCTGATATTTAAAAAGATTTTTTTCCTACTACAGCAGCCTGTTAGTTATTATAAAGAAACAATTTCCCAAACTATACCTCTTGTTACTGAGTTTTAAGCATTAAAGCATTACAATAAAATTCCAGAGAGAAAGAAAGGGGGGGGAAGAGAGAGAAGAAGGAGGAGGAGGAGGAGAAGGAGGAGAAGGAGGAGGAGGAGGAGGAGGAGGAGGAGGAGGAGGAGGAGGAGGAGGAGGAGGAGGAAGAGGAGGGGGAGGAGGAGGAGGAGGAGGAGGAGGGGAGGGGGGAGTGGAGGGGGTAAGGAGAGGAGAGGAGAGGAGCCTGAAGGCGAGTCTGGTTAATTTTAATATTCTTGAATCTGATAATTTCCTTAAAGACAAAAGGCCAGCATTCCCTTCATTCATAGCTGATCACAGTGTCCAGTGAGTATGGGGCTTTTCCTTCTATAGACATTAGTAGATCTCTAAGATAGGGACATTTTTATGCATTCCTAATGATACTATTAACAGGGCAAACGAAACAAATATCACAGGCCAAGAACAGTTCAGTGTTTAGAAAGTAGAGATTGTTTTTATGTGCTGTTTTCTCAGTTCTTAATTAGCCAGCTCTGTTATGCTCAGGGTTGATGAACCAGATGAATTCTGATGAAGTGAACTAGAATTTTGCTCCTTGTGAGAATAAACGAACTCAGAACAAATGCAACGCGTTGTTTGCCCGAGATCAGTTTAATAGCTTAAAATCAGACTCCGTGCTCCAGAGCTGTGCTCTAGAATCCCGAATGAGGCTAGTTAACATGCTTCTCGGAATGCCAGGTTATAGATGAGTGTAAATCTGGGCCCTGGGTCCAGTGAAAGAGTAGAGTGATTAGTGGGGTCCCCGTGAGAAGGGGGTGCAGGGTGAGACACTGGGCACATGTGCTGAACATTTACTGAACTTATCCCAGGATCTCAAGCATTGGAAACACTTATCTTTATATAACCATATATATGTGTGGATATGTGTACATAGAAATTCATCTGCTTGTAAAGTATGCACTTTATTGCAAAGTCTGAATGCAATGTGGACTAAAACCTGATGTGGTTTTATATTGCGCTAATCACTCTTCTTGGGAGTTGTATCGCATGTGTGTGGAGAAACGAGGTCAAAGTCAGATGCCTTTCCTTAATCACTCCACACTGTTATTTTTTTGGGGGACAGGGTCTCTACTTGAACCCCAAAGCTTCTTACTTCAGCTAGCCTGGCGGTCCAGCGAGTTTCAGGGATTCACTTGCCTTCACCTGTACTCTGCCCCTCGCCTCACCAAGGCTGAAGTTACAGGCATGTTTCTGACTCTCCACATGGGCTCTGGGGGTTTGAACTCAGGTCCTCATTCTAGCACCAAGGGCCCCTTACCCAAGACACCTTCTCTCCAGCTCTTAAGCCAGTGTTTTTTAAGCTGCGAAGAGTGTACAAAATGACAGCAGTGAAATGTTGTTTATCTTATCTGTATAATCCATCTCTTAGAAATATTATGTTAAATGTGGTGTCATGTTATTCTTTAGCTTGATTTTATTATAGTATTAAAGAAGTCAGGTTGTTATTGTGGAATACTGTCACTAGGAAAAATATGGCAATGTAATGCGTTCTTAATGATTTGCATGTGTGAGTTTCAGTTTCAGGGCCAAGACTGGAAGGAGATACTCTGAAGGTTCACGTGTAGATTTATTATAGTGGAACCCGTGAAAAAGCTCACAAGGCTAATGGAGCCACCTGGAAGATGTCCTCCGGTCCCCAACACAATGCCCCAAGAGTGCTTTCCTTAGGAGTCACCTCTGCTGGTCCTCTACCCATAAGTTTTGAGGTGACTTGTTTTCTAGATTTAACCTAATTTTATTCATGTTTCAAGATAAATAAATTATGAACTATGTGTGAGTTTAAAACTAAAGAAATACAAATATTTTCTCTAAGTACTAAATATTTTCAATAACTGGAGAATATGTTTAAATCTGTGTACCCATTGAAATAAAATGGAACAACCTCCCCAAACCCAAACACACACACACACACACACACACACACACACACATACACACACACACTCACACACACACTCACTCACACACATGCGCACTCATGCACACACACACACACACACGTGCATGTGCACAAGTACATGTGAGGTAGGGAGTGAGGATGGGAAGGAGTGAGGGAAAGAGAGAGGGGGAGGTAGGGAAGGACATACCTCACTGTGATCAGCAGTTCGGTCTGAAGAATGGGTACAAAGAAGGCAGAAAGAGGAGCTTATTCATGTTTTTATAAAATGAATACGAACTGCTTAAGTATTTATGGAAATAAATATGACTTGAATTAAAAGGTAATATGCATCTTACTGTAAAAGGTAAGGACTAAGAGTGAAATCATCAGTGTAAACATTCACAGCACAGTGAACGCTTCTATTTGGGGCATGAAAACAGTCTTATTATAAGTGTGCAAAGCAAGCGTATTTAAAAGTATACCTTGGATGGTCTCAGTTTTATAAAATGTGCTCTCGTCTGTCTGTTTAGCTAGAATGTGCATCTATGTTTTATATATGTATATAGAGAAATTTCCACAAGGTAATTCATACCTTAAAAAATACAGCAGGCCACTGGGACACATACCTTAAATAATAGCACTTTGAGAGATGGGGCAGGTGGATCTCAGGAAGTTTCAGGCCAGCCAGGGCTACATGGTGAGATCTTGTGTCAAAACCAAACCAAACCAAACCAAACCAAACCAAACCAAACCAAACCAAACCAAACCAAACCAAACCAAACCAAACCAAACCAGAAAGAAAAGAAACAAAGAAAGAAACAAAGAAAAAGAAAAACCTTGAAAGAAAGAAGTTAAACACTAGTATGGCCACCACTAGGTAGAGGTGCAGAAGAACTGTCATTGCTTCTTATGTTTTGGTTTATCATCTTTCTCTTCTACTTCTTCCTCCTCTTCCTCTTCTCCCTCATTTTATCCCTTTCCCCCAGACTGATTTATCGATGTCTTATTACTTTGAAATGATACTTCTGCAGTTTAAAAGTTACAAACACTGGAGTATGGTGGCACAATCCCTTAATCCTAGCTCTCAGGAGGCAGAAGCAGGTGGATCTTTGTGAGTCTGAGGCTAGCCTGGTTTACACAGAGAATTCTAGACCAGTCATAGTTACACCATGGGACCTGTCTCAAAAGTTAAAAAAGTTATAAACATGAAAAGTAAATCACAGGTGATGGTAACAACCGTTCTGGGTTTTGAAGACCCACTAGGTTCCAGCTGTTTGCATTGGTGACTGCGGCCGTTCCTTGCCCTCCTCGGCTGAGGGAGGAATTCATGACAATTTAGAATCTTGTTCCCTACCAGTCTGTGTGTTAAGATCTACAGTGGCCACATTGAGCGATGGTGAAAATTTTGGAAGATGGGATCTAGCAAGATCTTTTGGTAACTAGAGGTGTTCACTTTAAGGAGATTTTTGTTTCCTGTGTAAGCAGCTTGTTTCAACACGTGTTCCCACAGGGCTATGCTTTCTCATCACAAGCCCAAAGCAACGGGCCAATTGACAGCGCACCTCGGGCTTCAGATCCGTGAGGCGAAGCACTCGGCACTCTTTAAAAGTTAATTATTTTGGGTATTTTATTATAGTTGTGGAATGCTGGCTAACATAACAATTATCATTTTATACATGGGGGTGGAGAACCTACAGGCATTAAAAATAAGGGTGATTTACTCAAGCTCCTATTAAAACAACAGCAGCAACAACAAAAATCTAAATATATATTGACCTTCAGAGACAGTCTTATTTCCTCTGTATTACAAAGTAGATTCATTAAAAGTTGTATCTTTACCTTACAATTCCAGGATGGTAAATAAAAATGTTGAAGTTGAAAGGCCTATTAAATTCAAATTAAAGTAGGAATATATGAAAGGCTTGGCATGGAGATATGGCCCAGTGCTTGAATGTCTCCTGCTCATTTAAAGGACACGGTATGGTTCCAAGCATGCCTGTCTGGCGGCTCACAACCACCTGCAACTTCAGCTCCTGGGGTGGGGGGTCTGACCCCTTTGTCTGGTGTCCCTGGACACCAAATCTCTCTCTCTCTCTCTCTCTCTCTCTCTCTCTCTCTCTCTCTCTCTCTCTCTCACTCACACACACACACACACACTCTCTCTCTCTCTCTCTCTCTCTCTCTCTCTCTCTCACACACACACACACACACACACACACACACACACACACACATTCTCTTTCACTCTCTCTCACACACATATCCACAGAACTAAAAACAAATGGTAACTTTAAAAGATATGAAGGACTGTTTTCATACAGTTCCTTCCCCTTATCCCCTTATTTTTATTTGCCCCTGAGGAATTACAGATGGTAAGTCTGCCCAGTCCCCCAGATCCCAACTGTCCGTGTGTCAAGTGTGTCTGTCTTTTCTTCATTCCTACACTTTCCTAGTCAGGGTGCTGGGACAGAAGCCGTGTGGAGCTGAAGAGAAAGACTGTTTCTAGTGTGGTTCCTTTCCATTTATTTTATTTTTATTTGCCCTTAGATGAATTAGAAATCGTAAGTTCACCCATTACATACATTTAAACACTTCAAGATCACATACTGTATTCGTAACATGCAAGTACACACAAGTGTAGAAAATGGACATCTTCACATTAACTGAGTAGAACCTTTTCTGTTTTAAAAGAGTTGTTTTATATTTATTTATTTGTATGCACATGCATGTGTGTGTGTGTGCATGTTACATGTGTACAGTTACTGAAGGAGAACAGAGGCATTGGGTCCCATGGAACTATAGTTATAGACAGTTGTAAGCTGCCTGGTATGGTTATTGGAAATCAACTTTAAATCCGAGGAAAGAGCACCATGTGCCCTTAACCACTAGGCCTTCCCTCTAGTCCTACAATTTCCATGTTTTAGCTTATTACGTACATTGGAAAGTAACTGTAGACAGATGTGGTTTTGTGCGCATAATCCATTTGTCCTCAAATGAGCCTAGTTTGTGAGTTGTGGTGATTGTTTCCTTCTTCATACATTAAGAATTTGTGGCAGGTAAGATACATAAACATACCCATGTGCACACACACGTAAATCCATTTATACTTCATCAACTAAGGCAGCAATTCCAATTGCTAGTTATCCTTCTGGACACACACACACACACACACACACACACACACACACACTAAATAAAAATAAAATGTCTTTTAAAACAGAGATGGCTATACACAGTTAATATGAAGATGTCCATTTTCAGCCTACTGGTCTTCAATTTGTGTGTGTGTGTGTGTGTGTGTGTGTGTGTGTGTGTGTGTACGCACATGTGCTTATATGTTATGAATACAGTATGTGATCTTGAAGTATTTGAATGTATGTGATGAGTGAACTTATGATATGTAGTTCATCATAAAAATAAAACGAATGGGAAGGAACCACACTAGAAACAATCTCTCCAACCCCACATGGTTTATGTCCTGGCACCCTGACTAGAAAAGTGAAGAAATGAATAAAAGACAGACACACAGATACACAGACACACAGGCAAGCTGGGATCTGGAGAACTGGTCTCTCTGATGGAGAAGCTGCAGCGCCCTGGGAACTCAGGATGTTTATGAGATACAGTTGAATAGGAGTCAGGGTTAGTGCATACAGGCAGGGAGGCAGGGTTGTTACAGGCAGACACGGTGGCAGGGCTATTATATACAACTGAACAGGGAGGTGGGGTTGTTACATACCGGTAGTCAAGGATTCAGGGTGATTGCACACAATTGAACATGGAGGAAGGGCTACTATACAACAACTGAACAGAGAGGCTGGGGTATACATACAGCTGTTATACATACAGCAAGCAGGAAAGTTTATCAAATCTCAGGTGAGTCATTTTTGTGGGGAACAGTCTCTGGGCTATAAATGTCCCAGACAAGAAGGCTGTGGTAGGCATTTCCCCGCACACACTATCAGCTCTCACAATCAGATGGGAGGAAGGCTAGGCCATCCTGCAGAGCCTCACCCAGAGGAAACTTTGCTTCTCCCACATGCGGTGCTCATATCAGCAGCACTCATCTACTGAGAACTTTACTAACTCCCTGCAACCTCCAAAGCCACTGTGCCAATTGAAATGTTCTGGGTTTGTAGCTCTGGAGTGTTTTCTGTCAGGCAAAAGCTATTCGCTAACAGCTGGAGCAACACAGGTTCACACAGAAGCATGCCTGAAGGTCGAAGAGATTTCTGAATCTTGCACCCTTCTCCTACATCAATGGCTTTCAACCTTCTAATGCTGAGATGCTTTCATACAGTTTAACATGTTGTGGAGATCCCCAACCGTAAGACTATTTTTGTTGCTACTTTATAACCGTGATTTTGATGAATTGCAATGTACATGTCTGTGTTTTCCGATGGTCTTAGGTGACATCTGTGAAAGGGTTATTTGAAGCCCCCGAAGGGGTCATGACAGGTTGAGAGCCACTGTCCTGTCTGGACAGCTCTATGAATCCCTACTGCACTGTCTTTGTTTTAAAATTTCCTCTCATGTGTTGGGTCACTTTGAAGAGCCACTCACTTTATTTCTGATATTTTCATTAAATTGTTATTAGCACAATAGCACACTCACCCTCCGTGTACCAGCGTCAACTCCTTTCCCCCTTGCCAGAGCTGGGGCAGAGTAACTTGGGCCCCGCTCCTCAGCCTGAGTCAGTACTGCCTCAGTTGGATGAACCAACCATGGTTCGCCTCCTTATGCCGTTGCCCAGACTGTAAGCAGAGGAGCTTACCCCAGCTCGTCTTCCATTCCCCCTGGAGCTTCTGATTTGGTTTAATCTGTCTACAGCCTAAACCTGATACACTGTCGCATCTCCAGGCTTACTACTGTGAAGGCATCTCTTCTGCCAAGTACCGCTCAGTGCCCCTTCCAAATCTTTCCTCTAAGGATGTGCATCCTTTCTTCTGCATACCACCCACCAAATATCGTATATATTACAAAGTTGAAGACTGTGTGTGTGGGGGGGTGGGTGATAATAAGACCAAAAAAGTACACAGTCTATAGTATGCAGCAGCATTTCTCCTCATCCAAATACTCTTACCTTTTATAATTCTTTACAATTAAGATTTAATTACACAACTTGCCCTTCCGTATTCTCCATCATCACCAATCAAATTCATGGCCTCTTCTTTAGTTATTATTCACACACACACACACACACACACACACACACACACAGTATATATAAAACCTGCTGAGCCCATTAGTGTTGCTTGTGTGTGTATAATTTCAGGACTGACTGGTTGGTATTAGATAACTAATTAGGGGACATGTCCTTGGGGAAGACTAATTTTCCCTCTCTCAGCACTCATTAGTTGCCTGTAGTTATTCATCTAGGGGTGGGCTACGTGAGATTTTCTCTTTCCACATTAGCACCGGGTTAGCACATTCATGGCTATTGTCATTGGTCAGGCCTTATTTAGTCAGCTATGTAGTTGAGGTATCATGAATGTAGACTTGCTGTCATTTCTAGGAGACACAGTCTGGAAGCAGACTTCCTGGTCCTCTTGTTCATAGCATCTTTCAGTTTGCTTTTCCATGACGATCCCTTAACCTTAAGTGCAGGTGTTTTGTTATATTATTTGGGGCTGGAAACCATATGATTCTCTGTTTTTTGATCAATTGATTTCTGTAATAGTCTTGTGTCTGATGCAAAAAGAAGCATCTTTGAGGAAGAACGAGAGCTAGTTCTATCGGCAGTGGCAATTTATAGACACTAAAATTTCTACCACAGCCCTCCATGATGCGTTCTTTAATACAGTTTATAAATGAGAGGGTTAAGGGCCAGATGCACTGACACAGTGCTTACATTTTATATCTTGTTAGTGGTCAGCTTGGGGTCAGAGTCCTGTAATCAATGTACCTAAGTCCCTGTTTCCAAAGACCGTGCAGTAGGGTTCCTAATCCACATGCTCAGTCTGTATTCACCAACGGGTCCTGACAAATACTCTGTATTTATGAAGAATATGCCTCTGCTGCTTTTCTCTCACCACTTCCATTCTGGACTCTTCATCCAAAAGTTTGGCAGGAAAAAAAAAGGAGCTGACCTTTCCTTACAAATGTCGTCAAACAAACCCAGTCCTCTGCTATGATCTTGGCTTGAATGGCAAACATTGCCTTGAATAGCTATCTATTTGCTAATAAGAATGATCACATCACAGACCCTCTGAGGACAAAGATGAATGTGTTGAAATCTGTAGTATATGCCAGGCATTATTCTAGACAGGTTTGCTTTCATTAATTGATTTGATTCTGAAAGATCAGCAAAAGGCATATGGGCATAGCTACGGTAGAGCTCCTGCGTCAAACATGGGAAAGGCATGAAAGGAGAACTTGAAATTAGGCGTAAGTGGGAATTACTACTTATATTGCTGATAGACAAGAAGTGACACTGGGTTCCTATTACCATTTATATACTAAGCAGGGTGAAAAGAATCTGTCCACTCAGCTTTGAAGACTACAACACACCAAGTCTCATATCACACCTATGCCCTGTCTTTAAAGTAGAACTGACATGGGGGCCAAATCCATGCTCCAAAAATTTGACATGATCCATCTGATGTGATATCAAAGCGGTGCAGCAGAATGCAGTTAATAAGATTAATACACAAAGGATGGGTTTCCCATGGCTGCTTTTAAGAAACATTTCGTGTCAACTATTCTGTGTTTCCATGGAAACAAAAAAGGGAAATCTCATTGAAGTAGGCAGGAGGTAACAGAGAAACGGGAAGAAAATTGGCAGCCTTGGCTATTGTTAATAATTACCTGGGTAGCAATTACTACTTTTGGATATTATTCAATTTTTGTAGTCTTTCATCTATGAGCACCACATTTCATTTGGAAGCAGAAAGGTTTAATTCATTCCCTTGTCTTGAAGACCCTCACTGACCTTGAACTGTGTGTCAAGTATCTCTCTCCCATCTTGCTAGATGGACAACACCTATCTAAGAAAGCCTGCACAATCTGTTTAGCCTTAGGCCACCTACGTTTTTATTTATATGCTCAGTTCTTGTTGTTAGTGATTTTCTTCAAGTTTAGAGAAGAGTTAGCCAAATGTCCAGGAAGCAGCTGTTTCTCCAAAACAAACTGGGAAGAAAAATAGTTGTTCCTCTTGCTCCCCCCCCAATAGAGGCAGGCAAATGGCTCAAAAAGGGATATCTCTAAAGAATACCTGCTTCTCTACTGAGGAATTCTGGTTTCCAATGTGGTCAAGTCCTATTGGCACCACAGAGGCACGGAACTTCTGTGTTAGAGTGTAGTTCTTAAGAATGTAAATATATATATAAAAAAAAAGACCAAGTTGGTGAGTCTATCCTTTAATCGGTGACATTTCCAAGGGAGCACTCTCCTGGTTTCCCAGTTGTCTCCCTAAATCAATTTAGAGCTGCCTGGCATGGGCTCCAGGCAGGCAGCATGGGACTGCAGTCCTTCAAAGAGGTGTGAGCGACTCTCATCTATCATTATATGGTGCTTGCTTCAAAGCTCGGTGGAAGATTACTTTAAGGAAAACAAACCTAAACAGAACGAGACTCTGACGCCTGGATTCAGTTGAAAATCTGGAGAATGTGAGACAAAAACCTTTCTAAGCACAAACGTGGCCAGAGATTTGCGAGGGGTTTGAAAGGGGGCTTAGGAGAGATAAACAGTAGCTGTTCACATCCTGAATCACACATAGGAGCAAGGGAAGAGCGATGGAGAAATGAACTATCCTGAGGCTGTGTTGGGCACAGGAGTTGGTGTTCCCGGCTTTGGGAGTCATCAGCAAGTAGTCTACTGCTAGGTTTCTGAGAAGGCTGCCAAGCCTGATAGCTTAGCAGGAACATTGGTTCCCCCCCAGTCTGTCTGTCACATTGGTCATGTGACCCCATGATTAGAACTCATGGACTCATTGATAGATTCTGTGTCTACAAATGGAGAAAGAATGTGAGAATATGCGTGCATGCTGTTTATGTTTCGCTCTGTAAGCAAGAATGCGTCTCCAATGCTAGCCCTAAGAATAGGGGAGAGAGAAGGTTTTAAGACCAAGAAAGAAATCTAGTAGCAAAGAATGATGCATTGATACCCAGAGAGATTCCGGACTGTACTTTCAAGTGCTTTTCAGGCTGTGGACATCTGTTGACTTACTGAGCAACACCTGAAGGGAAAAGAAAACCCTGTAACTCGGCCATCTGGCCACCTTCTTATGCAAGCATCTGTTCTCATGTGCCCACTTCCTAGACCGCAAGGCCAGTGATGCTCGTGTTCAGTGCTTTTTGATCTTAGCCTCTTGTAAAGTAAACAAAAGAAAACAAAACAATAAAACCCTGAATTTTTATTCTGCAACCCAGGATATTTGCCTCATTTCCATAATCTTGTAAAATAGTACAACGAAGTTCACTTTGGTATTTTTTCTATTCCATTTTATTTCCTTAATGCTTGTCATGACCCACTAAATTAATTTTATGTCTCACTAATGAATTGTGCCCTGCTGTTTGAAAGTGCTACACTAGAATGTATTAACCTTGGGGGCAAGAATTTTAATCACTCTTTCTGTTCCTAACACTTGGTCACTTTGTAAGTATTTGGTGAATAAATGAGTAGTAAATGAATAAATTGAAGTTAGTGTTCTATGCTCAGCACCCAAAACAAGAATATTGGCCAGTGCGGACACAATAATTTAATTTACAAATGAAACAGGAAAGATATAATGATGGAACAAAAGGCAACTATAACCCTTTGGTTATAGACAGCTGGGTGAACATTACTTTATCACTGATAGTAATAATAACAATAATAACTACGACACATAGACCAATGTTACAGAATAACCAGAAATAGTAAGTCCACGCAGCAACACCCAACTGACTCTAACAGTAGCAAACACTTACTAGGAAAAAGTCTTTTTCAAAAGTGTTGCTGGGGAAACTGGACAGCCACACATAGAAGACCAAGACTAGATCTCTGCCTGTGTGTACAAATGTCAGCTCAAAAGGGATTTAATTTGATGAACTCTTAATGTCAAGACCCATGACTTTGAAACTACTAAAGGAAACAATACAAACTACTTCCCTTCTCTTTAATAAAAGACACCATAACATACCATGAAAACCTCACTGTGACCCTCAGGGAATAGAATGTACTAGTAAAAAAGATCATTCTCTGGTCAGAAGAATTTGTTCTCAAAACCCAATCTGCCACTTTCGCACCAAGCTGTATATTCTTTCTTGGCCACAGCAGTAAATCATTATGGTCCCTGCTATATGGACCACTCACTATACAGTCGGCCCTGGTGAGAGCTTCAGTGGGTTAAAGGAAGGCACGGGTTCCATTTGAAGACATTCAGGCTTGTACTTTGCCTACATGCTCAGCAGCAATATTATTGATCATAAAATGCTTCTCACAGTTCCACCATAGAGTAAGCACTCTATAAATTGAAGCAACTATTAGCTATTTTGTCATATTATAAAACCTATGGCACAAGTCACATGGTCTCTTTAGTAGAGCAAATAAATCACTCCAGAATAATCCCTTTGTATGTTTTCTGTTTCTTTGTTTGGTTGGTTGGTTGGTTTTTGTCGTTGTTATTGTTAATTTGACACAAGTTTAGGTCATCTATAAGGAGGGAACCTCAACTGAGAAAATGCCATCAGATTGGTCTATGGATGAGTCTTTGGCTGCATTTCTTTGATTAAGGATGGATGTGGGAGCGCACATCTCACTGTGGATGACGCCAACCTTGGGCAGCTAGTACTGGGTTGTATAAGAAAGCAGACTAAGCAAGTTAGTAAGCAGCGCACTCCTTCATGACTTTTGCCCCCCTGGTTCCAACCTTGAGTCCCTTCCCTGTCATTCCCCATGATGAACTGTGACTGAGGGTGGGGGATGGTAAGATGAAATCTAACTAATAGAAGTCTAAGACAGTACACATCAATTAATTGTCCTATTAAACATGAACAGGTTTAGGTCAGTCCAGCTATATAATAAACAGAGAGGCCTGTAGACAGTTGTCTGCAAATGTGAGAATGTAAATAATCTCATGTTTGGTAAGCCAGATATATCCTTGGGATGCTGGGAATCTGTGAGGAGACTTCTGAGCACTCACTTCAGGGAATCTTACAGCATCCCTAAGATATGTGGCAAGGCAGTTGTCTAGAGAAGCTGAGAGAAGCAGGTTTACTTCAGCAGGTGTTCAGCTCTTTCTGCCTGGCTCTTCTGAGCAGTCCAGCAGAAGGCTTTGGAGTAAGAGGATCTTGGGTGCTAAATTCATTCTCCCCTTGCAACAAACTTGGTGAATGTAACCAGACTGAGTATTGCGTTGTTTTCTCTGTCATGTTACGGTGGTCATGGGTTAGTGTTGAAAGGCAATTCAGCACCAAGACAGAATGATGGGCCCAATTCCTTTTACCTTTCTTCTGCTCCATTTCCTGTGAATGGTTTTTAAATTTTTTGTCTTATCTGTTTTGCTCAAATTTCTCCCCAATTTCCATCTGTACAAAAATGAGAGTAAGCCTGTGCCCAAAGTCTCATTTGCCCTGATTTTGTGCCTTCTCCTCCCTTCCCTGAGTAACTCTCATGGGTTCCTAATATTTCCTACCCTTCCCTCAGTCCTCTGAAATTCACAGAAACAAGCTTGTCTGCTTCCCCTGACGCCCCAGAGTCCATCAAGCTTACTAGAAAACTCCCCAAGGGCCAATAAAAAGCCTGCGAGTCTCCAGCCCACCTGCGGCATCTCCTGAGTACACAGCCTCCTGTCCATCCTTCTCCTTTGATTCCAGGCTTTGTAAATCTTTTACCACATGTTGTCAAAGCCTGGCAGATCCCCCAAATCCTTCCCTGATAGCACTCATTCTCTTTAAACAACCTGGCAGCACTTCTAAGTGAGAAAAAGCCCTAAAATAAAATACACTGTGTTTAGTCTCTACGGTCATTTCCTGGCTTTGTCCTGCACTTTCTGTTTCCTCTAACTAATCACCACACGACAGTCCTGGATTTATTGTGGAAGCTACTTGAAAGTTCAGGCAAGCCTCTCAGGCCAGACTGTATACCCCCCTCCATCACTCTTGCTCCCACATGCTAGCGATTTATCACTCACTGTGATTTAATGTGGGGCCTGAGGAGCAAGAGCCAAATCTTTGCCACCAAGGCTATTTGGGAGACACAGGAGCCAAACATTATGGTCTCAGCACTGAGAAGTGTAGTCATGAGAAAGCCCATGGTCAATGCCTGGCCAGAGGAGAGCCATAAAGAGGTCCATGTCCCACACAATCCCTGGTAATGGGCCAGTATGTCCATCTTGATCTGCTTGTCATTCATTTGCAATCCCAAGTAGTTGCCAACTGACGATCCCTAACGTTAAAGAGAATGACACAAAGACGTGAGTTGCTTGATTTCATTTTTTTTGCAACAACTATACAAGCTAAGAACTCCTTTTAATCAATTTTTGTAGATGCTGCATCATGAAACTGAAGAGGTCCAGCTCACTGCTGAGTCATTCACCTTACAACTCGTTTTCCTTCGGCTAAACTGCCCTCGACCTACAGTGCTGATCCTGTGACATGAATGGTACCTGGGGGTGGTTAAGATCCTACACTAGTTGTTACGTTGAACTCCCAGCAACCATCGTTAACCTCAGTTCCCAGGAACCTAATGTCCTCTTCTAATCTCTATGTACACTGCACTCAAATGGGGCACAGACATATACCCAAGCAAAATGCCGATACACATAAAATAAAACAAAACAAAACAAAATAAAATAAGATAGACTAAAAATGATAATTAAAATGAGGAAACTATTAGTAATTGTTAAGTCGGATGAGCTCTTCGAGGAAACCACAACGGAGGAGAGAAAGGGAAACAGCAGATGTGTTCTATCTTACTCTGATGCTATGCCACCACACTGATGACTTCAGCATGTCAGAGTGCTCCCTACTCCCACCAGCATTTCCTGCCATAGGAAAGGGCCTCTGCAAGGACACCATTCCTTAGATCAATCTGTTGTTCCTTGGCCTCTCCACAAAACATCATGTGATCTGTGCTGTGATAATTTTGCTCTGCCTACAATAAACACAAAAGAATCTAAGACATAAATGTCATTCAGAACATACATACACACACACACACACACACACACACACACACACCTGTCTACACACACAAACACAAACTTTAAAAGTAGAAAACAGGTTTAAGAATGTGGGTTAGCTGACATAGTCCTTGTAGCATGCATGAAGCCCTGGGTTTGAGTCTTAGCATCATGCCTTATAAAGCAGGCTGTGTGGCACATGCCTATAGTACCAGCACTCAAAAGGTAAAGGCAGGAAGGTTGGGAGTTCAAGAATTCCACTGGTTTACAGGGATTTTGAGGCCAGCTTGGTCTTCATGAAACTTTGTCTCAAGAAAAAAAATATTCATCAAAATGTGAAGAATTCATTAGAGAGAACATTGCCAATGGTCTGGATGTAGTAACTGTCAAGAAAGACTGTGCTGTGAGACTTCCCTTTTGAGATAGGTTCTTACTATGTTGTCCTGCCTGGTCTTAAACTTGCTATGTGGACTAGACTAACCTTCAACTAAAAGATCCATCAGCCTCTGCACCCCCCTAAGTGCTAGGATTAAAGGCATGCACCATCATGCCCAGAATATATGCATATATATGATTATATATATATATATGGAGGAGTGAATAAAAGGGATGGAGGATAGGAGAAAAGAAAAGGAAGGGAAGGGGAGGGAAGGGAAGGGAAAGGAAAGGAATGGAAGAGAGGAGTAGGAAGGACCCTGTTTTGTGAACCTCTTCCAGTGTGTATTTCTCTAGATAATTCATCCCATCTAGAGAAGTGAGAAAAAGAGGAGGCAGTGTTTGTGAAAATGGCTTAATGTGCATCTACTAAACTCTCATGATGACTAATTCAAGAGAGCAGCGAATGTCAGAAAACAAAGTTAATGACGTATGCACAGCTGGATCAGATGGACCTGTGTCCACTGTTTCCTGCCCATAGGCCCTCCAGAGAACTGACTCTTAAGTATTTTGATATTTGTATGGGCCTCTACCTTGCCACTGGACTTGACCTATATCCCAGTCATCTCTCACTAATCCACCATCATTCTCGGTTCTTCAGTCCTTTACCTTGAATCATTTGTGATCTCTGCTTTTGTCTTCTGCAGGTGGGAGGCACTTCTATTTAAATGCACACATTCTCCTAGTTCCAGTGATTTCACTGGTTAATTGACAGAGAAGGAGTGCTTGCTTGTATATTTAGCCAAGAGTAATTAAACCACCAGCAAAGTTTGCAGAGAAAAGGATGGTTATTTAATTAGAGGTTAAATAATGAATTATTAATTATTGAATTGAGTTAGTGTTCATTAATTAGTTTATAAAGTGCAATCATTACATCTTTTGTATTTTAATGTGGAACTGTGTTTTATAATTACCTGCTAAGTCAATTATGTAGCCATTAGCATTTTGCCCAGGGTTATATTACCATTGTTTTTTGTTCTCTGTAGACTTCAGACAACAGAAAATACACTAACTGTTTTCTTTCACAAAAGGTCTCTATCCTGTTTACAGTAACATGTTTTACAATTTGGATCACCTATCACTCATTTTTCAGTTAGCACACAGGAAAACATAGTTCCTCATCACTTGTAGTCAGAGAAATTCTGTTTGCAAGACAGCCCTTGTCAAAATTAAGGCAGTTCTGGTAGGGGACAGGAAGGAGAACATGTGGGCATGTGAGGCAAAGGGAAGACAGGAAAGGTGCAGGTGTTAAGATGGCTTCTTATTAAAGCTGATTACCACTTCTGTCTCCTAGCAGATGATCCAAACACAGGCGGTGACAACACATGGTTCCCCACATCTTCTCCTACTGCAGATGTTCTTTCCTTTCCTGGACCAGTGACCCCTTTGAGCAACGGAGGAAAGATAATCTCTGGGTAGCACACCCATGACACTTGCACAAAAAGGTGCACATCATTTCAGAATTCTCTGATTCCTGAAGTCCAGGTGTGAATCCACAGGTCTACATTTGCTGGGTTTAAAAATCTGAGTATTGAATAGGCATTGAAAGAGGTATTCATAGGTAGTGAGCATAACCCTATCTATGGTTTTCTAAGTTGGAAATCTCTCTTAGTGTTCCAAAAGCCCCTGAGAAACATGGCAAGCTGAAAAGAAGAGCACCAGGCTCTGGAAGAACTGGTCCTAGACTCTGACTCTGACATTTAATTGATCTGGCTTCATCCCTTCATCTGTGAAATGTATATAACACCTCGTCTGTAGAGTTGCTAAAAGCAAAATACAGGAAAAAGTAACTGGAAGATTCTGGAAATTTAGATTTTAGTAGATAAGGTGCATGCTTTTAGAAAAAAAAATGGATTAATGGACAGCTTTCACATTTCAAGTGTGAACAACTAAACAGTCGCTCGAGAAAAGTTTGTGGTATCTGATGCCCAAGCAATCATACACTTGACATTAGTGAAGTGTCAGTACCCAGGCAGAGGAGAAGGGTGTATGCCTAAACAGTAGAACACCAGATTTAAACTGGACTGGACCAGTGAGATCAAAGCTCAGAAAATTACAGGGCAGAGGAGGTTTTAGCAGAGATCTGCTAAGAATGCCACCCGAATTCCTTTGGCTCTTCAACAGTTGTCTTTGTGCATAGCCAGCAACATGGCCTCTTCCTTACAAAAGACTTTCAATCTGGCTAAAAATATATCTTCATGTTTTCAATTTCTTAAAACAAAAATTAATGCCATACATAGATTTGATTTTATGTCAAATCTCTTTTTGGATTTCATCTAAGATATAGTAAAAGATTCTTGTATTTATGATTGCTAACTTAAAAATTTTTTTGTGTAAAGCATTTTTGCTATACAATATATTTATTTTGATCATATTCTTTTGCCTTTCCTAATCTCCTCTCAGATAGTCTCCACCTTCCCATCCACCCAACGTTATGTTCTTTCTTTTAACCTCCCTAAAAACAATAAAATAAAAGCTTTCAAAATAGACAAGAAGAAAACAACAATAACAAAAGCCAAAATAAAAATCACACACACACACACACACACACACACACACACACACACACACACCACAGAGTTTGTTTAGTGTTGGTCAACTACTCCAGAACATGGGGCCTACCCTAGAATGTGCTTAAGGCACGAAGTGAACTTCATTGGAGGAAACTAATTTTCCCTTCCCCAGCAGGTTTCAATTACAAATAGCTTCTTGGGTAGGGGTGGGACCTTGGGTCCACTTCTCTGCAGTGCTGAGATTTTGTCTGGTTTGAGCCTGTGCAGGTCTTGTGTATGGTGTCACAGTCTCCGTGTGTTCATATGTGTACCAGTTCTATTGTGTTGGAAAGCTGCTGCTCCCTGAGAGTCATTCACCACATCTGTCTCTTACAATATCCCCACCTCTTCTTCTGCATAGATCTCTGAGCCTTGAGGTGAGGAGGTTGATTAAAAAAATATTCATTTAGGGTTGAGTGCTCCAAAATCTCTCACACTTAGTCCAGTTGTGGATCTCTTTGTTAAGTATCATCTTCAGCAAGGAATCGCTTCTCTGATGATGGTTGAGCAATGCATCAATATCTATCTATGTAAAAAGCAATATGTCTATTGCTTTGTTCCTTTAGCAAAATAATAGTTTTTGGTTTACCCCTAGGCCCATTACCTGTCTAGTCGCAGGTTCCTGGCTTGCTGTATTTTTTTAAGGTCCTATGTTACATTTGTCTCTACTGCATTCTTGAAGATACTTCATAAATAAACTCAGCTACTGGGGGGAAAATGTGCTCATTCCTAAGTACTTTGGTGTTTTAGAACTCAAGAACCATTTGATACTACTTAAAATAGGATCAGACCCAATAGCATAATTAACAGCGAGTGGCAAAATCATGTGAACCTGAGTGAATGAAATTGAAATTGCATTTCAGTTACAGGAATGTCTCAATTGTGACTTTCCCCAAACCAAAAAGAAATCCATTTGACTACAGTATGTATATTCAAAATATGCTGCATAATTACACTGAGAAAATGTATGCTAGAAAAGGTGTCAGTCAATCTTTTGAAATTGGGGAGGGCGGGCAGGAATAGTTGATGTAGTAATGTACTAATGATGAGGGCTTGAGTCCTTGTTCTGGTTGTACTGACTTTGGGACAATCGTTCAAGCTTTCAGAAAATCTGTGATGCTTAGTTGTGCAAACCTTTAGCTTGATGCCTGCAACGAAGCTCTAGGTAAGTGTGTTAAATGTGGTGATTGAATAAGACTATTTGCAAAGCATGTAGAGAGCCCGTCATATAGTGAGTTCCCAATAAACATTAGCACTCAGCTATTGCCAGTGCTATTCATTTTGAGTTATTGAAAACATAACAAAGATGCTTAGGTTTGCTTAGAAAGTGCTAATTCCTGGGGAAAGTAGAGATTTGCAAATGAATTTCCCAAGAAAATGGAATTTCCCAAGAAAAGTTTTATCAAGATCGTGAAAGGAATATCTTTCCACATTTGGGGCACGTTTAAAGAATTTTTCTACCAGTTAATTTCATGCCAAAATGACCGCTTTTTTTGCCTTGGGGTGGGGGTGATCAGTAGGAGAACAGTTATTCCTTATTGAAAATTACTAAACTTCATAATTTGTCTTAGAAAAGAGTGATAGACACAGAGAGCCAGAGCAGCTCGGAGGGAGGTCTGTGATCCTACAGCTCTGCGACTGTTGTCAACCGCTGGGGACCTGCTCGCCAGGCTTGCAGCGAGGCCGCCATCTTGCCTCAGGTCACTGCGGACTGCTGGCGGCTGGGGTCAGGTGCGTGGACAGAGACCTAGCCTAGCATCGACTACCCCATCAGGCTGTTGCCTGCGCCCAGAGCCAGAGGAGCTCAGCGGGAGGTCTGTGCACCTACAACTCAGCAGCTGTGGCCAACCTCTGGGGACTGGTTCACCTGGCTTGCAGCAAGGCCTCAGGACTGCTGGCTGCTGGGGTCAGGTGTGTGGACAGAGACCTAGCCTAGCATCAACTACCCTGCCAGGCTCTTGCCTGCACCTAGAGCCAGATCAGCTTGGTGGGCAATCTCTGCACCGAACAGTGTGGGCAACAACCTGCTCATGGGTCTGTGCCTGGAGTACAGCTAGAGGCCGACATCTTGCCTCAGGTTAGCTCCACAGACAGCTAACCAGACAGAGCCCTGTGGACTGAGAGTGCCACCATCTAGGTTCCAGCAGTCCAACCAGGGAACCTCCGGTCCTGCAGGGAATCCCGTGGTTAGACAGAGCCCTGAGACCCGCCACCATCTGGGAGCTGGTGGCCTGAACAGTTCACCATAGAGAACCAACAGAGGAGCCCAGGTCACCATAAAGAACTAACAGACGAGCCTAGATCGGTGGAAAAAAAAAAGATCTGATTCTAAAGAGCTGGCAACTAGACAGGCCAGGAGGAGACCATAGGATATGTAGGTCAGTTGACCTTCCACTTTGAGTTGGGGACAGTGTGGCCTGGTGTGTGAGTCACTGGGGGATACTCTACAAATCCCGCTGTCTCCCAGAGAATTCTCTAGGGTAGAAACTGAAGAGTGGAGGGAAAAGAAGCCATCAGGTCAAGAAATGAGTCTCTTAGATGGCACCTTCATTGAGAGTCAAGCTTGGCTTTCTTGAAGTGGGACAGGGAAATATAGAGTGATAAGAATTTAATTTTGTCTCATAAAAATGAATTCCTGAAGAACCCCTGCCACCAATATTTCAGCGTATGACCTACTTTGGAAATAAGTTTGTTCTAGAAGTGTTGGTTAGGAAGAGATCTTACTAGACCTTGAGTGGGCACCTAATCTACGATGATTAGTATTCTTATAAGATTTACAAGATACCCAGAATGCTGTAGGATGACTAAGGCACCTGCAAGCCAAGGAATATTAACAGTTATGAGTATGCCCATGAATATACAAGAAGCCTACAGAACTCCAAACAGACTGGACCAGAACAGAAATACCTCCCTTCACATAATAATCAAAACCCCAAATGTACTAAACAAAAAAGAATATTAAAGACAGTAAGAGAAAAAGGCCAAGTAACATATAAAGGAAGACCTATCAGAATCACACCAGACTTCTCTCCAGAGACCATGAAAGCTAGAAGATCCTGGGCAGATCTCATGCAGACTCTAAGAGAACACAATTGTCAGCCAAGACTACTATACCCAGAAAAACTCTCAATCAACATAGATGGAGAAATGAAGATATTCCATGACAAGACCAAATTTATACAATATCTTTCCACTAACCCAGCTCTACAAAGGATAATAGGAGGAAAATTCCAATACAAGGAGGGAAACTGCACCCTAGAAAAAGTAAGATAGTAACCTTCTTCCATAAAACTCAAAAGAAGATAACCACTCAAAAACAAAAATAACATCAAATATAACAGGAAGAAATAACCACTATTCCTTAATATCTCCTAACATCAATGGACCCAATTCCCCAATAAAAAGGCATAGACTAACAGACTGGATACAGAAGCAGAACCCTATATTTTGCTGCATACAGGAAACATACCTCAGGGTCAAAGACAAACACTATCTTAGAGTAAAAGACAATTTTGCAAGCAAATGGTCACAGGAAGCAAGCTGGAATAGCCATACTAATATCAGATAAAATTGACTTTCAACCTAAAGTCATCAAAAGAGACACAGAAGGTCACTTCTTGCTGGTCAAAGGAAAAATCCACCAAGAAGAACTCACAATTCTAAACATCTATGTTCCAAATGCAAGGGTACCCTCATTCATAAAAGAAACTTTACTAAAGCTCAAAGCACCTAACATTGCACCTAACACAATAATTGTGGGGGACCTCAACACTCCACTATCCTCAATGGACCAATCAGGAAAACAGAAACTAAACAGGGACACAGGGAAACTCATTGAAACTTTGGACCAATTGGATCTAAGAGATATATATATATAGAATCTTTCATCCTAAAGCAAAAGACTATACCTTTTTCTCAACACCTCATGGTACCTTCTCCAAAATCGACCATATAATTGGTCACAAGACAGACCTCAACAAATGTAAAAAGATCGAACTAATCCCATGCCTCCTATCGGATCACATTGGAGTAAGTGTTCTTCAATAGCAGCAAAGCAACAGAAAATCCTCAGATACATGGAGACTGAACAATATTCTACTTAATGATACCTTAGTCAAGGAAGAAATAAAGAAAGAAATCAAAGACTTTTTAGAATTTAATGAAAATGAAGGCAGAACATACCCAAATCTATGGGACTCAATGAAACCAGTGCTAAGAGGAAAACTCATAGCCCTGAGTGTCTCCAAAAAGAAACAGGAGAGAGCATATACTAGCAACTTAATGGCACACCTGAAAGCTCTGGAACAAAAAGAAGCTATTTCACCCAGGAGGAGTAGAAGACAGGAAATCATCAAACTTAGGGCTGAAATCAATCAAGTCGAAAAAAAAAGAACCATACAAAGAATCAACAAAACCAGGAGCTGGTTCTTTGAGAAAATCAACAAGATAGATAAACCCCTAGCCAGACTTACAAAAGGGCACAGAGACAGTATTCAAATCAACAAAATTACAAATGAAAAGGAAGATATAACAACAGAAACTGAGGAAATTTAAAAAATCATCAGATCCTACTACAAAAGTCTATACTCAACACAACTGGATAATCTGGAAGAAATGGACAATTTCCTAGAGAGATACCAAATACAAAAATTAAATCAGCATCAAATAGATCGCCTAAACAGTCCCATAACCTCCAAAGAAATACAAGAGGTCATAGAAATTCTTCCAACCAAAAAGAAAAGCACAGGACCAGATGGTTTTAGTGCAGAATTCTATGAGACCTTCAAAGAAGATCTAATACCAATACTCTTCAAACTATTCCACAAAATAGAAATAGAAGTAACACTACCCAACTCATTCTACGAAGCCACAATTACCCTGATACCAAAACCACACAAAGACCCAACTAAGAAAGAGAACTTCAGACCAATCTCCCTTATGAACATCAATGCAAAAATACTCAATAAATTTCTTGCCAATCGAATCCAAGAACACATCAAAACGATCATTCACCATGATCAAGTTGGCTTCATCCCAGGGATACAGGGATGGTTCAATATACGGAAATCCATCAACATAATCCACTACATAAACAAACTCAAAGAAAAAAACCACATGGTCATCTCATTGGATGCTGAAAAAGCATTTGACAAAATTCAGCATCCTTTCATGCTAAAAGTCTTGGAAAGAACAGGAATTCAAGGCCCATACCTAAACATAGTAAAAGCAATTTACAGCAGACCGATAGCCAACATCAAAGTAAATGGAGAGAAACTTGAAGCAATCCCACTAAAATCAGGGACTAGTCAAGGCTGCCCCCTCTCACCATATCTCTTCAATATAGTACTTGTGGTACTAGCTAGAGCAATTCAACAACATAAGGAAGTCAAAGGGATACAAATTGGAAAGGAAGAAGTCAAATTATCACTATTCACAGATGATATGATAGTATACTTAAGTGACCCAAAAACTCCACCAGAGAACTCCTACAGCTGATAAACAACTTCAGCAAAGTGGCTGGTTATAAAATCAACTCAAGCAAACCAGTAGCCTTCCTATACTGAAAGGATAAGCAGGCCGAGAATGAAATTAGGGAAATGACACCCTTCACAATAGCCACAAACAATATAAACTATCTTGGTGTGACTCTAACCAAACAAGTGAAAGATTTATATGGCAAAAACTTCAGGTCTCTGAAGAAGGAAATGGAAGAAGACCTCAGAAAATGGAAAAATCTTCCATTCTCGTGGGTTGGCAGAATTAATAAAGTTAAAACGGCAATCTTGCCAAAAGCAATATACAGATTCAATGCAATCCCCATCAAAATCCCAACTCAGTTCTTCATAGAGTTAGAAAGAGCAATTCTCAAATTCATCTGGAATAACAAAAAACCCAGGATATCTAAAACTATCATCAACAGTAAAAGAACTTCTGGGGGAATCAATATCTTGGACCTCAAGCAATACTACAGAGCAGTAGTGTTAAAAACTGCATGGTATTGGTACAGTGACAGGGAAGTGGATCAATGGAATATGATTGAAGGCCCAGAATTGAACCCACACATCTAAGGCCAATTGATCTTCGACAAAGGAGCTGAAAACATCCAGTGGAAAAACATAGCCTTTTCAACAAATGGTGCTGGCTCAACTGGAGGACAACATGCAGAAGAATGAGATTTGTTCCACTCTTATCTACTTGCACTAAGCTCAACTCCAAGTGGATCAAGGACCTCCACATAAAACCAGACACACTGAAACTAATAGAAAAGAAACTGGGGAAGACCCTTGAGGACATTGGCTCAGGGGGAAAATTCCTGAACAGAACACCAATTGCTTATGCTCTAAAAGCAAGAATAGACAAATGGGACCTCATAAAATTACAAAGTTTCTCTAAGGCAAAAGGACACTGTCAAAAGGACAAATCGGCAACCAACAAATTGGGAAAGATCTTCACCAACCCCACATCCAACAGAGGGCTAATATCCAATGTATACAAAGAACTCAAGAAATTAGACCCCAGAAAACCAAATAACCCTATCCAAAAATGGGGTACAGGGCTAAACAAAGGCTTTTCACCTGAAGAAATTCGGATGGCTGAGAAACACCTTAAAAAATGTTCAACATTATTAGTCATTAGAGAAATGCAAATCAAAACAACCCTGAGATCTCACTTTACACCAGTCAGAATGGCTAAGATTAAAAACTCAGGAGACAGCAGATGTTGGCGAGCATGTGGAGAAAGAGGAATACTCCTCCACTGCTGGTGGGATTGCAAGCTGGTACAACCACTCTGGAAATCAGTCTGGCGGTTCCTCAGAAAAATGGACATGATACTTCCAGAGGACCCAACCATACCCCTCCTGAGCATATAATCAGAAGATTCCCCAGCATGCAATAAGGATACATGCTCCACTATGTTCATAGCAGCCTTATTTATAATAGCCAGAACCTGGAAATGACCCAAATGTCCCTAAACGGTGGAATGGATACTAAGAATGTGGTATATATACACACTGAAGTACTATTCAGCCATTAGAAACAATGAATTCATGAAATTCTTAGAGAAATGGATGGAGCTGGAGAACATCATACTAAGTGAGGTAACCCAGTCTCAAAAGAATATCATGGTATGTAGTCACTGATAAGTGGATATTAGCCTAGACTCTTGGGACACCAAAGACACAATCCACATATTAAATGATATCTGACAAGAAAGAAGGTGTGGACACTTGTGCTGGAAAGGATCAAAACATCAGTTAGGGGAATACCAGAGCAGGAAAGTGGGAAGGGGTGGATGGTGGAACAGAGGGAGGGAAAAGGGCATGTGGGACCTTTGGGGGATGGGAACCAGAAAAAGGAAAATGAAATGTAAATATAGAATATATCCAATAAAGAAAAATTAAAAAAAAAGAGTGATAGACACCAAGATAGAAGAGAGAGGAATAAAATGACCTTTATGCAGGTCAATTTACAACGGAAAGAATAGGGAAAGAGAGAATGAGCGTATCCTAGGTATTAATATTTCTCACTGGACAGTTCTGAATGCAAGAGCCCTGGCTTCAAGGAGCTGAGCAATGACCTCTTCTAACAACATTTCGACTCAAGCTCTGAGGGTGCCAGAAAAGAGTGTACAGTGTGGCCCCATTCAGATGAGTCACAAGCCAGGTACTTATAATTTGGGCAATGTCTTATAGTCTAGTTTTCAGCTATGGAAGAGTTCTGTCCCTCAGGGGATGTTTTGAAATGTCTGGATATGATTTTGGTTGTCTTGATCCCCTCTGTCAAGAAGGACAGAGAAGGCAGAGGGCATGGTTGTATCAGTGTGCAGGGGGAAGAGGCCATGATGCTGGGAAACCTCTCACATCTCAGTTCTCCACAACTAACGATTATCTAGGCCCCAAGTTAAAAGTATGGAAGTTTAGAAACTTCATCCAGTTATAATCTCAAATAGTCGCTGTTAGCACTTTGAGTCTGGAAATACTGTCGCTGGCAGAGCTCAGATAGAATGAGACTGTTCTTCATTGTCTAACAGTATGGAGTTAGAGTCTTCATGATTTGAGCCTCCTGGGTTCACCTTAGTTCTAATATATGGCAAACATTTTGCAATTAAGTCTCCCTGAAATAATTTTATATTCTTAGAGGAGCTGGCTCAATCCTGAGTCTGCTGTTGTCTAGCTGTGTATGTTTTGGGTAGTACTTCAATAAGCTTTAAGTATTCAAGCTTCCATTTCCTCCTCTGGCTTCTCTGTTAGGTGAAGATCATGAGATGGCAGGCTTCTCATAGGGAAGATCAAGCCTGATACCTGGCTAACACAGCACAAATGTTTTCTGAGACACTAGGCACCCTCCTTTTCAGCGGTGGAATTGCTTTCTCTTTAGTGACTCTGGTCTTCACATCCAACAGCCTAGTAAGGATCCCAGCTGTTCAGTACATGTCAGATGTGGAAGGCCCAAGGGGGGAAACATCTGACTCTCAGTGAAGTGCTCTTTGCAGGTGGTCTTATGGGAAGAAAAACAAAACGGTAAAATATCACAGCAATACCATGTGGAGCATTTACATATGGCACTTTCTTTCTCCATACTTTCTTTTTCCCCCTGTAAATCAATAAAATATGAGAGAGAATGAGGAGAGAGAAGGAAAGCCCTTTTTATTCTCCCCAAATAAACATCAAGAATCTAACACCACTAATCTCTTGGTTTGATTTTTAAAGGTACGGGTTTCACAAATAATAAACAAGAACGGGTTACTAATTACAGAGCTGACATTATTGTACACAGAGAGCAGAGGGAGCGAGTCTGCAGGGGGACAGAAAATAGTTGCTTCTGTTAAGAAAGCAAAAAAGAGAAGGCAAGCAAGGTACTAGAAAGAACTGTAGCAATCTTAAAAGTTATATAAAAACATTTGAAAGCGGGTTCGAATGCATTTTTTTTTAAGTAAGAAAAGTGGTCTGAAATGGAAATTCAACATAATACAAAATGTTGCAGCAATAATGGGCTAAGAGAGAACAGATGTGAAAACTTAAATTAAAAAGGTGTGGGTGGATGAAGGAGCAAAGAAAGAAAATCATGGGTGAACCAAAGGGAAAGTGGGAAAGAATGAGGAGCTGTGAGACAGCGCGCACGGGTTCGGCCCCAGGTCTTAGCTCTGGTGGGTCATGGCTGTGACCTCGACACCACCACGAACATCCCCGAGCCTTTGATGACTCCATGGGGCCCTGGACAAGACAGTGTTCCATTAAGTCCAAGACACAGTGGACTTGTCCTGGCTAATAGCAGGGTGTGGAACTGATCTGAAGGGGCTACAACCTGGAGTGGGCCAACTTGGGACAAGGCAGAGTGAAACCATGGCTGGACCATCAAACAAGGAACAGAAAGAAAGATCCAGAGAGAGCAAGAGCAAGAAAGGACACCAGAGTGCAGAGGCTGGAGTTAAGAACACTCGTGCCACAGGTAGCCCGACTGCAGAGGTGAGGATTTAGGAGGTGACCCAAACAGAAAGGAAAATGCTTCTCATTCTTGTAGTTGGTAGCAAGATCCATACCAGTGTCTGCCTTCACCGCCCAGGGATGGCTCTTTGACCAAACAACTTGGAACTCAGTGCTAAAGACGTGAACGGAAAGCGCACTGAGGAAGCAAACAGGGCGATCAAGCTATAAGAACCAGAGAATGAGAGTTGCAGCAAACCAGGAAACAGGGTTCAAAGATGCCTGCCTTGTTGGAGGACAGGCAGGACTGGAACTAGAGAGAAGAGACAACAGTGAGGAAGTGTGCCAGCCATGGAGCTTTTGACCAAGTTCTCTGAGAGTCTAATGTCTATTGACTTGGTATAAACAGAGGTTAAATGCTAGTCTCTAAAGTTGTGTTATCTTGTGTCCAAGACTCCTAGCTACTTCTTGACTGTGTGATGTGTAAATAACACAACTTGCCTAACTTTCGGTTGTAGACTAAGGTTGAGGCTCTCTCCTGAGGTAGCTGTAAATTGCAATAACAGTGTATGCTTGGCATAACCCCAAGGACAAGAGCATGTATCCAGTAAGAAGCAGCTCCTTCTATTCATTCAACATGTGTCCACACGTACTGCCTTGTGAGTCTACATTAAGAGACAGGGAGGAGCAGAAGCAGGTATGTGGGAGCTGTGTGAGAGATGTTTTTTTCTCTGAAGAATGTGGAAAGTGCCTGGAGAAACTCATGTAAACCAGTCAGCTCATAGCGATTGCAGTCTTCAAATGGGAGAGAGAGCTGCTTAAAAGTGGAAGAAAAAAAAAATCAAATGGTGGTTTTGCTATTGCTGAAGCCTCTGAACTTCCAGAAAGACACAAGAGGCTCTTGCCAACCCCATCCCAAAGTGCGTCACCCACTTATTTTGAACTTCCACCCGTGACAAAGGCAAAATTCCTTAAAATGCAGGAATCTGAGTTCCATTTGGTTCTGCTTCCCAAGATCCACTTTCAGATTCATTTTTGTTTGTGTGTGGCTACATGAAAATACATGAAATGAATTGTTAGGTTCTAAGTAGTTCCAGAACTATGTTAGATTGCTCACAGTCATTATGGCTACTATTGGTCAAGGATGATGCAATTAAAGGGAAGTGTCATAGCTACATAAAACCACCTTCCAACGCATGCTGACTGGGGAAAAGAAAGAAGAGCATTCCCACCCATCCCTACCCAACTCCCACCCTGAGGGTGCAGAAGGTACTTTCTTGGTGTACTTTGTGACAAAGTTCTCAAAACAAGCCAGAACTGAGTTTTTTTTGTCCCCTTGTGGCAGATGAGTGGAGAGGCTGGATGACTTTATGTGGGTCATGTGTGATCTATGGTAAGGGGAGATGAGATAGAGAGATATGCCTGTTTCCTCCTTCAGGTCACAAAGTGGCAATGCCCTCTTTTTCACCCCAGTATAATCTATGTACATGTAAAATAATGTCTTCTTCCTGCAGGAAGTGTTAGTCTTTCAAGCAAAGAAGAAAAGCCTCCAGCATATGTTCCTGACACATGTTTTCACTGGTCTGGTCTCTGTTCAGCCTGCTGTGGCAATCAGCTTTTGCAAATACTGTCACTTACCAAATACAAAAAGCATGTGAATGCTCTGCCAGTGTCCGGGATAAACACAACCAGGCTTTCTGACTTGGAACATCCACCCAGAACAGGGGCTTTGTTTCAAAAGGATAAAACCAGCCTTGTATCGTCAAAAGTGGTGGAGGAGAGAGACTGGCAGTTAGGGTACAGGAAAGACATGGACCCAACCCAACAAACTGCTCTCAGAGCCTGCCTCATGTATGAAGGGAATTTGATAGCATTTGACGGTGAGTCTGTTCAACCCAGCCAAACTAAAGATGGGTTGGGTTTGGAAACACCGCTGAAAGAGTTGGGATCTAGCCAAACAGCTAAGTAGCCAATTGGGGGCCTGAGAAGCACATGCACAGAAGGGCTTTGAGCTCTGCCTCTTGGCAAGAGGCCCACTCATCATTTCTTCCAAAGAGGAGAGCTGGCAATGGGAACTCCTAATCCCAGAGGCACTTGACAGGTAGGCTTGCTGCTGAGAGCAATTCTGCCTCATGCCAGTCAAGTGCCAGCCTCTGTTCTGCAGCCCTACCAGCTCCTAGAGTTACCATGAGAAAGGAGAGGAAGCTGACACCTGGACTGGGGAGTCTGTCGTATTATGGCCCGCCAATTGTTTGGTGGTTCCTGGCTTGGAGAGTAGAGCATAGAGAGACACCGTCCCTGGTGGGCAGTCTGTGGCAGGATTCAGCAGGGGGGGGGCAAGACAGCTCAGCCCTGGGGTAGTTCTGCAGCCTGCCAATCTCTCAGCCCCTTCTGGAGGGCAGCCTCTGAGTATAGTCACATACCAGGCAAAGAAGAGATGATGAAAATCAATGGTTGCCTTGAGGAAGGAAAAAAAAAGGTATAATCACATTTAAAAATAGAATCACAAGTCTCACTCTCTGTCCCTGGGGGAACTCCAGCATTTCTGAGGACACATCTAGGATTCTGTTTGTACAACAACATCTGAGCCTTCTGAAGGAAACGGTAAAGAGGACTTGGGGGCTTTAAGTCTATATCCTACAATCCCTGGGACCAAGATTTCTGAAGGATTGTCAAACACTTGAAATAGGGCCTAGGGAAGCCTCCTCTCTCACACCCAACACACACGGGTGAGAGAGCCTTTCTTTTGACTCATGGACCTCACTCATGAGGAATACATGTACAGAGCCCCCTAGTACCCCCATTATTGTAGCAGGAGATACATGATAAGAATCACCCAAAGAGATGTTGAATGAATGAGAGAAAATGTAGTGTTTCTGCTGTGGACAGGGCGGAGCTTATGGGGCACGGACGCATAGACTCTTCCCAAGCCTTCCTTGGCTGAGCGACAGGGTATCTAGGGGAAGGTATGGATCCTCACAGGGTTCTTGGAAGAACTGCAGATTTCCTCTCCTTTAGCCAGCTGTGGGTAACGCTATGTGCTAACCCAGAGGGCAAAAGAGCCCTGATCTAGAGCTATGAAAGCTACAAAGTCCCCTTCCCTGTTGCAAATTATTTTCTACAGAATGAGAGTTCTGATTATGCTGTTTCTAAAAATATATAGTCTCTAATAGTATTTCCTATAGACATCTACTCACTGTGCTTTCATAATATTCAGTGACTCAGGGCTGAGTGGACACGAGGCTTAGCCAGGCTCTACCCCATCATCTATAACTGGAACAGAGCAGTCGGACTTTACTGGGGACTCCTCTAGAACTTTTTTTTTTTAATTCTCAGCTTGACCAGGTCCTAATACAGTGTCTGGAAGAGTCAGTTCTCAGAATATTTGTATTGAATTCAATAAATCACAATAGAGTTTGCCTTTCACATTCTATATAGAACTCTTGCTTGCACATTCAGAAAAATAAATAAGGACTTACTCTGAGTGAATCCACGGCATTGGGTGTGTAATATTGTTTGCAGCCTTGAGGGACACAGAAGTTCATTATTGCAGAAGTATGGACTCCTCTGAGAATACATGCAAACTGAAATAGTGATTAATATGTTAAAGTAGGATATAAAAGGAAGACACACATAATTATTATGTCTACACACTGTCCTGGCTTTATGTGTATACTCATCTCACTTTCATAACTCTGCAATGGAATTACCTTGACTGTGCCTCATTACACAGGAGCAGACAGCAAGATGCTAGTGGTCAAATGACTGCGGCCAGCACTGCAGGCCTGGGACGTGCCCTTTGTATTTGGTGGCCTCTAGATTCGTGGAAAGTCATGGATCGTGGAAGAGAATCTACAGCTACCACTTTACTAAACCAGCATAATCCTTAACTATATTTTAAATATTTGTTATTAGAACAATGGATAAGTGAATTCTCACCCCCTCATCAAGAGGAATTCTCTTTGAAACAGATGGAGAGGATTACAGAAAACCACAGCCAATCAAAATTCAGAATTGTCCTACCCAGTCCCAGGGGATACCTCTATAACAGAAGTCTTATACCTAAGGTTCAAGGAACAGCATGGAAGAGGGGCAGAAAAGATCGTCAGAGCCAGAGGAGCAGGGAGTTTCCTGCGAGATTGTGTCTTCTAGGAATGTCAGAAGCTACACCCATAAAGTCTCATCACCAGGACAGCCTAAAAATGAGCTGGACAATAGCAACACTGGACATGCTAATGTGGAACAGAAACCCACGAGGCCTCAACCCTGCAGAAAACATTACAGGCAACTAAGGAATGCTGAGATCTGGAGAAATAATCTTCCCCAAGGAAAAGCACATCAACAGGTTATCCAGTACCAAACGGTCAGTCCAGAAAACATACATAGAAGTAACATCATATAGACAGAGCAAGCTCTACTTATGTATTTAGGAATGTACACACACACACACACACACACACACACACACACACACGTGAGTGTGTGTGTATAGCAATTTAAAAGAGCCCATGAGTTTGAAAGACAACAAGAAGAGGTATATGGAAGGAGTTGCGGGGAGGAAAAGAAAGAGGGAAAGTCTATAATTATAATCTCAAAAAGAAAACAAAGTAGAAGTCTTTCTGAAACATGGTATCTCTCCTCTGCAAAGAATTCTGATGGGCTGGATGTCTTCCATCTTGCTTTATCTACAAGGCACCTTCACAGAGCCAACTGGTACATGCATTGGGAGATAAGATGTTGAGGATGAATGGCCTAGAATACAGGAGGAGAGACAAGTGTCCCCTGGGAGGGGTGACCACAAAGTGTCCTGGCAAGGTAGGCTTGCTGGCACCCATTCTTCATAGAATCTAGCCATTTCTGGGAAAGGGGAGAAAAGAAACAAAACCAACCAACCAAACAAACAAGATCAGGGAAATGGGTAAAGAGAAAGGATGGAGGGAGGGAGGGAAGACATAAAGGAAGGGATGCAGGGAGGGAGAGCGAAGGAATTTGCATGTTCCTCCTATATGCTTTTCTGGTCCATCTGGCAGCTGGAACTTCCAACTCATAAAGAAGTACTTAGGAGGACACTGCCCAACCTTAAGCCACAATGGAAGTATCAAGCATTTGTCATGGACACTTAAAATTGGTTTTGTCAACAAAAATGCAAATTAAGCCCATCTTTGTCTTGAAGCCATATGTCTCTGGGATAGAAATATTTTTTTTTCATGCAGAGAATGGTGCTTAGGATTGGCTTGCTTACAGCTCAAAGCATGCTCTACAGTGTTCAGGGGAGCAGCCTGAGAGAAAACAGAGACATATAGAGAATGGACATCTTTAGAGAGCAGAGGAGGGACAAAGCGGAGAAGCAGCATTTTGCCTACAATGCCAAGAAGAAAGGATACATGGCAGGGGGGATGAGTGCTTCTTCAAATCCCTTCCTCCCTATGGTCCTTCCAGAGAGATCTCCCTTACTATTAGGTTTTGCTTATGACCTTTCAACTTTATTATTATTATTATTATTATTATTATTATTATTTGTTATTGCTATTATTATTTGTGTGTGTTTGTGTCTGTGTGTGTGTGAGCATGCACATGCGTGTATGCACCCATGTGCATGCATGCTCATGCCATGGCAGGCTTGCAGAGATCAGAGGACAACTGACTCTCAGGACTTACTTATCTCCCACCATTTTGCTGTGTTTGTGGATCAAACTCAGGCTGTTGGGTCTATACAGAAGTTCCTCTCTCGACTGAGCTATCTTACTGGCTCCCTTTTATTTTTTAATCAAATAGTGCCCATCTTAAAACTCTTTCTCTTTGTAGTAAACCTTCAGGATGCTGTTTCTTTCTACCTGGTTTCTCACAAAAGGCCTCTTTTTTTAAAAAAAAAATGCATCCATTTTTATTTTAAGTAAGTAATCGTGGGTCTCATTTTGCAGCCTAAACTGGTCTTGAAGCTGAAATCCTCCTCCCTCAGCTAACTGAATGCTGATGTTAAGGACTCTACCACCATACCAAACACAATTTACTTTTTCAATTTCTTCTTCCCCGTGTCCAAAGAGAAAAACCAGGAAGACATAGGGAAGCCTTCCTTCTTATAATCTGATATGTCTCCTCCCACTTACATAACTCTCTAGTTCTTTACACTAAATCTTCAAGAGGCCAGGCCCTGAAAATCTCTAAGCACACGGGTCCAGACCAGCTTCTTCATGATCTAGGGTTAGACAGGTGTGTGGTGTGGAGTCTCCAGGGCTCTGATGATATGACCTACATTTCAAGATCACAGCTTTGGCCCCAAGTCACCAAGAGGCAAATCCTAGTCCTGCCATTTTCTAGGCTTTTCCAGTGACAGTTCACTTGATCTTACTCAGCCTTGGCTAGTAGGGAGTGAAAGGGGAGGATGACCAGACTGAATACCAGCAAAGCACTGAGCTTAGGTCTGGGCTAAATGTGAACAGTTCACTATTGATGAGTTTCTTATACAAAGCATAAATTTGAGACTGTCAAGTCCAAGGTCAAGACGCTGGCCAGCTGAGTGTCTGGTGAGGACACAGGATCCCTGTATCTTCATAGCTAGGGAGCTATTGACTTATTGTCATTTCACAGAAATTACAGAAAGAGAGCCAGGTCTGTGGGGTCTCCTTCATGAGGCTACAAGGGCCCAGTCCTGGTTGTCTAATCACCTGCTGATGGTCTCATTTCCTAATAAACAGGAATTACATTTTTCATAATTGTTCAGTGGGAGTACCATCAGAACATGGCTGGAGCCAAGATCACAAAATGTTATCAATATATAGGTAACAGCAACAGCAGTCAAACAAAGCATATAATAGGCTAGTAGTTAGGTTCAAGCTGATAATATGGGAAATAAACAAAGTCACAGTCAGGATCCTGGGGCAAATAACCTATCTTATCCACACTCAAAGCCCAGGATTTGGATGTAGGATGGCAGATTATGAAGTCTAAATTCCACTTACTGAGCAGTACTACCTGCCAGAAACAACTCCAAGTGCTGTAATAGCTTGTTTCATTTTAATCCCCACATAACTGTGAGTCTAATTGTTAAAATCCTGCACTGTTTAGAAGGGTGCCTGGCACATAGTAGACATCTAGTAAATATTTGTCTGACATTGAAATATTTTGAACATTCCTAGGCTATCCCTTTTGAATACATGTAACTTGCTTAGCACTTCAAACCTGGAGACAGCACCAACGGCGGTTGGCTTTTAACCACCTGAAGCACAGTAGACCGTATAGATGTGATCAAATCTGGTACAGAGATCTGTCTGCATCGGTGAAAAGCTTTTCTACATTGGCCTGAATTGAAGGAAAGCAGTATGTGCCAGTAATGTGTCAAGAGGGATATTATTTAGAGAAATTGCTTGGTGTTTTTCAGGCACACAGAGTTAGACTGAAAAATATTCTTCTTGGCACATGTATAACAAAGTAATTAAAGGAGTCAACATCCAAAACAAGGAAATGAAAATCTGAAACAGGCATGGAGACAAATAAAACAAGGGGGCAGCTTCAGCGGGAGAGGCGAGCGCCAAGGAGCAGAGCCGCCGCTGTCAGGAAGGCTGCAACACGCTGCAGCCAATTTCTCTTGCTCCATTCTCTTCAAGGACCTCAAGATTATTAACGGAAATCAATTTTATATCAAAACTGGCTTCACACAACCCAACCCCCGAGTATTTAGACCCAGAACTCACCATCTCTGCATTTTATTTTAGCTCTTAGATGATATTTTATCAGCAGTCCCAACTGCTGTCTCTTTGGGGATCTTGTTCCCACTTGGATGACAGATATCATTAAAGAGCAAGTGTGTATGGAAGGCACTCGTCTGCGTTCACTTAGCAACAGAAAAATAGTAAGAGGGGCAGACAGCTTAGAGAATGAGTAAGTACCCCTTTTGGGAAAGGAATGGGTTTTTACTTTACAATGTTTATTGTTTCAGAAATATTACATCACTCAACCAACAACTATCTTTGGATAGAACCCACAAGTGTTCCTCTAATCTGTAGTGCCACACCCCTCTGAGTATATTACAATTACTCAGTGACTCCATTAAATGACCTCTTATCCTTAGAGTATCTAGTTGGCTCTAGCTTCATATTTAACTATTTCAAAGCAGTTTGGATGAAGCTACAGTCACAAAAATGGAAATCCATCACTCTAACTCACTGCTTAACACATACAGCTCTCTCTCTCTCTCTCTCTCTCTCTCTCTCTCTCTCTCTCTCTGTAGCAGCATTTACAAAATAAGACATTTAGCCTATGTGGTTGGTTACAATAAGGGTGAGTTGCCAGGAACTCATGAGGAAGACACAGAGGCAACCGAAACATGAGGACAGTATTACTGGTAAAAGAGGAATTGGGGAGGTTTGCAGAAGTTACTGGATGAAAGTTAGATGTACAGCAAGTCTGATCAAAGAAATAAGCAGTGGAGGAAACAGCTACTTGGGGAAAACAGCCCAGGCTCAAACAGCAATGGATTAAGGCTGAGTTTTGTTCTTCCCTCTGGTCACAACTTTGATATGAGAAGATCCTTGAAAAACTTGATAGGAAGCAGCTGACAGAAGGCACTGCACACACAAATCCCAGGTACTGTAGGTACTGGTCCCCCTGCAGAGCTGAGCAGAGTAAGGAAGGGCATGAAAGATACCTGGCTTCAACAAAGCAAGAACACACACACACACACACACACACACACACACACACACACACACACGTTAGCTCTAACACCACAACTAACACTCTCAATGTACACCAGTAAAATAAATAAGGCCATCTACTTGGAAGACAATTTGTTTCTGAATCTATAGGACCCTCAGAATCCAGAATGGTTTTCAATTTCATCAGCACTTCCATCTTAGAAAATGACAGGGGCGGTGTAACCATGTGGTAGGATCAATTGTCCGGTGCTTTTGAAACATCATTTGACTTAATCTTCATAGCAGCTTTATAAAGGCATAAAAGGTCATGATAATATATTCACTTCATTTCACAGTGGTTTTTTTTTTTTTTTTTTTTTTTTTTTTTTTTTTTTTTAAAGAACCTCAGTGAAGTGATCCCAGGGCCTAGGATGGTACAGAAAGTGTATATCTGAAATGGATTAATACAATCTTAAGTCAGACTTTAAGACTTCATACACAGTATACCCTGGATATGACTGATCTAAGGAGATGGCTAGTCAGCTGTCTTGCAGTCTGTTGTCTATTGTAATGATGTCATAATTGGAGAGATGAAAGAAGCAACTTCAAATAAGGAATACAACTTTAAATTTAACAAATTTGACTGCAAACATATTTCCAATTATTCTGAATATAAATGGACTAGATGGAAGAACTGAAAACAGAAAGGCTGTCTGAGTGGATAAAAATACAGACAAAGCTGAGCATGGTGGGACACACCTTCGACCCCAGCACTCAGGAGGAGGCAGAGGCAGGCAGATCTCAGAGGACAGGGCCAAGCTGGTCTATAGGGAGAGATTTCCAGGACAGCCAGGGCTACACAGAGAAACCTTGTCTTGAATGCAAGGGCACCCTCATTCGTAAAAGAAACCTTACTAAAGCTTAAAGCACACATTACACCTAACACAATAATTGTGGGTGACTTCAACACTCCACTCTCCTCAATGGACCGATCAGGAAAGCAGAAACTAAACAGGGACACAGTGAAACTAATTGAAACTCTGGACCAATTGGATTTAACAGATATATATAGGACATTTCATCCTAAAGCTAAAGAATATACCTTTTTCTCAGCTCCACATGGGACCTTCTCCAAAATAGACCATATAATTGGTCACAAGACAGATGTCAACAAATACAAGAAGATCGAGCTAATCCCATGCCTTCTATCAGATCACCATGGAGTAAGAGTGGTCTTCAATAACAACAAAAACAACAGAAAGCCCACATACACATGGAAACTGAACAATACTCTACTCAATGACACCTTGGTCAAGGAAGAAATAAAAAAAGAAATCAAAGACTTTTTAGAATTCAATGAAAATGAAGGTACAACCTACCCAAATCTATGGGACACAATGAAAGCAGTATGTTTAACATAAGATTTTTAGACTACATAAAATTTAACCCTCGAATAAATTAAAACAAGTAATAATAATCACACTAATCTAGTATGTCTTAAATACCTCTGAGTAATCGATAGGAGATAAATCAATATGTATTGATGAACTGTGCCTGTGATTAGCAAGTCTGACCCTGTGAATTTGCATAGTGCCATATTGCCAACCATGGCACTGTGGGTATAGGCCAGTTAACCACTGACAATTCATTAAAAGATACTTTACTGAACACCAGATGAAGACAAAGTCATTCTTCACATCTGTCACTGTGCTAGCACTGGGTTTGAAGGTTTGGATTGTTGTATCCATCTGCTTTGCTCTTTGTGTTTTAGTTTAGAAACTTTTTAAACAGTGTGTGCTCATCCTTGAAGATGCCAGATAGTGTGGGATACTGCAGACCTAGTTCTAAGCTCTAAGTATTGGGTACCATGCTTTTGCTGTTCACTGGGGCCTCTCACATTGCTTGTCTTTGCTCTGGGCACATTAATTTTCACACAGCCGAATCTGCTGATGCCTTGTTTTCTTATAAATATTCTGGGTAATAATTGTTCCAGATAGACAGGGCCCCATGCTAATAAATAGGATTTTTATCAAACACTCAAAATAGTGCCTAGCACATGGAAACGTTCACTTGATGTTACCTATTACTAACTATTCACAATTTTCAACTCCTCTCAGATTTCAGTAATGTTGATGATGCCAGAATAAAGAGATGCAATCACTTCCTTTATCTTGCCCCATGGATGTGTCTGAGCTACCTCAAGCCCAGCAGACCTCAGTAATGACATGTTCACCTTTACCACTGTTTAAACCAGAATGTCTTCTCACCCTCAGTTCTCGTTTGCTTTCAGCCTTTCTCCCCCACCACTGTGGAAGTTGCTCAGGAGTACAGGCATGCTCAGTCATCTTCTACCCTGGGAAGTGGTTATGGAGAGTGTCTGATGCGACAATTGATGGCTTTTGGTGGGGGTGCAGGTCAGGCCACTGGGAGTGACCATGCTCCAGTGAATATATGGGCAGCACAGACTGGATTTTTCCCTTCTTCTTCTCCTTTTTTTGGGGCATCATAATGGTGTGTGTGGGGTGTGTGTGTGTGTGTGTGTGTGTGTGTGTCCTGGAAGGACTGGAGAGTATGGAAAGTAAGTATCATTAGGGTGCATGATTTGAAACTCCCAAATAATCAATAAAAATATTATGCTGGAAAGCAATACAACAGTACATTGACACAGAGGTAAAGGGATCCCATTAACATTGCAGCCTTGGAACTTTGTGTTTTAATGAAGGGATTTGCTTCTAGCCCTTTGATCTTCTTCTAGTCCCTTTTCTCTGTGGCCCTTTTTAGTTCTTCCATCCACCTCCAGTTCGCTCCCACACAGAGCCCCACTGTCTCCTCCATTTGAACTTGGTGTGGTCTTTTCATCTCTTCCACTCGTGAGCCTCTCTGATTGTCATGTCCTGTCTGCCGGTTTCCCTGCCTCCTGGGCATCATAAAATATCCTTGGATTCTTCACAGCAGACTGTTGAATCTGGAAATGGAGACTCTTGTTCAGATATTCTTGGCTTTCTCTTTCAGGCTGCTCTGTGAGGCCTTTGGGGCTTCGTGTTGTTTATTCTTGGAGACTTCCTGGAGCGTCAAAAATGGCTTAGAAACGATCACTGTGCTGTGTGTTGCCTAAGTGACATTCAATCGCCCTACACTGAGCTGAATTTCAATGAGTTTGTGTAAATGAATCGGAAACATATGGATTTCATCCCCCCTCGCTACCTCCACTGCTTTAAAAGCAGGAACTCAGCATTTGGATTTTGCTGAATTAAAATGTTTAAAACTGAGATATGGCAAATCGATATGAGACAGGCTTTTCCATTTCACTTAAAAAAATTAGTTTTTGCAATGATAGAGATTGTACCTGGGGCCTTGAGACTACCAAGCAAGCGGTCCACTGCTGAGCTACATTTCTGCCTGCCTGGCTTGCCTGTCCTTAATGACCATCCTGTGAGGGCTGCCATCTGACTTGGTGATGTGCATGTGCTAATCTTTGCTCAGCTTCATGTCCTTTAGATGCTCTTTCCCCGCCATGACTCCCTGGCTCTCTTCCTCCTTCTCTTAGCCACCAGCCTGATAAGTGGCTGTCGGCTGCTGAACCCTTTGTGCCTTAGAGAAATGGCCAAGGGTCACCTACCCAGGGCATCCCAGCATGCAGTGAGGTGAGGCCTATGAGGAGTTGGGAGGAAGGGTGACTTTTTGTCCCGCTTGGATTTTGCTACACAAAATATTTTATTTGTTTGCCTTATCATTGCTTTCAAAGGGGCATTTTTATTTTGACTTATTTCCTTAGGCTGGCCTCTGTGTCCATCTGCCCAACCCACCACCCTGATATTTCTATGGTCTGAATCTTCTTGTATCCTTTAACATTCACAGGCTGGAATCCAGTAAGTGGCCAGTGTTACAGCTGTGAAGGCAGAGCCACCACGAGCGGGATTCATGTCCTGTAAAAGAGACTCCAGAGAACTCCCTCGCTATCTATCTGCCATGTGTAGTTACAGAAAAAGAGATGGCTGCAGCTGAACCAGGGAGACATGCAAGGGACCGCCTCTCCCCGGGACACTGAGATGTTAAGTGTTGCCAAAGCTCTGCCAAAATCCTTAGTGTTAATAATAAGTTTAAATCTCATTATAAGGGCTCCTTCACTTGTTTATTTAACTACGAATAAGCAAACATGTTGGAGGCTGGTAAATTTGACTTCCTAGTTAGCAGCGGTTGGAGCACTGAGTACTGTCCGTCAAACAATCCTCTGGACTACACCATGTACCAACACCAGCCATTTTGAATATCCAGTGAATATCTTGAGAAAACCAAACAATGACCACAGCTGACTGCTCCAGCTTCTGAAGGTCCAGCCTCAGCCTTGACCATGTTTAATAGATTGTGCCAGGGCCGTTACAAGCCTTGGTGAACTTTGGGTGACCCTAAAACCATTTCCGTGCAGGTCAGATGGGGCATGTTCCTTCTGGTGGCAAAGCGAAGAGCCTGCTGTGACTTGGGCTAAAGAGGCAAGGCTGTGTTTGGTGCAACAAACCTTCATTTGCATGTGAAGTGTGCTGATTAGTACAAACACCGTCTATACAAGTAGGCCACTTAGGCTTGCTTAGTGAGTTCGCTGGGAGACTCTGCTGTGTTGCCTCGCCTGGGTTTGCAATAGCTAAGAGCTTTTCTCAGTAAGCAGCAGAAGTGACGAGGCAGCTGGTTGTGTGGCAGGCAGCTGAGGAAGAGGCTGATGAGCCTTTTGAGAGAGGGCAGACAGAGCGATGGGGTGGTGGAGGGAGAGAGGACAGAAGCCTGGAGCAGAAGCCAGCTAGAAGGCTGGATAGAGTCAGAAAAGGCCAACTACAGGCTCCGATCACTGGAAGAACTGCGGAAGGTTGCCAAGCCTTAGCAAGAGGACCTCTCTAACACTGGCCATTGTTAAAGGTTCAGGAATCCTGATACCTGGACCTGCCCGGAAGCTACAAGGCTAGCTGCTGCCTAGGTAACGCCCAGACTGATGGAATTACTGTAGTGGTTGTAGAGCTAAGGGTCTCGCCACCCAAGGTGTGCATGAAAGCTGAATTTCTAGAGGGCACTCCTGCTGCTGCTCCCACCTACCTAGCACGCCGCACAGTGCTGTCAAACAGGGAGGAATCCAAAAACCGCCAAGCACCAGTCCTTGCATAGCATCTTGTCAATCTACAGTTTCTGACTAGGTGGAACACTAGAGCCAGCCGACTGCTAACAGCAGGACCCCAGCCCCCATCATGCTGTGACTCCGAAAGGTACCCCAATTTCATAGTTTCCAGGCGCCACAGCAGTAACTATTAGGTTTCTAATCTTACCGGCCTCCCGGTGTATGGCATTTTGTTACAGTAGCCTGAACAGACTGAGAGACTCCCACCTGAAATTTCCTATGACTATATTAGCCGCTTTCCATTTTCCTGTTGTGAAAAATCCTTTCTCTCCATTTGGTGCTGCATATGCATGAGGGGGTTTGATGCCTTCCTCTCTCTGACTTATGTCGACAACGGCACCTCTACTTTCTGAGCCTTCTGCACTCCTCAGCTCCGCGTTGGCCTCAAGAAGAGCACAGGGAGCTCAAGGGAGAGCATCGGCTGGGTGGCTGAGCTGAAAGCTCTCAAGAAAGCACAAAATAGGTGACCAGGACTGCCCAAGAGAGATAAGAGTCTATCCTGATGAAAACACAGGACTGAATGTTAAACTACATTTATAAATAGATGTTTTAACGGATGCGGTCCATATGGCAGTCAGACACTGATCAACATTGTCTTCACGTGTTTTTTTGTAATTGCATTAACTTAATCTTTTAAAACTTTGTTATTTTGAGCCGAGGCCTCTCCATGTAGTCCTGGCTGTCCTGGAATTCATTATGTAGAATGTGCTGGCTTTAAAACTTGCAGAGATCTGCCTGTCTCTGCCTCCAGAGTACTGAGGTTAAAGCCATGCGTCCTCATGCCCAGCTGCATTTGATTATTGATAATGGCCCAATCATAGAAAACAAAATCAGAAGGTAATCCTGAAAGTGATTCTTTTTTAATGACTTTGGTGACTTTGTGTCATTTTTGTTCAGCTGTGCCACATTTTAAACTGCTCTGCAAAATAAAAGCAATAATCTTATCAGTTATGAACATGCAAAGCAAGAAAGGAGATATTTGCGGGCCAAGAATGTTATAGATATGAATATTCAGGAGGTAAAGAATTCCTACACATCTTTTGCGTCCACCTACATATCTCCTTGCTGTATCAAAGTTTTATCATTTCAGAAAGAACTGCTTACTTATACCCTGTACATCAAGCACCTTCATGGAAAATAGGAGAGTTATGGAGATGCTAGTTTGCAAATTTTCCATTATATAATTCACAAAATTCAGGTTTAATTGAGGACAGGGGGGCGTGAGAGATAGCTCAGTAAGAACTCTTGTTGCACAAGTAGGAAGACCTAGTTCAAAACCTCAGAACACACGTGAGATAGCTGCAGGGGTTGTGCATACTCTGAGGTACTAGCAGCCAGAAAGAAGGGTTAGGAGGGCTTGCTCCAGGTCCTGTGAGACCCTGTCTCAAAGGAATAAGGTGAAGCATAACAGAGCAGGAATTCAACATCCTTCTCCGGCTTCTGCAATCACACATGAATCCACACACACGCACACCACACATACACGTAAACACAGACAAAAAATTGAGGGGAAAATACACGGGGAAGATTGAAATGTATTATTTTTAATATATTATCTAACCATTATTATCAGTGTAGTTGATAATATATCACTGTAATTGAAAATGTTTAACTATTTTCTAAGCATTGATTCTAAGCATTTTGCAAATATTAATCAAATATAGTTTTTATAGCCATCATTTAATGCATGTGCCATGATTATCTGTATTTATAGATAACAAAACTAAAGCATAGAAGATTAGATGATTTTCATGTGTTCAGACATTTAAGGGTCAGGGCCAAAATTTAAATCTGGTTATACCAGATCCACAGCCATATTCTTGTTGTTTTCTTTTGTTTTGGTTTTTCAAGACAGTTTCTCTGTGTAGCCCTGGCTTTCCTGGAACTTTTTCTGTAGACCAAGCTGGCCTCAACCTCAAAGAGGCATGAGCCAACAATACTCAGCCCATATTCTTAATGTATGTAGTATATAATAGATACATATTCTGATGTGGTAGAAATGAGAGAAATGTGGAGTATTTAAGATTAGAAGTTAAGATTTAGTGTTTCAATCATAAAATTAATTGTGTTTCTCCCAGTGACTATATGTAAAATGGTAATAGTACTTAAGATACAGAAAATTGTGAAATTTGAAATGCTATATATTTATTCAAGATCATGCTTTTATAATATCTATTTAAAATACAAGTGAAAACTGAATATACACATTCATGGGCAAGTGATAGGTGGCTGGGTAGATGGTCCAATGTCCAAATTAATAAGTATATCTCCCAGATACACTTATTAATTTGGGGAATAAAATATTAATATTAATATTAATCATGGATGAGAGAATGTGCAATAAGAGTTATTGTGTTCTTCTGCAAAGCTCAGTCTACCACACAAACTTCTATTCCTATTGATGAGTGGCCAACAAGTACTTGGATTAATCACCTAAGCTCATAGTGTCTGGTCAGCCTGAGTACATTCCTTAAATAAATGAGCTAATTATAAAACAGTAGTGGATTTTTTTTTTTTTTTTTTTTTTTTAGTTTAGCAGTACCAAAAAAAGTTTTCCAATTTTATGGAGCGTGCTTACTGAATACTTCATTGGAAGTCCTTCTTTGGATATAGGCATTTGTGATGGTTTGTACATGCTTTTCCCAGGGAGTGGCACTATTAGGAGGTGTGGCCTTATTGGAGTAGGTGTGTCACTGTGGGTGTGGGGTTAAGACCTTCACCCTAGTTGCCTGGAAGTCAGTCTTCTACTAGCAGCCTTCAGATGAAGAGGTAGAACTCTCATCTCCTCCTGTACCATGCCTGCCTGGATGTTGCCATGTTTCTGCCTTGATGACAATGGACTGAACCTCTGAGCCTGTAAGCCAACCCCAATTAAATGTTGTCTTTTATAAAACTTGCATTGGTCATGGTGTCTGTTCACAGCAGTAAAACCCTAACTAAGACAGCATTCAAACACTGGGCATATGGCTTGATCTTACCCAACTTAATCCTTCTTTGATCTTTGTAGCTTGATTGAGTGGCATAATTATTTAAGTGTAGGACTGGAGATACTTGTCCGTGGTAGAGTATTTGCCTCGGATGTGCATGGCTCTGGGTTCCTTTCCTGGACAGACACACACACACACACACACACACACACACACACACACACACACGAGAGAGAGAGAGAGAGAGAGAGAGAGAGAGAGAGAGAGAGAGAAGGATAGATGTGGCAGTATGACTGTCTAACAATAAAGAGTAAGCAAAGTGTTATATATACTCCATGTATTCAATGACGTTAATGGGCTGAGAAACTCTGTCTCCTTCTTCGTTTTCCTTTCTCTAAACAAATTTTAAAACTCCACAATATCTAAATAATTTAAAATTATTTTAATAGAAACCTTCCCTTTAGTTCAAAGTATACAATACTCTCTGCAGCACCATAGCGGAGGTTAAGAGTACAATATTTACAATGAAATGAAATATATTTTTGTTCATTTAGTTGACATACAAAAGGCTGTTTGCATGTGCCCATTTGTGTGTGTGTGTGTGTGTGTGCATGTGTGCATGAACATGCACACATGTGTTACAAATATTTGATCAGAAAATTCATACTATCAGTGAATTTCCTCCTAAATCATTTATGATATCATTTTTAAAGCTAAATTTGAGTGTGATACTTGTTACTTGTATAACTATTGACTTTTTGTCAATATTGCTGACCCAACTTCTGCCACTTCAGCATACCTTGGTGTTTGACTTCATTGAAGTCACTTATGAGCATGCAGGGGGCTGTGTCTTCAGTCCCTTTCTCTAGTCAGGATTAAATCCATCATGGCTTACTAAACCTTTCCAATGCCATACCAGTTCTTGTGAGATGGCTGGGAGAGTCAGGGATGTGGATAAGAAATAGATAGAAAACTCATTTAGAGAAACACTGTCTACCTCTGTTCTCTCAGCCCTGCAGTCCATTCACTGGAAATCCATTACATCCATGAATGGATTTTTACTTCCCACAATAAACACAACAAAACAAACAAACAAAAAAAACCCCACTCATTCCTGATGCTGGCCATCCACACAGTTGCCACTGTTATTAGGACTCAGGACTGGAAAGGCTATCGATGTGAGTGTGGTGGTCATCCATTTCCTTTGCTTTATATGTTGCATTTTTAAAAACATACCCTAGTAACTCATAAAACTAGATTGAGTGGGTATCACCTTCACTTTATGGATGAGAGAGAGATTCAAAGACACTGACTTCTGGGGTTATATAAATTGTAATTTTCAGAAACAAGTCAGAAAATCCATCATCTGACTGTTCTTCAGCAGATTATCAAAACAATTCCCATGTTATTTTCTATAGGGATATTGTGTGCATCCTTCAAAAGACCTTACCTCTGCCAACAAAAACTTTAAAGTCAGACAAGGGAGCATCAAACTTTAACACTGAATTTATTGGTCAGAAACGCCCTGGCTGACAGCTAGACATTTCTAAATACTGGAAGGAAGGCACTTAATATGTGACATTTGTTCAGCCATAACTTTTTTTGTAGGTTTATAGCTATAGTTAGCTTTGGAATGCAAAGTAGTAAACCTTAATTGAATAGAAGTCAAATTGATTTCTTTCAAGCTATGTGACATCAAAAAAATAAAAGTGAACTAATTTTTTAAAGAAAATCTGTTACAAAAGTCCTCAGAGGAAAATGTAATCCCTAATATATAAACCTTTTCTACCCTAAAACATAATTTATGGCATAACCATATATGCGAATGAGGGTCTTTCCTTTTTAGAAATGGAAGCTGTACCTTGAAATCTCATATTTAGAGGCACAAAGTATAGGTTGGTACAAACATGTCTTTCTATGCCCCAAATAAATCTCCCAAATAAACAGAAATGTTTGGAAGAGAGTCATATTCTAACTTAGAGTACAATAAATAAATCCTAGCCACTTTGTAAAACCGCTTAGCAAGTTAAATTGAACACATTTTATTATAATAAGTATATTAAATGTAGTTTTCAGACCTGACTTTCAGAATTACATAAGTTAAAGGCCCTTTATATTTATAAAATAATATTCATTATTCTGAAAGTTTTACAATAATTCAAAATATTTTTATTTTATTTTTCAAGACAGGATTTCTCTATATAGTCCTGGCTCTCCTGAACTCACTTTGTAGGCCAAACTGGCCTCAAACTCAAAGAGACCCACCTGCTTTTGCCTCCTAAGTGCTGGGATTAAAGGAATATGCCACCACAGCATGGCTATAAAATACCATCAAAATACTGCCTTAAATAGCTTCTTCTTTTACATTATTTGTTTATTTTGTGTGTATATCCATAGCTGGTTGCTGGCATACCAAGTGTGTGTGTAGGTCAGAGGATAACTTGCAGGAGTAGGTTCTCTTCTATCATGGTTATTTCAAGTATAGAACTCAGGTCATAAGGCTTGGCACAAGTACTGACCCATTTTGCAAACCCAATAGTCTTTTGATAATAATATCTTACAAATGTATTGTAGGCATAACACTCTTCTTTCTCGTGAATCAATGCTATCTTACTTTAGAAATATGACTATGCTGATCATAGACAGCATCTAAGAATATGTCATAATAGACTGATAGTCAAGAGCATTTGGTGGAGTGGATAATATATTCCTATTGGTACCTACATCCTAATCTCTGAAATTTGTATGTTCCCTTTCAAGTTAAAAGTGAAATTAAAAATCTGATTAAAAATTACAGCATGTGTAGCCCAGGCTGGCCTCGAACTCGTGATCCTCCTGCCTCTGCCTCCTTCAGCAAATCCTACCGTTGTGCGCTACCACAACCGGCAAAAGAGGAACACTCCTCCACTGTTGGTGGGATTGCAAAATGGTAAAACCGCTCTGGAAATCAGTTTGGTGGTTCCTCAGAAAATTGGGCATGTCACTTCCAGAGGACCCTGGCATACCACTCCTGGGCATATACCCAGAGGATTCCCCTGCATACAATAAAGACACATGCCCCACTATGTTCATAGCAACCTTGTTTATAATAGCCAGAAATTGGAAGGAGCCCAAATATCCCTCAAAGGAGGAATGGATACAGAAAATGTGGTATATTTATACAATGGAATACTACTCAGCAATTAAAAATAATGAATTCATGCAATTTGTAGGTAAATGGTTAGACCTGGAAAATATCATCCTGAGTGAGTTAACCCAATCACAAAAGAATACACATGAAATGCAATCACTGATAAGTGGATATTAATGAGCCCAGAAGCCCTAAATACTCAAGGCACAATTAGCAAGTCAAATGATTCCCAAGAAGAATAAAGGAGAGGACCCTGGGCCTGTAAAGATTGGATCCAGTTTTGTAGAGAAACCGTGGGGAGGAGGGTGAATGATTGGGGAATAGTTGGGGGGAGAGGAATTATGGGACGTATGGTGGGGGGGGGAACTGGGAAAGGGGAAAGCCTTTGAAATGTAAACATAGAACATAGAAAATAAAAATTAAAAAAAATACAGCATGGTTAACTCTCCCTTCTACCCTCTCCTCTGGCCTATGAAGGGATGAGAGAGGGTTCTGAGGATTGGAAATAGCAAACTTCGTTATATACATGTATGAAATTATTAAAGAATAAAAAAGTTTTAAAATAAAATTCTGTCATAGGCTGAGTTTGCAGAGTTATCTGGGTTAGCCTAATTTCTTCACAATGGTCTTCAAGAGAAAGCAAAATCATCAACCATCAGATATGAGCTCACATAGAGAACACCTGAGAAAGTAGCATGACCAGCTAGAATATACATTCTTCCCATGTACACATATAATGTTTTCAAGATAAAACATATAGGAACGACAAACTAAACTTTGATAATTTTGAAAATATTGAAATCAAACAAAAATATTTTTTCTAGGACTAAAACATAAGGGAAAATGAAAATTTGAAAAATATGTTAAAATCAAGCAGCACACTCTCAAAAGAAAACAAAACACAGTAACATTCTAAAAATCTTGAGACAAGTGAAAAATGAAAATACAGTTTACTGATACTTTTGGAATGAAATAAAAGGGGTGCTAAAAGGAAAGATTGTACCTTGCTATTAATCCTTATGACAAGAAGCAGGAGCAGGAACAAGAGGAAGAGGAGGAGGAAGAAGAGGAGGAGGAGAAGGAAGATGAAGAGGAGGAGGGAGGAGGGGAAAGAAGAAGAAGAAGAAGAAGAAGAAGAAGAAGAAGAAGAAGAAGAAGAAGAAGAAGAAGAAGACTATCTGTCGCAGTATATTATGTGTGAGCTTCTACCCTCCTTAGATCATTTAATTCCCAAATAATAGACACGAAAACTCTATATTTATACTAAACCTTAAAGCATTGGAGTTAGACAGATAGCACCCTCTATGCTATTTTACCCATTTCCCTATCAGTAACGCAGAGATATTACTTGTGTCTTCTTCCTTTTCCTCCTCTCTCTTGTGATCGCTGCCTCAGACCTCAAACTCTTGAACCGAAGACCCACCTACCTCTCTTCTGCCCAGCTACAGGCTGTAGGCATCTTTACTGACCAAACAGGGATAACTTTGGGGAGGGAGAAGCAAGGTTACATAGTATCACTTGGTGTTTAGGTACAGTACATAGCCACAGAGCAAACCTCAACAGCTATCAAACCAATAATCCATTTTTCCATCTCCAAAAAATTAGAAAGCAAACCAAACCTAAAGACTTTGATAGAGGACCAGACTGAGCATCATAGTGGGGCTACATGAACCACTGAGCAGAAGAATGGTGGGACAAAGAGCTGATTCTCTGAAAAGATGAAATTTAGTTAAATTGACTAAAGAAAAGAGGACTGGAGAGATATGTCAAATAAGAAATTTAGTAGAAGTTGGATATTACTACAGTCCTTATAGGAGCAAAAAGAATTATAAGAAAACACTATCAACATTTTTAAAACAACAAAGTAGATGAAAGATTAAACCAACATATGACAAATGACCCAAGTCTTATAAAGAAAGTCTGAGCAGATTTATCACAAAAGTTTATTCAATAACTGAAAAATACTTAACAAAGATTAGATGAGAACCAGATATGGCTTCAATGGTGATTCCTACCAAACACTTTAAAAAAAATAACTTCCATCCTCCTCAGACTCTTCCGAAAATAGAAAGGAATAGCCCCTAACTCACTCTATGAGGCAAAAGCTAGATAAAAATAACATTTAAAAAAATCCATAGAATAGTATTTCTCAACACAGATCATAGATGCAAATTTATGCAATTTAGTATGTGTGTACATGCATATGTGTGCATGTGTGTATGCTTGTGTAGTGTATTTGTGTTTGTGTGGTATATGTGTGTGTGGTATAGTTGTGTGGTGTTTATGTGTATAGTATATTTGCATGTGTTTTGTGGTAATTTGTGAATGGTGTGAATGTGTGTATATGTCTGGTATATTTGTGTGGGGGTTTATGCATGTAGCATGTTTGTATGTGTGTGTATGATTTTATTTTTATGTGTGGTATATTTATGCATGGTATGGATCTGTGTGTCTATGTTTGGATGTGGTGTATTTGTGTATGGTATGTTGTGCTCTTTGTGTGTATATGTGTGTGTGCATGTGTATGTGTATGTGACTTATGTATGTGTTATGCTTGTATATGTGTAGTACATTTGTGTAGGGGGAAGGGTTTCTCTGCATACATGTGTGTGGTGTTTGTGTGTATGTATGTAGTATACTTGTGTATAGTGTGAATGTGTATGAGTAAGGTAAATTTGTGTGTGGTATGTACATATGTGTGTGTGTGTGTGTGTTTTATTGCTAATGTGTGTGTGGTGTGTGTATGTATATAGTGTATTTGTGGGGAGGTATATGTGTGTATGTGAGGTGTATATACACATGTACTCAAGCCCTACATAATCGCATGCAAAGGACCAGGTAATGGCATTAGGTATTCTGCTCTACCAGTCTCCAGTCTACTCCTTTGAAACAAATTTTATCCTTGAACCTGAAGCTAGGCTGGTGATCAGCAAGCTGGTCTCCGCCCCACACAGAATGGGGTTTAAATGTGTCTGCTTAGCTTCTTCTATGAGTCCTTCAGATTCAAACGCAGGGTACTATGTTTGAGTAGTAAGTACATATTCTTAAACCATCTTCACAGTCTCAGCACACATGAAATATAAAATCAGATGAATAAACAATTAAAACAGATTTTATCAAAGGTCAGTTAAAATTTGTCTTCCAAGTGCAAGTTGGGCCTCATGTATAAAAATCAACTAATAAAATAAAGAACAACATAGGTATCTCAGTGAAAAGTGATAAAGTATGTGGCAAAAACTCAGCACTAATTCATGATTAATAATTCCTGATTAAAATCTCCCCATCCTATAATAGAAGAGGATTTCATTGACTTACTGAAGAGTATTCAGGTTTGCTTTTTATGCCTGTGACAAAACACCAACCAAAACTAACTTTGTAACAAAAGAGTTTATTTGGTCAACACATCCTACCACAGAGCATCCTTGAGGGAAGTTCGAGTGGTAACTCAAGGCAGGAATCTGGAGGGAAGAACGGAAGCAGAGTGTAGAGGAGTGCTTCTTACTCGCTTGATTCCCATGGTTCACTCTGCCTGCTTTATCAGACATCTGTGACCTGTGGTGGCACCACCCACAGGGGCTAGGCCCTCCCATATCAGTCATTCATCAAGGACATGACAAATGGACAGGCCAGTCTGATGACAGCATTTTCCCATTGAGGTTTCCTCATCCCAAATGAGGCTAGCTTGACAAAAGTTGCCAAAACCCTAGCCACCCCAAAGAATATCCAAGAAAGTCCTTTAGCTATCATTGTAGTTCATGGTGAAAGATGGAATTTTCTGTATATAAGAAATTAAAGTAAGCCGTAGAAACCACAAGGGAAGAAACAAATTTATCTGTATCCATGGGTGATGTGATCCTCATAATACCCATGTTTAAGGAACACAGACATACCTGCCCAGTATCAAAGTACTAGGACAACCTTTTTAGGCTCACATGATGCAAGATTAACATACAGAACTTAACTGTATTTGTTCAAACTAGTGACAAGCACTCCAATCCACTGACAGAAGTGAAACCAGCCCAGATATGTGACCACAAATCTAATAAAAGAAATTTAGGATTTTATAATAAAAACCACAAATTATTGCTGAAAGAGATTAAAGAGTGTTTCCAAAAGTGGAGAAGAAACTCATGTTCACAGACACAATTTGAGGATTCGTTGTAAAAACTGACAATGTAATGATAAAATATAAATGAAAATGCAAGGGACATAAGATAGTCAAAGAAACTGTGAAAAAAATTATCTATTACAAGCTACAGTGTGAAGGCAGTGTGATACTGCAGTTAGACAGCTATTTAGAGTAATGGGACAGAATTGAGTATGGAAATAAACCTTGTGTTGATGGACGTTGTTTGGCAAAGATGCCAAACAGTCCAGTGAGAAAAAGAGGCTTTTCAATAAATGTTTGTACTAACACCACAAGGTAAAAACTTGGAACGGATCATTGATATTGCCACAAACAAAAATGTGTAAAACATTCCGTGTGAACACCAGAGTCCATCTTTAAAATCTCTGACTATTCAGAAAGGTCTTAGCTATGGTGCGAGAGCTCAAGCTGAACCTACAAAGAAAGGGTGGACTGAACACGCTCAGGCTGCAGAGTGCTCTAAGAGACCGCTCTAGGAAGAACGAAGTAAAAGGTGCACACCCAGTGCTTGGAACGCTGAGGCAGGAGGATGGGGAGCTTCAGGCAAGGTCAGCTTAGCACACAGCAAGCCAGAAAATAAGGAGAGAAAATGACAAAAAAGAAAAGGAAGTAGCAGGGAGTAGCAAGGAAGAAAAGGGAGAGAAGAGAAACTTTAGGGCAGGTAAAAATGCAAACTAATCATTTGTTGGGTAATGCAACTACATCCAAAATACCAAAGAACTCAATTCTTAATAATAATAATAATAATAATAATAATATAGTCCAATTACAAAATTAGCAAGATGACATATACTTATACTTATCAAATACTTATACATATTTATCAAAATCATTTTCATTAATTATTTTTATACACTCCATATTTTATTCCCCTGTCCACCCTCCAACTGTTCCACATCCCTACCTCCTCCCCTCCCCTTGTCTCCACGAGGATGTCCCTACCCCCACCCCACCTGACCTCTAAACTCCCTGGGGCCTCCAGTCTCTTGTTATCTGTGGATGAACACAGACCTGGCAGTACTCTATTGTATGTGTGCTAGGGGCCTCATATCACCTGGCGTATGCTGCCTATTTGGTGGTCCATGTTTGAGAGATCCCAGGGGTTCAGATTAATTGAGACTGCTGGTTCTCCTAGAGGGTCGCCTACAGCTTCATTCGGCCTTCCCTAATTCAACAGCAGGGGTCAGCTGCTTCTGTCCATTGGTTGGGTATAAATATCTGCATCTGACTCTTTCAGCTGCTTGTTGGGTCTTCCAGAGTGCTGTCATGCTAGGTCCCATTTTGTGGGCTTTCATAGCCTCAGTAATAGTGTTAGGCCTTGGGACCTCCCCTTGTGCTGGATCCCACTTTGAGCCTGTCACTGGACCTTTTGCTCGGGCTCCTCTCCATTCCCATCCCTGTAATTCTTTCAGACAGGAACAATTATGTACTTTTAAAAGTTCTTATTATCAGCAGGATAGTGGTGGTACAGGACTTTAATCTCAGCATTTGAGAGGCAGAGGCAGCCAGATAGCTGTGAATTTGAGGCCAGTCTATTCTACAGAGCAAGTCCAGGACAGCTAGGGCTGTACACAGAATCCCTGTCTCCAAAACCAAACCAAACCAAACCAAGTTCTTATTATCACCATGCATTGAGCAATCTAAAACCACATGGAGTTATCACTACCAAAGTCCACTAGTTCAAAGGGCTAGTATTAAAAAGAAAATCAATGCCCAAAACATTTTGCAAAAGGGTTGAACAATTTCTTTACAGAGTTGCACCCAGACTTTACCATAGGAGCCCTGTAAAAATATCTCTTTTGGCTGATGTAACTGTCATCTCTGATGCTTGCCACCTCTTCTGCTAAACTAGGTATAGTGCTGGATGTTTCTAGTCTCCATACAATCTAATATAGGCCTAGACTTGATGCTAAATAAGCTTACCCTTTTTTGTTCTTTCTGATCTCTGGCTGGCTGGTTTAACTCAGAGGTTCTGACTCAAACTCCCCTCCAAGGGGTTGAATTCTCTCTCAGTTTCTGACATTTTGCTCTGTTTGGCCTCTTACTAACTTTGGCAATATGTTCTAAACCTCTGGTTCCTTCTCATTCCTGGGCTCATCTATCTTCACCTATGTTGACCTTGTTGTTCTTTATCTCCAACCTGTCTCTATACAACTATACAACTATACAACTATACCAGTAAAGGTGCCTCACTCCTCTCCCCTGCCCTTCAATTAACTTCCCTTTCCTTCCTCTTCTCAAGAGAGTTGGGCATGTCCTATTTTGTCAAATATTTCTCTGATTCATCTCTTTGTCTGCCACTCAATTAAACTCCTTATGAAAACTAACTTTTCCACCATACTTTAGGATTAAATGTATATCCTAAGGCTGAGCCACACCACAGCTAGAAACAGGTTTTCCAGTAAACAACACAATCTTGGGGTTCACAGTATGATCAAGTATCCTGCACAAACTCTTTTTTTTAATTTTATTTTCTATATTCTTTGTTTACATTCCAAAGGCTTTCCCCTTTCCCAGTTCCCCCCTCACCATGTATCCCATAAGTCCTCCCCTCTGCCCCCCAACACGCATTCCCCAATCACCCCCCCACCCTTTCTCTGTTTTGGTACTCTCCTGAAAGCCTAGAACCAGTCTTTTCTGGACCAGTGTCCTCTCATTCCTTCTTCTTGGGAATCTTTTGATTTGCAACAAACTCTTAAAAGCTTAGTGGAAAAGCAAAATAATGTGCTAGGACTTGAGTGTAATGTTCAGAGAAGCATTAATAATCCAAGCTAGAAACAGTCTAAGCTCCTTGCAGCTGATGAGTGCATCACACTAAGTATTGTGCTCACCACAGTAGATTGCTTTTTTACAAGAGAGAGAAAAAAAGAAAACCCAAAGGGGAAAACACTAGAACCATGAGTATACTATATCTATATAATATATATGTACATATATAAACATATATACTATAATATTCTATTTATGTAAATGAAAAAATTGACACAAACAGAAAGTAGATTAATTAGGTGGTGGTAAAAGTTTCTAAACTTAGGTTTAGAGTTGATCATCTTTAGAACTTCACTTAAGAATCATTGAATTTGTGTTCTATGAAGATCTGGGGATCCGATTGCTGTGGAGTCAGCCAGCTAGGAAGCTAGATCAGGGAAATACCAGCCTAGAGGAGAAACAATAAGCCAGTGAAGCAAGAAGAGAGAACACAATGTTGACAGATAGCTTTGGTTGATCCCAAGGCAGAATGACACCATTTTGTGTTTTCATACAACAGGGATGGTTGTTTCAAGATCCTCAGGGAGTTCCAAGAGTGCACAATCGCATTCCCTAGCTTTGTGATAAACTAGAAAACATGACAAAATGGCAGCGGTTCAAAAAGAAAATGTCTTCTGCCAAAACGAGCCCCTACTTCCTTTCTGTGCAGGGGCTGCCAGGAGTGAGCTTGAGTCAGGCCCTACCCGTAGGGGTCTCCAGACTAAGACAAAGAACGTTATTCATAAGTCAAAGTTCACTGTGTCCATGTGACAGGCTGGGACAGGTTCCTACCTCACCCAAGTGTTCTTTGTAAATGGCAAGGCACATCCTGTCTTCATATAGATATAGATATTTACCTGGGCTTGTGTGTACTTGGCAGTGAGACAGAGGAAATGGGAGGTGCCCCCCAGGGGAAGCTGACACTGAAGAGTCTACAAGACAAGTGCTATGTGGTACTTCCACTCAGTTCCACCTTCAACCCTGTGGCATAGTTAGTAATATAAGGTCTCAAAACTGCCATCACTACTTGTAAAACAGGCGACATTATCCATCATACCTACATGCAGGCAAGAACCTAAAATGCAAAACTTAGTACACGTCAGACCTGCAATTTAAATTCAGATATACATGCACCTTGTTCTAGCTGACCTACCTCCCTACCCAGCCAAAGCAGACTTTTTTGTTTGTTTTTTCTTTTTCTTTTAAATGGTCAGTCTTCCAGCTTGTCCTCTCTGGTTCCTTCTTTTGGTGTGATAATAAGCCAACTAGAAGCCCCTCTAGGAATTCTTTTCTCCTCCAGTCCTGAAAGAATAAAACACAAAACAAAACAGAGAAAAGAAAGCAAAATCAAAAAAATACCTTACCATTGTACCATTGAAACATCACTAACAACAGCAACTATAAAGGCTGGAGTCAGTTTATGGATAATATTTAAAAATGGCTTAAGAAAAACCTTCAAGCATTTGCAGCTGCCCACAGTATTTGTAAACCCTAGGGAAGAGACCTGTGCCAAAATAAAAACAAACAAACAAACAAACAAAAAACCAAATTAAACAAGTCTGGATTAAAAACAAACAAACATGTCTATCAGAAATAGACAAAGAGCAGGAGTATTACCTTAAGACAATTTGTGTTGTTGTGAACAATAAAAATGTTCCAATCAATTCAGCAACAACAAAAAATAACTAAGACGACAGCTTTTGGTTTTTGTTTTTAAAGGCATTTATAGAGGTGTGGGCTTCATTTCCTCAGCCTTTAGATCTTGTTCCTCTCATTTGGAGCAGCAGATGCTGTCATATAAGGAAGACCACCTGCTTCCCAGGGCATCTCTGTAGCAAATAGCTTTGAGGGAGAGGAAGGAAAGATCACAGGATGAAAGGGAAAGAATTAGAAAGGGGGCACTGGAAATTAAGAAGCTGGCTTACCATACATCTTCTGAATTATTCAACCACTGAAAAGCCGACAGATTTCTTTTGACACTTGGCTGTCTCACTCTGCATCTCTATCCATATTCCACATTTAAGGACCTGCTTGAAGAGAGTTCTGTCCATCTGCACAGCCCAGCTTTGTGACATATTTATCTTTCTTTGCAAAAACAGAAGCACAGAAATATACAGAACATGGGCATTAATTAAACGATACTTTAGTGCACAAAAAGGCTTTGGTTTAAAAGGACCCCTAGAAACCACTCTTTTAAAGACATACTCCTTAAGTGAAATAGCCCACACTTCCTCCCCGATCCCAGTAAAAAGGCTTGGACAGTGTTTCTGTATCCCTAGGTTTCCAAAGGCTTGTTAAATTCTTACTCCAAGCAACAAGTCTGACTTGAGTCCCTTGAAACTATGACCTCAGAGACTAATTGTTTAGAAAGAACTGGGTCACCATGTGCCAAGGAAAATAAAACATTAAGGAAATTAGCCATACAGTTTCAACTCAGTTAACATGCTCACCTGAAACATATCAACCCGAAAAGTAACCACAGGAAAATGTCTGTGGTTTGGAAGTCTCGGGAGCAATTTGTTCTAGATGGATTTTCCTCACACAGGGAAGGCTTTCCTGTCATGCAACATTCAAACATTGTCATCTTGTATTTTTTTTTTTTACTGCTTTTAAAACTTGTGTCAAGCTTGTCATCATTGTTTTATTTCCTAGACAGTGTTTGTTTTGTTATAATTTATTCTCATATTACTTCCCCCAAAAGGATAATACTACTAAATAATATCCTAGGCACAGAGTTGACTTCTGGATGTCCTGGAATCTTAATATAAAACTACAGTGGCAATGGGGTAGTTACAGTGAAGCAGTACACCTGGGCAAAGGAAAATTCTTTGCTCTCTTAGTCTGTTGTAGCTGCTTTGATTCCTGTCTGATTTTTTTTAAAAATTAGTTGTTCCGTTCTCTTGCTGCTGAGCAATCTTGGCGGTTCACGTTACAGTGTTGTCTCGGGCAGTCCCCTCCTCTCTTTGCAAGTCAAAGCCTTTCATATTCTATAAGCGTGGACAGCCCATGACTCACAATGTTTGTTAAGTGAGAACACTAGAGAGGATTTCCTAAGATGGTTAAATGGATACTTAAGGTTCCTACAGAGTAGCTGGGGAGAAAGAGAGAAAAGGGCAGAAGAAAAGCAAGATAGTTTTGTATTCCCTGAGTATGATAAATAGATACAGTCATCACCCAGAATCTGAGACATACAGATGTTTGAAAATTACTTTTTGTATATGTGAACTTAAATGTAATTAGTTGTTTCATGTTTTCATTTGTTAGACCTGAAAGCTTTGTCTTAACAGGTGCTGTCTCGGCTACTGTGGTTCCGAGGCTCTAGATGACAGAGGAGGAGCACAGCTGACCTCAGAAAGCTCAAGAGTTCTTGAACTCAAGACACTAAGACAGTGAAAATATTCATAGACAAATGACATTAAAAGATGGAAGTGAATGAAGATGACCTCACATCTGTACTCGGATGTTAATCTCGGTTCTGCTTTCTCTATTTTCTTCTTTCTTCATTATATAAACACTGTGTGACTAACGGAGGAACTACTAGGGTAGTTGGCTGGATTCTTTTTCTTTCTCCTACATTGTGCTTATTTCTGTGTGCCTGTGTGTTGGCTATTCTTTTAATTTGAGAGTATTTAAAGAGGTCTCAATTCAACTAATAGAATCATTTAACCTGACTCATTTAATCCAAGACACTGCCAAAATCAGGAAATTAGTCACCTAAATCCTCCAGTCAGGGATCTTATTGGCACAAGGTCAGTGTCACAACCTTTCTACTGTGATGGCTTAATCCACCTACCATAAGCTTCCTCAACACAAGTCAGAGTTGCTAAAAATCTACCTTATCTTGGGACTCGTGAGATTGCTCAGTGGTTAAGAGCACTGACTGTTCTTCCAAAGGTCCTGAGTTCAAATCCTACCAACCACATGGTGGCTTATAACCATCCATAGCAAGATCTGATGCCCTCTTCTGGAGTGTCTGAAGACAGCTACAGTGTACTCACATATAATAAAATAACTAAGTCTCTAAAAAAAAAAAAAAAAAAGAATCTACCTCATCTTGATGATCTGCCTCTGATTGGATAATGTGAGTTCTATGTTTCACTTTCTTTTTAGTTTATTGAGGGTACTCCATATGAAGATAGAGGATCCAGTAAGTGAGATCTGCTTAAGTAAAGCAAGTCCGCATGGTAATAGACCAAACATGTCAACAAGAGTCTACACTTCAACTCAGAAATGTGGACAGGCCAGCACATCTGAAGTGTCTGAAAAAAAAGTGCAGACTCTATCTACTTCTATGAGAGCAGACACACCCCAATTGACCACTCCATACTGTTCTCAAGTGTCATGGCTAAGGAGAACACAATCTTAGGAGTCTTCCAGACTTAAGACATCAGGGAGACATGACAATAAACACAAACATAGAAAGGATCCCATTGGACAATCGATGAAATGTGAATATAAACTCAGGATGGTAGATAGTTCAGGAAGGTTTAATTTTGTGATTGGGCTAATTAAACTGTGGCTAGAGAGGAGAGCTTTCTTATCTAACATAAAAGTAGGCAATTTGTAGGGTGGAGAGCATTGTGTTTCCAAGTAACTACCAAATTGGTTTATGAAATTCTCTCCCTCTCCCTCTCCCTCTGCCTCTCCCCTCCCCCTCCCTTTGTTCCTCTCCCCCCCCCATCTCTTCTGTTTAACTCTGTTCTGGATGATTTATTTTTTTTTCCTAATGTACACAACTTTTTCTTTCAACCTCATTTTTATTGATACATATTTATACATATACATATATATACACAAATAATATATATCATGTGCTACATATGATATATGATATGTATATATCATATGATATATATATATTGTGTGTATATATATATATATACATATATATATATATATTGCACTGTTACACAAAGATATTTTCAGAGAAATATGTATTTGTATTGGGAATATTTTCAGTTGTACCCATTTCTTTTTTTATACAATATATCTCTGTTCATGATTTCTGCTCCCTCCTCTACTCCCAGATCATCCCTATCTCCTCACTCATCCTACTCCATGCCTTCCTTCTCTCTTTAGAAAACAAACACAGGGAAATGCAAATCAAAACAACCCTGAGATTCCACCTCACACCAGTCAGAATGGCTAAGATTAAAAACTCAAGAGACAACAAGTGCTGGCGAGGATGTGGAGAAAGAGGAACACTCCTCCACTGTTGGTGGGATTGCAAAATGGTAAAACCGCTCTGGAAATCAGTTTGGCGGTTCCTCAGAAAATTGGGCATATTACTTCCAGAGGACCCTGGCATACCACTCCTGGGCATATACCCAGAGGATTCTCCTGCATGCAATAAGGACACATGCTCCACTATGTTTATAGCAGCCTTGTTTATAATAGCCAGAAATTGGAAGCAGCCCAAATATCCCTCAAAGGAGGAATGGATACAGAAAATGTGGTATATTTATACAATGGAATACTACTCAGCAATTAAAAATAATGAATTCATGCAATTTGTAGGTAAATGGTTAGACCTGGAAAATATCATCCTGAGTGAATTAACCCAATCACAAAAGAATGCACATGAAATGCAATCACTGATAAGTGGATATTAATGAGCCCAGAAGCCCTAAATACTTGAGACACAAATAGCAAGTCAAATGATTCCCAAGAAGAAGAAAGGAGAGGACCCTGGTCCTGTAAAGATTGCATCCAGTTTAGTAAAGAAACCGAGGGGGGAGGGGGAATTATTGGGGAACAGATGGGGGGGAGAGGAACTATGGGAACTACGGTGGGTGGGAACTGGGAAAGGGGAAAGCCTTTGGAATGTAAACACAGAATATAAAAAATAAAATAAAAAATATATATATAAAAAAAACAAAAAAAAACAAAAAAAGATTGAATTTATTTTGAATAAAATAAAGTTTTATCTTTATTATTGTTAAAAAAAAAAGAAAACAAACACACACAAGAAAGAAAACAGACAAAACAATCTGAATTTAAAGAGAAAGGGGGACAAGAAACACCTCCCCCGACACACACACACACACACACACACACACACACACACCATCTTTGAGTTCGTTTTGTGTTGGCCAACTACTACTGCTGCAGACCGCGGCTGCTCGTGGCAGCTTTGGTTGCAGCCTTTTGTAAGCCGTAGCATACTACTGAGCACGGGGCTTAAACATCCAGTGAGACTCAATTGGAGGAAACTGACCTTTCCATTGAAAGTAGTTATCAGTTGGAGATAGCTGCTTGGTGAGACTCCTGTCCATGTCCCTCTCTCAGCATCAGGGCTGGGACCTGGACAGTCCCTGTACACATGGCCACAGTCTCTGTGAGTTCATATGTGTGTCAGTTCTGTTGTGCCCCGAAGACGCTCTTTCCTTGGTGTCAACCATTCCCTCTGACTCTTTTTATCTTTCCACCTTCCTTTCTTCATAGTTCCCCAGCCTTTAGGGGAGGGATCTGATGAAGACATCCCATTTAGGGCTGAGCGTCCCAAGATCTCTCACTTTCTGCATATTGCCCAGCTGTAGAGCTGTATTAGTTCCCATCCACTACAGGAAGACGTTTGCCTGATAGTGACTGAGCATTATATTGTTCCATGGGTAGATCAAAACTTCCTTACGAGTTATTTCTTGCTGTTCCTTGAGTAGACCAATACTATTTGATTTTCTTCTAGGTCCACAGCCTATCTAGTTTCAGGTTACTAGGTGACCAGAGAGTAGTGTTAGGCATAGGTTCTATTACATGGAGTAGGCCTTACTTCCAGTCAGGTAGTGATTGGTTACTCCCACAAGCTTTGTACCACTACTGAACTAGTGTAGACTAAAGGGTTGGTGTTTACCCTTCTCCTCTGATAATGCAAATTATAAAACCTTTAAAACTTCTGCTACCATGAACTAGACTGAAGGGTTGGTGTTTACCCTTCTCCTCTGATAATGCAAATTATAAAACCTATAAAATTTCTAGTACCATGAACCATCAGTAAGGGTGAAGGCTCTAGGTAGGCCCCAGCTTGACTTCTCTGTATTCAGTGAGTTATATAGGTATTGTCTTCAGCAATGAAACCTGTCTATCACTGTTATGGAGAGGACTCAATAGCATCAGCCATCGTGTGGGCTGTCTGAGTGTTTTCATGGAACCCTGTAGGTCAAAAACTCAATTAGATATAACTTATTCATGGCACTGGAGTTTTTCCTTGGTGGTGAAGGGTATCTAATTGGGGCTTTGTTGCCTCCATTATTTGCTGACTTCATTTAGATTTTTTTCATATATATATATATATATATATATATATATATATATGTGTGTGTGTGTGTGTGTGTGTGTGTGTGTGTGTATATATACACACATATATATATATATATATATAAGCTTCTACTATAGTAGGGTTCCATATGATCCCTCAAATGAACTTTTAATGTTAGTTACCCATTGCCATATTTTCACCTTCACCCCTCTTCCCTTCACCCTCTATTCAATCTTCCCCCCTTAGTCACGTATTCTATACCTAACCTCTGTGGTTATATGTATTGCAGTATGACTATTATCAAAGGCTTAAAATCTAACATCCGCGTGTAAGAGAATCAATGCTATAGTTTTATTTGGATGTCTGGGTTACTTCACCCAGAATAATTGTTTTCTAGTTCCCCTATTTTGAAGTGGAAACTAAAGTGTTCTTTGTAAAGTCATTTGTTTTGGAAGGTATTTTGCTGGGGCAAACACATGAAGGAATGGTTAGCTGAAGTGGACACAGGTGAAAGAAAGACTAAGGCAGACTCATGAAGGAACATTTAGCTGAAGCAGACATAAGTGAAAGGATGTTCTACTAAAACAAGCATATGAAAGGACACAACATGATGGAGGATTCTTGATGAATGACATACATGTATTGGTCTGCCTTACATTGCATAGTTGAGCTGCATTTGTTGGGACTCCTTAGAGAGAAACACACCAAAACTACTTCTGGTGCTGTGCAACAGTTTCTTGCCACTTCTGCAGACTCAGGCTGATTGGCAGAGTGATGTCAGCTGAGACGGACTCACATACTGAGGCGAGACATGTGCTGAGGCAAGATCTGTGGAGGACACATGGCGTTTGGAGGGTATAAGTAGGTCTCAATGGTGACAGAGGCTGAGCTTGGCTGCTTACAGAGCTAGCTGGGCAACGCTTGCTGATCTCCAGCCTTGGCTGATCTTCACTTCACTGAGAGATGCACAAGTGAGAACTTCCTCCTGCTTCCTCCTGCTGAGGCTGAGGCCTGACTGTCTCTGCTAGGTAGTGCCATTGCTGCTGATTCATGTTTGCCACCCTGACTCTACAGAACTGGACTGCCAGTCACCCAGTGTTTGTGTTGGTGCCTGGACCGAGCTGCGGCTGCTCACCTGTGAATCGAACTGCCGATTTTCTGACAAAGCAGATGGAATTTGCTCTAAAGAACCATTTCTAAACTGTTCCACTTTCCCCACATCCCTTTCTGCTACCACTGGTGGGTGGTGGGCTAAAAGGGAGGTTTAAGAACCTTCATTAAAAGTAGGCATTGAAAAACTAAAGTTATACTGTTTCTTAAGTATTACTGACATCCCTTTGGTTTCAGTGATTTTATCCTCACCATGGTTATTATCATTAATCTCCTGGGCTATTACATTAGGAAATGCCAGGGTTTTATAATTATGAAAATCCAATTCTAAGTTTTTTGTTGGATTTAGTAAGAAATGCTTTAGTATGTGTAACATTATAGCACATCATTTTACTAGATTTTAAGAGATTTTGACCATCATAAAGTTGGAAGGAGCCCAGATGTCCCTCAATGGAGGAATGGATACAGAAAATGCAGTATATATACACAATGGAATACTACTCAGCAATTAAAAACAATGGATTCATGAAATTTTTAGGCAAATGGTTGGAACTGGAAAATATCATCCTAAGTAAGGTAACCCAATCACAAAAGAATATACATGGAATACAGTCACTGATAAGTGGATATTAATTAACCCAGAAGCTCTGAATACTCAAGACACAATTAGCATATCAAATGATTCCCAAGAAGAAGGAAGGAGAGGACCCTGATTCTGGAAAGGCTTGATGCAGCATTGTAGGGGAGTACCAGGACAGAGAAATGGAGGGGGTTGATTGGGGAATGGGCTGAGGGAAGAGGGCTCATGGGGAGGGGGGAACTGGGAAAGGGGAAATCATTTGGACTATAAACAAAGAATATAGAAAATTTAAAAAAGAGAGAGATTTTGACCAAAAGCACATTGTTGCCATTCACATTGGCTTCCAATCTGCCATAAAACATTGTAGCAATTTCTACTGTTCTTTTAGCAATTTCTGTCACAGCACGCATCAGATTATAGCATTCTATATTGGCTGTGGTATCCATATTTTTATTATGAAATGTAAACATGAAAACTGAAAAATGCACATGCACAGTTTAAAAATGGTCCTGATGCCAATACTTGCATAATTAAAAACACCAGTAAAGGAGTAGAACATCACCAGCCTCCCCACGTAACCCATGCCTCTCTCCTTCCCACAGCATGGGGTATTCTGATTTTTATGCATCCAAGATAATATGACTGCTTTACTTTGATAGCTATTTTGATAGTAGTTAAAAAATAGAGAATGCTTCGTGAATCCTTTCCCTTTTTCTTTTCTACTTATTTCTTCATTTTTACAGTGTTCATGTCTTAACCTTGAGGTCTTTTGGTATACTGTGTAAAAATTATTCTTATGAAAGCAAGGCTACCTAAAATTATGCCGAGAACAAGTCAGTGAAGGCCTGCATAGAAATCTAAATGGGATTTCTTGATTGAAGCTCTGCTCACTACATTACAATATAATCAGTACTTGTCTGTCCAACGGCCTTTTAAATTCCTTGAGTATTTATTTTGTCAGAGCAGTCTTTATTACTGTATATAACTGAAGCTACTCCCATAGTGAACTATCTTCCTCATATCCCTTCTGTTCATCATTATAGTCTCACCACCTCTGAGTATGTACTCAAAATCATTTGCTGTAAAAACCAAGCCATCTGTAGCTACAGTACCAGGCAATGTTATAGTAATTTATTATGCCACTGTCTTCATCAACATGACCTCACTTATTCAGGAAAACTATTCTTCAAGAATAGTTCCAAATAACCCTATCAAAAAATGGGGTACAGAGCTAAACAAAGAATTTTCACCAGAAGAAATTCGGATGGCTGAGAAGCACCTTAAGAGATGTTCAACATCATTAGTCATCAGGGAAATGCAAATCAAAACAACCCTGAGATACCACCTCACACCAGTCAGAATGGCTAAGATTAAAAACTCAAGAGACAAGAGATGCTGGCAAGGATGTGGAGAAAGAGGAACACTCCTCCACTGTTGGTGGGATTGCAAGATGGTACAACCACTCTGGAAATCAGTCTGGCAGTTCCTCAGAAAATTGGGCATGTCACTTCCAGAGGACCCTGGCATACCACTCCTGGCCATATACCCAGAGGATTCCCCTGCATACAATAAAGACACATGCTCCACTATGTTCATAGCAGTCTTGTTTATAATAGCCAGAAGTTGGAAGGAGCCCAGATATCCCTCAAAGGAGGAATGGATACAGAAAATGTGGTATATATATACAATGGAATACTACTCAGCAATTAAAAATAATGAATTCATGCAATTTGTAGGCAAATGGTTAGATCTGGAAAATATCATCCTAAATGAGTTAACCCAATCACAAAAGAATACACATGAAATGCAATCACTGATAAGTGGATATTAATGAGCCCAGAAGCCCTAAATACTCAAGGTACAATTAGCAAGTCAAATGATTCCGAAGAAGAAGAAAGGAGAGGACCCTGGGCCTGAAAAGATTGGATCCAGTTTTGTAGGAGAGTACCAGAACAGAGAAATGGTGGTGGGGGGTGATTGGGGAAAAGGTGGGGGGGGAGAGGACTTATGGGACATATGGTGGGGGGGGACTGGGAAAGGGGAAAGCCTTTGGAATGTAAACAAAGAATATAGAATAAAAAATAAAATAAAAAATAAAAAATAAAATTGCAAAAAAAGAAGATAAATGTTGCAAATAACGTTATTATTTATTTTGAAAATTTTTTACGAAATCAATTTACATTATCATTTAACTGTCCAACTTTCCACAGACAGCATTGAGCAATGAAAATACTTGTTTGCTCTCTAAGGTCTCTAAACTCTTGACTCTCAATCTTATTGTGTATCCATTAGTCCTGAGCAACGACAGCTTGGTTCCTACCCACTCCAAACAAGCCTTGCATTGAGAAGCCTGTCCTGAACCAGAATTCAAGACTCTGTATGTCTCTTGAACTTGCCATCTGAAATGAACCAAGCAGAAGCTGATGACTACATAAGAATCACATTCTCACAGTAAGAATAAACCAAGCCTTGTCTTAATAACTGTTTACTCTAGGGAAAAATCATTAACTATTTGATTGTTTGCAACTAAAACAAGCAAACCACTGGCAAAAGTCTCAAGTTAGACAGGCAGCCATCTTTGACTTCATAAAATGTTTCTGCTTCTGCTAAAGGATCCAGTACTATGCAAAGAATAACAAAGAGGCAAAGTCTTCCAGCGGCATCAATTCATGAAGACCTGATGCTTAAATGATTAAATGACATTAAGAATAGAATTAAAAGAACAAGGGTTTTTTTATTATTAGATATAGTCTCTACTTACATTTCAAATATTGTCCCCTTTCCTGGCCACCCCCAAAATAACCCCTAACCCATTCCCCCTCTCCCTGCTTACCAATCAACCCACTCCTGCTTCCCTGTCCTGGCATTTCCCTATACTGGGGCATCTAACCTTCTCAGGACCAAGGGCCTCTCCTGCCTTTAATGTCCAACAAGGTCATCCTCTCTTCCATATGCATCTGGAGCCATGGGTCCCTCCATGTGTACTCTTTGGTTTGTGGTTTAGTCCCTGGGAGCTCTGAGGGTACTGGGTGGTTCATATTGTTGTTCCTCCTATGGGGCTGCAAACCCTTTTAGTTCCTTGGGTCCTTTAGTTCCTCCATTGGGGACCTTATGCTCAGTCCAATGGTTGGCTGAGAGCATCCACTTCTGTATTTGTCAGGTACTGGCAGAGCCTCTCAGGAAACAGGTATATCAAGTTCCTGTCAGCAAGCACTTGTTGGCATCCATAATAGTGTCTGAGTTTGGTAACTGTATATGAGTTGGATCCCCAGGTGGAGCAGTCTCTGCATGGTCTTTATTTCAGCCTCTGCTCAGACTTTGTCTCTGTGTCTTCTCCTGTGAGTATTTTGTTCCCCCTTCTAAGAGGGACCAGAGTATCCATACTTTGGTCTTCCTTCTTCTTGAGTTTCATGTGATCTGTGAACTGTATCTTGGGTATTCCAAGCTTCTGGGCTAGCATCCATTTATCAGTGAGTGTATACCATGTGTATTCTTTTGTCATTGGTTTACCTCACTCAGGATGATATTTTCTAGTTCCATCCATTTGCCTAAGAATTTCATGAATTTCATTGTTTTTAATAGCTGAGGAGTATTCCATTGTGTAAATGTACTATATTTTCTGTATCCATTCCTCTGTTGAGGAATACCTGGGTTCTTTCCAGCTTCTGGCTGTTATAAATAAGGCTACTATGAACATAGTGGAGCATGTATCTTTATTACATGTTGGAGAATCTTCTGGATATATGCCCAGGAGTGGTATAGCTGGGTCCTTAAGGCATACTATGTCCAATTTTCTGAGGAACCACCAACCTGATTTGCAGAGTGGTTGTACCATCTTGCAATCTCACCAGCAGTGGAGAAGTGTTCCTCTTTTTCCCCAGCACCTGCTGTCACCTGAGTTTTTGATCTTAGCCATTCTGTCTGGTGTGAAGAGGAATCTCAGGGTTTTTTTTGATCTGCATTTCCCTGATGACTAAGGATGTTGAACATTTCTTTAGGTTCTTCTCGGCCATTCATTATTCCTCAGTTGAAAATTCTTTGTTTAGCGCTGTACCCCATTTTCTAAATAGGGTTATTTGGTTCTCAGCTAATATTTAATCTATACAAAGAACTCAAGAAGAACCAGGTTCTTAGCAACTCCAAGGAGTTAAAATAGACATCCAGAACAAGACTGTTTGACCTCACATTTGTCTAAGAACACTAGAGGGAAAACCCCAGGGTACCTGAGAAATACTTGTCTTAGACAATAAGCTTACCAGCCAATGATTTCAGCTGTCACAACTGGGAATTAGCTAGTTTCATTCATAATAGAATACAGAGGGTTTGGAGTTTGCCTGTATCACTCTCATCACTAGTATCATAGAAATGCATTACTATAATGACATGCCTGTTTCAGTTAACTTAGAATAAGAAAGATTCATTAAATCCACATTTTTCAATGTGCCAGTATGAGTTTGGATTCATTGCCTTCAGCTTCTGGTAAGAATGATATATTCTAATCTATATCTATATCTCTATATCTATATCTATATCTATATCTATATCTATATCTATATCTATATCTATATCTATATCTATATCTATATCTATATCTATTTCTATATCTATATCTATATCTATATCTAATCTATATCTATCTGTATCTGTATCTGTATCTGTATCTGTATCTGTATCTGTATCTGTATCTGTATCTGTATCTATATCTATCAGAATACACTGATCACTCCTAATCCAGGAAGGAAAACAAAGAAACCAGCAGAAAGAGAAGGGGGTCCCACAATTCCTTTTAAAGCACTCAGTGGTATGAGGATCTTCCATGGAACCTCACTCCCTAAAGGTCCACAGCATTTCTAATAGTGCCTCTCCAGGTAACCATCCTTTAGCTCACAGACCTTTGGGGAACACTGTCCATATTCAAAGCACAGCAAATACACTGAGTTTTCTCAGCATCAAAGCATCAGTGCAAATGAGCTATATGTGGGGACCCATGATTCTGGCATACTTCAAATATGTATCAAGTTATCAGAACTAGAGGAAGGATTGTGGCAGGATGTTCCCTCAAATATGACCTTGTTTAATCTTTGCAGCTTGTGATTGTCACCTTAAAGACAAAAGGGAATTCAAACATGACTTATAGCTCTTGAGAAGGGAAGGAATACAAGCACAATGTACCTGGTCCTCTGTTGGAGATCTCACAAGGTGTTGGTATAGGCTGGGTCTCCTTTGATGCTTTGGTTCCTCTTTTAAATTCATCCCTGGAAGCTGTAGGGCATAGATGCATTGGTGAGAGCCTCTGATTCCTCTCAGCTCTGACCCTCAAACCTTTTGGAACAATCTCTCCTTTGATTAACTACCACTAAATGTTGCTGACCTTAATTCCATCTTCAAGACCTTGTCACTATTGTCGTAGAGCCCCATCGTGAAGTGAAATTCCAATTTCTTGGGGACCAGGTTCAATATTCAGGAGAAATAAGCCTGCTAGAAGACTAGAATGCATCAGGGATGGAAATATCTAAGCATCATAGGGCCTGGATAGCCCAGACCGGGAAAATGCCATTTAGTGCACTTTTAGTACTTTTTTTGATATATATTTTTTATTTTCTATATTTTTTGTTTACATTCCAAAGGCTTTCCCCTTTCCCAGTTCCCCCCTTACCATATGTCCCATAAGTCCTCTTCCCTCCACCCATTCCCCAATCACCCTGCTCCGATTTCTCTGTTCTGATACTCCCCTACAAAACTGGATCCACTCTTTTCAGGACCAGGGTCCTTTCCTTCCTTCTTCTTGGGAATCTTTTGATTTGCTAATTGTGCCTTGAGTATTCAGAGCTTTTGGGCTCATTAATATCCACTTATCAGTGATTGCATTTCATGTGTATTCTTTTGTGATTGGGTTAACCCACTTAGGATGATATTTTCCAGATCCAACCATTTGCCTACAAATTGCATGAATTCATTATTTTTAATTGCTGAGTAGTATTCCATTGTATAAATATACCACATTTTCTGTATCCATTCCTCCTTTGAGGGATATCTGGGCTCCTTCCAACTTCTGGCTATTATAAATAAGGCTGCTATGAACATAGTGGAGCATGTGTCTTTATTGTATGCAGGGGAATCCGCTGGGTATATGCCCAGGAGTAGTATGACAGGGTATTCTGGAAGTGTCATGCCCAATTTTCTGAGGAACTGCCAGACTGATTTCCAGAGTGGTTGTACCATCTTGCAATCCCACCAACAGTGGAGGAGTGTTCCTCTTTCTCCACATCCTCGCCGGCACCTGTTGTCTCTTGAGTTTTTAATCATAGCCATTCTGACTGGGGTAAGGTGGAATCTCAGGGTTGTTTTTGCATTTCCCTGATGACTAATGATGTTGAATATCTCTTAAGGTGCTTCTCAGCCATCTGAATTTCCTCTGGTGAAAAATTTTTGTTTAGCTCTGTACCCCATTTTTTGATAGGGTTATTTGGTTCTTTGGATTCTAACTTCTTGAGTTTTTTGTGTATAATGGATATTAGCCCTCTGTCAGATGTGGGGTTGGTGAAGATCTTTTCCCAATTTGTTGGTTGCTGTTTTGTCCTTCTGACAGTGTCCTTTGCCTTACAGAAACTTTGTAATTTTATGAGGTCCCATTTGTCAGTTATTGATCTTAGAGCATAAGCTGTTGATGTTCTGTTCAGAAACATTCTCCCTGAGCTCATGTCCTCCAGGGTCTTCCCCAGTTTCTTTTCTATTAGTTTCAGTGTGTCTGGTTTTATGTGGAGGACCCTTGATCTACTGGGAGTTGATCTTGGTACAAGGAGATAAGAGTGGGTCAATTCGCATTCTTCTGCATGTTGACCTCCAGTTGAACCAGCACCATTTGTTGAAAAGGCTATCTTTTTTCCACTAGATGGTTTTAGCTCCTTTGTCAAAGTTCAAGTGACCATAGGTGTGTGGGTTCATTTCTGGGTCTTCAGTTCTATTCCATTGATCTACTTGCCTGTCGCTGTACCAATACCATGCAGTTTTTAACACAATTGCTCTATAGTACTGCTTGAGGTCAGGGATATTGATTCCCCCAGAAGTCCTTTTATTGTTGAGAATAGTTTTAGCTATCCTGGATTTTTTTGTTACTCCAGATGAATTTGAGAATTGTTCTTTCTAGATCTATAAAGAATTGATTTGGGATTTTGATGGGGATTACATTGAATCTGTAGATTGCTTTTGGCAAGATGGCCATTTTTACTATACTGATCCTGCCAATCCAAGAGCATGGAGTATTTTTCCATCTCCTGAGGTCTTCTTCCATTTCTTTCTTCAAGGACTTGAAGTTTCTGTCATACAGATCTTTCACTTGTTTGGTTAAAGTCATGCCAAGATACTTTATATTGTTTGTGGCTATTGTGAAGGGTGTTATTTCCCTAATTTCTTTCTCAGCCTGCTTGTTCTTTGAGTACAAGAAGGCTACTGATTTGTTTGAGTTGATTTTATAACCAGCCACTTTGCTGGAGTTGTTTATCAGCTGTAGGAGTTCTCTGGTGGAGTTTTTTGGGTCACCTACGTATACTATCATATCTTCTGCAAAAAGTGATATTTTGACTTCTTCCTTTCCAATTGTATCCCTTTGACTTCCTTATGTTGTCTAATTGTTCTCACTAGAACTTCAAGTACTATATTGAAAAGATATGGAGAGAGAGGGCAGCCTTGTCTAGTCCCTGATTTTAGTGGGATTGCTTCAAGTTTCTCTCCATTTAGTTTGATGTTGGTTACTGGTTTGCTGTATATTGCTTTTACTATATGGGCCTTGAATTCCTGTTCTTTCTAGGACTTTTAGCATGAAAGGATGATGAATTTTATCAAATGCTTTTTCAGCATCTAATGAGACGACCATGTGTTTTTTTTTCATTTAGTTTGTTTATGTAGTGGATTACATTGATGGATTTTCGTATATTGAGCCATCCCTGCATCCCTAGGATGAAGCCTACTTGATCATGGTGAATAATCATTTTGATGTGCTCTTGGATTCGGTTGGCAAGAATTTTATTTAGTATTTTTGCATCAATATTCATAAGGGAAATTGGCCTGTAGTTCTCTTTCTTTGTCGGATCTCTGTGTGCTTTTGGTATCAGCGTTACTGTGGCTTCGTAGAACGAGTTGGGCAGTGTTCCTTATGTTTCTATTTTGTGGAATAGTTTGAAGAGTATTGGTGTTAGGTCTTCTTTGAAGGTCTGATAGAATTCTGCACTAAAACCATCTGGTCCCGTACTTTTTTTGGTTGGGAGACATTCTATAACCCCTTCTATTTCTCTAGGGGTTATGGGAGTGTTTAGCTGATCTAATTGATCCTGATTTAATTTTGGTATTGGGTATCTGTCTAGGAAATTGGCCATTTCCTCCAGATTCTCCAGTTGTGTTGAGTATAGGCTTTTGTAGTAGGATCTGATGATTTTTTGAATTTCCTCAGTTTCTGTTGTTATATCCCCCTTTTCATTTCTAATTTTGTTAATTTGGATACTGTCTCTGTGCTCTTTGGTTAGTCTGGCTAAGGGTTTATCTATCTTGTTGATTTTTTCAAAGAACCATCTCTTGGTTTTGTTAATTCTTAGTATGGTTTTCTTTGTTTCTACTTGATTGGTTTCAGCCCTTAGTTTGATGATTTCCTGTCTTCTACTCCTCCTGGGTGAATTAGCTTCTTTTTGTTCCAGGGCTTTCAGGTGTGCTGTTAAGTTGCTAGTGTATGCTCTCTCCAATTTCTACTTGGAGACACTCAGGGCTATGAGTTTTCCTCTTAGCACTGTTTTCATTGTGTCCCATAGATTTGGGTAGGTCATACCTTTATTTTCATTGAATTCAAAAAAGTCTTTTTGATTTCTTTCTTTATTTCTTCCTTGACCAAGGTGTCATTGAGTTGAGTATTGTTCAGTTTCCATGTGTATGTGGGCTTTCTGTTGTTCTTCTTGCTATTGAAGACCACTTTTACTCTGTAGTGATCTGATAGGAGGCATGGGATTAGTTAGGTCTTCTTGTATTTGTTGAGGTCTGTCTTGTGACCAATTATATGATCGATTTTTGAGAAGGTACCGTGTGGTGCTGAGAAAAAGGTATATTCTTTTGCTTTAGGATGAAATGTTATATACATACATTATATATAAAACCCAATTGATCCAAAGGTTCAATTAGTTTCACTGTGCCCCTGTTTAGTTTCTACTTTCCTGATCGGTCCATTGAGGAGAGTGGAGTGTTAAAGTCACCTACAATTATTGTGTTAGGTGCGATGTGTGCTTTAAGCTTTAGTAAGGTTTCTTTTACGAATGAGGGTGCCCTTACATTTGGAGCATAGATATTCAGTATTGAGAATTCTTCTTGGTGGATTTTCCCTTTAACCAGCAAGAAGTGACCTTCCGAGTCTCTTTTGATGACTTTAGGTTGAAAGTCAATTTTATTTGATATTAGAATGGCTACTCCAGCTTGTTTCCTGAGACCATTTGCTTGTAAAATTGTCTTCCAGCCTTTTACTCTAAGGTAGTGCTTGTCTTTGACCCTGAGGTGTTTCCTGTATGCAGCAAAATGTAGGGTCCTGTTTCTGTATCCAGTCTGTTAGTCTGTGTCTTTTTATTGGGGAATTGAGTCCATTGTCTTTGTTTAGTACATTTGGGGTTTTGATTATTATGTGATGGGAGGTATTTCTGTTCTGGTCCAGTCTGTTTGGGGTTCTGTAGGCTTCTTGCATATTCATGGGCATCTCTCTCTTTAGGTTGGGGAAGTTTTCTTCCATAATTTTGTAGAAGATATTTGCTGGCCCTTTAAGTTGTAGATCTTCACTCTCATCTATCCCTATAATCCTTAGGTTTGGTCTTCTCATTGTGTCCTGGATTTCTTGAATGTTTTGGGTTACCAAGCTTTTTGCATTTTGCATTTTCTTTAATTGTTGAATCCATGGTTCCTATGGTATCTTCAGCATCTGAGATTCTGACTTCTATCTCTTGTATTCTATTGTTGATATTTGCATCTATGACTCCTGATATCTTCCCAAGGTTTTCTATCTCCAACGTTGTCTCCCTTTGTGATTTCTTATTTGTTTCTACTTCTGTTTTTAGATTTTGGATTGTTTTGCTCAGATCTTTCACTTGCTTGCTTGTGTTTTCCTGTAATTCTTTAAGGGATTTTTGTGTTTCCTTTTTTATGACGTCTACTTGTTGACCTACGTTCTCTCTCTCTCTTTTTTTTAAAGTTTTATTTATTATATATAAGTAAGTACACTCTAGCTGTCTTTAGATATCCCATAAGAGGGGGTCAGATCTCAATACAGATGGTTGTGAGCCACCATGTGGTTGCTGGGATTTGAACTCAGGACCTTCGGAAGAACAGTCAGTGCTCTTAACTGCTGAGCCATCTCTCCAGCCCGACCTACTTTCTCTTGTATATCTTTAAGTGACTTTTGTGTTTCCCCCTTATTGGCATCCATTTTTTGATCCATATTCTCTTGAATATGTGATTTTTGTGTTTGCCTTGTAAGGGCTTCTAGCTTTTGATCCATTTTCTCCTGTATTACTTTAAGAGATTTATCTAAGTGTTCCTCTATCAGCATCCTGACCAGTGATTTTAGATCTGAGTCTTGTTTTTCTGGTGTGTTGGGGTATCCGCGACTTATTGCTGTTGGGGAACTGGGTTCGGATGCTGCCATGTTGCCTTGATTTCTGTTAGTAACGATCTTACATTTGCCTTTTGCCATCTGGTTATCTCTGGTGTTAGTTCGTCCTGTAGTTACTAGCTGGTGCTTAAACCTCCTGTGGGCTCCTAAGGCTATTTCCCCAGGACTGGGACACCTGAACCACTGCCCTGCAGGGCTCCTGCTCACAGATTGCTGACCAGTGGCCTGAGTCCCCAAAGGTCTTAAACTCGGGATATCTCGGGTACCTGGTTCCACGGGCTGGTTCGAAACAGTTGGGAAGATGGCAGAGTCTGGTTCTGCCGGCTGGTTCGAAACAGCTGGGAAGATGGAGGAGGTTGCAGGGAGTGCGGGGTCCGCCTTCAGGGCACAGAGCCCACGCCTGGCTGGGGCCCAGGACCAGCTGCTCTGTGCGCAGCTCCTGCTCAAGGCCCGAGTCCCCACAGGTCTTAAGCTCAGGATATCTTTTAGTACTTTTTAAAAGCATTTCAGTGCATACTAAGATAGGCATATTATATTTAATTTTCAAAAATGTTACAAAGTTCTTTTACCAATCTGGTTTTCATCAAGTCTTGGGTTTCTAAACTAAAATTGTCATACCTTTAACAAAATTGAGGAAATTATTTTTCAACATGATATATGTGTATATTATATTCTATATATACACAGAATATTAATGAGATTAAAGCTCATATATATTTGTTTGGAGAAAATTATTCTTTTTTCTAGCTTAGGGATCTTAGAGAAAACCTGAATTAACCTAGAATTATGAAAAGAACAAGACAGGGAAACCTGACATCAAAACCCAAGCCAAGGGAATTCTTGTTTGAAGTTCTACCCATCACACCAGAAAATAACTGCTATTTGCTTGTGGGAAAGCACGCTGTAAGTCCAGTATAAGAATTCAGATTCATGTCATTCATGTTGGTAATTTCTCTCAGGAGACTATAATACAAGTTGTCACAAATGCTGGTGTTTTCCCTCCACCCCAAGGGAAGCTTTAATTTCCCAACACTAGGAACTAGGCACTAATATCACATTCTTACCTTGTATGTGAGCCTAAGAAATTGACTGAGACCAGGGCCTCAGTGGACACAGACTGTTTATAAGACTTCTGTCCTGGCCCATAACCAAGGAGCCTAACAATGGGACACTTGGGACAATAAGTGGTTTTGCTGGGGATTATGTTGCAGCTACAGTTTGACATCCTGATTGATTCACAACCCTGCCTCATGGAAGTTACCAGAGAGAGAAGGGGGGGTGGTTAGTAAAGAGGGGGGGAAGGAAGGAGGAAAGAAGGGACAGGAAAGGGAGAAAAGGAAGAATGCAGGGAGCTGTGTGTTGTTATTTTGTGGTCCATTTATTTGGATCTTTTTTTCTGGAGAGAGCCACAGTTCTGTACAGTTCATGCTGCATAGTTCAGTAGCTCTCCAGTTTCTATTGCAGTGGACAAAGCCCAGGGGCAGGAGCTGGAGCTGGTGCTGTAGTTCTCTGATTCTGTTGAACTAGATCCAAACAGAATTCAGGATTTTTCTTATAAAATACAACTTCTTCTCATTACTTTGGTTCTGCTACTTTTATTGCTTTTTAATAGCTTAGAAACCACTCATATTAACGATAATAGCAAAGCAAAAATGGAATTGGGAAGAGATGTAACATTAATCCACCATACAATGACACTTAGTATGTGTATACTGCCATATCTAATCCTTGGAACAGCTCTCAGGATTATTATCATGGTTTCACAGAAGATGGGCTAGAGGCAGATGAGATAGAAGAGGTCAGATGCCCTTCCCAAAGTCACATCACTGAGCTCACTGGCCATAAAGCTCAGAGTGGAGCCTATGTCACCAGACCTCACACATCGCTCTCCTCAGGATCTTGATCACCCATCACCTTTCCATCCCTCTTAGATCATAGAAGAATGTAAGTAGGGCCAAGTGCACTGACCACATAGAGTCCTCATCCTCTTTCGAGCATCCTCTTAGGAGGAGGGAGCCACCCTCATCTCTTCTGATTTGAAATACCTCACTGCTCACTATCTCTGCTTCCCTTGTCTGCAAACTCCTGGGGGGGGGCTTTAAGGGTCACAGGAGACAAGCATGGCTCATCATCTGAAAACTCTAGTGGATGCCTTGCATGTCAGCCTCCCAAATGACTCTGAGTAGTTTGGAATTGCTAGCAGCATCACATCTGTACCCCACCCCCATTTCTAAAAGACATCATTATAAAATAACTACAGGGTGCATAAAAATTTAAGATGGACAAAGCAAACATAGATTACAGGCAGATTTCCATTTCCTAGGATACAAATAACAAGAGCGAAATGATTGCAATCTTAGCTGCCATCCAGCTTCTCGGGACAGGGTCAAATGAGATTGACGCCCAGCTTCTTTGCCCTTCTGGTGAGCTTCCTCTTATTTCACCCGAGAATTCTCAAAGGTGAAGGTGATAGAGTGAAGGCGTCAGAGACTGCAGCTGCCATCCATGGAGTCCCAAGGAGCCATAGGAAACCACTAGCAACTGGAAGGGGCCAAGCAGACTTTCAAGGGAGCACGATGCTGCAGCTTTTAAGTGGAACATCTAGCCCCCCAGAAGGGCGGGGAGATGGCACCCGTATTGTTTGTGCCCCCCCACTTCCTCTGAAAACCATAGGAATCTAATACAAGGAGTTAAGCAGATAGTAGGAAAACAAGGTAGAGAATTAGGATCCACAAAGGGGAAGGGGAGAAAAGTACAAAGTCAGGAGTTAGCTTTCCTCACACCATGACTCTTGTAAGCCACGTTACCCTGGACAGGAGGCTGTGGCTGCATAGATAACTATGGTACATGAATGGATGGCCATTCAGCGTCAACAAGGAGGAACAGCCTATCCTTTGCTGCAACAAGGATGGACTCAGAGTCGTGCTAAATGAAATAAGCTAGATACAGAAGGGAAAACACTACGCAATTGAAGCTATACATAGATTCTTTTTTTATTGGATATATTCTTTATTTACATTTCAAATATTATCCCCATTTCCCAGTATGCCCCCTCCCAGAAAGCCCCTATCCCATCCTGCCTCCCCCTGCTTCTATGAGGGTGTTCCTCCACCCACCCCACTTCCACCTCCCTGCCCTTGATTCCCCTACACGGGGGGCAACTATCAAGTCTTCATAGGACCAAGGGCCTCTCCTCTCTTTAATGTCCAACAAGGTCATCCTCTGCTACATATGTAGCTGGAGCCACATGTACCCTTGGGTTGGTGTCTTAGTCCCTGGGAGCTCTGGGGGTCTGGTTGGTTGATATTGTTGTTCTGCATAGATCCTAAAACAGTATTAATAGTGGCCAGGCAGAGCCCCAAAAGATATAGGAAGGTGTACGTTTAAAAAATGCACACAATAGCAGAGGTGCACGGTGCACAAATATAGAGTTGTAACATACAGCTGTAGGACTAGAGTTCATAAAACTGTACTTTAGTGAATGTTTTGTCAAATAAATAAAGCTTAGCCTGTCTCAACACATTCACACAAAAGTAATTGAGACAATAAAAGTTGATCTACTTTATTATGATACCAGAATACCGTTGGAGCATGTTACTGTCTTACAATAGCATCCCACTGTAAGCCTAAAGTATACACAATAAAATTTATTTTTAAAATATAAAAAAATAGGAGCCATGAAGATGACTCTGTGGGTGAAGTGCTTGCTGAGCAAACAGAACTTGAATTTGGATTCCTAGCTACAGAAAAGCCAGGGCGGGGCGGGGGCTGGTCTTTAACACCGGTGCTGGGGGCGAGACAGAGCCCAGGAGCCACTGGCCAGCCCGTCTAGCCAAAGATGTGCGCTCAGTCTAGTGAGACACCCTGTCTCAAACAAAACAAAACATGGCGGAGAATGACAGAGGCAGACACCAAATATAACCTCTCACCTCTACATGAAGGCAGGAGTAGGCGAGTCTAACTCACACCCACATGTAACACACCTCACATCCTGCCCCCAGACACACACCAAATGAATAGATTATAATTATGAGAAGAGTTGTGTTCTGTTTTGCCATTGGCTTGCCACGGTGTGTGGCTTCCTCTTCCATTCACAGGAAGCTCAGCTCCTAAGCAAGCACCCCTCTTGCTGGTCTGCTTGCCCTGGTTCATTGGAATCTCCTGGGTGGAGAGAAGCCAAGAACCATGCCCCAGTCTTGCCCTAAGTCTGACTGGAGCTGCTGCTGCTCTGCTGTATGAAACTGGCCATGGTTTGCAGCTGCAAGACCTGGGAAGAGAATTCCATTTACCTGGAAGAGGCTCCAGGATGCCTCTAATGACTGAACATGACTCCCATGATTCTCAAGTCATCCCCTATAATCCTCTCTACTAACCTTCTCAGATGTTTTAAAGACAACATGGTGGCTCCCTTGCCTGTGCCGCATGTGAAACAGGGGCGGGGACTTTCAATGTCTCCGGAGAAGGAATTGTAATTTACCTAGAGAGGAGATGTTCTCGTAGTGGGGATGGGGTGTATAAACACAGAAAAGGGGGCACAGGGATGACGAATCAGCTGTGGGGGAGGGGGAGGGGGAGGATACTCTTCGGTTTCATTTCTCACAGTCTTGCCAGAAGTACCTGGGAACAGCTGTTACCCGTGCGCTGTAGGAAGAGCACTTCAGAGTCCTGACACCAGACCTTTTCAGGGACCTTGGTTCTCTGTGTTAGTCAGCTTTCCATCACTGTGACAAAACACCCGAGGTAAATGAGTTACAAAATAGAAATATTTTGGCTCATGGTTTCAGAAGCTCCAGTCTATGTTTGCTAGACCAGTTTTGACGCAGTATATCAAGGTAAAGATACAGTGGAGGAAGACCTCACCTTATGGAGACCAGGTAGCAAAGAGAGAAGGGCGGAGCTGAGGCATGAGATTCCCTTCAAGAGCAGCCCACAAACACCTGCTGCCCTTCCACTGACGGCATCATCGATCTCTGATATATGGGCTTTGGGGAGACATTTAAGAGGCAAAGCACAGCAGACTTTGCCTGGGTGCCTGGCAGCTACTATAGGAAGTGACTGAAGAGAACCCCTTGAAGTGTCAAGGGGTTCATACCACGCTCCAGAGGCTCCTTAGTGGTTCATCCTCCTCCCAGTAGAGCAAGGGAAGAAGTGAGCGAGTGAGGGCAGCATCCGAGGGCTTCTCTGCCCACGGATCCCCAGGCTCCAACCGTCCGTTTCCATGCACAGAATGGGTTTCTATGGTTTCTAGACTATTTGCCCCAACTCCACCAACCTGTGTCTCATTGGCTTTAAGAGTAAGATGACCGTGTGTATTGCCTCTCCTCTGCACAACCCAAAGACAGAGTTTGATCTGTCACAACTAGAGCTGCGTTGAAAGCTGTGAAATCCAACCCACAGCCACCTCTCTTCAGTTCTCAGTTGTCCTCAGCTCTGCCTCCTACTTGGGCTCTAACCATTCAACAGCACCCATCACAGCTGTCCTAAGGGAAAAGAATTCCTCCTTGTTCCTCATCCTCGTCAAAAAGCAACAGCCATACTCCCCACACGAACTCCCGTGGCTGTCATGTCAGTATTGAAACCTATAACAGCTATCATGTTAATAAAAGTCGAGAGTGGGATATGCTTTCTAGCTAGAGCAATGTGTTTATACTTCTTAGGTTGCATCTTAAATTCTAGTAAATAAATCTAAGAGTCAGAGGGGGAGAAAGCCCAGCCAGCCACAGAAGCGGGTAGTTTTGTACCTACAAGACAAGAGGCACCCGGAGCCACCAGGAGCTGGCAGAGGCAAAAAACGGTGATTGTCTCACACAGAGGAATTAAAAACCTGGTGCTCCATGGGTTTGGGACTTCTCAACTTCAGAATTTAGAAAATAAGACTAAGCTGTTTTAAGCCTCAATGCCTGCGATGATGTGTTATGACAATTCCAGGGAAGTCGTTAATTGGAAAGGATGCCACTGCATCTTGGGTATAATCTGAGATGGATGTGGTGGGAAAGGAGAGTATCATAAAAGACATTACCAGGATAAGTACTGGAGTCAAGTAAAATGCTCTTGGGGCAGAGAGAGAAAGAGAACTGAGCAACTTCCTCCATCTGTATATATTTAAAGGAATTGTGCATTGCCCCCTGTACAGTTTGCTATGCAAATACAACCATGCATACGCTCTGCTAATTCTTTTAACACGAATGGGATCTCACTCTCCTCTTTCTCTGTGCACTGCTCTCATAGCATGGACACATTACACACTGGCCGCATACGGATTTGCCCATCTTTTGTTTTCGCTTGCGAGCTTACCCCACAGTGGCTGAGGCATCTCTCCAGCAGCTTTTGGCCATCTTCTCAACATCACAGTCTTACCATTCTGTACAGACCACTGTTTACTCAACTCTTCCCTAGGGAAGGACATTTAGATGCTTTCTGGTATTGTGCTGTTTTGAACAATGGGATAATCACCACTATAGAAAGACATTTTTGTGTGTGTGTGCAGTTGGCAAGCATGTCTGTGGAATGTACTCTTGAACAGCTCCATAGGTCAAAAGGCAGATGCTACCTAAGTACTCTCAAAGACACTTGCAGAGGCGGGAGCTGGAGAGACAGGTCAGTGGTTAAGAGCACTGCTTGCTCTTCCAGAGTATCCAAGTTCAATGCTCAGCACCCACATTGCGGTTCACAGCTGCCTGTAAATCCAGATCTAGAGAAACAGCAGCCCTCTTCTGGCCTCCACAGGCAGCGCGCGCACATGTGGTTCATAGACACACCTGCTGACAAAACATTCATACACATAGAATACATTTTTAAAAATTAATAAAAAATGAGGGGATTATAGAGTTTACCTCTCATGCAGTTTGAGAAGAATTATTTCCTTACGTCTGACCTCACCAGACATCCCATTGATTATTTTAATGCTTCCTGGCCCACATTTTTTATAAAAAAATTTTCTTCTGATGGTATTGTGTAGGAATAGAGACAGAAAACTTAGATTTCCTTATGGCTCAGACTCAAAATATAATTTCTAACTAACATCATGCCCTTTCTCTAAGTAGCCCTAAAATCGTTTTGTTCCTTTAGCCTTAATATGTACCGTGGTATTAATGCTAGCATTCAGGGAGAAATATTTTGACTTTTCAAATTCAGTTTGACACAGGATAAGTTCATGCTGCTCTGTCAGGCTAATGGTGGATAAAGTTGTCAGTAGCACGTTGTATCTTAGGTCTCTGTTCCAGTTGACTGAGATTTTATTTAGTGATCATCTGACAGTGATTGATAGGTCTCCAGGAATTAGGGCAAAAACTTGATACCTTCAAAGAGAGGCCCTGCCTGAGAAGAATGCTGTATTTATTTGGGGGTAGCTCTCTTCTTGCAGACACCGGTATAATACACATGTTTATTGTCTTAACCTTCCTAGTTCCAGGGGACAGGGATTATTCCTTTCTTCCTCTGTATTTGTTTTTATTTATTTATTTATTTATTTATTTATTTATTTATTTATTTTTATGCTGAAACCTTTGGCTCAGACCTTTTTCCAGGGAAACCACGGATGCCAGGGAGTATCTCAGAGGCACCCACCCCACCTCCTGCTTCTCCCAGTCTATTCAGTCTGCTTGCAGCTCTCAGGGACACCCAAGGCAGCAGACGCACTGTCTTGCAAATGGCAGTGCTCATAGTTCTCTTGGCAAGCTTGCCAGCGGGGCTGCAGCCTGTGCCTCCACCAGGCTCCTCGCTTTGCCTCTGCTTTTCTCTCTGCATGGCTGCTCCGGGCAGCATGACCAGCTGGCTGCCTGTCAGCAGTGGGAGATGGAAATGGCCTTGTGCTTCCAGCCCCCTCTCACCACTTCTTGACATGTTTTGAAATCTGAAACGGGAGACAGAAGACACTGTTTCCCACCTGCATCCGCCATGCCGATGGGGAAAGGGAGCTCCCAATTGCTGCTCGGAATGTATTTAGCATTCTTTCTAAGAATAAATTAAGAATTTTCATTGAATGCATTTTACCATTCTTAAAAGAATAAATAAATAACCAAAAAGTAAGAACTGAGACTACCTCAATTACTTTTCTTCCACAAAGACTTAACTACTATTGGTATATTTATTTATTTTACGTGTATGAGTGTTTTGTCTGCATATATGTCTATGTGCCATCTATGTTTCTGGTACCCAAGGAAGCTGGAAGAAAGCATCTGATTCTCTGGGACCAGGTGCTTGCAAGCCACCATGTGAGTGCTGGAAATTGAGCCTGGGTTCTCTGGAAGAGCAACAGCTCCTCTTAAACACCGAACCATCACTCCAGCCCCAAGATGACCTTTATTTATGTGCATATTTTTTATCCCTAAACCATAGCATCACTACCTGCAGTTTGTACCTTAACAACAAAATGTGAAGGCAATTGTCCCTTTGCTTGGCATTAGAACAGCGGCTTCCAAATGCTGAAAGCCATTCAGCCCTGTGTGCTACAATGTGAGTACATTAAGCATACTGACATGTAGGTCTTCTTTGGGGAACTATACCATTGGAACATGAATTTTGAGCTTCTGGAACTTTTGTACTTAGACTGGTTAACTGTGCATCCCTGGATATTTTTGTTTCCAGATTGGGCATCATGCATGAAAGTGCACTGCTTGGATCTTTCCTTTCCTTTCCTTTCCTTTCCTTTCCTTTCCTTTCCTTTCCTTTCCTTTCCTTTCCTTTCCTTTCCTTTCCTTTCCTTTCCTTTCCTTTCCTTTCCTTCTCAATATACCTATGACTCTTTGGGCCTGTGGAAAGACTGTGCAACTCAGTGTGCCCTTTCCCAGAAGTTGTGCGCTGCCTCACTAGCTGCTGCCACTGGGGGCAACAGTAGCCAGCCCTGTCCCTTTCATGATCATCCTGGGTTTAGGCAGGATCTGAAGAATGGTGGCAAGGACTAAGAGGTGAGGCAGAGTGCCAGGAAGTGGGTGCAAGTCCAAGAGGAAGCCAAACGAATCGCAGAGGAGTTGGATGGCAGGGATGTGCCTGCCTCCACCCCTCCTTACCCGCTCTATTACAGATGCATTAGCAGCCGGACTGCCATTCCGCCAAGTCTGCCAGTGTCTGAAAAATCATTTTAGATACCATTTAGTAGCATTTAGATTATTTTATGATAACTCAATGCCCATTGAAAGGATTATTAAGCTCATGTTTGCAGAGGCCTAGAAAAAAAAATAAAATGTATCTCTTGGAAAAATTATTTCCACAATTGCCCCTTCAGCAATTACTCTTTCAGAGGCTCTCTGCCTACATTAGAACCTGAGATAAATTGGCCTATGCTAATGCAGAGCTCTGCTGTGGGCTTCTCCCTTAGAAAAGCAGACTCTCAGTACCTATAAACGGATGCTCAGGCTGCTACGTCCCATTTCCATTCATTCGGTGTCATTGTTACGTTGTTTGCTCTGAGCCAAAGTCATTGCTTTCCCTCTCCATATACCCATTGCTTCTTTGCTAATGGTTTCCCAGGGCAATATATTATTGAAAACAATAAACCACTAGTCAGAGTTCACTTGCTTTCCTCCAAAAATAATACCTTGTTAGGCAGCAGGTTGTGGCGTCTGTGGGATGGGGCTCTTTTATGAACAGCCTCATTTGTCATGCCTCACAGAAGCATGCAACTCACAGAAGATGGTATTTTATTTAAACCCTTTCAGCTGGTACCTGGGCATTGAATGTTGACTAACTCATCCTTTAATTCCATAAGAATGTTGGTGGTTGGGTAGAGACACATGGATATAGACTATATTGATATAGATAGATATTCTAGTAACATATCCCAAGTTCACTATATGCTAGGATTTACCCATCCGGATGTTAATGCTCCAGTGGTTCACATCTCTTCTCATTTAAAGTTCAGCGACCTGTCAGCTTGGTAGCCTGAATGAAGAAATGTTCAAATCAGAATGTATTTCTTTCCTTCCTTCCTTTTGTCCTTCAATCCTCCCTCCCTCCCTCCCTCCCTCCCTCCCTCCCTCCCTTTCTTCCTTCTTTCCTTCCTTCTCTCTCTGTCATCTCGGAAAGCTTAGTATTCAGTATGGATCATTCCTTAGTACCTCATTAGACGCTGCAGAGTTTCCCAGATGCAGCTGAGTAACTTCTATGGCTGGAGACTACACACATGGTCTTTCTGACCTTAGGCCCGTTTTTCTATACAACTCATGTCCCAACTCTGAAAACTGGAACATCTCTTGTGTTCCCTAGATCATACCAGGAAAGTTCTAGAGTGCAAGGATCAGGAGCCTTGTTATACTGAGATGAGAAAGATGTAAAAGAAGGAGAAGGAGGGGGACAAGAGGAGGAAGAAGGAGGAGGAGGAGGAGGAGGAGGAGGAGGAGGAGGAGGAGGAGGAGGAGGAGGAGGAGAAGGAGAAGCCTTTTTAGGGAAACAACTATGGAAACTAATGAGAAGGTGGTGTGTAGCTGAGAGGTGGAGGAGAGGACCGGGCTGCTCCTGACAGTGTCTAGCATCTTCCTGAAGCTCTGGAACCAGGAAAGGATCTAAGCTCTTGATTCCCTCAGTCTAGGGCTTTCATTACGAATGAGCCAAATTTTCACTGTTTAAATAAATAAGTATTTATAATCAAGCATAAAAGAAAATGATTTGCTGTTTGTCTGTGTGCTGGGGTCAAACTCAGGGCTATACACACTCTGAGCATTCACGATGCATCTGAGGATTTCAGCAACTAGCAAAAGATTTGGGGGTGTACAGCAAGAAGAGAGTGAAGAAAGATGGTTTATGAGAATGGAGATCTTGAAACGCAAAGTTTTCTTTTTCTCTTCAGTATCCATAGTCACTGTTTAATTCTTTTTTAAAAATTTGTTTACTTATTTATGTATATGAGTATTCTTTTTGCAGGTATGTTTGAATGTCAGAAGAGGGCATCAGATTCCCACTATATGGTTGTGAGCCATCATTTGGTTGTTGGGAATTGAACCCAGGACCTCTGGAAGAGCAGCCAGTGCTCTTAGCTGCTGAGCCACCTCTCCAGCCCTATTGTTTAATTGTTGATTATGTAATGAATACAAAATGGACCACAAATTCTCTCCCTACCTATTCAGTTTCCTATCTCACTGTTCACTATCAATGGCAAAATCATATTTTTATTTTCTAGTTTAAAGTAGTATGTTTGAGGCTAGAGATACTATAGTGTCATATGATATGTTTGCCTCAGCAGTTAAAAACAAGCACTGATCTTGAAAGAGGACCCAGGTTAGGATCCCAGCACCCATGTTTATCTGCTCATAACTGCCCATAACTCCATGGGGTCTGATGCCCTCTTCTGGATTCCCTGGGCATCTACACTAAAATGTGTACACATCTCCCACCCCAACACAACACATATACATATATACATAATTAGTTTTTTCTTAGGTAGAAAACTACTTTCTTACTATCTGTGGGAAACTCAAATGCTAAGGATGGCAAGGGTGTAATGGTCAGCCCAGGGGCCTCTCCCTAAGCAAGGAATCACAGCAGAACATCTGTTCATGGGATTAGGTCAATCCTTAGCCAAGGAAAGAGGCACTTGTCCATCTATGGGAGTCTTTATGCGAGGTAGCACACCAAAAGCTTGTAGGTCATAAAGGAGAAGGGAAGGAGGAAGGTGAGAGTAAGCCTCAACCTCCTTCCAGTTTGCTCCCTCAAGACATCCTTTCATGTTAGCCCCTTATGGTCCCTCACAGTCTGAGTAGTCAGACCTAAAATTGCTTATCATTCCCACATCTTTTCTGCAGGCCAGCCAGTAGGTCTACTGCTAACCTTAGGCTAAGAACTTTCTGCATGTGACCGCTGAACCTAAGTGGGGCGTTACAGAGTCCCAGACAAGAGCAAAGAATGGTGTGGCCAAGGAGTCCCAATTTATATTGATAAATCTTCTTACTCTTCAGCCTCACTTCCCTTCCCTACCCTCCATGGGTGTTGCTGACTTTGAAGCTGGAGCGCAGGTGAAAGGGTCACAAAGGATGCCAGAGGGGAAGCCTCCACATTCTGACCATTACTTTACTACTATTATGAGGGAGAAATCCCTCGCTCACATATCTTTCCAGAAGCCACATTTAAAAGTGGAGAATTTTCTAGTTCTACCCATTTGCCTAAGAATTTTATGAATTCATTGTTTGTAATAGCTGAGTAGTACTCCATTATGTAAATGTACCACATTTTCTGTATCCATTCCTCTGTTGAAGGACATCTGGGATCTTTCCAGCTTCTGGCCATTAAAATAGGGCTGCTATGAACCTAGTGGAGCATGTGTCCTTATTACATGCTGAGGAATCCTCTGGGTATATGCCCAGAAGTGGTATAGCTGGGTACTCAGGTAGTACTATGTCCAATTTTCTGAGGAACCTCCAAACTGATTTCCAGAGTGGTTGTACCAGCTTGCAATCCCTCCAGCAGTGGAGGAGTGTTCCTCTTTCTCCACATCCTTGCCAGCACCTGCTGTCACCTGATCTCAGCCATTCCGACTGGTGTGAGGTGGACTCTCAGGGTTTTTTTTGATTTGCATTTCCCTGATGATTAAGGATGTTGAACATTTCTTTAGGTGTTTTTCAGCCATTCAGTATTTCTCAGTTGAAAATTCTTTGTTTAGCTTTGTACCCCATTTTTAGAAAATATCATCCTGAGTCAGGTAACCCAATCACAAAAGGCAGATGGTATGTAGTCACTGATAAGTGGATATCAGCCCAGAAGTTCAGGATACCCAAGATACAATTCACAAACCAAATGAAGCTCAAGAAGGAAGACCAAAGTATGGTTACTTTGGTCCTTCTTAGAAGGAAGAGCAAAATACCCATGGGAGGAGATACAGAGACAGTGTGGAGCAGAGGCTGGAATAAAGACCACTCAGAGACTGCCCCACCCAGGGATCCATCCCATATACAGTTACCAAACCCAGACACTATCGTGGATGCCAACACCACTTGCTGACCGGAGCCTGATGTACCTGTCTCCTGAGAGGCTCTGCCAGTACCTGACAAATACAGAGAGGTGAATACTCTCAGCCAACCATTGGACTGAGCACAAGGTCCGCAATGGAGGAGCTAGAGAAAGGACCCAAGGAACTGAAGGAGCTTGCATCCCCATAGGAGAAACAACAATATGAACCAACCAGTACCCCCAGAGCTTCCAGGGACTAAACCACCAACCAAAGAATAGACATGGAGGGACCCATGGCTCTGGCTGCATATGTGCAGAGGATGGCCTTGTCGGACACCAATGAGAGGTGAGGACTTGGACCTGAGAATGCTTTATGCCAGGAGAATGCCAGGACAGGGAAGTAGGAGTGAGTGGGTTGGTGAGCAGGAGGAGAGGGGATGGGATAGGGTGTTTTTGGAGGGAAAACCAGGAAAGGGGATAACATTTGAAATGTAAATGAAGAAAACATCTAAGAAAAAAAAAGAAAAAAGAAATATATAAATAATTTTCAGTTTAAAAAAAAAGTTGAGAATTATCTTTTGAATTAAGACACTTGTTCCCATGAGCCTGCATGTTGTCAACTTTTTCCCTCAAAATTGAACCCACTGCACAGCCTTCTTTCTCACACATATCAAACACAGTGTGAATGCACAAGCTCTGTGGGACATTCCCCACCTCCAACACACATACCTGAGTCTTGTCTCTCATTTCTCAGAGCCCTGCAGTGACCTCTCCTTATTTATTGCCAACAGAAACAGTATCCACACACCATAGAGACATCTCAGTAGTAAAGCACAGCACTTGAGCTGTCTTACTGCCCACGGTGTCTCCATGATATCAGAGGAAAGTGGGGCAAGGTGGGAACTTCTTTAATCTTAAAGGTAGTATGTGTGAGCGCCAAATGGCTTTGATTATGAAATATTCATCATACAAGCACACAGCAGTCTTCAAAATTTTCCAAATATGCTTTGCTCAGCTATGCTGACATTGAACAATGCTCATAAATATCTTCAAACTGGCTAACTTACTGTATTAATTTTTAAAACTTGCATCTTTGCTACTTTGCTATTGAGAGCACTCTATTAGTTTAACCCAAATACTATAAGGGAAATGCATGAGAAGTAAGACCAGAATTGCTTCCAGTCATACCAGCGACTTTTTCCTTAGAAAGACAGATGGTCACAGAGTATCACAGCCTGCTAGCCTCCCACACACATTACAGCATACTGGGCTTTTTTTTTTAATGTGGTGACTTTAGAGGTAAGGTTCTGGTACATAGTCTAGGCTGGCCTTGAACTCACATTCTTCCTGCCCCTGCCTCCAGAATGTTCAACTACAGGTTTATAACACCACACATGGTTCACTGGACTTGAACATCAAAGGTCACTCTTCTGTCTCAGACTAGAGGGTCTCTCTGCTAGAGTCATATTCCTTAGCAAAATCATAGAGTGTTCATGACGGCAGTCCTCCGACGTGCAACAGCAAGGACCTAGGGTTCCCCAGATGCAGCCTGTGCCAGCTCATCCACCTTCTCCCCAGTGGAAACATCTTTTGGATTGTATGGCTCATTTTGCTAAGATATCTGCTTCTCACTCCTGCATCTCCGAACTCGAAAGCTTGACACAGAAGAACTCGACACAAATCATGTTCGGCCATAGCCGAGCTACACTTCAGCTGTAGCTTCCCACTTGGCCTGTCTCCAGCTGAGGAGGAAAGAGAAGAGTGCTCATTTTGTTAAGGTGCTCTTTCCCAATGTTCTGAATTAGTTGTGCCCCTCAGAACAGTTCCCATGTAGAAGTGCATGTGCCCATGGTCCTCCTCTGTGGCCCAGGCACTGCCATTTCCAGGTACAGTTTCTGCTGTTTCTAGCTATCTCATCCATGGGAACCTACTTCTGGGTCTTCAGCCTTGGGGTATCTCTCAGGTGTGTTATTGCTTCTTTATTTCTGTCTTTCTGGCTCCTTTTACCCCATAGCTTCTAAAGTCTAGACATCTATAACTTGTTTGAGAAAGTGTTACATTATTGGTGTTTGGTGTGTGTGTGTGGGAGAGAGAGAGAGAGAGAGAGAGAGAGAGAGAGAGACAGAGACAGAGACAGAGACAGAGACAGAGACAGAGACACAGAGACACACAGAGAAAGAGAGAAGAGGGGAGAGGGGAGGTAAGTATACACATCTGGACATCTGGATGTATTCTTTTAGGGACCAGAGAAGGATGCTGGGTATTTCTTTTGTCATCTACCTTGTTTGTCTGCAGACAAAGCCTCTCACTGAAATTCACTGTTTGAACTAGGGCTGGCTAGACATTTGGGCATCAGGACTTACCTGTTGCTCACTCTCCCTGATGAGGATACAGGCAGATGCAGCTATGGTTGGATTTTGGCATGGGTGCTGGCCACTTGAACTCACATCCTCATGTGTACAGAGCCGTCTACCCTGCCCATGGATACCCTTGGAGGTGGGGAGGGGCAGGGAAGCTCAGAGGCTGTGACTGTTTGCTCCGGCATTGTCTTGAGTCACACCTGTAGAAGATCATCTGAGCACTTGACACTCGGGCTCCCACACACGCTCCCAGTCCATGCTCACTCCTGGATTGAGAATGCGAGCGGATGGTGACCTCGCTAAATACAACACAGCTCAGTTCTGCCAAAGGTGCCCGTGGGGATTGTCTGGCACATGTGAAGTAGCGGCTGGACCATACAAGTGCAAAGTCTTACCCCGCCCACCCCAACCTGCTACTTTTAGAGTTAGAAGTAAAAGGCACTGGTTTATTCTGGTCCTATTTATTCAGACCCTTTAATAAGCATGTATTGATTACTTACTCTATGTTTCCTAAGTTGTCTAATGTCAGTGGAGGCTACTGTCGGTCCTTTCCAGCTTCCCTAAAGCACACCAGGTAGGAGAATGCGATGCTTACACAAGAATGGATGTTAACAAGAAGAAATAAATAGAGTGAACTCGTGGACTCTAAATTATCTGGTTTTCAAGATACAGTTCATCTCTAGGCTTCTATGTCAATCCTATCTGAAATTTCAATATCAATATTAGATTCACTATTCTGGAAACTAGTTACATAAATCTATAAACCTCAAGTCTTAAGGACAAAATTATGTTTCCTTTCTGAACTGTTGAACGTTGCCTGGATCTGCGGCAAGCAAAGCCAATATAAAGTTAACATGTGATATCTCCCTCTCTTCCTTCAGACTTGTTCTGAGAATCATCAGAAAAGCTGTATTAGTTGCCCATTTCTATTCTTACAACTTATTTTATATATTAGTTTTATTTTGATACATGGTATATTTTGTTTACTGTATGCTCTGAACAATACTGTCATATTCTTGCTTTCTTTTTAATAATAAATATTTAATGGAAAATTTTAATTTTACTATTTTGTTAATAAATATTTCAGACACATGATGAAGCAATTTATATTCATATGCACTGTGTACTGGTTAGCACATTACATTTACTAATGCACCCATCATGATTACAGTTATTGTGGAGGATGAAGAAGGATGAGAACACTTAAAATCTGCTCCTATCACGTTTCAAATGTGCAGCACAGTAGTATTAGCTCAGTCACTAGGCTGTACATTATTAAGTCCCTAGAAATGAATTCATCTTCTAATTGAAAGTTGAAGTCATATATACAGACAGGAAGATAATGGTTTTCAGAGGCAGGTTGGTGAGAAAAAGTGAGGTAATGTTGCCTTAAATCCTCTTTACAGGATGAAATCACAATCCATGCAAACCATTGGTTTTGGTTTGCTTGATGACGACTCATACAAAGTATATTTGGTGGCATTTTAATTTTTGATATTCTAAACATATGCATAACTTTCTTCTTTCTTTCTTGACAGCTTTAATGTGTCTCTTTTATGTTGTATATAAATATTTTTTTCATTTCCCATAAAGTATTTTTCTTAAACACTGAAATAAGTCTGCCAAGATCAGGACAATTCTTTGGGCCACAAACTTTGTCTCTTGGTGCCCATAGCTCAATTTAGTTCTGCACTCAGTATTACAGAGGTAAGCAGAGTTTTAAAAATTATTTTACAAGATATGTTTATATTCAGGGTTCTGACAGAGCACTGTCTTAGATTATGGTCTGCAGACCTCCAGGAGTCCATGAGATCAGATGAGACTATACTCATAATTCTGAGATGTCATTTCCTCCTATGGTATTGACACTGGTACTCTAACATTAAAGTACCTTAGCAATGATCAAGAGAGTCCAGCTGAGTCCCCCTGCACTAGATCCAGGGTTTTGAGTTGGCCCATCCCAACATTTATCTCATCTATGATCTGCTGGATCATGGAAAGGGCTGTACTGCAGATTCAAAGCTGCAAGATTTCCATGACACAGGACAAAAAGAAGATATCCAAGAGAAGTTCCAATGAGTGTCCAGTATTGATAGTGCAGCAGAAACCAGAAGCTTTAGACCAGAATAATAATTCACTCATTGAACATTTGCAAGAAAAACTATTTGGACAAAAGGGTTACAACACACCATGACACGCCACAGCTTCCACAGCAAGATTTTTGTTTGCTTGTTTGTTTGTTTGTTTGTTTTCATTTGGGGTGAAGTTGCAAGATTGAAGAGCAGATGTAAAGGGACAGAGAGATGAGTGGGATTGAGATGCATGATATGAAATTCACAAAGAATCAATAAACGTTGAGATGAAACAACAATGATCCCCAAACAAACAAACAAACAAATAAACAAGCAAGATAAAATTCAATTTTGCAAATGACCATGAGAATTTTGGAAAACTTTTAATCCCACCATGAAACATAGACTTTTCTGATGTGAATCATGGTAATACTAATTGAAGAGATCTTTAAAAGTTACATGGGAAGATATGTCAGTATTGGAAGAGCTTCATGAATTAGAAGAATATTTTTTCTTTGAAAATTCCGTACATAATGAACTATGGGCATTTTCATCCCCACCTCCTCACATCCACCTTTCTCTCCTGTTTCGTCATCCAGCAAATATCCCCTGTAGGGCAGTTTTATGTTATAATTAATCTTTAAAAAATATCAACTTGCAGATGGAGGGAGGAAACTGGGAGGGAGAGGATATGGGAAGGAGGAGAATGGAGGGGGGTGTTTAGGATCAGTTGTGGCGAAGGACAGGAGAAATGACCAGATGGCTATGAGAATAAATGGAAATCTACAGCTGGTGGGGTTGGTGAAGTGGAGAGACCTGGGATAAGGGAGGCATGTAAGAATCAATGGGGGCGACCTTAGCTGTGACTCACAACATTGAGGATATGCAACCTAAAGGGGTTACCTCCTATAGTCAGGCAGGAACCCCAGTGAAGTGATAGAGATACCAAACAACCCACAAAAATTTCAACCCAAAATTTATTCTATCTACAAGAAATGCCAACATGGGGGATGGAACAGTGACAGAGGAAAAGGCCAACCAATAATTGGCCCTTCTTGAGACCCATGCCATGGGTAAGTATCAATCCCTGACACTATTAATGATGCTCTGTTATGCTTGAAGACAGCAGCTGTCGCTGTGACATGGCTGTCCTCTGAGAGACCCCACCCAATAGCTAACTCAGATAGATGCAGACACCCAGAGCCAAACAGTAAATGGAGCTTGGGGACTCTTAGGAAAGAATAGGAAGAAGGATTGCAGACCCTAGAGGGGTTAAAAACTCCAAGGGAAGATGAACAGCCAACTAATCTGGATCCTTGGGGCCCTCAGAGACTGAACCAACAGCCAAATAACATACATGATCTAGACCTAGGCCTCCCCACATGTATACGGCAGATGTACAGCTTGGTCTTCATGTGGGTCCCGAACAACTGGAACAGGAGCTATCCCAAAAGCTGTTGCCTGACCCTGGATATGTTTTTCTAGCTGGGCTGCCTTGTCTGGCCTCAGTGGGAGAGGATGCACCTAGTCTTGCAGATGCTTGAAGTGCTAGGGTCTGGGGATGCCCAGGGGATCCTTCCACGAGCTCAGAAAAGAAGGGGAGGGAAAGACGGAGGAAGGACTATGGAAAGGGTGACTGGGAATGGACAGGATATAAAGTGAATAAGTAAAAAACCCACCACCTTGCAATTTTTATTTATAGTATTTTTATAGTGTTAATAATTATCTATGAAGGCTATTATTTATCAAGTATGTGTGTGATACATGAATTTTAAAATATTTAAGCTACGATGCCATTTTAAAACAAAATAAATGAGACAGGAAAAGCTTATTCTTGTCTTCTATTGATCTAGGTCACAAAAAATAAAAAATATAAGACAATTCCAATATTTCTGTTTTAAAATATAGTTCTTATAACAACTTGCTTTTATGTTAATATGTAATGGACTTTTTGTTTCAAGATAGGGTTTCTCTGTATAGCCCTGGTTGTTTTGGAACTCGCTCTGTAGATCAGGTATCTCAGCTTTTTATTGATGTGAAGAGACACCATGACCAAGGCAACACTTGTAAAGGAAAACGGTTAATAAGGCTGGCTTATAGTTTCGGAGGTTTAGTCCATCATCATCATAGTGAAACCATGGAAGAGTCCAGGCAGACATGGTGCTGGAAAAGAAGCTGGGAATTCTACATCTTGATCTGAAGTCAGCCGAAGGGGTCTGTGTGCCACATTACGTATAGCTTGAGCACAGGAAATCTCAAAGCCTGACCCCACAGTGACGTACTTCCTCCAAGAAGGTCACACCTCCTAATAGTGTACTCGCTATAGCCAACCATTTAAACACATGAATAAATATTTTCTCTAAGTTCTCAGTTTAAAGGTTAATTCCTCTTTTTTGATTTTGTGTATCTGTGTGTGAGTGTGTGTACATGAGAGTGCAGGTGTTCACGGAGGCCAGAATAGCATATCAGACTCCCTGGACCTGAAATTAAAGGCAGTTGTGAGAAGCCTGCACTGGGTCCTGGAAACTGATCTCAAGTTCTCTAACGGAGTAGTGTATAGTCTTAAATGCTGCCCATCTCTTCAGTCTCTCAACTTAAATTTTAATACGACAATGACCGTTAGATCTAAAGTGTTAACACTCATTAGCGTATTCATACTAAGCATACCTGCATCAAAGTTGAGCCTCCTTCCATCCGCTCTCCGAAAGCTGTTTTCAACCACCTCAGATCATTCTTTTTCTTGGGTATTACTGTACTGCCCTCGAGGAAACACCAATTGCCCACTGCCTCGTTCTGCCATTTCTAAGTTCCATGTCAGTTGTTGTCCTTGTCACCAATGCTGTTTCTCTCTACATGGACTTCAGTTTGCACTTCCCTCACCTCATTACACTCTCTGTTCTATATTATAGCACTCATCTGTGTGCTCCTCTACTTCTGTGTCTTAGAGGTGATGTGTTACTCTGTTTTTTTTCCAAATGATTTCCTCTGAATTAAATAGGAGAACATTATCTTGTAAATAATCCAATCTTTTCAGATACCTCAGCTTCTTTTTTGGAGGCAGGTTAGATTCTCTTTCCTTTTTAAATATTTGCCCTCATTAATATCTTCCCTGGGGCTGCATTTTAAAATTTTATTTCTCTTTGTTTGATTTTAGAAAACTTCATTTTGGGTGAAGACCTTAGCCTTCCTTCCTGCCATTGTGGGAATGATACATCTTCCTTTAAGATACATCTAGAACAATTGTTCTCAACCTCATAATGCTTTGACCCTTTAATAAGGTTTCTCATGTTGTGGCAACCCCCCATTGCTATTTTACAACTGTTATTTTACTACTGTTATGAAACATAACGTAAATATCTGATATGCAACCCCTGTGAAAGGGCTGTGCAACCCCCACACTGAGAACCACTGATAAAGAAGGTTGACACATGTGTTAACTCCTAATTCAGCCCTTGCTCCCTGAGGGCCTTCATATAGCTCAAATCTACATTGCCAAAGTAATACTGTCTCTTTCTTACACAATTTGATTTCAATCACCATAACCCAATATAATTCTAGGGAAAATACGGTTCTTGGCACCCTAACTACAAGGCTGACCTAGAAAGTCATTCTAGAGGAATTAGCTAAACAATTCACCACCTGCCCCCTTGCTCAGTTCTTATTCTTAATATCATTAATATAATCTGATAATTGAGAATAATTCTGTTCAGGAAAAGCATTGGCATTGCTCCACAATGCATAGAAACTTAGCATTCTGAGTAATTTGTCTCTACTGCACTTAAACCTTTATTGCATTTATAGTTAACAAGGGCTCACCACCAGCAGTGGGTTGTCTAATAAATGTGTTTTTCAATGTTGATAATATTTTCCTTTGTTCCTTTATAAATATTGTAGTTGAATATAAGTATAGAACTATGTCATAGATACTAAGAAACAAATGCTGCTTTGAGATTCTTGATTAAACAAATGTCCAAGTTATTATAGCTCTGTAAACTCCAAAAACTATCTCCATACATTCGAGGTATGGCTCAAATCTCCCACAGAGTGAACAAATTATCTGATTCCTCTTGAAAGTTAGGAGGACTGGTGTGGACACCAGCCAAGGAGACTCACGCCAAGAATGAGTCTAGGGTTTGCTGGCCTTTAACAAACAACTTGAGTCGTATGTTTGTATAAGCATAAAGGTTGGAGAAAGTACCCAAGTGTCAAAGCAGAAGCAGATCCTCTATTATCAGGTCCCGGGAATGAGCAAGACATGGGTGAGAAACTCAGGACTACTTACTTGACTATCTCGAATGGTCATTGACTGCAGGCTGTATACCTAGTCCAAACTGAGGAAAAGTGAGATTCAAAGGAATCTGGGATAAGGTGAGAGGTGAGGCTGCTGATGTAGGGGAAATAGGATCCAGCTAAACACTGATATCTTTCAGAATTATGTACACCCCGTCAGTCCGTCTCCACTGCTCACTAGACACCACCAACTAAACAAAAGAAAACCAACTTTTACTCTAAATATGAAAAGTACAGCAAGAGTCTAGGGATAGAACTGCCTAGGATAGCAAGGTAGTGAACAAAAGAGACAGAGACAGAGATACAAGGACAGAAATAACGGGTCGAGTGGACTGGGCTATCTGATGGGGAAACTGCAGCACCCGGGTCAGTGCATTTGTTATACACAGAAAACATGGAAGCAAGATTTGCTGCATTCAGCTGGATCAAGGAGACAGGTTTTGCTAATCTCTATAGGGGAGCAGTCTTTAGACCATACACATTGGGGTAAGGAGGAAACCGTGATGGACATGTTTTGCACACACTATCAATATTCTCAAATGGAAGGAAGGAAGGCTTCCTTCAACATACTTCTGAGCCTACCCTAGTGATTTTCCATTTTCCCATGTGTCTGAATCAGGAGACCTTGATCTGGTCTTTCTAGGGTTAAACAATACACATTTACTCAGGACTCATGGCTTTCTCTGTTCCCCACAAATCAGGTTCTGTCGAAGGTCACCTCCCGGGTGCTGGCATGCTTGAGTAAGCAAGCTCAGTCATAAGCCTGTCTGTTGGTGATTTCTAGAAGTCTAGAGAGTCACTTAAGGTCTACATAGTAGCAAACTGAGGTTAGGGACCAGAGAAAAGAAGACACCAGACGTCAGCCAGCCAATGATGATAGTGCAGCACAGTCTTTCTACAGAAGATTGTGTGGCTTTCTCAGGAGGTATCTGAGAGAACAGTTGACAATGCTATTTTTGAAACAAATGAATAGAGTTTTAAAATAGAGAATAGGAAAAGGTAACTGGCTGGCTAATATCTCTTGCCTGCCTTTTGCTAGTCAGGGACTATAAGTCACATGACTGAAAAAATTCATCTGCCTAGAAAAGGACATTTGTCTTTATTTGGATCTCCTTTAAGCAATGAGATCATTACCCTTTCTGAGATAAAATCTGCTCACACATTTTTGTTTTTTGGAACTAACTTTTCTGTTCATTTACCAAGCTGAACAATGCATGTGTATCCCATAAAGCCTTTTAGATGTAATAAAGTTGGAGAACTCTTCCTTGACACAGTTGAGGGTGGGGTGTTCAGCAGAATGAACTGAAGATAAACTGCTGAGAGTTTGAGTTAAAGGCCTGGCCTCTATGGCTTTCCTGAGATTCTTTTCAGGCTTATACCAGGGACTGACCAAATTCCAGACCTACACAAAACAATAAGAAGTTGGAACTATAGTTGTTTGGGCCTCCAAAGTATACTGACCAGACTCAACTGTGCTTTTTAGGTATTGGTTCTGGGGTTTGGTCCATTTTGTTTATAAGAAAAATGTTGTGGTATAGTATGGCAACCTGCTAATACTGACTTCCCCCTTCTGTCATTTCCTACCAAAAGCCACACAAATCTTTCCCCTCCTGGTAATATCATGTCTTCCTGAAGAACGGTTCGGGCACAAGGATGCCATGAAGACTTTGTGTGCTGTGCTGGCTGATGCCTGTGTTATTATTTACGCACACACACACTCACACACTCACACACACACACACTCACACACACACACACACACACACACACACGCACACACACTCACACATGCACACACACTCACCCACACACTCACACACATGTGCACACACATACACACTCACACACATGCGCACATACACACACATACACTTACCCAGTGTACTGGGGCCTACATCTACTTTTCCTCATGCCAGGAAGATGTTCTGCTTCCAAGTTCTGTCTCTATCCCTGTGTCACATCTCTCTCTCTCTCTCTCTCTCTCTCTCTCTCTCTCTCTCTCTCAATATATATATATATATATATATATATATATATATGTGTGTGTGTGTGTGTGTGTGTGTATGTGTGTGTGTATGTGTATATGTGTATGTGTATGCACATGCATGTGTATGTGTATGTATATATGTGTTGCGTGTGTATGCATATGTATATGTGTGTATATGTATATATATGTGTGTGTATGTGTATGTATATGTGTGTGTGTGTGTGTGTGTGTGTGTGTGTGTGTATGTACACTGTAGCCGGGTCACCTTTCATGATGAAGTCTGCTTCCCTTTCTTCCACTCGCCTTTCTGCCATCATTTTAAACTTTTCCCTCTTGGGTACTTTCACTGAAGTTCAAGGTAGACTGTTTGTCTTACACACTGCTGTACTCTCCTGCATTTCTTTGGCACTGCTCCACTCACATGGAGAGTTTATCTAAAATTCCTTCTCATTTGATCCATCTCTGTTTTCCAGAATAATTTCTGCTTTGTTTCCTTTTCATTCCTCCCAACTAGTCGTCCTACTTAGAAAAAAGAACTTGTTTACCGATGAGCTCTTCCTGGACACACTGTGCAGGAAGCTAACATTTCAACAGCACAAATCCCTGTGGTGCTTTCTGCAGGTTAGGCAAGGGTAGCTCTTTCTGAAAGTGTGGCTTCATTTCTGGAATTTTGAAGAGATCTTATTTTCCTTCCTGACCTCTCTCTGATGTTGGTAATTTCATTTGCAGGTGAGATAATGCATTTTTCAATCAGAAATGTGGCTTTTAATGTACATCCTAGCCAGAGACAAGTGCTTTGATCCAAATCTCATCGACTGTATCAATGAGTTCTCATCTGATTTTTTGTGAATATTTTTGAAAGATGCTAATGACACCCTGCAGCAGGTGGAGCCAGGGGAAATCAGTCAAGGAACAGACATGTCCCTGATCATCATTTACCAATGGTTGGGATGACATCCAAATGTGACCCTCTCCAGACCAGTTCTGCTTGTCTTGACAGCACACTAATGTGAGAGAAGGCACCACAGGTGGGGTGCTGGTGCTGGCTCTGGGGTCTGAATTAGTTGATAATGTTTACCTTGGAGCAGAGATTGCTGATGTGAGAGTAGCCTTTCAGTCAAGTAAGTGGACAACTGCTACCTTGGAGCAATGCTAGATCTTTCTTGGTTTTCATTTTTCTTTTCTTTTCTTTTCTTTTCTTTTCTTTTCTTTTCTTTTCTTTTCCTTTCCTTTCTTTTCTTTTCTTTCCTTTCCTTTCCTTTCCTCTTATTTTATTTTATTTTATTTTATTTTATTTTATCTTATTTTATTTTATTTTATTTTATTTTATTTTATTTTATTTTATTTTCTGTATTCTTTGTTTACATTCCAAATGCCTTCCCCTTTCCTGGTTCTCCCCTCCCCATAAGTCCCATAAGCCCTCTTCCCTCTGCCCATTCCCCAGTCACCCCTCTCCCATTTCTCTGTCCTGGAACTCTCCTACAATGCTGGATCAAGTCTTTCCAGGGCCAGGACCCTCTCCTTCCTTCTTCTAGGGAATCATTTGATATGTTGTGTCTTGAGTATTCAGAGCTTCTGGGCTAATTAATATCCACGTATCAGTGACTACATTCCATGTGTGTTCTTTTGTGATTGCGTTACCTCACTTAGTATGATATTTTCCAGTTCCAACCACTTGCCTAAAATTTTCATGAATCCATTGTTTTTAATTGCTGAGTAGTATTCCATTTTGTAAATATGCCACATTTTCTGTATCCATTCCTCCATTGAGGGACATCTGGGTTCTTTCCAGCTTCTGGCTATTATAAATAAGGCTCCTATGAACATAGTGGAGCATGTGTCCTTATTGCTTGCCAGGGAATCCTCTAGGTATATGCCCAGGAGTAGTATAGCAGGGTCTTCTGGAAGTGTCATGCCCAGTTTTCTGAGGAACCTCCAGACTGATTTCCAGAGTGGTTGTACCAGCTTGGAATCCCACCAGCACTGGAGGAGTGTTCCTCTTTCTCCACATCCTCGCCAACACCTTCTGCACCCTGAGTTTTTAATCTTAGCCATTCTGACTGGTGTGAGGTGAAGATCTTTTCCCAATTTGTTGTTGCATGCTAACCAATCAGGGGCTGCATCCTCAAAGAAAACTGGCTCCCCTTTCCCCCAGCAGACATCAATTCAGTCAATAGCTCCTCAGCTAAGAATGGGGCCTGGTGAGCACCTCCTGCCTCTAAGCTGGAAGATTTACTGGCTTGATCTTGTGCAGATGAAATCTGTCAGCTACGATAATGACCAGTGTGACAAAATATGTCCATGGCTGGAATAGTAGCATGAATATAAGTAACCAACCACTTTCTGATTGGATTTAGAACCACTCCATAAGAGCTTATGCTTGCCTGATACTATAAACCTGGATAAATCCATAGCTCTCAGATCTCATTAGATCAGTTTATTTGTGAAGTAGACAGTACTTATCACAGAACTCACTACTCATTAAAGCACAGAGAATAAGTGTTTATGGAGTGTTCATCTATAGATGGGACATCCATATCACTTCACCATTCCCAAGGCTCAGGAACCACCACAGAAAGGGGCTGGAGGGTACTATCAGAGCCAGAATTCAGATATGTTCCTGGGTAAAACAATATCTTCTGTAATGTCAGGGTTGCAGCAGTCATGAACTCACAGCAACTGTGGTTACTCAGAAAAAATCATATATAGTCTCAAGAAATACACTAAATCAAGGCTCCAATAGCTGCCAACAAGAACTCACCAAAGGAAGAAGAGGATAGATTGTCCCAGTAATGGCCATTGTAACACCACTGAAAGTCTGCACAAACATCTATAAACTTGGAGTTGAGGCCTATGTTATAGAGACCCTAAATTTTAAGCATAAAGTCAGTGTATCCTGAACTTTACATTAATGTATTAAAGCAAGGAAAAATAAAATATATATTTTATAGCAGCAACTTTCAACGTTTTTCAGACATTGGCGCAACCATCTTGTATTAGGAATTCCAAAACATTTTAAAACTTCTACATGGGTACATTGGGAAGAGAAACAGATAAAGGCATCCAGTGACAGAGTTTATCTTTGTCTTCAGTGTACTGATAGGAGTTTTATTTGGCTTAAACATAGGAAGAATTGGGTCAAGGGGTGATGGGAATACATAGTTGAGCACTCTTAGTCAAGGTGTGGTTCTGACTATCCTTGATTTAGCTGGATCTGCAAGATAGTCCTTATATTCTTATTATTGTTATCACATGAGGGAACCAAACTGGTTTCTGCCATATGGCCAATTCTACTGTAGGCGCAACCTCACATTCATAGGGAATTTGCATAATTACCTTCATCTGGGAAGCAGGCTTCGTCCTATAAATTCTGTTATTGGAATCCAAAGTAAGTACAGGAATAGGACAATGACTTATCTCTGAGCCTTTGAGTAGATGTTTTCCACAAAGGAGTAGTAAATTTGCCAACCTGCGAGCTAAGCAGGTGACCTGAAGTATAAGACACACACACACACACACACACACACACACACACACACACTGAAGGCAGACACCAGGCTTTTATTCAACCTTTAGTTACCCTGTGGGCCCAAGTGGAGCTAATGCTCTAAGTAGCTACTACAGACCTGTTTCAGTTTCACACTATATATTCTTTGGCTTTGGACAATATTTAACTATTTTTGAGATTCTAACTCTGTAGCCCAGGCTGTCTCAGGTGGCTTCAAACTCATGGTGTTTCTCTTAGTTTGGCCTCCCAAGAGCTAGCATTACAGATGTAAACCACCACGTCCAACTTTCTAAAACGAAAGTTTAATAAAAAAGAAAAACCATTGGTATATTTCACCAAATGCCGTGGTGTCTAATCAGAAGCACTTTGCCCATCAGTCATCTTTTGTTTAGAAATGAATGCTTCTTATGAATAACTGTAAGATGAACTCTGGTGGGAATGCTTAAAGATTCTGTGAGTTTAAGTACAGTGTCCCCAGTGGATGTCTCCTGTGACGATTCCAGTTCCTCTTTCCTTGAGGATATAGCTTATGCAGATGGCATCAGTGAGATGTTCTCTCTCTGCTGGTTTTGGTTTGATTTGGCAAAAGGGAAACACTAGCAGGAGAGCAGAGAGCAGGGGAAGGGCTGGGACAGGATCAAGGATGGCTAGAGTACCCACTAAAAGACAATCGTGCTGTAGAGCAGCAAGGTTTTTAGCCTTAGCCCGGGAGATGTAGGGTTAATGCTGCCTCTGCTCTGCCAGTGGTTGTTTACCTAAATGGTGCCATGCCTTTGTAAAGAAGACCTTTCCTAATTTCTCCTCAGATTCCAAATTTGAGTCTGCATTCATGCCTGCTAGGAACTTGCTAGACCCAGAGTTCTTTAACCCTTATTTCTCATGGACCAGATGCTGAGAGCTCATCGGACTATGGGGCCCTTCCCTGATAAATCACAATCAGCCTCTTCAGAAGATTCCAGGATGACTGGGGTGTACATTAAACTTTAAAAAGCATTGGCTTGACACATTGGCGGATATAATCAAATCTAGCACCAGCATGTTAATGGCTTATTAAGAGACTATTATCTAGTCCTCAGCCTCACTGGGGAATTCTTCATCTCGTTGTTGTTGTTGTTGTTGTTGTTGTTGTTGTTATTATTATTATGCAAAAATCTAAAATGGAAATGTACTTATTTGGAAAGCTTACAGAATCTTATGCAAAATTTGTTTGTCCTCATCTTTAAATATGATTTCATTTTAAAATCAGTAGGATCTTTCGGAAGAAAAACACTGCTCACAGACACAGTCACGAATAACAACTAGGTCCACTTAGGCCAGACATCACTAAAAAAGAGGGGAAAAGTGGAGCTGTCCGAGAGTCTGCCATATTGGATAGATATTGGATAGAAGCATTGGCAATTAGAGCTTCACTTGTCAGCACTAAGCTATCCATATTGATTTTTCTATCTGTGCAAACTGGAAGTTTGGAATTTGGAATGAAGAACTAATTGTAAACAAGATCACTCTGGATGATAGAAAGAACATTTAGTCAATTTAAGAACACAATCCTCGATAATTTTTGACACTTATCTGGTGCAAGAGGCACGGGGCGGCTCCAAGGCAGGCTTCAGAGCGCTGTGGATTGGCTGGTCCGTTTAACACATTTCACATTCTTCAGAGAGAAATGAGACCTGCAGTATGTACAGACAGCCCTAAAAGCCCTCTTCTAGGATAAAGAGATTTATGGGAAAGAAGCTTTGGTTTTTCACCTCCCTGATCTCACAACATTAGCTCCTTTTAAAAAAAGTCTTTTTTAAAAAAATAATAAAAAGTTCCTCATATTAGTGAGAAATGTTTTGATTATAGTTTAAGCCTGTAATGAGGCATTCTGTTCTCAATGACCATTAGGTAGTCAATAGTCATGGGTTGTATGGGATGCACAAGATGGGCTGATTAGACGGTCATCAGTCCTTTTGTTATACGCTTGTATTTGCTGTGGGAGTCCCTGGGAGAGCTCCTGGTTAAAGGTGATGTACCGCATTTCTAACCTGGCAACCTTTTAATGGTCCCCACTTTGAACACAGCATCCTATGTCTTTCTTCTATGTTGTCAGTAGAATACAAGAAAGCAGATGCAGGTCTTCAATCCCTGGGTTTAGAATAATGAGTCAAGAAGAGTGTGGTCACAGTTAGTACACATGGGTGGGACAGGTAACTCACATGGCCGTATGTATTGTTGATTCCTCGCCCCACTCCTTCCATGTATCCCTCTGCCCCTCTTTTTCACCTCTACCCCCAGTAACCTCCTTTCTCCTTCATATCACATGTGTCTCTGCCTCCCCTCCTCTTCAGACTCTCTTTCCCCACCTTTTGCTATCTGTCTAGTTTCATAGCCTCTAACTCTCACACTCACTTAAATACTCAAGTTTAGGCTCTGTATATGAGAGAGATGTAGCTTTTGTCTATCCGAATCTGGGTGGTGACCCTTATTATAATACTGGCTGTCCCATTCTTGATAGCTGAATAAAATTCCATTGTATATATGTACCACATTTTCATGATCCTTTCTTCTGTTTATGGATACCTAGGCTGGTCCCAGTTCCTTACTATTATGAATAATGCCACAATAAACATAGATGCACAAGTGTCCCAGAGGTAGGGTATAAAATCTTTTGGAAATATGTCCAGGATTGGTATACCTGGGTCATATGATAGTTCTTCATAGTGTCTTCCGTAATTGCCCTAGTAATTTACACTCCTGCCAGCAATGAAGAGAGTTCCTTTTTCCTATATTCATGGCAGCATCTGTTTCCATTTGCTGTCTTGATCATAGCTATTCTGACCAGGCTGAGATAGAATCCCTTACCATTTTAATTTGCACTTTCCTGTTGTCTAAGAATGCTAAACATGTTTGAAAATACTTCTTAGGCATTTATGTTTTTTTCTCTTGAGAATTGTCTGTCAATTCTTTTTATCTTATTAATTGAATGAAGTTTGGGCATCTAATTTTTGTAGGTTTTCACATATTCTGGATATTAGTTAGCCCCTGTCTAAAATATAGCTGGCAACACTTTTCTTTCAGTCTAAGAGCTATCTGTTTGCTCTATTAAAAGTTTATTTTGTAGTTTAGGGCATTTATAATTTTATGTAACCCCGCTTGTTATTCTTAGGAATGTTTTCTGGGCTATTAGAGTCCCATTCAGAAAGTTTTGACTGAAACTATATCTTGAGGTGTATTCCCTGAGTTTTGGTGTTTCGAGTTTTACATTAACATCTTTGACTCACCTTGAATTGATTTTCATTCAGGTGAGAGATGCGGATCTAACTTCACTCATCTATGTTTGGTAAAAATATACAAAGAAGATAATGGAGAAGAGGACACGATCTCCTAAATCAGCCCACACAACTGTGGACATTTTGACAGAAGTGTTGAAAACATATATCGGAATAAGACAGCCTATTTAACAAATGGTTATTAAGAGTAGTGTGCCAGGGCATGGTGACAAAGGACAAGACTCTGGCCCAACACTATAGTTGCTCCTAACCTTGTACTTACTTGCTACACAAAGTGACAGACTCTTTGTGCCCTAATGTCCTCAATGGAGACCTAATTACATTATTAATGAGGTTGTTTTGAACTTTAAAAGCACTTAGAGTAGTGTCTAGCAAATAAAGGAGATGTATTTATATTTATTGCAATGGGAATCGTGCTCAGCAAACATAATGCTGTCCAGAAAATACCTTAACATCGGGAGTTTGTATTCCACATTATCTAGTGAAATTTTCACTTTTTGAGTTTGCTTAATGTTTTCCTAGATTATTACTATTATATATTAATTGCAAAAACTTGTGAAATTTACAACTATTAGCATTTTAATGTATTGTTTCTGGATAGTTTTACCAAATATGCTTGTGAAATAAGCATATGCATATCTACTAAAGGCAACTGCATGCTCTTTCTCATATACAAATACTAAAATGTATAACCATATATTTATATAAATATCCATGTCTGATTTATTATAAGCATGTGTCTGTATATTATGTATTTATGGAGGCTCAGGTGTGTAAATGCTTGGCTCCCAGTTGGCAGCAGTGTCTGGGGAGGTTTAGGAGGTATGGCCTTTCCTGGAAGAAATGTGGCACTGGATGTGGGCTTTAAGACTTTAGAACCTCATGCCACTTTCAGTTTGTCCTTCTGCTTCATGCTTGTCATTGAGATGTGAGCTCTCAGCTCCTGATCCTGCTGCCACGCCTCCCGCCCTAGTGGGCTCCTAGTGGGCGCTTATTCCTCTGGATCAGTGAGCCTAACAAACTCTTCCATTAGTCGTCATTTTGATCATGGCATTTTATTACAGCAACGAAAAGATAACTAAGGCAATATTATTATATATTAAAACAAAACATGCATATGCACACATTTTATCACATAAATGATCCTGTTATATAATTTATTTTCATATTTAAGTAATTATATATTTATTATACATGTGAATTACATATTAAGTCTGTTTTTGTTATAATGTCTATTTTTCATAAAGAAGTTTAGTACATTGCAAATAGAAGACTGCATGGCAGGAACAGAAAAAACAATGTGCACATTTTTAAAATTAAAAAAATCTAATTTATTTTTGCTATACTCTTTTAATTAAATATAACTACCTCCTCATGCCAACAAATATCCTTTGAAAACATGAGGGTTTTTTAATATATAAGTTAAAACACTTAAAATGTGACTCTTTGTGTCTTGAGGAAGCCGGCATCCACGCTAGCCTTGGTATGTATAACTTTCTTTTCCTTAGCTAGCTTCCCCCAACCCCCACGCTTCCACTATATTAAAACCTTGTCTTAAAAAACTTTAACATTGCCTCAAGAGATGAAATAAAACATGGTTCTTAATGTCTGTTAAGTATCAGATTACACGGATGCCACAATATATTACCCCAACTCTTCTGTGTTCGTTTTCTTTCTTCTTTTGTCTTGCTTTTTGCCTATTTCCAATTACTCCTCATAAACAATAATGCTTTGATGAAGGGTCTTTTACATACATTTTTATGCACTGACTTCCTCTTTCGGTCAAGATGGAGTAACCATGACCAAATTTATTTTCCACATCAAACGACCACAGCAATCAGAAAGAACACAAAACACTAAATTCAGACACTGGATAGCAGACAGCCTGAGACAGTGGTCTCCAAGAGAACAGAAACAAATGAGATGAGCCAACGGTTGTCCCGCTTGCCTGGAAAGAGATCCAGACTGTATCCCAAGAAGAGAGAACGCGGGGAGAAGCCAGTGGTTTCCTTGTGTTGGGGAAGTCTTCAGTCAGATTCAAGTAGCAAGAGGGTTCAGGGTAGAGCCAGAGAGGAGGGAGCTGATCAGAAAGAAAGCTACATAGAAACTTCACCCTGCGGAGGAACTCAGTGTATAAACGAGGAAACTCTGGGAGACAAAGCCGCAACAAGGAGAAAACAAAATCATGCATGCCTACACCCGAGCCAGGAAACTATTCCTTCCCACCGTATGACGAGCCTCATAATACCCAGGGTATGACAAAAGTGCTTAGACAGCAATTATCTTAATTGTGGAGTGAAACTAGTTCTAAACTAAAGTCTTTCTTGCCTCAGAGAACAAAGTTTAAAAACAAGACTGGAAACAAAAACTGATCTCCAGTGCTCTTAACTGCTACTGTTTCCAGAATGCATGAGCCAGCTCTTCCTAGACCTCCATGCTAACCTGAGGAGCCCTGGTTAGCAGAGCAGCTCAGCCATGAATCCATCCGAACGCAGAGTGAGCATTTACCATTTGCTCACTTTCCGCGTTTTAAATCACCTTGTGAAGTCACTCTCTTCTCAATGGTTTGCTCACGGAGCTGCTGTAAAACCATGATTTGGGAATCAGATATGGCCCCAATTCCATAGCACCCTCCAAATAGTATTTCTGGAACAAACCATGATGAAGAGAAAGAAACACACACACATACACACACCCCTGTACACATACACACACCCCTGATGAGCATACCTAACCTGGTTACTAAGATACAATCACCTGTACTTCCTGTGTAGGCTTGACTTGATTGGTGCTAAACCAACAAAAACCCATTAGTGGATTCAATGGCATTCTTTGTCCAAGGTAGGACACACACATGCTTCTACTTTCTCCTATTTTTGAATCACGTACTCCGTGAATGGGCTGTCTGCAGTGTGTTAAGTTCCGCCTATCTTCTTCACTCGAACATTCACTATTAGGTGGCTTCGATTTGAGACAATTTTCAAGCAATGATTGTATCCAACTAGAATCTAATTGAGAGAAAGTAACTTCTGCTAAAATCAAAATCCCAAGCCAGAAGATTTTCTATCTGAGAAAATTACATCCTGAGGCACCAACTCAGAATGGAAACCTAGCGCCATTCCACACAGCTCTGCCATGGCTCGTTCCAGTGCCTGTCATTTGGTAAGAATCATACGGGACAGGGTAAACGTTGCTCACATTTATTATGAACCTGTCTCTAGACGAGAGAGAGAGAGAGAGAGAGAGAGAGAGAGAGAGAGAGAGAGAGAGAGAGAGATTTGGTGGAAATCTAGTGAAAATATGTCCTTCATTTTCCCCTTCAGGAGCCCAGCATTTACTGTGCCTTTGTTGTGACTGTTCCCATCCGGATGCCACCCAGGAATGTCATTCTCCCTCCTCCAAGTCTAATTAAGCCTTCTTTAGATTCACTTATCCAAAAGCCTCTGCTGTACGGTTCAGCCTGCGTGAACTTCCCTCTTCTAATGTTGGCAACTTAAAACCCTTAAGCATCTAACGAGGCACGGTTCCAAAGTGCACACTCCTTCCACGCTGATTATTGTTTCAGAGAGAATGCCCAGGTCTTGCCACATCTACAGAAGCAAATTCGTGGTCCCTCTCTCCCAGCTTCACCCTTGCGATGGGCTCTGTGTGCTTCAAGCTTTCTCAGCACACACCTCAGTCCACTGTGACCTTTACAAAGCTGTTCTCCCTCAATCCTAAATAAGAGCTCCCTGAATACTGAGATCACTGCTAGCGCGCACTACTATTCCCAGAGTGCAGTGCAAAATCAAGGCTCAAAGGATGCGGATGGAATGGGAATAACTCATACATTCTAAAAGTTCAACAACTGCCTGCTGATTGATGATGGAACAAGAGAGCGAAACAAAAAGCTGTTTTTTCCTTTCTGCTTAATGAGAGTTGAAGATAAGCAGTAACTTGGGCCATCCTTAGCAAGCAATAGTGGGAGAGAGAGATGAGGGGCAAGACAGCAGTCATGCTAAGCCGTGTTAATTAGCAAACAGGACATTGGCTTTATTGACATATCAGCCTCTATATTTTGAACAATTCAACACAGTCCTCTTTTTCTACTCTGATTTCCCTGCAAACACACTGTTCCATCATTTGAAAAGGAAATCTATTCCCTTGTCCTCATTTTACCTATAAGAAATAGGCTAGGAATGTGCTTCGTTGATAACTCAGGGCCCCACCTAAAGCTCCACCACTGTACCCCAAACAGCATCACTGTCCCTTGCAGCACATGTGGGCAAAAACCTAGATTCTGGACAATTTAGTACTAGCAGAAAAGAAGACTCTGAATAAGTACGTTGAAGCAGTAGTATACTGTCTCTTCCTTTTCTTTCCTGACCCAGGAAATCTGGGAAATACATAGTGTGATGCATAGCATGCATATGTGTACACATAGAAAGCATGGAGAGAGAGCATGCAGGGAATCGGCACCCCTGAAAGTCTACACAGTAGTCCTCACGTGAAATACGGTCTTGCTGTTAAGGGTTTCTTATACAACCTAGCCCTGTTCTTTACTGAAGCCTATTCTTCAGGCAAGAAGCAACCCCCACCTTCATAGTCTCTAAGAGAGTACTAAGGAACGATGAGGAGAATTCACTTCCATGAGACAATGACTGTGAAGCAGCTTCTGTGCTAAATGCCCATGCTAGAATGTACTTTTCCATGATCTTTACTTTAGAACTCAACACGCTAAGGCTTAAATAAGTTCACTACCTGGTGCCAGGTCTGCTTCACTGCAATGTCCAAACTTTTCTCTTTGCAACAGAAGATTCTAAAACTGGTTTTAGCTTTCATGGCTAGGTCTATGATAATTTTCAGACCATTTCAAGTTATTCTTTTTTTTTTTTTTTTTTTTTTTAATTTGAAGCCTGGAAGATATTCATATCAGATACACAATGGATCTAAAGCTATCTGTGGAAGGTATCTTTCCCAGCAAATCATTTGTACAAGCATGGCCCTCTTTGTGAGCCCAATCCTCTTCTTTTGCTGTATTCAGCCAACCTATAGACATCATTATACTGTCATAACCAGCCAAGTCTTCTAATGCATCTTGATATTAGGAAATGTAGCTCTTTCAGCCTTTTGTTCTTCCTCTGTATTCTCTTAGAAGTGCTTTGACCTCACTAGCTGCATGTAGAATCACCTTGTGAACCTGTGCAAATGTGTACATGGATTTAAACTGGAAGTAGATTGAAGGCCAATTTGGAGAGAGTTGACTGTTGTCATCATGAAGTCTTTAAATATATGAATACTGCGTGGATTTATTTATTTTGAAGGTACAGATATTTCCTGGGAATATAGTTTTCAGGGACTGGAGAGATGAATCAGTGGTTAAGAGAACTTCTTGCTCTTTAAGAGGACACAAGTTCCATTTCCAACATCCATGTCCAGTGGCTCACAAGTTCCTGTAACTCCAACTCCAGGGCATCCAGCAGCCTCCTGGATTTTATAGGTACCTTCACAAAGACACACACATACACAAAATAAAAATAAGACAATCCTTTTAAAACTAGCATTTCTAGTATAGTTTTTTAGAAGTTTCGTTAAGTCTATTTTGTGCTATTATAAACAGGATTTAAAAAAAAAAACAAAAAACAAAACAAAACAATCTACTTTATAATTGTTCCATGTTTGACAAACCTTTTTGAAAGAGCCAAAAACTTTGGGGGAATATTGTATGTTCAATGTCATTTAAGAAAGAAATTAACATATTTTATCTCTCATCTATCAATAAAATTTGATAGAGCAATGACTATATGCAAAGCCCTAGCTACCAAAGAAATACAGGGGTAGTCACACAGACATATTCAGGGGATTTCTGAAGACACACTATGTAACCCTTGCCAGGAGTATCCATTTCCTCCAGCAGCTTCACAATTCAGTGCTTCTCAGCCTCATTTCCACATTAAAAAGATCTGGGTGTTTTCAGAAAACAGAGACCCAAATCCTAATCAAAGTTACACCTGAGCAGAGACCCGAAACTCCCCTCTGCGGAAATCACTCCAAAGTATTATTGTGTTAAACATATGGATTTTGGCCATGGTGCTGTTATTTTTTTCTACTTAAGAAAAATATCAAGGTCCTTTTTTTACTATATTGCTTTCATCCTGCATACAAAGAGATTCCTATGCAGCATAAATTATGTAGAATTTTGGTGCTAACTGAAATAAAAGAAAAGGCGATATCTGCTAACACAGCATTCCAAAATCTGCTGGGATTGTGTTCATTGAAACGAGAGCCCTTCAGAGAAGGTAGGGTGCAAAGGTCTCAAGGAATAGTGCCCAGATAATTTGGTAGAATAAATACAAAAGCGAAATTTGCATCCTTTTTTACAAAAGTATTGACAACTCTGAGGCAATAACATGAAGTGCTTCTTAGCTGGGCCCTGTCCACCAGGAAAGGAGGCTTGTAGATGAAGCCAGCTCCACTTCTGAGGAACCGTGCTCTCTGTGCGTTCAGCTGCTCTTGAACTCTGGCTGAAAAGCAGGCAGATGAAAGAAAGCACTTGATTGCATCTTTATCCCGGTGGAGAGGGTCCAGTTTGTTTTGTTTTACAGTCTGTTTCATCATCTTCCACTGATCCCTCCTTTGACTGCTACACAAATCATTTCCTCTTGCTCTGGTTTGGATGCACATATGTTGCTCTGGCACTGAGAGTTTTCTTTCCTTTATTAACCATTCTCCACACTCTTGTATGATCCGGAATGCTGACAGTAATGACTCGTCTTGATTATGAACTGGGTTGGAATGAAACGCACAGGAAGATGAGTAAAGTACATCCTGAGCATACTTGTGAGGTGTCCTCGGGGAAGAAGCCCACCAGCCCACCTCCCATAACCTGGAGTTTCTCTCTCTCTCTCTCTCTCTCTCTCTCTCTCTCTCTCTCTCTCTCTCTCTCTCTTTCTCTCATAGTAAACATACAAAAGTTAGATTGACTGACATATCTATCTATCTATCTATCTATCTATCTATCTATCTATTTTGTTAAACATAAAAAGTTAGAATGATCACTCTCTCTCCCTCGTTCCCTCCTGCTTTTTCTCCAGGCCATGAGTTGTTCTGCTCTACTATGTCCTCTGTGCTAAGCCTCTGAAATCCTGAACCAAACTGAACTTCTAATTGCTTAATCTGTATGTCAGGCATTTAGGTACAGTAATTAAACTAACAGAAAGACTTCAGGTCCAGATCCTTCCCTGAGATCTAGTCACTGAAAGCTCTTTCTGGTGTTTTCAGCCTTTGACTCAAAGATAAGCACTATTTATTTAATGAGTACCTACTATGTGCTTTATATTTGCCCATGTCCATTCAAGTTGCTAAAACAAAATATCTTAGACTGAGTGGTCTATGAATGATATGGGGTTATATCACATAAGTTTTGCTGCTGGGAAGTCAAAAATCAAGGCAGATTTGGTATCTAATGAGGCCACTTTATGGCTTCTTGTGTCCTCACATCATAAAAGGGACAGGCTACCTCTATGTGGGTCTCATAAGTATGTGAAACCAGTTGTAAGAGTTATATCTTCAAGGCCTAATCACTTCTCAGGTACCCGACTTTCCTCCTCCTCCTCCTCCTCCTCCTCCTCCTCCTCCTCCTCCTCCTCTTCCTCCTCCTCTTCCTTCTTCTCCTCCTCCTTCTCTTTCTCCTCCTCCTCCTCATTATCATTATCATTATCATCATCATGGTGTTAAGATTTCAGCATGTCAATTTTGAGGGTCACAAACATTCAGATCATTGTATATTGACTTTCCTCCTTACAACAAAACTATCGAGGAAGAATTTATTTATTTTTTTAAATGACCAAGTGTTTTAGAGGTAAATAATCAATATGGAAAAAAAGATAGTGATGTCATTGAGCCATCTCATATAATTATGTTTAAAAGCATGGACATTGGAAAAACACTGATCTGTGAATTGTATTTTCTCCAACTGTGTAATAGGGGAAAACAATGTTTTTGTTATGTGGATGTGACATGGTACACAGGACAAGACAAATAATAACACTTGTTCCTGCTGTTATAATGCTCCTCCTTTTACTACTTCTGGGCAGAGGTGATTCCACCTGGTTTATCCTGTTTGGCAAAATGTCATGTGTGGAGTAGGATATGGTAGTTGATTTAGTAGAAGAGGGACAGGGCATTGAGATCAGAATAGTTTTGAAGTTTCCCACAAGCTCAAAAAGGAAAAAAACTTACTACTGATGATTCGATGTTGCAACCCTGGAGAGAAAAGGGCAACTTGCTTCTTAAATATGAGTTCATAAGGTATTTTCTCCATCACAAAAAGAATTAATCATTGCAGAATAGAAAGTTAAAAATGACAAAGCCAAGGACATTTTGACATCTTTCCTTGGTCACTGCAATGTTTCTAAGGCTTCTCCTACATCCTTATTGGCCAACCCACCTCCCACTCCATTGTCCGCTTACATTCTATCAGACTTCATTACTTCAAGAAGGAAAATTAGAAGGTAAAGAATTTAATGGAGCTTAAGGAAAAGTCTGCTTAGTAGTGTAAGGCCTTAAATGCATTAAACAAATATGTTAACACCACTGGAGATGACCACATGATCTGGTGAAGAGCACAGACAAGCAGGTCCACCCTCTCAGTAGCAGGCAACTTCCCTGAGCCGCATCGAAGCAGTAAACTCAATTTCGCAAGTTTACCACAAGCTCTCCATGACTAACAAGAGTAAGAAGCCCATTTGAATGAGAGTTTCCTTTCAAGAACAAGTGGAAAATGTGGTCAATTATTTTAAGTGGATTAGATATAATTTGTGAGTTTAATAACAGAATAAACAAGCTGTACTCCGAGGAATGTCTGTGTAATCATAATGCTCAATTAAAAATTCTTATTGAAAGTTAGGCCCATGTCCATATTGTGTAGTGAAGAGACTGACATTCGGAGATGGGAAATGATTTGGCCACATTCATGCAAGAACCAACAGAGCCAGACTGGGATGCTGGGCACTCATTTCAAACCTGTTATAACATTATCTCTAGATGTCAGTAGCATTATCTTAGTGAGAGTGCTAGAATATTGATAATCTTACTGACAGTGTTAGAAATCAGCAACATTGATTTTATTTTGAAATTTTGTCTAGACTTTAGATCCTAGCCTATCACAGAAAAGAGGGAAGATTTAGGAAAAAAGAAGCTATACATAAAGTGACAGAGACTAATGAGTTAAAGCCAACCCAATGACAGGATTGCACAGTTTTCTCACACCCAGGGTTTAAAAGATGAAATCCCAG